>CM017901.1:28866368-30066368 GCA_008369825.1 Triplophysa tibetana
ACTGGCCTTGTTTATTGTTTTATACTGTTGTTTGAGGTCTAGTAATGACGTTCAGTAACATCACAATTAGGAAGTCATTGGCTATTTTCTACACTGGTTTTGAGGTCGGCTCTGCAAACGCTCGGTTTTAATGGGCCGCATTGAAGACTTTATGAGTAATTGGCCACTGATTTGATTGGATAGCAGTTTGCGTAGTTGGAGCCTTCTGTGAATTTGGTTAGAGACGTAGCGTAAGGTTACACAGCAACAAAATTCACAGTTTTCACACGGCATCAGTATTATCTGTAGACCTCCTTTGATTTATAAATGACCTCCCACATCAGTATTTTATGTGACGCATTCTTAAGGGATGATATTACTCAAATTTACTGACTTATTTCCCCGGCATATAGTTTGTATAGCCTATAGTTGTATGGTGTTTAATGATATATGACCGTTCCTGTCAGCATTTAAGACCCGTGATCGCGAACCGGACAAATGTTACGAGAGTTTCCATGATAAATAAACAATCGGGAGACTCCCGGTAACTTATGGATATCACCAAGCACCCGAAATAATACCAAAACACTATAAAAAGCCTCCATTATTCACAAACGGTGGATAAAACCTTGAAAAATGGTATATGAGCCCACCAAATCACAGAGATCCTGATTCGCACGAGTTTAAGATCACAGACAACCTCTGCAAGTATTACAAATGACTAGAGGTCCCCAGGTAATGGCACATCACGCGATCTCTATCAAAACAATAGTGACGCATTGTACAAAAATGTTTTACTCACATAAGATTGCTGCACCATTCCTATCGGATCCAATATTGACGACACAGCACTGCTTTTTAGGCAAGGCAAGGCAAGGCAAGTTTATTTCTATAGCACATTTCATACACAAGTGCAATTCAAAGTGCTTTACATAAAATTATTGACAGAAATAATAAAACGTATTTTTAAAATGCAAATTATTTAAGATCACAAAAATTTTAAGAAACAATAAAACAGCAATAAAATTGATTAAAAATGTGAGTGTATATATAAAAAGAGCAAATAAAAATAAATTAGAATTAGAAGTGCAGTTGATGTAAACCAGCACAGTGCTCAGGTTGTAAATGCACAGCTAAACAAGTGTGTTTTTAATCTGGATTTAAAAGTATCTACTGTTGGTGAATGTCTGATTTCTTCTGGAAGCAGATTCCAGCTACAGGTGGCGTAATGGCTAAACGGTGACTCGCCCTGTTTTGAGTGAACCCTTGTTATCTCTAACTGACTTGATCCTGATGATCTGAGAAGTCTGATTGGTTTATATTCAATGAGCATATCTGAGATGTATTTGGGTCAAGACCATTGAGTGATTTATAGACAATTAATAATACTTTGAAGTTGATTCTAAAAGTAACTGGTAACCAGTGTAAGGACTTGAGGATTGGAGTGATATGCTCAGGTTTTTTGGTTCTGGTCAGAATCCTGGCAGCAGCGTTCTGTATGAGCTGCAGCTGTCTGATGATCTTTTTGGGAAGACCTGTAAGGAGTCCATTACAGTAATCCACCCTGCTGGTGATGAAAGCATGAACTAGTTTCTCTAAATCTTGGCTTGAGACAAAACATCTGATTCTGGCTATGTTTCTGAGATGGTAGTAGGCTGATTTGCTTATTGCTTTGACATGACTGCTGAAACTAAGGTCAGACTCCAAAATGACCCCAAGATTTTTTACCTTGCTTTGTGTCTTTAGACCTCTTAAGTCAAGGTATGTGTTTACCTTGTTAGTTTCATCCTTGTTACAATGACTTCAGTTTTGTTTTTATTTAACTGAAGGAAGTTTTGACACATCCATCTGTTAATTTCATCAATGCATTTGCAAAGAGAGTCTATAGGTCTGTAGTCATTGGGTGATAGGGCTAGGTAGATCTGAGTGTCGTCTGCATAGCTGTGGTAGGTAATTTGGTACTTTTTCATTATTTGGCCAAGTGGGAGCATATACAAGTTGAAGAGGAGCGGAGCTCGAATTGAGCCCTGTGGAACACCACAAGTCATGGGTGTGCAGTCAGATTTATGGTTGCCTATGTTCACATAGACTCAGCAAAAAAAGAAACGTCCTCTGACTTTCAACTGTTTTACTTTCAGTAAACTTAATATTTGTAAATATTTGTATGAACACTAAAAGAGTCAACACCATAAGACATAAACTAAAAATGTTTCACAGACATGTGACCAACAGAAATAGAATAATGTGTCCCTGAATGAAGGTAGGCTCAAAATCAAAAGTACCAGTCAGTATCTGGGGTGGCCACCAGCTGCTTGAAGTACTGTAGTGCATCTCGTCCTCATGGACTGGACCAGATTTGTCAGTTCTTGCTGTGAGATGTTACCCCACTCTTCCACCAAGGCACTTGCAAGTTCCTGGACATTTCTGGGGGGAATGGCCCTAGCCCTCACCCTGCGATCCAACAGGTCCCAGACGTGCTCAATGGGATTGAGATCCGGGCTCTTCGCTGCCCATGGCAGAACACTGACATTGCTGTCATGCAGAAACTCACGCACAGAACGAGCAGTATGGCTGGTGGCATTGTCCTGCTGGAGGATCATGTCCGGATGAGCATGCATAAAGGGTACCACATGAGGGAGGAGGATGTCTTCCCTGAGCCGCAAGGCATTGAGATTGCCTGCAATGACAACAAGCTCAGTCCGATGGTGATGTGATATACCGCCCCAGACCATGACGGACCCCCACCTCCAAATCGATCCCGCTCCAGAGTACAGGCCTCGGTGTAACGCTCATTCCTTCGACGATAAACACGAATCCGTCCATCACCCCTGGTGAGACAAAACCGTGTCTCATCAGTGAAGAGCACTTTTTGCCACTCCTGTCTGGTCCAGCGAAGGTGGGTTTGTGCCCATAGGCAGCGTTGTTGCTGGTGATGTCTGGTAAGGACCTGCCTTACAACAGGCCTACAAGCCCTCAGTCCAGCCTCTCTCAGCCTATTGCGGACAGTCTGAGCACTGATGGAGGGATTGTGTGTTCCTGGTGTGACTCGGGCAGTTGTTGTGGCCATTCTGTACCTGTCACGAAGGTGTGATATTCGGATGTACCGATTCTGTGCAGGTGTTGTTAAACGTGGTCTTCCACTGCGAGGATGATCAGCTGTCCTTCCTGTCTCCCTGTAGCGCTGTCTTAGGCGTCTCACAGTGCGGACATGGCAATTTATTGCCCTAGCCACATCAGCAGTCCTCATGCCTCCCTGCAGCATGCCTAATGCACATTCACGCAGATGAGCAGGGACCTTGGGCATCTTTCTTTGGGTTTTTTTCACAGTCGGTAGACAAGTCTCTTCAGTGTCCTGCCTTTTTAGAACGGTGACCTTAAATGCCTACTCTCTGTAAGCTGTTAAGGTCTTAACGATCATTCCACAGGTGCATGTTAATTGATTGATTATGGTTAATTGAACATGCATGGAAAACATTGTTTAAACCCTTTACATTGAAGATCTGTAAAGTTATTTGGATTTTTACAACATTATTGTTGAAATACACAGTCCTGAAAAAGGGACGTTTCTTTTTTTGCTGAGTTTAGTATCCTCTCCCTTTAAGGTATGACCCAAACCATTTAAGTACCAATCCAGAAAACCCTACCCAGTTTTCCAGCCTATTTAGGAGTATGGTGTGATCTACTGTGTCAAAAGCAGCACTGAGAGCTAGCAAAACCAGAACTGATATTTTGCCTGAATCAGAATTCAATCGAATATCATTAATTATCTTTATGAGCACTGTCTCTGTGCTATGATGCTGATGGAAACCAGACTGATAATTGTCCAGGTAGCCATTTGAGTTCAAGAATTTGGTCAGCTGATTGAAGACAACCTTTTCAATGATCTTGCCTATAAAAGGAAGATTTGATATTGGTCTGTAGTTAGACAGTAAGGTTTTGTCTAGATTGGCCTTTTTTAGAAGAGGTTTGACAACTGCATTTTTTAGGGACTCTGGGAAAGTTCCTGAGAGCAGTGAGGTATTAACTATTTTTAGGAGATCTGCTTCCAAACAGTTAAACACTCTTTTAAAAAAGGATGTGGGAAGTGTGTCAAGCCTGCAAGTTGATGCCTGAAGATGCTGTACCGTTTTTAATTTGAGTCTCTCCACAAATCCGGTGTCGATCTCTGACTTGTTCGCAAAGTAATCCTCGGAGAAATGAAACGAACAAACGCTTCATGTTTTTTTCCACGTGAGCTGGAACGTCTTAAAAAATAAACTTTAAGCCACGCATTACTAATGTCGGAATCCGAAGAAAGGTTATGCAGCGACTGTATTCTGTCACAGTATTTAGCTATCTTTAACGGCATGTTTGTTTATTACTTGCTGCTCTATCTGGTTCTGTGGCTCTTGTGTTACTTCAGAATTGTCATGTGTCAACCAGTGGGCAGAACTAGACAAGAAGTCGTTGATATTTTTCTGTGGAGAAGGTGTTCAAACTATCAATGTCGTCATAGATAGATGCATTCCAGAACCTGGTGTTCACTGGGCCTGGTGTCAATAACTGATGTCATCTTAGTAACAAGGGTTTTTTCAGTTCTGACACTTACATGATGTTCTCGTGAATATGATTCCATCTTATATAACAAAAGCTCGGGTTAAAATTGTGATTTTAATTCATGCCTCCTTTAAATGAATGTTGTCACAATAATGTGATATTATTAATGGAAAGGTGTCTTTCCAAAAGGGTTGTCCGGACAAAATACTGTAGACTAAAGACATTTTTTCTGAAAATCAGTGAATTTGTAGAGAAGATTTCCATCCAATATAGTAATGTAATAAGTACCAACTTATTGATGGAAACATTTTTTTTACCAATACCAGGCACCACTGGATACCGGAATACTGGAATATCTCTAAAATGCAACGAAACTCACACATTTTGGCAAATTCAACAACATCCTCCAAAATTCTTCTTTAGCATCTGTCATTGCAGAAGACTTAAAGTGATAGTTCACCCAAAAATAAAAATGCTGTCATCACCCTCTTGTCATTTCGAAGCTGTATGACTTCTTTCTTCCGCAGAACACAAAAGAAGATACTTTGGAAATAAAGGCTGTTAAATTGACCCCATTCACTAACATTGGTTTTGTGTCCATGATGCAATAGAAATGTACGGGGTACAGTGCTGATCGATTACCAGCTTAATTCCAAATATCTTGTTTTGTGTTGTGCAGAAGAAAGAAAGTCATACAGGTTTGAAATGACAAGAGTATGAGTAAATGTCACTAAATGATGACAGAATTTTCATTTTTGGGTGAACTATCCCTTAAACATGTATACATATTTACCCGTTATCAAAGTGAAACTCGTTTTCCTGTCAAATGCTGGAAACTATAGCAGAGAAAACAGCTTTCACCTGAGGCTCTTACTGCGAAGAAAACAGACAGTTTTTCTGCACTTCTGTGTTGTTTATCAATCTAAAATCCAATTCAGCTACTTTATGAGTCGTAATGGTTGACTGTCTCCTCTGCGTTTAAATCCAGATTACAGATTTATTGCAGATTAATGAGACTATTACACTTCAAGCTTTCCAGGATGTGGCTTGATGCCCCAACCACATGCTAGAGGCTTTCAAATCAGCACTGACCTAAACTTGTTGGTCAAAAACATTTCCCTATGATGATGTTTAGTTATTCAGCATGTCATAGTCTGACTGTACGCTTTTATTACATTATCCTCGCACTTGAGCAGTTCTTGCTTTAAGTCATTAGCTTTCCACAATGGTTTATTCTGTTCTTTTGGTCATGGTTATGGTCGGCTGCCCGTGACAGTAGTGACGAGGAGAAACGGGTTTGAACTTCGACCTACTGTAAGCAGTGACGCACATGCTCAGGTGTTACGCCCTCCAGCCAGATTGATTTTCCTCCAAGTCATTTGTCTAGATTTTGCCTAAATTATTCGAACTAATACTCGGTCCACCGTCGCTATCTATTGCTTTGACTGGTAAATCTAGGATTTCCATGAAGAGATTAACCACTGACATTTTGCTTTCAGTCTCTGTATAGTACCCAAGTTTTCTTTACTCGTGTGACAGTGAGACAAGCTCATCTATTTTTCAATTTAGCATTCTGCGCTCAAGCCAAAATGCAGTTTTATTATGTGCCTTAAAGGAAATGTTTACCAAAAGAAAACAATATTGTGCAATGGTTGCACTTTTCCATGCATTTTCCCATACATATATGTTTCTGCAGCTCAAGTGGTTGAGCATTGCATGTGCGGTGCAAAGTTCACACGTTTGATTTCCATGTAGCACACATATTGTAAAACATGCATATCTTATATGCACTTTGAATAGCGTTATTAATATCATTCACAGTACTCAGTATGTACAGTAGACAATCGTCTGATGTGTGTTTGTTTTGTACAGTGTGTATATCTGGAGTGAGCGCATTCAATATGTAGTGTGCGTCTAACGCCGTATATGTGTGTGTCTCTGCAGGAGGCAGATGGTGATGACAAGCTTGGTTTTCCCGGTGAAGCAGAAGGAGACATAGAGGGCGACTCCAAAGCGGACACACCAGACGTGCCACCTTCCACAGATAACACTCCACAGTGTTTGAACAAAGCCCTGGAGGGCTTGTCATCGAGGTGCTCGCAAACAACTCCCTAAACAATCTATAGAATAAAGGCATTATATATGTCGATATGTAGGCCCAAGTTTAAAGCGGGCGAGAAACATTAAAGAGGAGAACTGAAGACTCATACCACACAGTTCTTAACTGGTTTAACCTGTTTTACTCCTGAAAGCACTTTTATGCTTTCCGCAATACTTTCTTGTTATATTGCTATCAACAAAGGGGAAGGTTTAATAAATCAGTGCCTTGTGAAAATTGATCTTTGCAGACACATAACTTTACAGCAAGTATCGCTAACCTATACAGTTTGATTCTGATCAATAGGAGAGACTCTAGTGATATTTGATATGCAGATGAGGTTAGACAGGGCCCAGGGGAGAATAAGTTGACTTTGTCTATCAGGAGCCCAAATCCATGTCAGTTTTACGGTTCTGTTCAGATTTTCCTTCATTAACATGTTTTAAGTCATTCACCAGCACAAACAACTCTTCAAACTGCACATTACCACCCATCTTGTACTGTATACAAATGCAATACAATTGTACAATATAATTGTTTAGAAAACCGGCTGCATTGACCTAACCACAATAATGAGAACCATCCATGGTCTGCGGTTATGCTTTATGATAAATGCATATATGGTTATATATTAAATAACTGGTACATCGACATAAAAGCTAGTACAAAGTACTGTATCTAAGTAGTTTGATAAAAATGGCTAGCACTTGAAAGTGAAGATTTTTATCAGTCTATTATCAGTAAGGCATTTCAGATAAGTAAGCAGCTGCATATGCCTAAAAGGTTAAAAAGCAACTCATATCTTATGTAAAATAGTAACTAACTTTATATGACATGGCAATGAGTCAGCTGAAGTATGTTAGTTACCTCCAGTGCTCATTTTTACCCAGGAAAGACCCTGTCTGTTTATGTGATGCTCTGCGGTCTTCAAAAGCCTGCATGCCTGAATGCCAAATACCGGCGCCTAGCTGACCACTTTGTGATGATGCTGCACTTTTTCTTCGCTCTCCCTCATTGCTTTTCCTCCATTGACAAATTCCCCCCTTCCGTACTGTTCGGCTGCATGTGTGAATAGTAACACCTGCTCTGTTCCTGCCGAGCAAATGGTGTATCACAATCGGGAAAGAGAAAGACGAATTCATATATGTGACTAATGGAGCATCATTTATTACATTTATTCCACTGTTAGTGTAAATCTGCACCATTGATCAAACATCAGATAGGCGGCCTTCAAAACAAAGCGAAGATTAAATCAAAGTTTTCATTGTTTCTCGCAAAATTGTTCATTCTGCATGTGTGCCGTTTAATTCAGATGAACACTTCAGCAGTGTGTAAACTAGATGGTGAACGAAACAAACCCTTTCATCTGTACTGTTGGCAGTGGCGATTAGAAAAATATTTTTGAAACATTAACTATTTGTCCATGAATATGTAAATGCATGTATATGAAAATACAAAGTATATTTTCATGAGATTCTGCATTCAAATAGCTATCTTGTTCTCCACAGATGGAGGAACTGGTGGGTAAGAGGCATATTGTCATTGACAATGATCGTTGGCTTTTTCCTCATCATCTATTTGGGACCCATCATGCTCATTTTAGTGGTAAGTATGAATACAAACAGTACATGTCACACAAACACATTTAATATAGTAAACACACTGAACGCAGGCTAGACAGCATTCAGGGTTCCTTAACCGGATCAACAAAACCTGTCCTCCATAATGAATTGCGTTCATCCCATTTGTAACCTCACCTGAGTATGCAAAATTAATAGTCTAAAAAAGTGCTGCGTTTTAACCAGACATGACGCAATACAGTGACAAATGATACGTGATGCCATGTAAATATGAGTTTGTTTCCAGCGTTTACCAGATGCAATGATGTCAAGTGATTTAATTTCAATTCTGATGGATTACACGGGGTAGCCCCGCCCATTAAGAAATCTCATTGGCCCAAAGTTCTGATCCACCTAACTATACATTAAGATACTATATTGTATAGATACATTATATATACTTGTGTGCATAACATTATGAAGTATATAGAAAAGTATATAGAAAAAATTACACTCGTCATTGTTTTATACTATATTTTATGATAGGTCATAGTTTACCCTGCGGTTTAGTGCGGGCAAACACAGATGACATGGTTAATACAAACCATTGTTATTTAATTTCTAACTTGCATATTATTATTTATTTTTTAGGTCATGACTATTCAAATCAAGTGTTTTCATGAAATTATAACCATTGGTTATAGAGTTTACCATTCCTATGAACTGCCGTGGTTTCGGACTCTTAGCTGGTAAGTGATGAATAATTTAAGGATTATCTTTCACCAAATTATCTCTCTATTTCTCTATCTCTGCCTCTTTCCCACCCTCCCCTTCTCTCTAGTTTGTGTACTTTACATTCATTTACTACCACACACAACAAACACACACCCACTCTCTCACGTTTCATCGTCAACTTTTGCCATAGATAAAGTAGTGATACACTGGACTTGAACAAAGTGCACTCCCATGTTGGAACCTAGCAAAAAGTACACCCATCGCCACGCTTTGTTCAAAGAAAACAGCACTTGCGTTAAATACTTCTGCCAATCTAATATAGTAAAACCCTTCAGATTTACCAGTCTTTCACTTAAATATTGACATAAATCTTTGCTGTTCTGTATTTCAGGTACTTCTTGATTTGTGTGAACTACTTCTTTTACGGCGAGACGGTTGCAGATTATTTTGCTCTCCTCCATAGGGAGGAACCTTTGCAGTTCCTCGTGCGTTATCATCGCTTTATTTCTTTTGCACTGTATTTGGCAGGTGAGTGTAAAACAATTCAAGGCGACTGAAGACCATCAGATGTTTATGACTGTAGGCCACAATCCACAATTAGCTTTCTCGTATAGTTTAACACAGCGCAAACCGAGTTCATGCTTTGGTTGGTCACACATATGACACACTTGTGTAAACATGTTGTACGCTCCCTGTGATGATTGCCTGTTCAGTCATGATTCAGCTGAAGAAAATTAGTTCAAGTCCCCCGCTGGATGATTAAAGACAGAGAAATGAATAATAAGAATGATTTGCTGTCATGTTATCTGCAACGTGTAGGTTAAACTTGTGTTGATTAAATTCTATTATAAAATCGAATAATCTATACTTTTTCCAAAGTTACTTTTGCATTTGAATTTACATAATGAGGAATAGAGGAGATGGTGTTTTTGACGGCTATATTTTCACAATATAGCAAAGCACTGAATACCCTAATGCCTGAATTAAATAAGTCCCTAATAAATATAAAATGTCAAATATTAACAAAACAAAATATGTTACCAGCTCAGGCCAAGACAAATACATTGCGAAGTAGAAATGAATGACGATATAAATGCACACATACAGGATCAGAAGCGTATGTGTTATGGCCATAGTTGTACAGCATGATGGCAACTGTTGCAGATCTTCCATCACTGCAGTCAATAGACATTTACTGTCACTCAACCATATTGTAATGCCTGTAATGTCCATATGATGTAATATTGTGGTAGAGTATCCTCTTTTTATATTAGTGAGAGCCTAAACTATCATTTCTCATCTAGTGTTTGTTCTTTTGTATAAAAAACCTGCCATATTGCTGTTGTAATGCCTACAGTAATAAATGTAAAATTATTTTATCCTGATGTCTCGCAGATGTTCGCGAAATTTGGTGAATAAACAGTGATCATATGTTTCATCCAACTAACTGCATGTTATTTGCTTTTTCCAGGTTTCTGCATGTTTGTGCTGAGTTTAGTGAAGAAACAATACCGCCTGCAGTTTTATATGGTGTGTATCAGTACTTCATGTGCCAGCTTTCACTAAACTGCTCCTTTCATTCACAGTCATCATCAGAAGAGTATTGTGTTTCTGACTCATTTAAATTTCATACAGATTCATTAAAGTGACCGCTGTTTTCATCTCTCCTCTTTGCTTGTATTTCTGTGAAGTTAAATGATAAAGGAAACGACAAGATTGGCAGAGAATTGTTGCATGTCATACAGTTTATTTACAGTATAGTTTTTACAGGCTCATAATTTGTGCTGTAGATTATTTTATTCTTTGGCATGCTAGTTTTTATAACTTTTTATTTCAATTCCCCAAATTTACAATTTGAATCCATCCCAAATTTGATTGATCTGTTTTTTTACATGTGAATCGGGCCTAACAACTGTTTTATTTGCAGAACTGAAACCTTAAACATACACTTTGCTTATAAAGCCTTACGAGCTTTGTTTTTTCGTCAGGAAATGTAAAGCTAATTTTGATATGCATTTCCGGCTACTTATTAACCAGAAATGACTTAATGGGTTAATGATGAGCTGTTGAGCAAATGAACTAATAACAATCAAAAACTTTAAATGATTTGACGTGAATTCTTCATGAGCAGTTGTTATTTTTTTAGTGTGGTCACACCCATTGCCGCATGCCACACAACAGCGAAATATTTTAAGAATGTCATCTTGCTGTACCTGTCTAGTTTGCTTAAACATTTCTAGTCTTAGTATAATCTTTAACGTTACTCTCCCACGGCAAGACCAGTACTTGCATCACACAAAACAATTCTGTGTAAATGTTGAGTCACAGATTTCTGTGGTGCTGCCTCACCGAACAGTATTCTAAGCGCTGTGATTGTGTGTTTGTAACTCACTATACATTATCAGCCTTTCACACCGTGATTGTTTGCGTGTGTCTGCGTGTGGGTGGCCATTGTGTGTGCGTGTTGGTTTGTTTGTGCTTGCCATTCCAGTTTGCTTGGACCCATGTGACCTTGTTGATTGTGGTGACTCAGTCACATCTGGTCATTCAGAACCTGTTTGAGGGAATGATCTGGTAAGCCCACCTGACCTGATAGATCTGTCTAAACGTTTCACATCACTACTTGACAACTGCATTCTTTGTGTTTGACGATGTTCCACTTGATAGCAGTTTCTTGTATCCTACAGTTGTACGGTTTTAATAACACATCTCTATAATTGTATTTTTAGGTTCATACTACCAATCTCTACTGTGATCTGCAATGACATCATGGCCTACTTGTTTGGCTTCTTTTTCGGAAGAACCCCACTGATAAAGGTGAACCTGTTTTGTGGGTTACAAGTCTCATACATTCATGCTCTCATTCCTTGGTTTTATGAACTTTTCATAATTATAACTGGGAAAATTCCACAAAGGCATAAACAAATCACTTTATATTCATACTTAATTCTTTATGTCCCCTCTCAGCTCTCCCCTAAGAAGACCTGGGAAGGCTTCATTGGAGGATTCTTTGCAACGGTGGTCTTCAGCTTCTTGGTGAGTAAATCATTTGACTTTTGAGTTCGTATTAATGTGAACCACTTACAACCACGTTGTTAAATACTGACAGAAAACTCCTTTGATTTCAGTTTGCGTACCTGCTGTCCCAGTACCAGTACTTTGTATGTCCGGTAGAATACAACAGCGAGACGAATCGTTTTACTGTGGAGTGCGACCCCTCAAATCTGTTTGTGATGCAGGAATACACGCTGCCTACGGCGGTGCAGAATGTGATAAGATGGGTGAGTGTAGGACAGGCCAAATCCTTGTGTTTAAAGCTCGGAGTAATATTGTCCGTTTTTGAGTCTCGAAGCGAAGCATTTTTTTTTTTTGTGCGTTGGCTTGGAAATGATGTCTGTATGTTTATTTGTCCACAGAAAACCGTCAACCTCTACCCATTTCAGATCCATAGTATTGCACTCTCTTCGTTCGCCTCTCTGATCGGACCATTCGGTGGATTCTTTGCCAGCGGCTTCAAACGTGCTTTTAAAATCAAAGTCAGTCACCATTGAGATGTCGTCATTTGTACATTTTTTAAATGTTTAAAAAAAACTATATACCTATACTGTACAGTTTGACACAGAACCAAGATGCAGGCAGTGAAGGGTTAACAAAAACGTTTATTTAATTAAGCAAAAAACCCACAATGGGGAAAACACACCTGACGAAACAAGAACCAAAAACAAAACTTCCACGAGGGGAATAAAGCAAAAACAAGGTCCAGAATAACTATAAAATGATAAATCCAAGACACGATACAATCACAGGAACCAGGTAATCCACGGATCAGTCAAAGGGAGAACAGACACACTTTCAAAGAACACTGCACCGACGAGGGACAAAGGAAACTGAGACAATATATAGTGAAAACTTAACCAGGGAAAATTGAACAGGGAAGGTGATGAACAGGTGATGAGGATTAAACGCTAAAGTGAACTAGCGAGAAGATGACACGGGACAGGTGAGAGGGATGAACACTAATGGGGCGCTAACGGAGAACAAGGGGGCGGGGCTAAAAGATGCAACACCAGAGAGACATGTCATGATCCTGCCACAATTCTCGAAAATCATGACAAGAAGAGGCAGGACCATGACATGTTATTTAAATCTAAATTTACATCTGTGTGCGGGAGGCAGACACACCTTGTCAGTTTAAATCTAGATTAAAGATGCAACTCTTATAATCCGAGAGATTATTAGGCAGCATTATTTAGATCGGCCGGAACCAGGAAAACTTCCCTTAAAACCGATGCACTTGTTGTTAGCACCTGTTGAGCTCATTGGGAATTTGTGTAGAGGTAAAGTTGACTGTACTCAAATGAATCAAACCTAAAATATAATTCAAGCACAGCAACCCAAAGTTTAAAAAGAAACTTCTCATGAAATGAATGTGCAGGACAATAGACAGGGTATCTGGACGTTTATTTATTAATGGCCTCACTCAAAACATAATAAACAATCATCTGGTCCTTCTTTTGTGAAAACAAGGCCAAACTCTTTTTCAATTAACTTCATTTCTTTACACATGCTTTGCTTACTATCTTAGACCGAATACACGTGTGAGTTAGTTCTGTTTTATTCTACAGGACTTTGCCGACACCATCCCTGGTCATGGAGGGATCATGGATCGCTTTGACTGTCAGTACCTGATGGCTACATTTGTTCATGTTTACATAGCAAGTTTTATCAGGTGAGGAATCTGCTTATATCATCTCATCTTTTTTCATTTGGGCAATTCCAGCGTTATGGATGTGAAATATACCAATATAGTAAACAATCTGTTTGCATTGTATTAAACCCCTGATGGCCGAGTCCAGAAATCAGAGAAATATCAGTCCATGCACGTGTTTTCTATTTTAAAAGAGGTCAAAATATTAATGTGACAAAAAGGATGCACATTTTTTGAGAGGAAATTTAAATACACAAACCAAAAGTAAAAATACCCATAAAATAGTTACTATATTTGCCCATTTATGAGGAGTATGGACCATTATGGATGTGACTTCACTTACCTGACTTTGGAAAACAGTGCTTTAAAAACACTCAAAAAACGACAAACTTCACAGGAGACTTCATATGAGTATTACTGTAAAACTACCAAACATCGACACCTACCTATCAGTTTGAAACCTCAAGGTGAAGATTTGCATGGAATTATCCATTTCTTTATATGTATATATATATATATTTTTTAATGGTCTTAAAAATACTACTAAATCTTTTGTTATATTTCTATAGATTTTTTAAGCTCCACGTCTGCCTGAGATGAGTCCTCCTGTGTTTGGTTTCCCTGGAATCCCAGACGTGCACACGGGACGTTTAACACTGTTTCTCTCTTCCCTAGGGGACCGAATCCCAGTAAGGTCTTACAGCAGCTGCTGGTCCTGCAGCCAGAGCAGCAACTCGGCATCTTCAACACACTGCGTAATCACCTGCAGGAAAAGGGTGTGCTGCCCCCTGCTGTGGCGGAGGCGCAATGACAAAAAACCCACTGCACACAAAACCAGCTTATATCTTGTTGACTGTGATCACACAGGCACACTCCCATCTAACTGTAAACCAGCGGCTGAAGCTTCCATAGAAACATCTGAGAGTGACGTGTGCTGCAAATCTTACTCTCACTTTCAACCCATGAAATATTCAGAGAATGGAAATGGCCACAGGAGCGAGACTTTTTTTGGAAAATCGGCGCTCTTCCGAACAACAAACGTGCAAAACAGAAGAACGATGTTCATGGTAAGTGAATGTATAGCACTTTACAGTGGGGTGACATTGTTGCACTGATTTTGAGAGTGATTCTGTCCTTACGTACGAGCGCTTTGTGACTGCAATAACTCATGCTGGTGACTTTGGAGATTCATAATTGTCATGGTTAAATAAGCTTGATTTATAACACGGTCCTAAACTCAAACCCAATACAAAACAAGTTTGAAAACAGAAGCATGTTTTAAGTCCTACTGTTACTGCTTAAAATAGCCATGTCCTTCTTTCCCTTCCACAATGAATGGGTTTGTGTGAGCGTCTTGTGTGTACATATCTCATGTGTATTATTGTACACAGATAAGATATATTAGATCATATATATATATATATATATATATATATATATATAGATTATATGTTAATTGAAAAATATATGACTTAGCAAACTATACAATAGAACGTTATGAAATTATATGCAAAAAGACCTAGACCTGTCTTATTTCCCTCGATCTAGCATGATTAAACCTCTGTAGAGCTGGAGAATGATTTGACAGGGAAAGATGATCTGTGAATCTGCTGTGTTTACACTACTCGATCATTCATTTTAGTTGCACTGTATCCAGAAGGGTCAACAGACTCTTTACTCTTTCGGTTTTAATATCATCAAATATTGGTGCTTCAGGTATACGTGATATTTTAAAAGATTGAAACATGAGTAGTGAATTGTTTTAGAAATAGACACTTATGTAAATATATGTATTGCATTGTCCTCCCTGCTATATTGTTTTTACCAAATGGATTACCAAATAATATGTACCAAAGCTTTTGCTGGAAAACAGTTAGTTCACATGAATCTGAACGTTGTTAAATGGTGCAACCTTACTTGAAGAAAAATAAAATCCAACAGAGTTGAAACATTTAGGAAATTAAGTTTCTATAAGGCAGGTATGTGAACCTGGATCACAAAACAAGTCTTACGTAGCATGAGAACATTTTAGTAAAACCAAAAACACATTGTATGGGTCAAAATTATCTTTTTTTCTTTTATGCCAAAAATCATTGGGATAGTAAAGATCATGTTTCATTAAGATATTTTGTAAATTCCCAACATTAAATATATAAAAACTTTATTTTTGTGAGTGGATGACCTGCCACAGTACCCCTGATTAACAACTTCAAAGGCAATTTTCTAAGATATTGTCCTATTCTAACAACTCATATATTCAAATAAATCTTATTTGTTCATCTTTCAGATTATGTAAAAATTATAATTTCGAAAAATTGACACATAAGACTGGTTTTGTTGTCCAGGGTCACATATCATCTTTACTCTTTGCCAAGCTTCTCGTGCAATAACTTGTGAATGGATGTGTAATGTCTGTGACTGTTGCCCCAATTACACATCGGCAGACCCACACAGAATCTTCTGATGAAAATCTATGCACCCGTTGAGTGGTATGAAAGACTCTGAAAATCAAAAGGCAGAAAGTAAAATTCTGTACATGGCACTTACCCCTTGCATGTTTAAGATTTTGCTTACTACTTTTAATAATCTTTCAGCTACCCACATAGCAATCTCAGCCCAGATAGAAAACAAAAAATGTCAGTAGATTCCGTGTGGGACCGTTCATTGAGGACTCAGTTTGGGACCACTTGTGTTTATTTTTAAAGCTAAATTTCTGTGACTATGTGAGCCGTCTTTATTAATTCCTCAGTAAGTTTACATATTATTTTCCTGCAGAAATGCTACCCTATAGATTACATGCTGTACCTGTAGGTTTGGCTCAAGCAGCTTTAGACATGATGCATCCATGTGAGAATGTAGTTTGTGTAGTAATTTAAACCCAATCAGACCAAAAAGAGCATGCACCTCCTCTTTCAGGTGTCTAGAGTTGTTTTGTGGTTGTCAGGGTTTTTTTTGAGAGCTGCTGTATGATTAAAGTTATATGTTACCTGATGTATAATGTTGTGCAAGCTTCTAATGTTACAATGTTTAACAGCAAATGGGTTTAACAGTTTAATTTAATCATGGCAGTCTGTTTTTCATTGTTTTGCAAAAAATTTGATCCTTTATTTATGTGTCTGTGTTTGATTTTCACAATTTTTGTCTAATTTAAATCGGTAGGTTTTTAGACGTGAACAAAGTAACATTATTGGCAGTACTGGGAAAATAAAGCAAGGTCATTTATTATAAGCACTTGGTGAATAAACTCTTTACTTTTAACCCATTCTCAAGCCTGTCACATTCTTTACATTATTTTCAGGGTTACATCAAAGTACATCTGCAAGACACGTGAGAGTTTATTTTATTTTATTTTCCATTTAAACAAACAGAGATGATGTCAATTTCTTTACAAAATGACCAACGAAACGAGCAGAAAAAGCTTTTTGGACAAGTGTGTTTTACAGCGTCACGTTGACAGTTCGTATGGCTACAACATTCAGATGAAACACAAACAATCACACAACATAACTGACAGAACTGAATTACAAAACACATCTTACAATGGCTTACGCATGTTCAAAGTCAAATTGTTACTCGTATAAAGTGCAACAAATACTTTATTAAGGTGCTTTGGTGGTTTATTTACTTAAAATCAACCACAGATATTTTTTGACAAAATTATTTATGTATTTCATAAACTGCAGCTATTTTGGAACTCCATGCATCTGTATGATCATTTTCTGCCACTAGAATCAACTAATGCACATATCACTGCTTCTATAGATCCTCAGCCTTAAAATATGTATATGTAGTCAAATTTCCATTACATATGGTTTAGAGCTCAACATTTTAAATAACATTTATAAAAGATAACGATAAAAAATACTGCAAACAACTTAACTGATCATGTGAACTATGAACTAAATAAAACTTAAATATGAACATTAAAAATGATATAAAAGAATATTAAAATCTGTGCATGTAAAAACCTTTCAGCATGTTAGTAAAACATAATGAGGCTACAAATAAACTGTCTTTATGAATGTTTTGCGTATATCTGTAAGATAAAAAAGTATTTCTCTTCTACACTCCCTGGCCGCTGTCCTGAGATCAATAAAGACCCTGTAGCTCTCACACATCCTTATCCGTTCCATAGTCCATTATACAAAGTGACTAGATCTGTTTGCATGACACAACAACCCTAAACAGTACAAAGCTATCAGTTATAGCATTCATTAAGATGTTCTTGGGTTGCAAGCCTACCCTTAAAATGATCAGAAAAGTGGACGGATCTAAGACCCTTCTATCCTAGGTTCCTACTGTCATTAATTGGAAGCTGTAGATCATCTCCCTCTACTGGAATTCTGTCCACATCTGGTCTTACGGGACAGAAGAGCCGCCTCAGCAGTGCCAGACCTGCGCGCACCAGCAGCCTCAGTAACAGAAAGGCGAACGGCACGCCTATCTCCATCATGTGAAAGATCGGGGCGCTGAATCGACTAAGAACGCAAGTGGAGAAAAAGGTCCCGAGTGCCACACAGGGGTAGAGAGAGAGCTTGGCCAGCATGAAAGCGTGCTCTCGCCCGCCGTACCGCACGTACGGGTGTAAAGTCTCGCGCTCGTTGAAGAGCCCCACTATCCATATGGCCAGCTGGAAAAGGCCAGCAAAAAAGATGATGACGCAGCTGATCTGCACCGCCTCCAGCTCGTTGCGTGAACCTCTTGGAAACTCGTTGGTGAGTTGGTACACAAGCGGCAGGCCGCCCACGAAGGCCAGGGAGAATGTGTTGAAGAGACCCATGAGGCGCGTGGCCTTCGTCACATGCAGGAACAGAGAGTGGTGAGTAAACCAAAGAAGTCCGACAGTGGCGAAGGAACCAAAGTAGGCCAGGTACTCTGGACCGTAATTCAGAAGTGCACTGAGCAGACTGCCGTTAAACTCCTTCTTCACAACAAACGGATCAGGCACGTTGTCTTCACTGTATATAGAAGACAGAAAAGGTTACTTCAAATTCTATAAATTTTCCAATAACGTTAAGGTAGGTTCATCGAACGATTAATCGTGACTAATCGCATCCATTTACATTTATGCATTTGGCAGACGCTTTTATCCACATTGCTTTTTATACTATACATTTGTTTCTGTGTATGCATCCAGAATTAAAGTTGATGTCTAACAAATGCCTGAATGTAAATGTAATGTTTACATATGATATGTCTGCGTCCTGTGCATATTCATTTTGTATTTATAAACACATGCCCATACATGCATATATTTAATAAAAATAAAAACATGTGTAAACACGTTTTTATTTATAATTATTACCAATAATGTACGTTTACACTTTTTTCAGTGCCTGTGATACAGTATAATTAAACATTTAAGTACGGAGTAATAAAAATGAACTACATGTACTTACTGTAGGGTTAGTTACATGTAACTAAGCATAATTTATAGTAAATATATGTAACACGCATAACAAGGGCACCGTAACATAACGTTTTACCAAGTGTAAATATTTCCTAAATATGTATACATATATGTGTATGTGCTTATAAACCCAAAATGAATGTGCACAGACATATATTATGTAAACACAATTTTTCATTCTGCATGCGATTAATTGATTGACAGCCCTAATTTAAAGATATCATTTAATTGCTGAACGAACATTGATTTAGCCACTAACAAAAGGTTGTGATTTAACGAAAGAAAGAAAAACATTTAAATAATACAGCCAGAAAAACGCCTGGTATGCTCTAGTTTAATATATAGTAAAATCTTGTGTGATCGAGAGAAATGTACAAACCAAATGTCTAAGATGAGCAACGTGGCAACAATAGCATAAACTCCATCACTGAACGCCTCCACACGCTCTTTACTCAAGGGTTCACTGGGAAGGTAGTTGTAGAAAAGCACAGGATCTGTATCTTCCACCTGACCTGAATCTATATAACCAGTGACAGAACAGAAGTTTGGTCAGATAACAATTGTTTATACATAACATTTACATTTATGCATTTTGCAGACTTACATTGTATTATACTCTATATTTGTAAATGCAATCCCCTGCGTTCGAACCTATGGCCTTGGCGTTGCTACTGTCATTCTCTAACCACTGAGCTATAGAAAGCGTTTCCATACCATTACAGGGCTGTGCAATCAAGTGTTAATACTTGCATTCGACAAGTTTGGCTTCCAACAATTACAAAAACAAAATAATCAAACCAAAACAATTTTGGTGCAGCATTATATTGTGCAACAATCTACAGCTGTGCGGTTTGTTTTTTAAATGAATTATTTTTTCATCATTTGAATTGAAGTTATTTATTTTAAAAGGATAGTTCGCCCATGAATTACTCACTCTCTAGTTGTTTGATTGAACACAGAGAAAGTTATGTGGACGAATCCTTGTAACCAAATTTGACTAGACCATTGACTACCATTGTAGGAAAAATGACAGCGGTAGTCAAAAGTGCACCAGAACTGTTTCCTAACCTACATTCTTCAAAATATCTTCTTTTGTGTTTTACAGAACAAAAATAATAATAATAAAAGTAATTTTTCCTACTATGGTAGTCAATGTAGTCCAAGAACTGTTTCGTTACTGTATTGGCATTCTTCTAAATATATTTTTCTGAGTTCATCAGAACAAATAAATGTAAACAGATCAAAGGTGGGTAAATGATGACAGAATTTAAATTTATGGGAGAACCATGTTTTATAAGTTATGGAGTAATCATGTTAAATAATCATTAACTTAATATTGGGCAAAATAATCGTGATTATTTTTGTAAGCCCATCTACAATTGTTTATATTATTTTTTTAAACACGGGAGAATATGAATGTTTTGTTCTCACCACCAACAGCTTTATTCCAGATCCACTTGATAGACAGAGATATGTATGGCAGGAATATAACAATAGCCAAAAGGACATATGACTATGGGGGACAAAAGAAATGTGTAAATATTTGTTGTATATAGTAACACATTATTTGAAATTTCAGCATGCGTTGTGTATAGCATCGAATGTTATATTTAAATACAACTTAAAATTTGCCTACCAGCTGAAAAAAGATGAATGAAAAGATTATAGCAAAGAGGCACATGATGGGAACCTTCATGATGACTTTGAGAATGTGGTGCTTGTAATATGTTGGATTCACTGACATCTGGATGTGGTCGTTCAGAACGAAGGGATGGCTAAATCCGTACAAGACAATCAAAGCCTAGTGGCACAAAGTAAACACATGACCACAGTTGACGCTTTGTGATATCAATGACTTTGCCTAAACGTAAATGAATTTGCTCTGTAAATGGTTTTAATGCTTGAATGTTCCACGTAATGGTTTCCTCACCTGAATTAAGCCAATCACAATGACACAAGCACAAAAGAAGGTAAGGCCCAGAACACTGCCAGGAAATGCCGCCATAAGGGAGAACTATAAAAAATAAATACATCAAATAAAATGCCACAAAATATCGCATTATTTTAAATTTAAAATAATTGATGAATGTTTTAAAAACGGTGTAACATTAGCAAACTGTGCAACATCAGTGCATGCTTTGTCACATGGATAAAATATCTCACCGTGTACGGCAGGAAGGTTATGAGCATCATACAAGCCTGAAATACAATAAAAAGGAAACGTTGAAAGTCTCTGCACACTTCACATCAACAAAAAAAGAATGTGTCTGATGTCAGCTTTCTCGGTGCTCTCACCAGGTTAAGAAGAGCGAGAGTGTCATCAATGCGCTCGATGACCTGAAACAACCTAATAAAACATGAAAATTAACTGGATACTGTAAGGATGAAAGTACAATGAATGTAATAACTGCAATGAAAATGGTAAAAAACGCTTTAAAAAAAAAGTTGAGTTAAGGGAGTGGATAAAGGGAAGAGTTAATATAATGTTAATATTTGAATTCTGCTGTGCTAATGTTTACATGGTCTCACCTCACATGTGCAGCCCAAGCAACCGTTACAATCAAGAAGGTCATCAAGTAGACAGAAACCTTAGTAGTGAGCAAAGACTGAATACTCTCTTTCAGTTCCTGGATATATGGAGGATTATATCACAATGAATAAAGTGCGTAAAGTAAAGCATAACATGCTTAATTTCAAATGCGGGTGTTTAAAAGATTAGGGTCACTTATTCTTTAAAAACACTATTTTCACCTTTGGGAATAACACTAAGGTTAATGTAGCTATGGGAATTAGGATATAAACCGAAATGACCTCCATTGAAAACATTTGATCAACCTGCTTCTTGAGGTGCTGTAACCCTGGGGGTTCAAACAGTTTTAAGAGGCACTTGCAGGCTCCATTCCTTCAATAATCAGGCAAATTATTTATTCATCATTCGCTTTTTAGAAACATTTACAGTAAGTGACCCTAAACTCAAGTCAATTTAGATCAAATAACCTGTTTCACCTCATTTTCCTGAAATTTGGTATGTGCAACAGGTAAAATCTGTGAAAAGAAATGCATTACAGATTTAGTTACACGTGCATGTTTATAGTTTGGTACTGAAAGTAACAGAAAGAACGTGACGTCAGATCGTATCCTGTCACATGTGCATAATTGTGCATTTAATGCTATCTGACAAGTGAGCTTTATTTAAAGGGTGAACGTGAGTACTGTTTCTCACCATTACAGTAGCGATGATGGCTATGAGCGCATCACTGTACGCGAGCAGGCGGTGTGATGACTGCGTGCTGTTGTGATCATCATTCTCTAATGACGTCACGCTCTCCAGAAAGGACTGCGAGTGACTTCTCTGCGTTCCTCTTCTCTCCATTTCCTCGTCATCGTGATGCTCGATTATTTCGTTTTCTTCGTTGTCTGCCATGACAGGTAAACGGCGTCGCAGACATGAACGCTGTTTGCAAACACTGATGACGCATCGTCAGCTGACCGGCATTCCAAGTCCGCGCACGCGCAGTTAGCCTTAAGCGTTCGTGTGTGTTTTTATTTGTATGTTTTCCTAGCTTTGCAATAGATCTGTTGTAATATGCATTGATATGCATGGGGTTTAAAATGTGTACTAAAATGTATATGGTCCGCGAAATGATAGAACATTTAAGGGATATAAAAAGAGTTGAAATGAAATTTCGCTATTCTAACGCTAGGTTGCACTGTTGCTTTGGTGATTGTAAATGTGGCCGTTTCATTTTCTGTCATTTCCCCTAAATCTGAGCATCAATTATGCCTGTAAATTGGTCCGTATTATTGTTGTTTTACCCTCGTGTTTAAATAGCTAAACCTTTACACAAGACTGATAATAACATGTCGTTGTGACACACTGCAAAGGATGCAGACAAATCTATGAGGCCCCGTATAGGGTTTAAATCAAACTGCACTTATGAATACATACGTAAAAGCGTGCATACACACATATACATTGCTCACATATACATGTATACTATTGGATGTTCAAACAAACACATATGAAAAACATGTGCGCACTAATGTGAAATCCATACAATACATCTTATGTTAGTTAACATCCCTGATAGCACGCATACATCTGTTTTACGTCTATTTGACGTCTGCATTTACATCTTACAGACATCTACAATACATAGTTTGCTCATCTGCAATACGTCTCTGAGATGTCTGCTGTCAGACGTTATATAGACATCTTGAAGACGTCTGTAAGATGTTTATGCTTTAGAATGGATGTAAATCTGATCTTTCTAAGACGTTTAGCAGATGTTTTTAAGCAGCAAATCTCAAGATCTTTAGCAGACGTATTACAGACATTCAAACGTCTCCGAGACGTATTGCAGATGAGCATAATACGTATTGCAGATGTCTGTAAGATGTAAATGCAGACGTCAAATAGACGTAAGCCAAATGGATTGTGACATCTGGGATACATATAAACTCGATGCGTGCAAACACACCTATACAATACTCGCACAAACATACAAAATATGATTTAAACCCTATAGGACGCCTCTTACAAATCTATGACAACGGAAGAGAATGAATACAAGTGTAAATTATTATTTTACATTTCTAACACACGTAAAGCCTTGATCCTGCAAGATGTTATAAATATTACAAGAAAATGTAACATGTATTTCCATTGTGTAATATTAACTATACTATGCGGTCCATAGATATTATTTTCAATAAGAAGAGATCTGTTTTAAACTTAATTTTGTTTTACTTTGTTTCATGTTGTTGACATTCTTTTTGGCAGTCTATTTCACCCTGACAGAGAAATGTATTGTGATGTCCCTTATGAATTTGTCTCAAGAGGAAGTATGGTTTCAGCTAACAGTACACAATAAACATATTTAAATAAACAAGGATTTTAAAGATAGAGGCTTTTTAGGAGACAGACTTCAGACTGAGAAATGTCACCAGCATCAGTTTCTTGTATCTTTGATCATGAAAACTTGAGATTGAGGGGGGTATGTTTTCGGCAGCCAAAATCGTAACCCCCACCCAAACATTAGAAAAAATTAAGCACCTAAGAACTGAGCACCTGCCAAAATCATCTCCATCTCAGGTTTGTATGGTCAGAGATACACGAAAATTATGCTATTGACATTTTTAACGCACACACCCAAAGCGTGCAAACATAATGCACAAGTTTAACATCTCACACAAACTCAAAAACACACACTAATGCACAAGATTAACATCACACACAAACTCAAAAACACACACTAATGCACAAGTTTAAAATCTCACACAAACTCAAAAACACACACTAATGCACAAGTTTAACATCTCACACAAACTCAAAAACACACACTAATGCACAAGATTAACATCTCACACAAACACACTATTCAATTTTCATTCTTGCATTACACACATTAACTTAATGATAAAGAAATTAAATATAAATACTTAATAATCCGACTCCATGCTGAAGTATGATCATTTTACAGTAGGTTCTTTGTCCATGGTGTTGTCGTATACTGCTACATAAAAAGTTGTCTTGCTTTTGCTTGTCTAAACACCGGCTCTATTCCGTCACTGTTTTCTACAGAAAACCATTGTTTGCACATACTGTTAGCTTAGATGATTATATTGTAAATATTGAAATGGAAAAGTGCATGAAAACTTTGCATACACTCCTAAAGTGTACAAACATTAAAAACTTTGGTATTAAAGGAAGACGGTTTCCTATTGTCCAACAATGACTGCTCCAAATAGGTTCAATTTATCAAATCCAAGGTTAAGATCCAGGTCAGTAGTTTTTCACAGTAGGTCACACTAGATCTAACTCTAACTCGATTATAATTCAACTAAGAGACAGAAACAGAGATTTAGGGGAAGAGCAGCAGGCACGTCACAGTGATGATTGAATAAAATGAGTAGAGTTTATTAAATAAAAGTTGCATTCTTTCTCTCAAGATTTATTCATTCATCAGGTATTATGATAAGGGCTTTCAAATGATCAATCGCATCCAGAACAAAACATTGCGCCAACATAATATTTGTCTGTGCACTGTGTATATCAATTTAGTTTTTATAAAGACATCACTCAGGGCTATCGCGCATTCACCGTGAGACACGTGCATTTCAGCTTGATAATTCGCTCTATAAATTCCCCTATGTTTATGTATTTTTCAGCTATAATACATGTCTTAAAGAAGAGCACTCTGGTTAACAGCTCAGTAATGTTTTACACACACAGCTGTCACGATCCTGCTCCCTTGTTCAGGTTTTCCAGTCTTTTGTCAGGATCGTGGCAGTACCCGCGTGTTTAGTGTGGAGAGAGTCATGGCACTGTTTGTTTTGGCCTGGCTGTGCTCTCTTCTGTCTCGTCGTTGTCCCCGCCATCTCGTTTCCTCATTATTGATGATGTAATGTTTTTAATGTCCTACACCTGTTCCACGGCCTGATTCTGTCCCCTATTTATTCCCCTCGGGTTTTCGGTCTTTTGCCGGTTCGTTTTGCTTTACGTCATCTTACTCTGTGAAATATATAGGTTAATCTAAAAATATTACTATACCATGACAAAGGTATTCACTCATTTCAGAAAGTGAAACTCATATATTATATAGATTCATTAGACATAGAGTGAAATATTTCAAACCTTTATTTCTTGAAATTTTGATGATTATGGCTTACAGATAATGAAAACCCAGAATTCAGTGTCTCAGAATATTGTAATATAACACAAGATGAATTAAAAGAGGATATTTTCAACAGAAATGTCAGCCTTCTAAAAAAATGTTTCATTTCTGTGCACTCAATATTTGGTTGAGCCTTTTGCATGAATTACTGCATCAATGCGGCGTAGCACTGCTCAGATGTAATGAAAGCTCAGGTTGCTTTGATAAGCGGCGCTTGGGTAATCTGCATTGTTGGGTGTGGTGTCTGTCATCTTACTCTTGACAATACCCCATAGATTCTTTATGGGGTTCAGGTCAGGTGGTTTGCTGGCCAATCAAGCACACTGTACCACCACGGTCATTGAACCAGCTTTTGGTACCTTTGGTAGTGTGGGCAGGTGTCAAGTCCTGCTGGAAAATGAAATCAACATCTTTATAAAGCTTTTCAGCATATTTCATGAAAGTAGTTTTTAATTTCACTGGCACTTGAACAGTTTGGATCACAATGTTGTGTCGTTTTTTATTGACAAATTCTTAGCTATAAGTAAATGCTACTTTTTGTCAACGGCTCTAGGACTATAAAAAGTGTAGTTATAATATTTAAGGGTAATTGCAGAATTTTGTGCATTTAATGTATATATTTGGCATTAAATCTGCTCTAACTGCACAATGCTATTTCAAAATACTCATATTTTAAAATACTTGAATGAACGTCTGATTAATTTGAAATCCACAATGAACATTTAACAATCATTGTATGGTGTAATTTTATTGACATTAAGATTAAATATAATAAATGATCATTGAGACTCTCGAGACTAACTCAGTTTAGGCAGGGTGCGTACAGCGGCGTTATTATTCAGGATTTTTCTAAACGTATTTAAAACATATTGAAAGAACTTCTGCTATTTTCAAATCGGTCATAAAAACCCACATTAAAACATATTAACTTCACAAACATAATTTACTGTTTAAATTAAGTGACATAAAATAAATCTCTGCTTACAACATTGTTTGAGTAGCCATTTTGAGAAAACTATAATGATAACCGTGTCCAAAAGTGCCCGTCTCTGTTCACCGTTAATGTTGATATATGAATCCGCATATCATCACTTCTAAAGTTCGGTATTAGCTGTTGCTTAAACATTTATTTTGATTATTGTTTGGCTGCAGACGCTCTGGTGGGTCTTAGTAGTTTTCTTATGGTTTAACCGTGGTTTATCATTGGCACGAGACATTACTCTGCTTTATAAACTGAAAAAAAATCGTGCCTTTTTATAAAATAAAATCGACACAACATGTGCTTTAAAACACTAGTGGGTATTTAGATGAACACTTTTGCAGTGTGCGCATGTCGGAAGATTATATCGGATTTTAATCTTGTCATGTTAACACGCACATCAATCAGATCACTTAATTTACCTGTCATGTAAACACAAGATTCAGACTGCACAATCTGATTAAATTCAATCCGATGTTTCCATGTAAGCGCAGCTAGTGTTTGGGAGAGATAGGGGAGCAGCATCGGCAAAGGACTCTGGAGACGGAATCGATTTTGGGTCGCCTTGAGTACACTGGCGCTATATGTCGGCGTGCTAGCCACAGGGATATTTTGATTGGTCAATACACTTCATCCCTGATAGCACGCATACATCTGGCTTACGTCTATTTGACGTCTGCATTTACATCTTACAGACATCTACAATACATAGTTTGCTCATCTGCAATACGTCTCGGAGATGTCTGCTGTCAGACGTTATATAGACATCTTGAAGACGTCTGTAAGATGTTTATGATTTAGAATGGTTGTAAATCCGCTCTTTCTAAGATGTTTTGCAGATGTTTTTACACAGCAGATCTCAAGACCTTTAGCAGACGTATTACAGACATTCAAACGTCTCCGAGACGTATTGGAGATGAGCAAACTACGTATTGCTGATGTCTGTAAGATGTCAATGCAGACGTCATATAGACGTAAGCCAGATGGATTGTGCTATCTGGGATTTTTACCAAATGCCACATGCAGAAACCAGAAAACAGGTCTAATTGCATCCGCTTCAGATCTGTTATAGACTATGGCCTTGTAGAGGTATACTCAAAATGCCTTTAGTAAAAGATACCAAGATGATGTAGATAAATGATACATAAATATTCTTTCATTTTCTTCTCACTGACATTTGAATAAAACAATAAAATAAAACGACAAAAATGACAACGAATAGCTAGCTGATAATATCAGTGTTCTTTTAAAAAGTGGTTAACGCTTTCTCTGACAAGACTTGTTTTCTGGTTTGGTAAAGTAATTTTCGACAAATACCCAATAGACGGTATGCATTGACGTTACTTTACCACGCAAAACTATATCAGGAAATGCAATTCTGCACAACATTTACGTGTCCAGGAAAACCTGATTCCATTATAAGTCATAGGGAAGCCGTAATGATCGCCGTCGTGTCCAGCTGCTTGTTATTTCAGCTAATAATTGAATTTTTTATTCCCGGTTTCTTTGTTTCTACTTTAGCCATTTTGCTGCGTGTTTTACAATGTCTGCATTGAGCTGAATTAAGAGACATTTATCTGTGGTAAAATAATTGGGTATGTCATGTGAAAAGTAGGTGGGCAGCATTGAATAATTTCATATTCAAAAATAAAATGAAATAAAACAGTAAATTTAGCTTTAGACTGGTTTTATGTAGGTATTGTGACTTTAGCTAAATGTAAAGGTAAAGCAAAAGCAAAAATCCAGTGTAATCCAAACATGTACCCAAGTGCAACAGCCAATGTTTCAGTGCCATGTAAGTGTTTAGTTACGGGCACTAGTGTGAAAACCTGTGTGACACTTAATGTCAAAGTCACAATTACCACATCAAGAGAGAATCGCTTAATAGAACCAGGTGTTATAATCCCACTATTTCGGCACAGTTGAATTGCCCAATAGGACATTTCCCACGATTTATGCATGACAGGAGGAAGCAGTGAAGATTATGAAGAAAGGAGGTCTGAGGTTTCACTGGGTTCGTCGGGTAGGCATCCTCTGTATTTGGGGGATAAATGATTATAGAAATGCATAGCATACTTACCATTCCTTGCCATTATCAGAGAGATATCTCATGAGTTTTCAGTCCCACATTCATCATTCTGGGTGAATGATGCCTTTCGTTGAGGTGCTGCTGATAATACCCTTTGTTTGGTTCCCCTCAATGCAACACATCTTCAGTTGTAAGCCTCAGCCTCATTGGCCGTTTCGGCCCTTTATCCCTCAGCCAAGGGAGGCCCACCACAGGATGATCAGATGGCCTCTTCCAAGGTACAGTCAACTCAACTAGGAGGACAGTCCTACTGGAGCCGGACCACAGAACCATGTCCGCATGTTGGTCGCTGCGATTTCCAAGGGGAAAGTAAGTCTGTGGTTCAAATCAACTCGCATCTGCCAATCCCTGGCTATACTCACCAGACCTGAATCTGGGGTTAAGGGCTTGGCCCGTGGTTTCTGCTCCCTCCTGAATAAAGGGTTGCCTTTTCAGCGAGTTAGCCTTGGCGTTTCTGGGGATGGCATTTGCTGCCAATGTAACGGAGGCAAGCCAGTGAAGTGCTGTGCAGTATGTAAACCTCACTCCCCGGCCTCAAGGACTCTCTAGCGACAGACGCTAGATACTGCGTTCTTTAGCCTCCTCGCTAGAGCGCCCGACTCCCATGCTGGACCGATCCGGTTCGAGGCCTGTCTGGAGCAGGTGCGGTTCGTTCCGGTTACACCACTCTCTTGGTCTCTACTGCTGCAGCCAAGCACTTTAGTTCTTGAGGAGTCAATAAGAATATCAGCATGGTCGCATATGAACATACGTATTTAGATACACCATGTATAAATATTGCATCAACAATGACATTTTAGGCTCTGTTAAACATCATTATTGATGTTGTAGATGACAGTTCTGAATGTTCACCTAAAGGCTCAATGTGTAAGATTATTTGAAGTAAAATATAAATTATTATCACTGTATTTTATACTTTGTTCACTTGTCTATTTATGTCTAGTGTTTTCAACAATATTTAATATCAAGAGAAATCTGCAGTTCTAACCAAAGCACCATCCATTCTTGTTGCAAAAAGAAGGACACCTGACAAAGATGTTATATCTGCGTTAAGATCGTTTTTCTCTTTCTGAATGATCTATGCTACATCTAGTGGTGAAAATATATTTAACCTTTAACATACCTTTTGTATCCACATTTGCATAAATCATCATTTGCATATTATTTAGAAGCATTAAAAGTGACTGTACAACCTCGAAGTCACAACAGATTTATATAGTTTTCGTCCAGAGCAGAATGGTGTTTTTCCAGTTCCAGTATTTCCAAAGAGTAATATAGTCTGAAATTTAATATTTCACCCTTTGAAAAAATGTGAAGTTCGACCTGTTTCAGTGAACACGGCTTTAGGTTGTTAAACAATGATGGCGATGGTGTAAACAGGCATCTTCAATCATCTGAAATGGAGTGGTGTGGAACTGTAAGTGTGGCTATGCATGTGTGTTGAGTTGAAGAACAGCTTATGTACATTTGTATTAATCACTTCAAGATGTCCTGACACTTCTTACATGCTTGTCCAAGAGACAGATGTAAAAGTACTGTATGTAAACATTATATTAAGAGTTAATAACATTTAAGATACACTGTACTTTGTAGAATAAACTTAATCTGTCCCACCACAGCCTTTTTACTAGTTTCAGTTATAATCTGTACAGTAACCAACAAACTAAATGTGAGTGCCTGAGAAAATGTGAAAAATGATTTTCTATTTCACAGCTGTAGCTTCTGTGTTTAGATGGGTATATTCTTGTCTTATCTTGTCTTGTCTTGTGATGAGAAAAGTTGTTCCAAATACTGATTAAAAGCATTTTTGAGAATTGAGTTGTATTTGTTTTGAAGTATGTGGTGTCTGGCGACAGGTTATACTGTAATTCACCACTCTTGGATGAGGACAGTGGTCATATCTTAAAAGAACCACACCTACTGTAAATATGTTATAGATTGTTTAGTTAGTTTAAAGCAGACGTAACACGCAGTTTCTGCCAATCTTATATTGTGTACCTTAAGAGTAATATTGCACTAGTATTGGGCTGGTGGTGTGCATAACCAAACTATGTGCGCACACATGACCTTTTGGAATTGAACACCGGAAATGCTTGTTGAAACAGTTTATACATTTTTCCAGTTACGTTTATTACAATAGGCTGCAATCGCCTATTTGACTAAATGCCTCTTGTAATGAATGTCTGCAAAATGATTTCAAAATCCAAACATTTTCAGAATCAGGAGAAGAGATGTTCTGAGGATTACTCTGAACAGATTTTTACAAACTCAACCGAGTTTGAAGCTTTAATCCAGCAAGGCCGATCAGTGACAGCGGTAAACATACGTGATTATTTCATCAAACAGTGTCAGTTATGCTCCAAATGATTGATCAGTGTGCTGAATAAGATAATACATTTTTATCTTCATTTTAAATTGATAGTCATTTTATTGCATGTTATTCACCAAAATAAATATTCAAATTAGTCGAGCTCTTTTAAGATTAATTAAATGTTTAATGTCATTACGTTTCTTTTAGGCAGTTACCATGCATTCAGCTATTTTAAGGACCGGAATTACAACATGCGTTAGCAATACTTCTCTTACAAAAAGCTCTATAAAATACCCATGATTTTACTAAAATATACAACACTTTCACTATAATAAACAATGTGTAATTAATTTCCACAATGGCGTTTTATCAGTCATATTCGTTTCAAACGAAATATGACCAGTAAGGAAAAAATCAGGACTGTAGTAGGTTAGGAAATATGTGTATTTATTATTCAGAATTTGCATTTGGATGGGAAATATATTTACAGGAAAATTTCAGCAAGATAATGAGACCAACCACACACTTAATAAATAACTAGACTGCTCGTTGACTGCATCATACGCCAACGGGGCCGCCATATTAGGGCTGGCAACCTTCAGCTACAAACACAAGCAAGTGAATGGTGGTGCTGTGTTTTTTCTGAATAAAATAAAATTTGTCTTACCACTTACAAGTGTCATTTTGCAATCACCTGCAATGTTATAAGTTACATGTTCTATAAGAGTGTAGATCTCTAAACATTTGAAACAATGTTGCCAAAAACATGAAACTTGGACATGGATCAAAGGGCAGAAAAAGTCTATAATATTTTCAAATATGAGAAATAATCCAAATCATGTAGCTAGAACCAGAAAACATGACAGAGCAACCCACGGTACATTCAATAACCAACCCCTCACACAAGAAGCACTATGGTATATAGATAGACATCGAGTAGAGACCAACAAGGCACACCTGATCACAGTCAAACAATAAACCAATAAGAACAAGACAAATGGATGAAACTACAATGGCCATGAAACAAGAACTACCAAAATAACTCCAAAATAAAGAAACGGTTCTTCTCGGTTTCTTTTGATTGTTATCAGAAATAATCTACCGGCACTTGAATGTGTCCTGGAATTCCGTCGGGGTCACAAAAGTAACCAGCAACGCTTAAATGTTGTTAAGATGAAATCGTCTATAGCTTGGTCCATAACGGAGGTTAAATTTAACAGGCACTGACCCATTACCTTTACTGAAGGTTTTGTTTTTCATTAGCTTATGGGAATTACTGGAGCTGTTAAAGGTTTGATGTCTTTAAGTGGTGAATTAGCTAGGTCCAGCTAAAATAAACACGCGTGATGTCAAAAGTTAAGTGACACTATCTAGGCATACATGTCATGCAAACAGATAATTCAGACAAATGTCTGGTTGTATAGTCATGTTGATCCTGTCATCCATTTGAACAAGTTGGGCAAACAGTGCCCGAAGTCATTTGCGTACTTAATGGAAAATGTGTATACACAGTGACAGGCAAAGCTTTTACGATACTTCAATAACCTTCTGTCCTATAAATCATCCTCGGTTGATTTATAAACTGTAAACACCACAAAGATGCCTCCAGTGAGTGTATGCATTTTTACATCAAGGATAATAGTTTTTCAGGTGGATTCAGCAACACATACACATCGAATTTGGTGTGATGCTTGTAAAGGGAGTAAACGTACACAGTAGTGCGTTAACATTGTCGATTTACACACATGACACCATGATAAGCCATCTGAAAACTTTCCTCCTCTAAGTATATTTGTTCTCGAACTTCCCAGATGTGTTGAACAACATAATTTTGTGTTAGCTTTAGGTGTGATGAGGAACACCGTTTACTGTAATGTCTATCAATATTGTCATGCCAGTTTGCCTAAACTTACACAATTTTTGTGTACTTAAATAATAAGATCCTGTTTCCAGAATACATTAAATGTTTTCAATACTAGAAGCAATACTATATAAGCCTTCACCTGTTTTGTAAAGGTTTTGTTCAGAGACCATATCCTCCAGGTTTGTACGCATCATTACTTCCATTATTATTTTGCTAAATTCACCAGAAGGAAAAATTTATTGTTTCTCTCTTACAGCCATGGAGATGCGGTCATTTCTTCTCTGCTTGGCAGTCACAGTAACTGGTAAGAAGAGTTTCGATTTAACATGCATATAAATATTGCTATAGATGTATAATTTTACACATTGGATGTCCAAAGTGGCTGTTTTTCGGAAAATGGAAATAAACTGTACTTATTAAAGGATTAAATGCTGTGTTGATAAGCACTTTTTAATACGTTTTATTGGTAAGATATTTGCAAAACCAAGTAAAAAACACAAAGGGTGACTAATAATAATTATTTATCGCAAAAAATAAAATATGGAGATACGAGGTTCAGAGGAACAGCATCGATATATACAAGACATAATTAAATTACATGCAGGATAAGTATTGTTGGTGGATTTTAAGAACATTGCAATTATGCCGTCTTATAGTCACTATTGTCTAACCCCACTTGTAAGTCGCTTTGGATAAAAGCGTCTGCTAAATGACTAAATGTAAATGTAAACTACTGTATATAACTGTCAAGAGATAAAAAAGTAAACAACCTTATAAAAATATACAAATATTAAAACTGTGTATAGTTATTTCATTATTACTACAATAAATGATATTATTAAAATGACAAAATAATTACATGAAAATATTATTATAATATATTATTATTTGATCCACCAGACCAAAGTCAGTGTGGTATTACTACCTTTTAAAAGAAATGTAAAGAACGTTTTGGTAAATAAAGATTACATTGTGCAAATTCACCTCAAATGTAAAAAAGTACTTTATTATTGTGTTCATGTGAAACCACTTAAAATTGTAAATGTCAACATATGCAGGTTAGCTACCGATACTGTGCTTTTGTTTAACTACAGCAGTCAAAGGATGCTCAACAGGCCGTGAATTCATCACAGCTTTTATGACAAACTACCAGTATGCCCAAAAAGGCAGTCCGACCCTCTCCATTACAGCACAAAATTCCCCCGCAACTGTAAAAGTGGAGGTGAAGGGTCTAGCTTACAGTGAAACAGTGAATATCGCACGAGGAGACACCAAATTGATAACGCTTCCAGCAAACACCGAGCTTGAAGGTGAAGGAGTCTTCCGCAAAGCTGTATCGATCTCCTCTGATGCAGAAATCTCTGTGGTGTCCTCTCACATAAAGGAATACACCGGAGACAGCAGTGTGATTTACCCCATAAACCAACTTGGCAAGAGTTACATTGTTTTCACTCCAAACACGGGTCCATTGAAAAAGGAAGTTGCTATCATCAATGGCAAGGAGATGAACACAGTCACCATCGTTTACAATTCTCCAAAAATTAGGCCAAAAACCATAAATTTGAATGCCTATGAGGTCTATGAGTTTCAAAGTACGGACACTTTGTCTGGAACAAAAATCACATCCACACTTCCAGTGGCTGTCCTGGCCGGACACGAGTGTGCCGCGATCGTGGGCACCTGTGAGCATGTCTACGAGCAACTGATTCCGATTGAGTCTCTCTCAAGCAGATACCTGGTTCCTCCGATGCATTATATCCTCAGCAAGAACACCGCCCATGTGGTTGCTCCAGAGGACAACACAGTTGTGTCCATCTATAACCACAGACACCCCAAAATAATAAAAATGAATTCTGGAGATGTTTATGAAGTTCATTTGAAGAGAACGGGTACAGTCATTCAAAGTAACAAGAATGTAATGGTTATGTATTTTAGTAGCAATTTTCCCAACGATGAGTATCTAACCAATGTTATTCCCACTTCGGAGATGTCAACATCATGGACCATTTATCCCCAAAATGGTTACGATAGCAATGCTGTAATTGTCGCTGAAGCAGCAGCACAACGCACTTTAAGCAAGACACTGAAATGGAAAGATTTCCCCGGGGACAGCAAATACGTATGGAGTATCATGCCCATCGGCTCACAGAAAGGTCCGATAACCATATCTGGAAATTCACTGATGGCTGTGTATGTTTATGGTGGAAAAATAAGGCGGGGATACGGTACAACAGGAGTGTGTAACACCGGTAAGATGCCATGTTGCACAATCACATATATTCAGTTTTTGTCTCAGGTGTAAAACTGATCAAAGACTTTCCCTTTTGTGTTTCCTAAGGTTCCACATCAATTCCAGTTCCTCCAACAGACCCCTGTGACACTGTCAAGTGCCGTGAACGGGAGGAGTGTAGAAAAGGTGTCTGTGTTCCCGTTTCCTCTGCCACATGCCATGCGGTTGGCGATCCCCATTTCAAAACCTTTGATGGGAAGCTATTTGACTTTCAAGGAACTTGTTCTTACGTAATGGTGAACAATACAAAACTTCAAAAAGGCCTCACACCCTTCACCGTATTAATAAAAAACAACCACAGGGGAAACAATAGGGTGGCGTACGTGAGGGTGGTATCTGTCCTGGTGTATGGTCAAACAGTGGTTGCAAGCAGCCAGAGAGGAATAGTAGAGGTAAAAGCGCCTGTCAAATTCAATATATGAATTTCAATATTGACATAAAATATCATGTGCAGATATCAATTTCAACAATTATATTTAAAGCCCCTTAAAATAATAATAATAACTTACTCTGTTTATTCTTTGTTTCCGTTTCTCACAAGTTCAATGGTGAAAATACCTACTTGCCATTGACCATCGAGGGTGGAAAAATCAAAGTTGAGCAAAGAGGCTGGGATGTCATTATATCAACAGATTTTGGCTTACAAGTGAAATATGACTGGAATATGATGCTGTATATCACAGTTCCCAGCAGCTATTACCAGAGTATAGGTGGACTATGTGGAAATTATAACGGTGACCGCAGAGATGAATACAGTGATCCCAAAGGCACTATGCTCTCCAGCGTCATTGAGTTTGCCAAGAGCTGGAAAGTCCCAGATAAAGATCTATTTTGCAATGATGATTGTAATGGGCAGTGCCCAAGTTGCCCTTTAACCCTTCAAGAGCAGTACAAACAAGAGTCAAACTGTGGTATCATGGCTAAAAAAGATGGGCCATTTGCTAGCTGTCACGCAACCATAGAGCCCAACATATACGTGGATAATTGTGTGTACGATGTGTGTATTAACAACGGTGCAAGACTCTTCCTCTGTAATGACATACAGAGCTATGTTGGTGCTTGTATGTCAGCTGGAATCAAGATCACTGGAAACTGGAGGACGCTCTCCAATTGCCGTAAGTATATTTACTACAAAAGTTAAAGATTTATGTTAATAGTTACCAAATTCGTGCTTTATTGTATTGTATTATATAAATATATATATATGTATATGAACATATATATAATTCTCTTCTCTCTTTTCGTCAAAGCAATGAACTGTCCAGCCAACAGTCATTATGAGCCCTGTGGCACAGCCTGTGCTGCCTCTTGTGCAGATCGTGATGCCCCAGAAAAGTGCACATTGTCATGTGTGGAGGGCTGCGAGTGCAATACAGGTTATGTACGCAGTGGAGATGAATGCATTCCTGTTAAAAAGTGTGGTTGTTCCTACAAAGACCGATATTATCCAGCCGACCAAATGTTTTGGGGGGACAAAAAATGCACAGAAAAATGTATCTGCAATGCAGCTACTGGAAAAGTTGACTGCAAAGTGACAAGCTGTAAGAAGTCAGAAATGTGTGACACGAGAAATGGAGTCAGAGATTGCTATCCAATGGCGTACGGTACCTGCCAGGGTGCAGGTGATCCACACTACCGGACCTTTGATGGTAAACCCTTTGACTTTCAAGGTACCTGTACCTATTATTTCTCCAAGCTACTCAATACAGCTGACCCCTCATTGATACCATTTGAGGTACTTGTCAAGAATGAGAACAGAGGAAGAAACAAGGCAGTTTCATTTACCAAGACTGTAACAATAAGTGTCTATGGATACGCAATTGTCTTAAGTAAGGAAAGTCCCAGAAAAGTGAAGGTCAGTCCAGTTCAATACTATTACACATATTACAATGAATAACTGCATATACTGTACACTGAGGTAAAATGTCCAATGTTTTTAACTAAAATAAATGTGTCTTGAAGGTCAATGATCTATATGTGAATATTCCATTTGAAAAAGATGGTCAACTCAGCATATTCACCTCTGGGTATTTCGGAGTGGTAACCACAGACTTTGGCCTGACATTAAAATTCAACTGGGAAAGCCATGTAACCCTCACTCTACCCAGCACTTATTCCAATGAAATAGGAGGACTTTGTGGCAACTGGAATGGAAATCTCAACGATGAATTCCGTACCGCTGACAATACCCTTGCAGCAAACCCAACACTCTTTGGAACCAGTTGGAAGGTCAAAGATGACCCTGGATGCTCGGATGAATGTAAGGAGAAAATCTGTCCCAAATGTGACGCCCCTGAGAGAAACCAGGTAACTTTTACCAAGCCCTGTAGCATCATCACAAACAAAGCAGGTCCATTTAAAAGCTGCCATGACAAAGTGAATCCCAGTCAGTTTTATGAGGATTGTGTGTATGATATGTGTATGTATGGTGGACATCCATCAGCACTCTGTAGTGTTCTCACTGCATACACAGCTGCTTGTCAAAATGCTCTTGGAAAAGTGGAATCTTGGAGAACCAACACTTTGTGCCGTTAGTATTCTAGTCTTATTTTTCTCTTTTAAATTTTCAATAATTCAACTCCAGATTCCTGATTGAAATCAAAATTTAGTAACAATATGATCTATCCACAGCTGCGTCCTGCAAGGCAAATAGCCACTACGAGGTGTGTGGAGTGGGATGTCCCCAGACCTGCCTTGGTCTCACTGAAACTAAGGGCTGTAAGGAGACTTTCTGTGTTGAAGGCTGTACATGTGATGACGGCTCTGTTTTGAGCAATGGCGAGTGTGTGCCCATGGCACAGTGCGGCTGTACTCACATGGGTCAGTACTATCAGCTGGGCCAAAAGTTCTTTCCTGAAGGCAAATGTAATCAGAGGTGCGTTTGCAAAGAAAACGGACAAGTTCAGTGTGAGGACGGATTCACCTGCAGACCAGGTGAGAAGTGCCAGGTCCAGAATGGAGTTCAAGGCTGTTTTCCTGAGTGCACAACTGTGTGCTCAGTGGCCGGCTTTGGAATCTACCAGTCATTCGATGGAAAATCCTTTAGTGTTGAAGGTGACTGTGAGTACAGATTGGTAGAGACGATTCAGACAAAGGATAAGGCAAGCTTGTTCAGTGTGTTAGTAAAACAACTGTCCTCTGATGGAATCATTACTCGGAGGATTAAAATACAAGTGGACGAATATACAGTTACTTTGATGCCGGGCCGCATCTGGGAAATACAGGTAGAATTGGAATATTTCATTTTGTTCTTGAAAAGCTACTGTCCTAAAGCGTTTTGATCCAATCCATCTTTCATACCTGACTTTTTAAAGTAATTCGTAATCCCTTTATTATCTTGCTTCTTTTTTTTGTTTGGAAGCCAAACTTCGCAGGACTTGGCCGTACAATGACCATTATTGAAAGACGTCACAAACTCAAAAGTGTCTAATGTTGGTGTTTTCTTTCCAGGTAGATGGTGCTAAAACAAATCTTCCTGTAACTGTGGATGAAGGACTGATTCAAGTTTATCAGAACGGTCTTTTCATTGTTTTGGAAACAGACTTTGGATTGAAACTCACATATGACACAGTTTCCACAGCCACAATTGAGATCCCATCCACCTTTAAAAGCGCAGTAACAGGTCTCTGCGGAAACTACAATGGAAACAAAGCAGACGATTTTCTCTTGCCAAATAGTATTCAGACATCTTCTGTAGAATATTTTGCAGAGGGTTGGGTTTTACCATCAGACAGAGGGTTGTGCCAAACAGGTTGTGGGTCCAAGTGTGTTAATCCTGACAAAGACACACAAACAAAGGCAGAGAATGCTTGCACTATTCTAACATCAGAGAAGGGTCCATTTTCTAACTGTTACGATAAAGTTCCACCCCAGACATTCTTTGATGAATGTGTCAAAGATGTGGCAGCACAGCCGAAGGACAAGACAGTTCTCTGTCGTTACATACAATGGTATGTGGCCAGCTGTCAGGAGACTGGCACATCAATGAAGACCTGGAGAAATAACACCTTCTGTCGTAAGTGGCTAGTACAGTTAAATACATGGTTCTTGCTCTTTTTTATGCTTTCATGTGCTAAAGATAAAGTGTACTATTTTAAAATACAGTCAAAACACTTGAATTCAAGCATCAAAAACTGATATGTGAACCAGTCTCTAAAAATGGTCTTGTACTTTTACAGCTTTTAAGTGTTTTGAGAAAAGTCATTACGAACTGTGTGCTGACACCTGTTCCTCCACCTGTGCCAGCCTGACTAAATTACAGAAATGCCCACCGTGTCATGAAGGATGTCAGTGTGATGATGGCTTGGTGTTTGATGGAGGTGAATGTAAAGCTTTAAAGGATTGTGGTTGTTATGCAGATGGAAAGTATTACAAGGTGAGAACCTGTACTTTTTTTTTATTATCTGCATGCAATGATCAAATATGACATCAGGTAGATAATGACATAGGGCCTTTGCCTCTATAAAAATAAATTTCACAAATATACTTTGTAGACTGGTGAGGAAGTGGTTCTAGAAGACTGTGAAGAAAAATGCAGCTGCAATGCAGGAGTGTTCTCTTGTCAGTCTTACGAATGTGAGGAAAATCAAGTATGTGCCAAAAAAAATGGCGTTGTTGGGTGCTACAAAACAGGTAATATTATATAGACTATAGAATATTGTGTGTTTGCATAAACACTGAAGTTATCGCTTCATTAATTGACTATAGGCCTTCTCTGGGCAATGACAAGTAAATCCTCAGCTCAAGTGTCTCAGAACCAAAGATTTACCTTTGGGATTACATAGAAAGACAACTTGGGGCTTTGTTCCATAAGTGATACTCATGCATAGTATTGCAATAGGCATCACAGATACACTAGGATAAACTCATTGTAAATTGACTACAGACCTCAAATCACATAGTGGACCACAAGTTTCGACAAGCTGTGGTACCAGCTAATGTAAACACAATGTTTGCCCAAATACAGTCACACATGTATTCTATCTAATTGAAAGAGAAACATTTCATCTTTATATAGGTCCCATAGTCAATATTTTCCACCAAGTAAACCAACTGATGGGGACTCTAGAGTAATACTGTGACTAAATGTTGGGAAGGTCTTACAAAGTTGTTAAAGTACCTCTGTTCTCTTTATAATCCTCCAAGAAACGTACTGTCCAGCCAACAGTAACTATGAAGACTGCGGAACAGCATGTTTTCCTACTTGTGCAAATCGAGACGCACCAGACAACTGCACATTGCCATGCGTGGAGGGATGTCAGTGCAGCACAGGTTATGTTCGCAGTGGAGACGAATGCATTTCTGCGAAAAAGTGTGGCTGCACCTACCAGGGTCGGTATTATGCTGCTGATCAAACATTTTGGGGGGATGCAAAATGCAAAGAGAAATGTGTGTGCAATCCTCAAACTGGAAAAACTCAATGCACACCGGCAAATTGTAAGAATTCTGAAATGTGTAGTACACGGAATGGAGTAAGAGACTGTTATCCATTATCCTATAGTACCTGTCAGGGTGCCGGTGATCCACATTATCGCACGTTTGATGGTAAACCCTTTGACTTCCAAGGTACCTGTACTTACTATTTCTCCAAGCTACTCAATACAGCTGACCCCTCATTAATACCCTTTGAGGTACTTGTCAAGAATGAGAACAGAGGAAGAAACAAAGCAGTTTCTTTTACTAAGACTGTATCAATAAGCGTCTATGGATATACGGTTGTCTTAAGTAAGGAAAGTCCTAGAAAAGTAAAGGTCAGTCGAGCTTAAAAATCTTACATTTTGAAATGAAAAAATGCATATACCGTACACTGAGGCAAAATGGCCAATGTTTTTAACTAAAATAAATGTGTCTTGAAGGTCAATGATCTATTTGTGAATATGCCATTTGAAAAAGATGGTCGACTCAGCATATTCACCACTGGGTTTTTCGGAGTGGTAACCACAGACTTTGGCCTGACATTAAAATTCAACTGGGAAAGCCATGTAACCCTCACTCTACCCAGCACTTATTCCAATGAAATAGGAGGACTTTGTGGCAACTGGAATGGAAATCTCAACGATGAGTTCCGTACTCCCGATGATACCCCTGCAGCAAACCCAACACTCTTTGGAACCAGCTGGAAAGTCACAGATGACCCTGGTTGCTCGGATGAATGTAAGGGAAAAAATTGTCCCAAATGTGACGCCCCTGAGAGAAACCAGGTAACTTTTACCAAGCCCTGTAGCATCATCACAGACAAAGCAGGTCCATTTAAAAGCTGCCATGACAAAGTGAATCCCAGTCAGTTTTATGAGGATTGTGTGTATGATATGTGTATGTATGGTGGACATCCATCAGCACTCTGTAGTGTTCTCACTGCATACACAGCTGCTTGTCAAAATGCTCTTGGAAAAGTGGATTCTTGGAGAACCAACACTTTGTGCCGTTAGTATTCAGTCTTGTTATTTCTCTTCGAAATTTTAAATATTTTCAGATAACTCAAGATTTCTGATTGGAACAACATGTAGTAACAATATGATCTATCCACAGCTGCGTCCTGCAAGGCTAATAGCCACTACGAGGTGTGTGGAGTAGGATGTCCCCAGACCTGCCTTGGTCTCACTGAAACTAAGGGCTGTAAGGGGTCCCCTTGTGCTGAAGGATGTATTTGTGACAAGGGCTTTGTTTTGAGCAATGGCGAGTGTGTGCCCATGGCACAGTGCGGCTGTACTCACATGGGTCAGTACTATCAGCTGGGCCAAAAGTTCTTTCCTGAAGGCAAATGTAATCAGAGGTGCGTTTGCAAAGAAAACGGACAAGTTCAGTGTGAGGACGAATTTACCTGCAGACCAGGTGAGAAGTGCCAGGTCCAGAATGGAGTTCAAGGCTGTTTTCCTGAGTTCACAGCTGTGTGCTCAGTGGCAGGCTTTGGACTCTACAAGTCATTTGATGGAAAATCCTTTAGTGTTGAAGGTGACTGTGAGTACAGATTGGTAGAGACGATTCAGACAAAGGATAAGAAAAGCTTGTTCAGTGTGTTAGTGAAAAAGATGTCATCTGAAGAGGCAGGCATCACCCGAAGAGTCGAAATCCAAATAGACCAATACACAATTACTTTGCTGCCCGGACAGGTCTGGGATATAAAGGTAACATATACAAATGACCATAGATTTAGAGATCAAAACCAGTCATAAATGTTTAATTTTTATTGCTGTGTTTTCTTTGCAGGTGGATAACACTAAAACAAATCTCCCTGTAACTTTAAATGAAGGACTGGTGCAAGTTTATCAAAGCGGTCTTTTCATTGTTGTGGAAACAAACTTTGGATTGAAAGTTACATATGACACAATCTCCATGGCCACTGTTGAGATCCCATCCACTTTTAAAAGCGCAGTCACTGGTCTCTGCGGAAACTACAATGGAAACAAAGTAGACGATTTTCTCCTGCCTGATGGTATTCAGACATCTTCTGTGATATACTTTGCCGAGAGCTGGGTTTCCCCGTCAGATAGAATGATGTGCAAAACATCTTGTGGATCCAAATGTGTTAATCCTGACAAAGACACACAAACAAAGGCAGAGAATGCTTGCACTATTCTAACATCAGAGAAGGGTCCATTTTCGAACTGTTACGACAAAGTTCCACCCCAGACATTCTTCGATGAATGTGTCAAAGATGTGGCCGCACAGCCAACGGATCAGAACGTTCTGTGTAGTCACATACAACGATATGTGGCCAGCTGTCAGGATACTGGAACTTCAATTGACAGCTGGAGGAATGACACGTTCTGTCGTGAGTGACCAAATATACTTTTACATTTGTTGGGTCTAAAGGTGTGCTTTAAGTTGTCTGTCTGTAAAACGCTCTTGTACTTTTACAGCTTTGAAGTGTTTTGAGAACAATCACTATGAGCTGTGTGCTGACACCTGCTCCTCCACCTGTGCCAGCCTTACTGAATCAAAGAAATGCCCACCGTGTCATGAAGGATGTCAGTGTGATGATGGCTTGGTGTTTGATGGAGGTGAATGTAAAGCTTTAAAGGATTGTGGTTGTTATGCAGATGGAAAGTATTACAAGGTGAGAATGTTCTTTCATTGTTTTTTGGCATGCAATAATCCAGCCATCAAAAAATGCAGCAAATTATGTTTACCCCTTCTATGTTCTATAGTCTGGTGAAGTAATCGTTCAGGGAGAATGTAAGGGAAGATGCCAATGCAAAGCTGGAGAGTTCACCTGTGATCCCTTAAAATGTTCTCCAGAACAGTTCTGTGGCAAAATAGATGGTGTCGTTGGGTGTTACACCAAGGGTAACTCTTTCTGTACTAAACAACAAAGTATTTGTACTGTTGTTGCTACACCTAAATATTTCATCATCCAATAAACACATGTAACGTCTTTTCCAGATCTTTGCAGTGATCATAAATGCCGTGAGAAAGAGTACTGTACTGTACAGGACAACAAGGCAGTGTGTGTGTCAAAGTCAAAGGCCTCCTGCATGGCCACGGGAGATCCTCATTACAGAACCTTTGATGGGAACCACTTTTCCTTCCAGGGTATTTGCACGTACACTTTAGTTAAAACATCAGGCAAAGACCCAACACTCACACCATTCAGCATCATCAACAAGAACGACATGCTCAAAGGCTATTATGGGTCATACATCAAGTCCGCCAGCATCAAAGTCAAAGGACATGACATCACTTTCAGTAAAGACAAACGCAACCGTGTGACGGTAAGTCAGTACAGAGCATTAACCACATTTCCCACATCCAGAGTTTGTTTCTTGCTATCAGGTCAGTAATGCATTTCTCATTTACATCTGTGCTACTTCCTCTCCTTTGGTCCCATACAGATTGATGGGTCCGTTTTAAACCTTCCTGTGAGTTTGACTTCTGAAGGCATCAACATAGTATTGTCGGGGACTAAAGGGATCCTGCAGACAGATTTTGGCTTAGAGGTCGTATTTAACTGGGCAGATACTCTCATTGTGGTACTTTCCAGCAGCTACTACAATAACATAGAAGGAATGTGTGGAACCTACAATGATGACCTGGGAGATGACTTTGTCACGCAAAGTGGTAACATCGTGACTGATATAACAGAATGGGCAAAATCTTGGAGTGTCCCTGAGACCAGCGGCTCCTGCTGGCACTTTCCTCCCTGCACGGATGAGAAAATGTCGCTGTATAGGGGTCAAAGCTACTGCGGCTTGATAGAGGATGCCAATGGCCCATTCAGCCAGTGTCACAATATAATATCCAAGCGGCAATTTGCTTCTGACTGCCTTTTCCAACTGTGTCTGAATCATGGAGACCAGGCGGCCTTTTGCCGTGCTCTCAATAATTATGTGTCCTCTTGTGGCCTGTCAAACGCTGACGTATCTCCAGAGTGGAAGCAGCTGGCTAACTGCTGTAAGTGATCATCATGACAGAAGATCTTTGGTTATTTTAAAGTATGTTAATGCTAACATTTCTGTTCTTTTTCCCCAACAGGATGTGAAGAAGATTTTTTCTCCAAGCTGTTACTTTAGTACACTAAACAGTAATCATTATAACATTAACAAAATATTTCTAGAGCAAAGCTTTTCTCAAACAGTAGAATGATTCAGTTTGGGCATTGTGTTTTCACAAGGGATCACAGTATGATTTAATTTTAAATGAATGCGAGTGTCTTTCTTAATCTGCATCAATCAACATTTATGTATATCAGCGACTTGTGTCTATAATTGATCTTGGAACATTTTTCTAAATTTGATTTATTCTCCATATTTAGTATACTTAATAAATTCTTGCATCATCTTGTATTAGCTCATTTTTTATTTGTGGTATTATGAGAGGCAAACCTTCTACTATGAGACACCCAATTTTTTTATGCATGCATATGTTGGGCCTGCGGTGTACTGCTATCAAGTATCATAAAAGTTGAAAAATAAAAAAGACTTTGGGTTTTAAATACTTATTCTTTAATTCCACTATTCAGACAGGATTGTCTAAACGTATTGTGTTTCGCTTTAGATTGAACCAGAGTTTTTACGTCAAGTGTGCTTCGGCATTGCTGAGCTGAATGGGCTGATATTTGAAGATCACCTGCTGACACTTCTCAGCACCTTCATTCTTGCAGTGTCATAACTATTTTCACGTTAACATTTTGTGCTGGAAAACACACTTTTAACTGAGAAATTACATGTTTTTATTTCTCATCAACAACACTTATTTTCTTGATTGATTAATGTGTTCCTTGCACCACATATTTATTTGATTTCAAAATAGCCAAAAATTAAAAGCATCTTGAGTTTAATGGAATACCCATTTACGGTCCAAACAGTCATAAGTTGTTTGTATTTAATAACCCATTTTTTTTATTTAAATAAGTGAGTAAAGCATAAAACAAGTAAAAACAATTAATTAACAATTCTGTATAACAATGTATACAATCTGACTTTTAAAGGTCCAGTGTCACATTTTTTGGAAGATCCATTGACAGAAATGCAATATAACACACATAACTATGTCTTCCAAGGTGTATAAAGATCTTACAGATTGAAGTGTAATCTTTTCTTGCTTTAGAATAAGCTATTTCTATCTACATATACCCAGGGTCCCTTGCGTGTAATTCGCCATGTTGTGTCAGCCTCTAGTGCAGTTTTCTCAACGGTGGAGGTACAGCCACCAACTCATCTCCCAAGAAACAGCTCTTTGCGGCAGTGGCGTTGGCTTTAACCAACTAATGAAAAACATATCAATAAGTAATTTTGTTCCCCAAGATGTGAGCACCACCTTGCCTTACAAAACGTTTGGACTGCTTCGAGAAAAAGTGACAGCTGAGGCCTTGACACATCGCCTGTGAAAAAACACTTCAAACAGTCCACTAAAAGGCCATAGAGAGTCGAATAAATGTAATGGGTAATCTTTCTTTTTTGGGTAGAACACGAATAAAGCCAACTATTAGCTGTTCTGAATGGCTCTGAAATCCAGTGATAACAGCAAGCGCAAACAGAAAATGACATTCTCTATTACTGAACGGAGTAAACCTAGCTAACACATGACCTACCGGTTACGTAATGCTTTGGTCATCTTTGGTAATTTCACGACTGATCAGCTGGCAACGTAGCTGGTACGTCCCCAGGCACGTAATTTTATTACCATTAACTGACCAATTCATGATGTCAATAACCAGGGATCAGGATAACCAGCGACAGTTCAGTTACGTACTATCTTCGTACTATTTTGACAACAACATTACCTACTGGTAACGAAAGTGGCACATTTTGGGCACGTAATTTCATTATAAATAAAATTTTGATGACCATTAATGATTCATGCACTGCAAAAAATGACTTTCTTGCTCAGACTTTTTTCTTGTTTTCAAGTAAAAATGTCTGAACATTCACAAATAAAGAAGCATATGAGCATACTGACCTGAGAAAATAAGTCTTCTTTTTAGCAAAAATATATGAAATTTCAGTTAATTAGTGCTTAAAACAAGCAAAAAAATCTGCCAATGGGGTAGAAAAATAATCTTGAATTGAGTGACTAATTGATTATTTTTCTTACCCCATTGGCAGATTTCTTTGCTGATTTTAAGCACTAATTAACTGAAAGTTCATATTTTTCCCCCAAAAACAAGATTTATTTTCTTGGGTCAATAGGTCATCTACTGTATGTATGAATAACTTATCCAAGGAACATGTGGCATGCGTCTGCTCCACATACCTGCGCAGAGCCGCACCGGACACAAACCAGGTATTTTGTATTCCTCCTCATAGAGTTATATGTCCCCGACAAGACTTTACGTGCATGCACTGCGTCTGGTCACAGCACCACCTTCAATCCATCCAAAGCACAAGCCTCGCAAAATTTCGTAAACATGTGTGGTGCCAGGGATAGCCCGAATGGAAGGACTTGAAACTTGTACGCAGTGACCTCGAAGGAGAACCTCTGATAAACCAAGACATGAGGCACTGTGTGCTGAACACAAATATTTATTTTCTTGTCTATGACAAATCAACTTAAAACACGACTGCCTCGAGACTGATATTCCTCTCTGATATTCCTCTCTGATATTCCTCTCCCTCTTGCTGGTCAGGGACTTGACTGCCCCTTGCTTTGCAGCAGCAGGGATCCTGCTTTTTGCTGGGAGCAGGCCCGGTCTTCCAGGACCTGCGTGCTGTCTGGCTGCGTACAAGTTTTCGGCGTTCCCCAAGTATCGTCTCTTTTTGCTGTTGCTGATGCCACGTCAGGTCTAATTGTAAATTGAATTGTAAGTTGTTTCATATCCCCTTTCACTCTGTAGCGCTGATGCTCCGTGGATGTTAACGGTGTCGTGTTCACTTGGATGTTCACCTTTTTAATTCTGTACCCATTGGATGTTCATTGTTGCTCACTCTTCACTATAAACTGGCTTACCACTACCTGTCGTTGTCATCGTGTCTGTCTTCAGTTTGTACTTATTTTTTTAAAGTAAGATGAATCTAAGCAGCTTTCTTTTTTTATTACTATGTGTTATGCATTAAGGAGAGTATTGAAACTAAGTACTGAGCATGGTAATATTCTAACTGCACAATAAAATCTGTAATTTGACTTTCTGGGACATACTTTTTATTTATTGTTATTTGTATTTCACAAGACAACACAAATATATATTTAATGAGATTACAGATATCCCAATTCAGTGACATGCGTTTTAAATTAAATTATATTTACAAATAATTTATTATTATTATGAAGACTTTTCGTCCATTATTTTTTGGGGGGTAGGAAGGGACCTGGAAAATGGAGGGGGGGCTGGCCCAAAAAAGGTTGAGAAGCACTGCTCTAGTGCTTCCAAAGAGAGGGGTGGAGTAAGCCTTTGGTCGGAATTCACAACCTCAGCGCTACATTTACTGACTGGCCATTTAACATCATCTGACTGGCCCTTTAACATCATTTTACTGACTTGCCTTTTCCGCTTTGAATGGCCACGGACCGCCCAAGTAGCTATATGACAGAGAGTCAAAGTAACTAATCTCATTTGGATCTGCGCTGCTATATATTAAGGGAGGTGGAAATGTCCCTATAGTAAGGAACCAGTGTGCATTCACAAACATGTCAAAAGTTGGTAACCGAACAGCACTGGACCCTATGAGGACCCGTTAAGGCCTTAATTATTTATATGACTCTAACAAACACTAGTGAAATAAAAACATTGGTCGAACTTAGTGAAATTCATTAAAGAGCCGTAATCCCAGAAAATGCACTTTTAAATGTTTATCAACCAGAAATTGAGTCACCAGCGTGTGTGCAGAAACACCCTGTGATTAAGCAAATCCATCTATTCTTCTTTTTGTTATGTCCTTTAAACCACAACAGTGACACAAAACAGGCTGTTGGAGATCCCCTAACAATCTGATGTCACATTGTTTACTCCTGCCCATGACCACTCACTGACTCCGCCTTATGAGCGCAAAGCCTTCAGCCAGAGACACGCTGTCAGCCATTTTCAGGCAAGAGCAGATATAACCACTAGCCAGCGACAAAAATGTCTAAGAAACAACAAATTTGTGCTGTTGTTGGATGTAAAATGGAACTTAAAAGTAGGCAGGAAGTAGACTTTTCCGACGAGACTAGGTTTGTCCCGCTGTGACATCGCGGGCCGGAGTTATAATGATCGAATGTTCCGGAAGAATTACTTTTTTGGGATCATCAAACCAACATTCACCTGTCTGTATCTCCAGTCCGGAAAGACTTATAGAAACGAACCAGGACTCGAACGACGAAGAAAAAAATTTCTTGATGTCATCCAAAGCACATGTGTAAGCAAGCATATTTTGCATATAGGGAGGGGAGCTGAAGCTCATTTGCATTTAAAGAGACACACACAAAAACGGTGTGTTTCCATTGCAGCCACGAATGGCCATGTTCAACATAATGTAATGAAAGATATGTGGTGTATTTTCAGCTGAAACTTCACAGAGATATTCTGGAGATACCACTTACTATTTTAACATTGCACAAAACCCCTGGATTTGCGGCCCTTTAAAATGTATTGCTGAACAACCTCTTACAAACAGTAGTGAAATAAAGCATTGGTCGACTTTAGTGAAATTCATTCATATGTATTACTGAAATACATCTTACAAACACTACTGAATTCATTCATATGTATAGCTGCAATCTTGTATAAACACAAGTGAAAATCATACACACGTATTACTGAAAAGTCTTTTACAAACATCAGTGAAATTCATTGGCGTGTATTACTAAAGAACCTTTTACAAACACTAGTGAAATTAATTCAAATGCATGCTAAAAAGCCTGATATAAACACTAGTGAACTGCCGAGGCAACATATTTTAGGTATAGTTGATGAAAGATTTCAGGGTGGTTGATAAAATCTTATTTCACTTGAAAAGGAAACTGCACCCGCACATCCGTTTAGTTTGATTTGAGCACCGGCAAACCTTTTTATATAAATCTGTTGTTTCGAAAACTGTATTTTTTTAATGTAGCTCTTATCAACTACACTGAAATGTAGCTCTTATCAACTACACTGAAATCTAGGCTATACCTGAAATATGTTGCCTCAGTAGTGCACTAGTGTTTATAAGAGGCCGTTTAGCATGCATATGAATGAATTTCACTAGTGTTTAAAAAAAAGGTTATTTAGTCATATGCGTGAAGGATTTTCACTGTAGTTTGTCAAAACATTTTCCAAAATATTTTCTTTGAAGTTCTTTTGAAGAAAATCATACCTGTTTGAAATGACAAGAGGGTGAGTAAATGATGACCGAATTGTTCTTTTTGGGTGAACTATCACTTTAAGTGTGCCTTATGCATCCGACATTTAGTCAACGGTCCATCTGAGGCTGAGACTAATTTTCACTCCTGTTTAACTGACTTGATATTTACAGGTAAAGAAAGACTAATAAAAACGGTAGAAAAAAACATTTAATGGGTGTTTTCTTGAAACAGCTGTTGTCTACCGTGCTGCCAACTTCACAGTTTTAATGAAAATGTTTATCTTTTCCCTCCTCTTTCATTCACTGTAGCATGTAAGACAGTTTCTGAGTTCCGGTGGTCTGATGCAGATGTGGTGGAGCTTTTCTTAGCATGATCAACCACAAGAGCTGATGAGAAAGACAAAGATAGATCATGAGATAAACTTATGTTCATACAAAAACAACATATTTGGAAATATTGAACTGTTTATTGCGCAATAACCATTGCTGTCATGGTGTGGCTTATAAACAACTGATGCATAGGTTATTTCATCCGTTTTTCCAACTGCTTGTCCTGAAAGCACAGAAAAATATTTGTAATAAATATTTATTACAATTATAATTATCACCGTCATGCTATGTTTTGGTTTAGCTCTGTGTTCATGTTTTCCTTAGTTTACCTTGCTTAACTGTTCCCTTGATAGTTAATCACCCCACACCTGTTTCTGTTCTCCCTTATTGTGTTTTCACTGTGTATTTCAGACCTGTTTGCTTTAGGTTAATGTCCGGTATTGTGTATTTGGTTTCATTAGGGTTTATTCCTGTTTTGCTACTGTGTATTTACGTTTCTGGATTTATTGACACAACTATTTTGGAATTCTACTCAGGTGTTGTGCGCTTCTATATGCTACACATGACAATAATAAAGGATATTTAAATAATACAGACTATTACAGATTTATCATATACAGTTATTTTGAAGCTTTGCAAAATACCATAGTTTATTTGTGTTTGGAATAAGGCTGATAAACAAGTAAACAGCTAAATTACTTCCATAAAGAGAATGTTGAGAATAGATTTTACCATCATTCGCAGGGCAGTTGTGTGCACTAGGAACTGTTTGTCCTAAAAGAATTGAGAAGAAAAAAATGTAAACGTACATTCCTATATACAGTGGCCCCCAAAACATATTTGGACAAATTAGTGACAATGATGCACTGTATGATTTTCATTAGAAACTAAACATCAAACCATGCTGCAAATTTTGCTGTACATTTTATAGAATCTCCCATTTCTTTGTCATTCTAGGTGACTTGCTTACTACTTTTAAATGTACTGACCCCATCTATACTAAAAGGATGGTAAGTAATATTGACATCTTCCTGTGTGCAGCTTTTCACAACTATAGACATATATTGAACATATTAAATATTTTAAATTTATATTCCCCCTGTGGTGAAGATCAATTTTTTAATGTTTTAATGTTTATGTGGTGTTTTTAATATGATTTAAAGAGGCGATGAATTAAGACCTCAATTTGAACCCAAGCTTCTGTCATATAAGAGGGAATCATATTCAAGCGAACATCCTATAAGTGTCAGAACTGAAAACGCCCTTGTTACTGAAATGACATCTGTTATTGACACCAGGCCCAGCAATCGCCAGGTCCGGGAATGCACCTATCTATGACATCATTGATAGGTTGAACACTGCCTCCACAGAAGAATATCAACGATTACTTCTCTAGACCCGCCCTTGACAGTACTGAAGAAACACAAGTTACGCGGAAGCAGATAGAGCAACAAGCAATACACATTCCGTTAAAGATCGCAAAATATTGTGGAGTCATTGCCTGGTTTTGGAAGAACACAATTGCTGCATAATCTTCCTTCCTATTCCAAAGTTTATTTTTATAGACATTCTAGCTCACTTGGGTAAAACACTAGCGCGGATTTCTTTGTGAACAAGGCAAATTTGCGGAGAGACTCAATGCAGTGCAATATTGTATCCAATACAAATGCCGCAGCAATCTCATGTGAGTTCAACATTTGTGTACTCTGCGTCTCTATTGCTTTGTTAGAGATCGCTTGATATGTCCTGAGCCCTTTTCGTACGGGATTAGTATTACCTGGAGACCTCTAGTCATTTGTAATAATTGCAGAGGTTGTCTGTGAACTTAATCTTGAGCGAATCAGCCATGTCTGTTATTTGTAAAGTAAAAATTCCTCCACAAATGACCTACCATATTTTGACTAACACCGAGGTCCTGTGTTAATATTAGTCATGTGCGAATTGGCATCTCTGTGATTTGGCGCGCTCATATATAATTTTTTCAAGATTTCAAATGATTGAGCCTGTTTTGATGTGATTTGGTATTATTTTGGGTGCTGGGTGATATCCATAAATTACCGGGAGTTTCCCGAATGTTTATTTCTCATGGAAAGTCTCGTAACATTTGAGATTCGCGATCGCGGTGATCTGTATGGTTTATGATCACATCTCTCAAATGCTGACCGGTACGGAAATATATCTCTAAACACCATACAACTATAGGCTATACAAACTATACGCAAAGCCTTGCCATCCCATCCAGGGAATAAGTCAGTAAATTTGAGTAAAATCACAGGCTTCATTTATCCCGTGCGAATCGCCACATGAAACACAGATGTGAGGAGGTAATTCATAAATCCCACGAGGTCCCCAGATAATACTAAGTTTACTATGCAAACTGCTGTCTAATCATGGCAGTAGGCATTACTTCAAGTCTTCATGACGGAACGCCCATTCAAGCCGATTGTTATTATTGAATGTATAAACCATGTGGACGTCATAAATAGACCTCATACAAGAGTATAAAACAATAAACAGTTCATCACACCTTTAAGATAATGTGCGAATTCATAATTTCAGAGTATTCTAGTCATTTTAAGTCATGAAGAATTTATCGCAGAAAATAAACAATTTTAATGCTTAAAGATGAGTTTTAAGTGGCAGAAATGTTGTATACAGTGGGACTTAAAGTTATATTCATTGATTTACCATTTCAACCCATCATGCCTTATCCCGGTCCTGGCCTTCCTGTTTAAAAATGTCTTGTAGGCTATATCAAGTTTATCTGATGTTTTGTATTAAAGGATTTAAATTGATACGCTTTGCCATTCATTTCTAAGACCATGTTGAATCATGAAGTTTAGTGACAGAAACATTCAGTGTGTTTTGTATTGTTGAGACTTACTCTTTGTCCATGTGTACCAAGCACAAGCTATTATTAGACAGAGAAGCAGAAAACCACCTCCTCCTCCTCCTCCTATAATAACCAGCCAGTTATTTATCGGTAAGGTAAGACCTGTAACACAAAACAATGTGTATTATACCATCATATTTCATATAACAAGGCTAAAACAATTATTATTGTTTGTTTTAGATGTAATGCAATGTCTATACATGATTTACCCCGCCTTTCTGAATCACTCAGATTTTTTACAAAGCTCATTGCTCTGAAAAGCGAGGTGTGCTATGATTGGCGTATATTGGCGTGATTGAAGTATCATATATTTTTTTGAATCCCTAACCCACCCTAAACCTAAATACTACTCAACCATACAAAACCCAACACGTGTGAATGTACAGTCATAAATCAGTTGCATAAATTGACAAACCAACAGTATGTAACAAAAACAAATCGCATTGCAAACCTTCTGAATTAAAGTCAAAAATAAGTTTAGACAAAGATTATCCATGTATGCAACAAATGTAGGTAAAACTTGTTCAGACCAAAGTCATGACGCAATCGAGAGCCAATCAGACATTCAGTGCAGACGTAATGATGCAATCGGACACAAGATACACAAGAACCAATGCTTTCTCACAATCACAGCTGAACTATTACTTCGTCTGCGGTTATTTTAAATGTTTGTCAAACCCGGAAATTCAAAGGACGTGAAGATTAACTGCAGATGGTGCTCATTTCAGTGTCTTTTCCCCATAAAATCGTTTGACCTCCGTACATTTGGAATATTTGTCCGTTTTGAAAAACAATTGTGACTGTTTTATTGCTATGATTTATGTTACACCGTTAATAAATGGATAAAAGGATTTCAGACTGCAGCTTTGTGGTTAAATTGAATCTCTCCGTAAAATTCCTTGTACACGCAGCATACCCTGTGAGAAAATGTTGAAATTATTCACATGAAACATTTAATTAACAAAATCCATTTAAGAAATGAATCACTGAAGGCATTGGGAAAACAAACTTACCCTTGACCTGCATTACACCGCAGCACCAAAGCATTAAAATAGCAGATAAATTCAGTTCAAACATCTTCATCATGATCTGATCAGTCAGTGAAGCAGCAGTTTTAAATGAACACTAAAATACCGAAGGGTGACAAGTTATGCATGTGACTTCCTGAAACGCTAAAAAAAGAAGTGTCCAAGCAACAATAAATGTGTTGCGTTGCTTGCTCAAATTCAGTTCATCCTGACGGTTTGAAGTGAAAATCTGATTCCAATACGTGTCATCACTGTGCAATATATAATTTGATAATTACGGTAGACAAAAGTTTCTCCTGCTGCCGGTAGAAGCGCTATTTTGGGAAACGCCCCACAGGGTCGTATTTGGGGAACGTTGTAACTTGTGAACGACCCATGTGGTCGAATGAGTTAGAGGACTTGTTGGAAACCAAACCAACACTTCGAGGGGCGCCGAGAACAATCGCACTCAAGTTGAGACGAACAAGTCCAATCTTAAAAACGGTCTTAGTCAAATCATACCACAAACTGACATAGATTTGTAGGGGTGTGGCTTCACGTGGTGTTTCAGGCAGGTCTGGGTGAGCATTTGCTTTTAGACAGAATGCATCTTTTGTTTCAGAAATTCAAGTAATTTTTGCAACTTTAAGTGTCTAATACATGCATGAGCAACTTATAACACACCAAAGACACAGAAAAATACGTATTCGCATGATATGACCCCTTTAACTTCAAAAAATTTGAAGAAAATGTATCCATTTATATTTAGGGATCTGTATACTATTGGATAATGTATCTTGTCAACATCAGTTAAATGACAGTTGTGGTGTTATTGAGAGTACTTCAACTTAAGTTGTGGCAGGACATATTTGTCGAAAATTATATTTCAATCAAATAAAATGTGTTCATACTTATAACAAAATGTACAATTTAAATAATGTACCATAAATTGCATACAAATTTAATAATTAAAAATAACATAGCTCCCCAAATTTATATTTTGAGGGATGTAATATTAAATCCACATATAGTTGTCATGCTCATGAGCTGTAAATGAAATACTCACTAATCTCCTTGTAGAGCAGAGAACAGTTGTTCTCTTTATATAGTTCACAGCGGTAGGAACCCAGATCAGACACCTGCACATTATGAATGAGGATGGAGAAGTTTCCAGAGCCAGAGACGTAAGAGAATGCCTTAATTCTCCCTTTTCTGCTATCCCAGAAGACTGAATCACCATTTACTCTTATTTCTACGATGTAAGATATTGTAGTATTAGTCTGACTCCACACAACAACTGTTTCTTGATTCTGGTTTGATTTAATGAAGGCTGAATCAAAATAACATGGCAGCAGGATTTCAGACTGCAGCTTTGTGGTTAAATTGATTCTCTCTGTAAAATTCCTTGTACACGCAGCATACCCTGTGAGAAAATGTTGAAATTATTCACATGAAACATTTAATTAACAAAATCCATTTAAGAAATGAATCACTGAAGGCATTGGGAAAACAAACTTACCCTTGACCTGCATTACACCGCAGCACCAAAGCATTAAAATAGCAGATAAATTCAGTTCAAACGTCTTCATCATGATCTGATCAGTCAGTGAAGGAGCAGTTTTAAATGAACACTAAAATGCCGAAGGGTGACAGGTTATGCATGTGACTTCCTGAAACGCTAAAAAAAGAAGTGTCCAAGCAACTCTATGAAAATTTGAAACGTTAAACAAAGAAATTTGATGGAAACCAACACTTTGTACATCCCCCGATTAATAAAATATAAAAATGATATATACATGTTTATATTTTAATAACACACAACGATACTTATATATATATATACACATATATGATACAGTATCAATATAAAACTAATTATAAAAAGATAAGTGAATCTCTGTACAGTGGAGCAGATAAATATGAGAAGTAACAGTTTCTCCGGTTGCAGCTTTTGGTCTACTGTACACCACATTCATTCACATATGACGGACATGTTTCAAGACACTATAGCACCTGTTAAATGTACATACTGTGGTCTCAACTGTTTTCAAAGTAATTTCTGTCTTTTTGAGCACATAAACTGGGCTTACTTAAAATGAAGTTGAGATGTACTGTATAGTCTAACCAAGTTATTAAAGGAGTTTTAGAAATGATCTGGAAATGAACCATAGAAGATTTTATACCCAAAAATAATCCCTTATATGTATACATTTATTCTACCATTAGGTATTCAAGTTGTTCTATGCTGCATGCATTGAGGTGGGGAAGAGGACTGCTCGCTTACAAGGAGAGAGGGTCTGCTTGATCACATGTTTATAATCACATGTTTATAATCACATGTTTATAATCTGGTCTATAAGAGAAAAGACCGATTCTTCCTATGGTAATTAATAATAGTGGCATGTGCCTGAGAAGATGTTTATTTAAGCTAGGCTGAAGTCAGTTTGCTTGCACAGCAGCTCGGCTTTTGTATCTTTGATATTAAAGTCTATCCTTTGGCAATAGAGCCCATAATTTTGAGAGTGATACTTCAGAACATTAGAAATAATCACAACACCATCCATTCAAGTTAACATAATTTATTAAAAAGGTTTCCACTTCAATCAAAAATGATATAGTAAACCAGATTGGTGTGACTAGGGATGCCTTGTTTAGGTTTTGTAGCAAGGGCTGTGTCCTGGGAAAAACGCATAAGACCAGCATTGAGCAGAAAAAAAAACATCAACTGATGGCTTTTTTAAAAGCGCGGCGTTACCGTTGAAAACAATTGAAAAAACACGCCGGCCTCAGGTGAATACGCCTTGGTGGACACACGGCTTAAGGGAGAGACACTCTTAAATAAAACAGTAGATAACATATAGGGAAAGACAACAGTTGAGACCGTGAAACGTGTAAATTGTAAAGCGTCGGGATTAGAGGAAATATTTACTGTTAGAAAATGAGAAATTAGTAAAAAATGTAAAAGTTATTGTCTTCCCAGATAGCACAATCCATCAGGCTTACGGCTATTTGACGTCTGCATTTACATCTGCAATACGTCTGATCCTCTGTAATACGTCTGCTGAAGATCTGGAGATCTGCTGCGTAAAAACATCTGCTAAACATCTTAGAAAGAGCAGCTTGACATTCTAAATCATAAACATCTTACAGACGTCTTCTAGATGTCTATATGACGTCTGACATCAGACATCTCCGAGACGTATTGCAGATGAGCAAACTATGTATTGTAGATGTCTTTAAGCTTTAAATACAGACGTCAAATAGACGTAAGCCTGATGAATTGTGCTATCTGGGTATAGTAGTTTACCAACCTAGTCATATTTGTATAAATGCATTAAATTACACATTTAAATGCATCACTCTACTTGATGTATAACAGCTATATAAGACATTTAACCCTTTCGTCCAGGAGTTTTGATAAAGACCCTGTCGTATATTTAGGAAGAATAGCTGTATGCAGCATCTGAGTGCTGCGCTATAAATTGGGCTTTGTGCTCTTATTCAGCAGGTGATGATCAAATAAACACAACACCGCTTTAACAAAAAACGTGAGGTAAAGATGTTATTACGCTTATCTTGCTTTATTCACATGTGCTCGATCCTTTGCACTCACCCACACGGACAAACCACCAATACCTACATTAACAGTTTCATTTATTTAACCGCTTCACTTCAAAACATATTTGCGCTTTGTTTTTGTTAAAGCGGTGTATTGTGTGTTTGTGATCATCACCTGAATGAGAGCTCACAGCCACACACTCATTTAACCTAAGTACATGCGTTTATTCATGTCTCTCCTCCACCGCATCAGGTTTAAGTGATAGTTCGTCGGTTTTATTCCATTACAGGAAGGTCTGAACCGTAGATGTCGTAGTCTAGAAATAAACACATTAACAGTAAAGAACACCATACTGCTTCTCGCACGTTGTATTGTGTACCGCTCAAATGCGGTATACCGCTATTCTGGCTAAATATGACAGGGTCTTAAACAAAACTCCTGAACGAAAGGTTTAAATGTCTTTAAAGTATAGCTGTTATACATCAAGTAGAGTGATGCATTTAAATGTGTAATTTAATGCATTTATGCAAATATATCTAGGTTTGTAAACTACTATAAAAGACAGTAACATAAGTTTTTATTAATTTTTGGTTTTCTAACTGAAAATATTTCCTCTGATAATCCCGATGATTTACAGTTTCCGGTCTCGACTGTTCTCCCGTCGTGTGTGGCCGATGAACTCGGGGAAGGCAACCAACCCGATGACGTCACCATCAGCGGTATTTGCAAGATGGCGGCGTACTTGCTGCAAAACCTATACAAAGGCATCCTTTTTTCTTTTAAAGGATCGCACTAATCTGGTTTATCATTTCACTTATGATCGAAGTGGAAACCCTTTTTGATAAATAATGTAAACTTGACTGGACTGCACATTTCCACTATAAATGTTGCAGAGGTCACAAAGCAGTCGATTGACTCGTGCAATGTGTTACAAACCCACAGTGAGGACTGTTTTGATATTTACTGATTGCAAAATAAATATATGAACATTAAAAAAATTATAGATCATTTTACGAGACCATTTAAAGTCCATGTAAAATACATCCAGTCAGTAATCACGTTGGATGTATTTGTGAAGTGGCCACTATATAATTCAACACTGTATTTTAGATACTTATATTGATGTTGATAATTGTACTTCTACAGAAAACTGAATTTGGTCATCAAGGCAGTCGTGGCATAATGATAAGAGAGCCAGACTTGTGACCAGAAGGTTGCCGGTTTGATTCTCAGGGCCGGCAGGTAACGACTGTGGTGCTCTTGAGCAAGACACCTTACCCCTACTCGCTCCCCGGACGCTGCAGTGATGTGATGCAGGGTGTATTCGTTTTCACTACTCACTGGATGGGTTAAATGCATAGGTAACATTGCCGGTGTGGTTCACCATATCTGACAAATAGGTCACTTTCACATCTTATCTACTTCCACTAAAGAATAGATAATATTTATTTGACAATGAGTGTTAGCTGACATATAGAAACCACAGGCAGCGCAGCAGTGGCCTAATAAGAGTAACCAGTTATTTATCAGTGAGAACCCTGATCAAAACAATATATTTCTCTGTGGTGATTCAAGGTCTAGTCCTAAAGAGCTCTATAGAAGGAGGGTTGTAATTGAAATACTCACTAATGTTAGAGCGGTAGAGACTCAGATCACACCGCTGCACATCTTGAAGGACGATGGAGAAGTTTCCAGAACCAGATTGCCAGTTACAATATTCATTAGTTCCCACAAGAACTCAAGACTTCATCCTTTGCTACAAAATTGAGTCCACTGACATCTGGTCTCAATTGCTTGACCAGTGAGATCTGTTTTGCTTATTAGGAGTACAGAACTTTGTGTCATTTTTTCATTAGCTGACAGCAAAAAGCAAAGAAGCTTAAGTTAGAAAGTCTTTTTTTCAGAGATGTGGAGCTCTATTGTAATTTATTGATTGGTCTGCACATTTTTCATCCACTACTTAAGAGACAGAGTTAGTGAAGCAAACATCGGGTATCAACATCGGAGTTACTTTTTCAAGTCTCGATTCAAAAACCTGGAAAAAAGTTGCCCCTCCAAAGTTGTAATGTGAAACAGACTGATGCGATGAGCAATTTTAATTCTTTAAGATTCAAGTTTTACCATTTTTGTCAACGCCACTGTAAACACTCGACATCCCACGAAAGCGGGATGAACATTACATTGATGCTGAATATTAAAGAGAAAAAGTGAACCAAAAACAACAACATGAACTTGACTTTCAAAGCAAATGAAACCATCATATTACAATAATGAGCAGATTGGTGGAGTAACTTGAAGCAAATTTCTTACTGTCCCGTAAAATCTAAGTTTGATTATTCTAAGTCGAAGAGTCTAGTCGATTGAACCTTCAGAGTTTCTGGATCCAGGAGACCAAGAATGACCAGACACAGAGATGTGCAGTTCAATCAGAGTCCAACGTTTATTGAATATAGGTCCAATATATATATGCATAAAAGAGGAAGTAACTTTGGTCATGGAAAATAACCAGACATTGGTCTCTCCTTATTAGGGTAAGACAACATATATCTCAGTTCCCTGTTCTTCATCATCTTGAACATTCAAAGACAGTATGTCATCAAGGCTATATTCATGTCGTCTTTGACCGGTCCGGACATGTCCCATGACAGTACTCCTCATGAGAAAGCTCAGCTACGTTATTTCACAAGGCCTGGTATACAATATGATATATGATACACAAACATCATTAAAATATATGATTCGTGAACAATAATACATTTCACACAATGAGCATGGGACACAGACAAAACCCAAATTCTCACAATGGCCACTTTCAGACCAACGGTCTTACAAACAGTCCTGTGTCCCTTTAAACAGAATATATATCATAAACAAGTTATTAGTAAAAATCCATACAAGTGTGTTGGTATAAAATCTAACAAAATCTTGAATAAAAGAATAATGCATTCGCGTATTTTTCTGTGATTTTCTGGTTTGCAAGCTGTTGTGAGATCAAATTGATTCAGAATCAAACAGAATAAATCAAACAATAAAAATGTAACAAATCAAATCATCCCCCATAAAAATAAACACAAAAACATAGCTATATGTCGTGTTCCTCATCAAATGTACCAAGATCAATCAACGATGCGTCAGTATCATAATCTCTGTCCAAAACAAATCTAGGTTCTTCTATCACCGGTATGGGTTCTTCTATCACCGGTATGGGTTCTTCGACCGCTGGTATTGGTTGTAACTCATAGATATACACATACCCATTATCATCCTCATCTGTATCGCTATGTCTATCAAATTTGCATGTGCTATTGGCTTTCCATCAGAAGTTGTAAAATTTCTTACTTCCCACATTTTAGCATAGTGGTGAAGAACACTCCAAGCATATTTGGAATCTGTATAGATCGTTACTTTCTGTCCTGTCATCAGCTCACAGGCCCGTATTAATGCTATCAACTCTGCCGCTTGTGCTGAATTGTAGTCCAGGGCGAAAGCCTCCATCACCTCTCCCGCATCTGAAACCACAGCATAGCCACACAGGTAGACACCGTCAGAGGGCTTTGAACAAGACCCATCAACATAAATGTGTTCTCCCCCCTCTAGGGGCGTATCCAACAGATCGACCCTAGAAGAGTAAGAGGAAGTCAGTTCAAAGATGCAATCATGTTCAACATCAAAATCAGCCATGTCTACCATACCCAAAATACTCAGCAAAGCAGGATTAATGCTTGCTGTCGGTTGTATGCTAAGATTTTTCGTTGCCAGCAGTGTAGCCTCATAACCTGAGCGTCGTTGCGCTGTCATGTGTTGTGTTTGCATGTTGTGTAAAATTGCACCAACCTGATGGGACGCATATAAGGTTAAAGGGTGTGACAGCACAGTTTTCTCAGCCATCTGCACAATCAGAGCCGCGGCAGCCACAGCACGAAGACATGCTGGCATACCTGTGACTATGTTATCTAATTTTTTAGACAGATATGCAAGTGGTCTATATGTTGAACCATGCTCTTGCAAAAGGACACCTATAGCCGCACCCTCTGTCTCCCTAACATGCAAGTGGAAAGGCTTGGTGTAGTCCGGCAGGCCCAATGCTGGTGCTGTCGTGATGGCTGCTTTCAATGCAGAGAAATGTTCATCTGCTTCCGCGGTCCACTCCAACAGTGTGTTTGGCGGAGCTTTGTGATCGATCAGACCCCTCAGGTGCCTATCATGGATCGCGCAGTCGGGTATCCATTGCCTGCAATAGTTAATGAGTCCCAGAAAGCTTTGTAACTGCTGTACTGTTCGTGGGGACTTAACTTTTCTGATCAGCTGGACCCTGTCGGTGGAGATTGCTCTGAGACCCTGCATCAGCACATGTCCCAAATAGGTCACCTTTGTTCTGACCCACTGCAGTTTCTCTTTCGATGCTTTGAAACCTGTTTCAGCAAGTACATTGCAAACGACAACAGACGCTTTCTCACAGTCCTGCTCCGTCTCCCCAGACACGAGTATGTCATCTGCAAACTGAAGAACACAAACTGCTGACGGCAAATCAGTCATTTTGGCCAAAGTCTTGTGCACTGCTGCAGAAAAGACAGCAGGTGAATCGGCATATCCCTGAGCAAGGCGCGACCACGTATATTGTTGCCCTTTAAATGTAAAAGCTAACAAAGGCTGAGTCTCTGGATGTACAGGTACAGAGAAAAAAGCTGCACACAAATCAATTACAGTGAAATACTTGTGTGAGTATGGCACCGAATTCATTACAGTCAAAACATCAGGCACAATTGGTGCGAGTGGTATGATTAACTGATTTACTGCTCTTAAATCTTGAGTTAATCTCCAAGTTTTCCCATCCGCTTTCACTACAGGATTAATTGGTGTGTTGTATGGTGAGTGTGTTGGTTTGAGGACACCCTGCTGGAGGAAATTTTCAATCAAAGGCGCAATACCTAGTTCCTTATCTTTAGACAAAGGGTATTGCTTAATATAGACAGGCTTGTTAGTTTTAAGTTTAGCCCTATAAGGTTCCATGTCAATGAAACCAGTGTCATCCTTGAACTGAGACCATAACGAAGGGTTAATCATGGAGTCCACCCGTGTAGGCATGCTGCTACCAGAGGCAGGTGTTTTTGGACCGCTCAGGTGTCCACCTGTAGGTAAAGGATCGACGGATGCCTGTAGACTAGACAGAAAAGAAAAAACAACCTTTTGATCAGTAAACTTAATATCCATGCCCAATTTATGCATCATATCACGGCCTAAAAGATTTAATGGTGCACCTGGAATAATTGTGAACTTGTGATAAAATGGTTTAAGACCATCTGCATCAACCTGTAATGGAGGTGTGACCGCACAAGCAATGTCAGTTCCAGAAATTCCCACAGAGTGAATTATTTGATTAGTTATAGGACCCTCATAACTAATAGATGTCATTGATGAAGCATCTGCTCCCGTATCGAGCAGGAATGTTTGAGGCTGGCCGTTTACTTTAAGCGAAAAATAAGGCAAGTCCTCTCCATTATTAGAAAATGATAAGGTCATCATACTTAATTTAGAACTGACATCACTCTGTGGGCAACTCTATGCTTGCCACTGCGTTGGATATGAGTCACTCGTGTGCTCATGTCTGCGCTGCTCACTGCGCTGTGGCTCTCTTTGTTGCGTGTGTGTGTGTGTTTCAGCAGAGGTCAGCTGAGGTTCTCTCTGACGTGTGTACGTGCGTGTGTTACCAGAGGTCGGCTGATGTGGCACAAACATGCGCGGCTGTCTGCACTCTCGGCTGTAGTGGCCTCTCCTTCCGCAATTAAAACAGATTATATCTAGCTTCCTCTTTTGGTCAGAGTATTGCTGATGTGGATTTTCAAAATTCTGTTCATCATTTCTTTTTCCTCGAAAACCTGAAAACATTGATCCCTCCGCCTTAATCGAAAACCCGCCCGAGCTGTCGAGCTCCCGTATGCGTCTTCCTAAAGCTTCTAAAGTCATGTCATGCAGGTTAGAAGTGGTTATCCTAATCAATTGCGCTTGTTTGCCGTTCATATTATTCAGCAGAGTGTTAATAAACAAAGGCTTTATGTCATTGTTTAATGGCAATTTAGAATCTTCAGTCCACGCTTTTTTAAAACGAACAAAGAATTGTGCGGCGGATTCCTTTGTTGCTTGTTTTGTACTTGCTGCAAAAGACAAATCTTGCTGGCTGCCTAAGCGTTCATCAAGGAAAACTCTCAGCTCTTTAAAGAACACTTCAATATTTGCAGAAGTCTCCCAAAATAACTCGTGCTGGTTTGCGGCCGTACCCGTGCCTGTAATTTTATCATGAGCTATAGACAATGTGGGACATTTTTCTATCAACATTTCTTCCGTCACATCTTTTTCCAGTGTTCTTAACAACACCGCACGGAAATCAGCACCTGTAAAATGTGAATATTTCGTGTGCGTTTGCAAAATCGACACATATTTCCCCGCTTCATGTGGAGAAGGCAAACTTTTACATATGGCTTCCATGTCAGACATTCGTATTGGCCTGACATTTATCGTGTTACCAGCACGGACCCAAACCATTGAATTTTGAGGATTTTCCGTCGTGTCGGTTTTATAATCAATCAACCGAGTTTGAGGTTTTTTCTCCGTAGTGTCGGTTTTATAATCAATCAACCGAGTTTGAGGTTTTTTCTCCGTAGTGTCGGTTTTATAATCAATCAACCGAGTTTGAGTTTTCTCTATTGTGTCGGTTTTATAATCAATCAACCGACTCACCGGTGTTTTCGGTGGTTTAATATCGACTGTTTGTCGCAGCAGGGGTGCAGAGGGATAAATCTGGTTTTGGCAAGGGACAGAGTAAGCGGGCGGCTTGCTTACCGGCCACCGGTTTTGGTTTGCGACATACGCAACTATTTTAGATTTTTCGGGACCCTGGTCCCAAACCTTTTTCATGTCTTTCCATATGGCATATGCCTTATTCATATATGGATAATCCCACATTGGGTCTCCCCACCCTTCTTTTACCATACCCTTTGCCAAAACCATATTCTCATCAGAAAATGAACCGTCCCTAGGATAGGGAATTTCAATTTGGGTTTTCATTCCCTCTGACCATCCTGCAAGATTGCTAACATACGGATCAGTATAAAAGCCTTGATTATTTTCTGTACATAAATGCGACAGGCGTTTCGCCCGGCATTGGCCTCGAAACAGAACTCCCCATCTTTCACAGACAAAAGTGGCAATAATACAAATAAGACAGACAAAAATGACAGTAATACAAATAATACAAACAAAAATGGCAGTGATATAAACAACAATAGCAGCAAAAAAACTCTCGTGTTCGATCGACTGACAGTTCCAACAATATTGCATATATTGTATTGTGATCTGGGGTGATAATGAAATCACCGTCTTTTTCCTGATAACAATACTCCAATATATCATGCAGTAACACTGAAAATAATAATATATTTTTTCCCAATTTTGATGCGACCTTGATTAAACATCAAACAAAAAATTTCTGAGTGACAAAAGCCTTTTCTCTCTGAGCAGCTATACACCACCACGACCCCAGGTTACAGTGTGATCAGTACTGCATTCATATTCGTGCGTTAATAATTATTAAAAACTACTGTTGCGAGCCACGCTACCACAACAATGGGAAAACAAATTCCCACTAACATGAATAATGACAAAACCCTATTTCGTCTGTACGAAATTTCTCAATCACCAGAATCCTACAGGGTAAGCGTTTTATGTCTAAGCCAGAACAAACTGCTGAAAAACACTCACCCCTTTAATGTAGGTCTGGGCCGATCGTCAGATGCGCTTGCCTCAGAGGTGCCTGCTTTTGTCTCTTGATTCTAAGAGAGATGATATCTTCCCCCTTTCACAGACGAGCCCCCAAATCTGTAAGATTATTTCTTACTGTCCCGTAAAATCTAAGTTTGATTATTCTAAGTCGAAGAGTCTAGTCGATTGAACCTTCAGAGTTTCTGGATCCAGGAGACCAAGAATGACCAGACACAGAGATGTGCAGTTCAATCAGAGTCCAACGTTTATTGAATATAGGTCCAATATATATATGCATAAAAGAGGAAGTAACTTTGGTCATGGAAAATAACCAGACATTGGTCTCTCCTTATTAGGGTAAGACAACAAATATCCCAGTTCCCTGTTCTTCATCATCTTGAACATTCAAAGACAGTATGTCATCAAGGCTATATTCATGTCGTCTTTGACCGGTCCGGACATGTCCCATGACAGTACTCCTCATGAGAAAGCTCAGCTACGTTATTTCACAAGGCCTGGTATACAATATGATATATGATACACAAACATCATTAAAATATATGATTCGTGAACAATAATACATTTCACACAATGAGCATGGGACACAGACAAAACCCAAATTCTCACAAGTACATAAACTGGGAAAAATCTTAATCAAGAGATGCCTGCAGATATAAGGAACCATGTTACAGCTTGCGTCACATTAAACGTAATTTTGGCAGCGAACTAAAGCAGAGCTTGATAATTTTCAGACATTCCGATATCTAAACAAATGTCTCCATAACTCAGAGACAGCCGTGATAATGCTAACGCTCTTAAACAGTTAGAGAAGGTTGGGAAAAACTGCAAGATGATCATATTTCCAAGAGATGGAAATGCCAAAGGAGCATGAAGTGAGCTTAACATGAATATATCTGAAAGCATTCCAGACCTCTGCATTATACTGAATAACTTAGATAACAGGTAGTATGATTTATGTTTTTCAAAAATGACTAAGAAGAAAAGTGCAACAATGGTGCAGAGATGTATCAAGCTCGGTACTGCCTCATCATCACGGCATTTTAGCTTTGTGGTCTAGGACGTAGAAATCACATATTTTGACACGTTATACGTGCCCCTTTATGATCACTGAAACGTTTTACGAGTATATTCCCTCCAGAAACACGCTTACTGGGCAGGATGACAAACTTTGCAGGACCTTTGAGAAAAGCCTCATAAGAACAGGTCATAAACCACAGAATTAAGATGGTGAGTCATTTCCGACTGTTCGACATTCGACCGCAGGTCCATACACCTTGAGCAGTTCTGCCATCGCTGAAGCCAAAAACAGAAGCAACCTTCATCTAATGTCCAATGTTTCAGTGTGAATCCGCCATCATTCACAAAGAAATGATGTCTTTATTTAGTCCTGTTCTCTTCCAAAAAAATGTTTCCATCAGCGGAAAAACAGGTCAGAAATCACTAACAGAAAACATCAACAATGCTGCTCACAATATCTGCATTTGAGGGCCACAAATAATGAAATGATTTTTAGCTTCGAGTCGTTTTGATTTAACATTAGTTTCAGATCCGGGAACCTCAATGCTCTTCTGACCCAAAATTCTCCACACTGTCAAGTTCCACCAGCTGGGTTGGATTTAAAAAGGGATGTTAAAATGCAGAAAAAAAAGGAGTTAAAGGAAAACACTGCAAAACGTTACTCTATTTACATACATTGTTTTTTTCCTTTTCAAAGACAAAAAAAACTAAACATTTCTTTACAGAAAGCAATTTTCAGCAAATAAGTCTCTTTACAAATTCTTCATTATTTCTTTCCACATTTCAATTGATTTGGGATTTGCTGTAGGCCTCATCCCCAAACAATCCAAGCTTCTGCAGGTCCATGCCTGAAATGCAGCGGCCCTCTGCGATGCTCTTTCCTGACCACCAGTGGGCACAAAGGTAGCACCTAAAGGACGTCCTCCTTCCCCTCACTCGAGTGGCAGTGAGTGGTATTCATTTAAACACAGAGTGAAGGGCAATGGTAAGGGATGTGGATACTTGTGGGGTCCTTCAGATGAGGAAAGCTGGTAACCTGGCTCAGTCGTCGCTGTCTGAGAGGGTTTCGTACTGCTCCGACAGCAGCGGTGGCTCTCTCTCCCACACACGAGTTTGAGCCATAGGGCCGGGTGTGCCACCCTGTGTCTGCTGCTGGGACTGCATGGAGGGAGAAAGGCAAGCCATGGATGTGGGAGGGGTACTACTGAGCATGCGCATTGTCAGGGGGTTGTATGGAAACTGCATGGAACCTGGAGGCAGAAAAAGGAGAAATGATATTATTGCTAATAGTACAGACAGGGTTTACCTGATGACTTTTCTAATAAATGATTCCCGGTTCAAAACTGGCCCCAAAAACACAGCTAAGATGAAGAAGCTCACCAGTGGAGGACGGGCGGTCTTCCCAAGCCCAGGTGGGAGCTTGTCTGTGATAATCTCCCTCTGAATGAACGGATGACACCGAAGACGGCCGCTCTCCAACAGAGTACGGCTGGCTGGGGTTAGGGGACTTGGATTTCCTACTGCTTGCTTTGCACTGCAGCTTCTGTTTGCCTGCAACAAGATTGAGAGAGATGTCAGAAATGTGGTTTTGCTTATTGACACAGCTTTTAATAATATGTAATATAATATGTGTGTGTCGTGTATATAAATACACAAACATGCGTATATATATATATATATATATATATACACAACAAAGTTCATATTTAAATATGATGTAATTATATATATATAAACATCCGTTACATATACACATGAATGTGTGTGCATTTATATATACATATAAACGCATACAAAGCACACACACACACACACACGATATTTTGTAATCAATTATCGCTATAAATCCATTTGATAGCCGTATTTAATATATACATTTATTGTTTTTGGGTTGAACCTCAAAACAACTTTAATCTGCATTTTTTTTTCTCCCAGTGCAACAGATGACACACGTTTTTCCTGTCATGGCAGTAGGCATTACTTCAAGTCTTCATGACGGAACGCCCATTCAAGCCGATTGTTATTATTGAATGTATAAACCATGTGGACGTCATAAATAGACCTCATACAAGAGTATAAAACAATAAACAGTTCATCACACCTTTAAGATAATGTGCGAATTCATAATTTCAGAGTATTCAAGTCATTTTAAGTCACGAAGAAATTATCGCAGAAAATAAATAATTTTAATGCTTAAAGATGAGTTTTAAGTGGTAAAAATGTTGTATACAGTGGGACTTAAAGTTATATTCATTGATTTACCATTTCAACCCATCATGCCTTATCCCTGTCCTGGCCTTCCTGTTTAAAAATGTCTTGTAGGCTATATCAAGTTTATCTGATGTTTTGTATTAAAGGATTTAAATTGATATGCTTTGCCATTCATTTCTAAGACCATGTTGAATCATGAAGTTTAGTGACAGAAACATTCAGTGTGTTTTGTATTGTTGAGACTTACTCTTTGTCCATGTGTACCAAGCACAAGCTATTATTAGACAGAGAAGCAGAAAACCACCTCCTCCTCCTCCTCTAATAACCAGCCAGTTATTTATCGGTAAGGTAAGACCTGTAACACAAAACAATGTGTATTATACCATCATATTTCATATAACAAGGCTAAAACAATTATTATTGTTTGTTTTAGATGTAATGCAATGTCTATACATGATTTACCCCGCCTTTCTGAATCACTCAGATTTTTTACAAAGCTCATTGCTCTGAAAAGCGAGGTGTGCTATGATTGGCGTATATTGGCGTGATTGAAGTATCATATATTTTTTTGAATCCCTAACCCACCCTAAACCTAAATACTACTCAACCATACAAAACCCAACACGTGTGAATGTACAGTCATAAATCAGTTGCATAAATTGACAAACCAACAGTATGTTGTCATGATTCTCGAGGTGAGACATGGCTTAGGAACCCAAATGCAGGCAGACACAGACGGTATAGATGGTAACAAGGATGTTTATTTAATATATAAACACTAAACAAAACATGCAAAACAAAGACCCACGGTGGGGTAAAACAAGACAGGAATATGTATAACTTTAACAAGGACAAAAACACTGACTTACTAAACTAAAACTAAGAAAACAAACACTTGGAACAAACACTAAACTAACACTCACTTTGACACGGGAAACAGGAACAGAGACGTGAACATGAACAGCATACAACTTGGGAATACGAACATCAAACAGCAGATATCAAACAGGTAAGAACAAAGCAGCGGTACGTCAAACAATGCACGAGCAACGAGACAAAGAAACATGAGGACTCTTTATAGGTAAGGTAATTAACACAAACTAGGAAACAGGAGGGTAGGGAAACAATGACGCGACACAGGGAGAGTATGGAAGCCCATAACTGTCAAAACCATCTCTCCCCACATGAAACCATCAGGCAATGCCACGGCTCCACTAGAGACAGGAATAAAACATGACATGATAGTGGAACCATGACAGTATGTAACAAAAACAAATCGCATTGCAAACCTTCTGAATTAAAGTCAAAAATAAGTTTAGACAAAGATTATCCATGTATGCAACAAATGTAGGTAAAACTTGTTCAGACCAAAGTCATGACGCAAGCGAGAGCCAATCAGACATTCAGTGATGACGTAATGATGCAATCGGACACAAGATTCACGAGAACCAATGCTTTCTCACAATCACAGCTGAACTATTACTTCGTCTGCGGTTATTTTAAATGTTTGTCAAACCCGGAAATTCAAAGGATGTGAAGATTAACTGCAGATGGTGCTCATTTCAGTGTCTTTTCCCCATAAAATCGTTTGACCTTCGTACATTTGGAATATTTGTCCGTTTTGAAAAACAATTGTGACTGTTTTACTGCTACGATTTATGTTACACCGTTAATAAATGTGTTGCGTTGCTTGCTCAAATTCGTGTCATTTATAATGTAAATACAGTTCATCCTGACGGTTTGAAGTGAAAATCTGATTCCAATACGTGTCATCACTGCGCAATATATAATTTGATAATTACGGTAGACAAAAGTTTCTCCTGCTGCCGGTAGAAGCGCTATTTTGGGAAACGCCCCACAGGGTCGTATTTGGGGAACGTTGTAACTTGTGAACGACCCATGTGGTCGAATGAGTTAGAGGACTTGTTGGAAACCAAACCAACACTTCGAGGGGCGCCGAGAACAATCGCACTCAAGTTGAGACGAACAAGTCCAATCTTAAAAACGGTCTTAGTCAAATCATACCACAAACTGACATAGATTTGTAGGGGTGTGGCTTCACGTGGTGTTTCAGGCAGGTCTGGGTGAGCATTTGCTTTTAGACAGAATGCATCTTTTGTTTCAGAAATTCAAGTAATTTTTGCAACTTTAAGTGTCTAATACATGCATGAGCAACTTATAACACACCAAAGACACAGAAAAATACGTATTCGCATGATATGACCCCTTTAACTTCAAAAAAATTTGAAGAAAATGTATCCATTTATATTTAGGGATCTGTATACTATTGGATAATGTATCTTGTCAACATCAGTTAAATGACAGTTGTGGTGTTATTGAGAGTACTTCAACTTAAGTTGTGGCAGGACATATTTGTCGAAAATTATATTTCAATCAAATAAAATGTGTTCATACTTATAACAAAATGTACAATTTAAATAATGTACCATAAATTGCATTCAAATTTAAAATTAAAAATAACATAGCTCCCCAAATTTATATTTTGAGGGATGTAATATTAAATCCACATATAGTTGTCATGCTCATGAGCTGTAAATGAAATACTCACTAATCTCCTTGTAGAGCAGAGAACAGTTGTTCTCTTTATATAGTTCACAGCGGTAGGAACCCAGATCAGACACCTGCACATTATGAATGAGGATGGAGAAGTTTCCAGAGCCAGAGACGTAAGAGAATGCCTTAATTCTCCCTTTTCTGCTATCCCAGAACCCTGAATCACCAGTTACTCTTATTTCTACGATGTAAGATATTGTAGTATTAGTCTGACTCCACACAACAACTGTTTCTTGATTCTGGTTTGATTTAATGAAGGCTGAATCAAAATAACATGGCAGCAGGATTTCAGACTGCAGCTTTGTGGTTAAATTGATTCTCTCTGTAGAATTCCTTGTACACGCAGCATACCCTGTGAGAAAATGTTGAAATTATTCACATGAAACATTTAATTAACAAAATCCATTTAAGAAATGAATCACTGAAGGCATTGGGAAAACAAACTTACCCTTGACCTGCATTACACCGCAGCACCAAAGCATTAAAATAGCAGATAAATTCAGTTCAAACGTCTTCATCATGATCTGATCAGTCAGTGAAGGAGCAGTTTTAAATGAACACTAAAATGCCGAAGGGTGACAGGTTATGCATGTGACTTCCTGAAACGCTAAAAAAAGAAGTGTCCAAGCAACTCTATGAAAATTTGAAACGTTAAACAAAGAAATTTGATGGAAACCAACACTTTGTACATCCCCCGATTAATAAAATATAAAAATGATATATACATGTTTATATTTTAATAACACACAACGATACTTATATATATATACACATATATGATACAGTATCAATATAAAATTAATTATAAAAAGATAAGTGAATCTCTGTACAGTGGAGCAGATAAATATGAGAAGTAACAGTTTCTCCGGTTGCAGCTTTTGGTCTACTGTACACCACATTCATTCACATATGACGGACATGTTTCAAGACACTATAGCACCTGTTAAATGTACATACTGTGGTCTCAACTGTTTTCAAAGTAATTTCTGTCTTTTTGAGCACATAAACTGGGCTTACTTAAAATGAAGTTGAGATGTACTGTATAGTCTAACCAAGTTATTAAAGGAGTTTTAGAAATGATCTGGAAATGAACCATAGAAGATTTTATACCCAAAAATAATCCCTTATATGTATACATTTATTCTACCATTAGGTATTCAAGTTGTTCTATGCTGCATGCATTGAGGTGGGGAAGAGGACTGCTCGCTTACAAGGAGAGAGGGTCTGCTTGATCACATGTTTATAATCACATGTTTATAATCACATGTTTATAATCTGGTCTATAAGAGAAAAGACCGATTCTTCCTATGGTAATTAATAATAGTGGCATGTGCCTGAGAAGATGTTTATTTAAGCTAGGCTGAAGTCAGTTTGCTTGCACAGCAGCTCGGCTTTTGTATCTTTGATATTAAAGTCTATCCTTTGGCAATAGAGCCCATAATTTTGAGAGTGATACTTCAGAACATTAGAAATAATCACAACACCATCCATTCAAGTTAACATAATTTATTAAAAAGGTTTCCACTTCAATCAAAAATGATATAGTAAACCAGATTGGTGTGACTAGGGATGCCTTGTTTAGGTTTTGTAGCAAGGGCTGTGTCCTGGGAAAAACGCATAAGACCAGCATTGAGCAGAAAAAAAAACATCAACTGATGGCTTTTTTTAAAAGCGCGGCGTTACCGTTGAAAACAATTGAAAAAACACGCCGGCCTCAGGTGAATACGCCTCGGTGGACACACGGCTTAAGGGAGAGACACTCTTAAATAAAACAGTAGATAACATATAGGGAAAGATAACAGTTGAGACCGTGAAACGTGTAAATTGTAAAGCGTCGGGATTAGAGGAAATATTTACTGTTAGAAAATGAGAAATTAGTAAAAAATGTAAAAGTTATTGTCTTCCCAGATAGCACAATCCATCAGGCTTACGGCTATTTGACGTCTGCATTTACATCTGCAATACGTCTGATCCTCTGTAATACGTCTGCTGAAGATCTGGAGATCTGCTGCGTAAAAACATCTGCTAAACATCTTAGAAAGAGCAGCTTGACATCCATTCTAAATCATAAACATCTTACAGACCTCTTCTAAATGTCTATATGACGTCTGACATCAGACATCTCCGAGACGTATTGCAGATGAGCAAACTATGTATTGTAGATGTCTTTAAGCTTTAAATACAGACGTCAAATAGACGTAAGCCTGATGAATTGTGCTATCTGGGTATAGTAGTTTACCAACCTAGTCATATTTGTATAAATGCATTAAATTACACATTTAAATGCATCACTCTACTTGATGTATAACAGCTATATAAGACATTTAACCCTTTCGTCCAGGAGTTTTGATAAAGACCCTGTCGTATATTTAGGAAGAATAGCTGTATGCAGCATCTGAGTGCTGCGCTATAAATTGGGCTTTGTGCTCTTATTCAGCAGGTGATGATCAAATAAACACAACACCGCTTTAACAAAAAACGTGAGGTAAAGATGTTATTACGCTTATCTTGCTTTATTCACATGTGCTCGATCCTTTGCACTCACCCACACGGACAAACCACCAATACCTACATTAACAGTTTCATTTATTTAACCGCTTCACTTCAAAACATATTTGCGCTTTGTTTTTGTTAAAGCGGTGTATTGTGTGTTTGTGATCATCACCTGAATGAGAGCTCACAGCCACACACTCATTTAACCTAAGTACATGCGTTTATTCATGTCTCTCCTCCACCGCATCAGGTTTAAGTGATAGTTCGTCGGTTTTATTCCATTACAGGAAGGTCTGAACCGTAGATGTCGTAGTCTAGAAATAAACACATTAACAGTAAAGAACACCATACTGCTTCTCGCACGTTGTATTGTGTACCGCTCAAATGCGGTATACCGCTATTCTGGCTAAATATGACAGGGTCTTAAACAAAACTCCTGAATGAAAGGTTTAAATGTCTTTAAAGTATAGCTGTTATACATCAAGTAGAGTGATGCATTTAAATGTGTAATTTAATGCATTTATGCAAATATATCTAGGTTTGTAAACTACTATAAAAGACAGTAACATAAGTTTTTATTAATTTTTGGTTTTCTAACTGAAAATATTTCCTCTGATAATCCCGATGATTTACAGTTTCCGGTCTCGACTGTTCTCCCGTCGTGTGTGGCCGATGAACTCGGGGAAGGCAACCAACCCGATGACGTCACCATCAGCGGTATTTGCAAGATGGCGGCGTACTTGCTGCAAAACCTATACAAAGGCATCCTTTTTTCTTTTAAAGGATCGCACTAATCTGGTTTATCATTTCACTTATGATCGAAGTGGAGTGGAATTTAGATACTTATATTGATGTTGATAATTGTACTTCTACAGAAAACTGAATTTGGTCATCAAGGCAGTCGTGGCATAATGATAAGAGAGCCAGACTTGTGACCAGAAGGTTGCCGGTTTGATTCTCAGGGCCGGCGGGTAACGACTGTGGTGCTCTTGAGCAAGACACCTTACCCCTACTCGCTCCCCGGACGCTGCAGTGATGTGATGCAGGGTGTATTCGTTTTCACTACTCACTGGATGGGTTAAATGCATAGGTAACATTGCCGGTGTGGTTCACCATATCTGACAAATAGGTCACTTTCACATCTTATCTACTTCCACTAAAAGAATAGATAATATTTATTTGACAATGAGTGTTAGCTGACATATAGAAACCACAGGCAGCGCAGCAGTGGCCTAATAAGAGTAACCAGTTATTTATCAGTGAGAACCCTGATCAAAACAATATATTTCTCTGTGGTGATTCAAGGTCTAGTTCTAAAGAGCTCTATAGAAGGAGGGTTGTAATTGAAATACTCACTAATGTTAGAGCGGTAGAGACTCAGATCACACCGCTGCACATCTTGAAGGACGATGGAGAAGTTTCCAGAACCAGATTGCCAGTTACAATATTCATTAGTTCCCACAAGAACTCAAGACTTCATCCTTTGCTACAAAATTGAGTCCACTGACATCTGGTCTCAATTGCTTGACCAGTGAGATCTGTTTTGCTTATTAGGAGTACAGAACTTTGTGTCATTTTTTCATTAGCTGACAGCAAAAAGCAAAGAAGCTTAAGTTAGAAAGTCTTTTTTCAGAGATGTGGAGCTCTATTGTAATTTATTGATTGGTCTGCACATTTTTCATCCACTACTTAAGAGACAGAGTTAGTGAAGCAAACATCGGGTATCAACATCGGAGTTACTTTTTCAAGTCTCGATTCAAAAACCTGGAAAAAAGTTGCCCCTCCAAAGTTGTAATGTGAAACAGACTGATGCGATGAGCAATTTTAATTCTTTAAGATTCAAGTTTTACCATTTTTGTCAACGCCACTGTAAACACTCGACATCCCACGAAAGCGGGATGAACATTACATTGATGCTGAATATTAAAGAGAAAAAGTGAACCAAAAACAACAACATGAACTTGACTTTCAAAGCAAATGAAACCATCATATTACAATAATGAGCAGATTGGTGGAGTAACTTGAAGCAAAAGTACATAAACTGGGAAAAATCTGAATCAAGAGATGCCTGCAGATATAAGGAACCATGTTACAGCTTGCGTCACATTAAACGTAATTTCGGCAGCGAACTAAAGCAGAGCTTGATCATTTTCAGACATTCCGATATCTAAACAAATGTCTCCATAACTCAGAAACAGCCGTGATAATGCTAACGCTCTTAAACAGTTAGAGAAGGTTGGGAAACACTGCAAGATGATCATATTTCCAAGAGATGGAAATGCCAAAGGAGCATGAAGTGAGCTTAACATGAATATATCTGAAAGCATTCCAGACCTCTGCATTATACTGAATAACTTAGATAACAAGTAGTATGATTTATGTTTTTCAAAAATGACTAAGAAGAAAAGTGCAACAATGGTGCAGAGATGTATCAAGCTCGGTACTTCCTCATCATCACGGCATTTTAGCTTTGTGGTCTAGGACGTAGAAATCACATATTTTGACACGTTATACGTGCCCCTTTATGATCACTGAAACGTTTTACGAGTATATTCCCTCCAGAAACACGCTTACTGGGCAGGATGACAAACTTTGCAGGACCTTTGAGAAAAGCCTCATAAGAACAGGTCATAAACCACAGAATTAAGATGGTGAGTCATTTCCGACTGTTCGACATTCGACCGCAGGTCCATACACCTTGAGCAGTTCTGCCATCGCTGAAGCCAAAAACAGAAGCAACCTTCATCTAATGTCCAATGTTTCAGTGTGAATCCGCCATCATTCACAAAGAAATGATGTCTTTATTTAGTCCTGTTCTCTTCCAAAAAAATGTTTCCATCAGCGGAAAAACAGGTCAGAAATCACTAACAGAAAACATCAACAATGCTGCTCACAATATCTGCATTTGAGGGCCACAAATAATGAAATGATTTTTAGCTTCGAGTCGTTTTGATTTAACATTAGTTTCAGATCCGGGAAGCTCAATGCTCTTCTGACCAAAAATTCTCCACACTGTCAAGTTCCACCAGCTGGGTTGGATTTAAAAAGGGATGTTAAAATGCAGAAAAAAAAGGAGTTAAAGGAAAACACTGCAAAACGTTACTCTATTTACATACATTGTTTTTTTCCTTTTCAAAGACAAAAAAAACTAAACATTTCTTTACAGAAAGCAATTTTCAGCAAATAAGTCTCTTTACAAATTCTTCATTATTTCTTTCCACATTTCAATTGATTTGGGATTTGCTGTAGGCCTCATCCCCAAACAATCCAAGCTTCTGCAGGTCCATGCCTGAAAGGCAGCGGCCCTCTGCGATGCTCTTTCCTGACCACCAGTGGGCACAAAGGTAGCACCTAAAGGACGTCCTCCTTCCCCTCACTCGAGTGGCAGTGAGTGGTATTCATTTAAACACAGAGTGAAGGGCAATGGTAAGGGATGTGGATACTTGTGGGGTCCTTCAGATGAGGAAAGCTGGTAACCTGGCTCAGTCGTCGCTGTCTGAGAGGGTTTCGTACTGCTCCGACAGCAGCGGTGGCTCTCTCTCCCACACACGAGTTTGAGCCATAGGGCCGGGTGTGCCACCCTGTGTCTGCTGCTGGGACTGCATGGAGGGAGAAAGGCAAGCCATGGATGTGGGAGGGGTACTACTGAGCATGCGCATTGTCAGGGGGTTGTATGGAAACTGCATGGAACCTGGAGGCAGAAAAAGGAGAAATGATATTATTGCTAATAGTAATAGTACAGACAGGGTTTACCTGATGACTTTTCTAATAAATGATTCCCGGTTCAAAACTGGCCCCAAAAACACAGCTTAAGATGAAGAAGCTCACCAGTGGAGGACGGGCGGTCTTCCCAAGCCCAGGTGGGAGCTTGTCTGTGATAATCTCCCTCTGAATGAACGGATGACACCGAAGACGGCCGCTCTCCAACAGAGTACGGCTGGCTTGGGTTAGGGGACTTGGATTTCCTACTGCTTGCTTTGCACTGCAGCTTCTGTTTGCCTGCAACAAGATTGAGAGAGATGTCAGAAGTGTGGTTTTGCTTATTGACACAGCTTTTAATATTATGTAATATAATATGTGTGTGTGTGTGTGTCGTGTATATAAATACACAAACATACGTATATATATATATATATATACACAACAAAGTTCATATTTAAATATGATGTAATTATATATATATAAACATCCGTTACATATACACATGAATGTGTGTGCATTTATATATACATATAAACGCATACAAAGCACACACACACACGATATTTTGTAATCAATTATCACTATAAATCCATTTGATAGCCGTATTTAATATATACATTTATTGTTTTTGGGTTGAACCTCAAAACAAGTTTTAATCTGCATTTTTTTTTCTCACAGTGCAACAGATGACACACGTTTTTCCTGTTTTCAGCAGAACGTGAGTTGGTTATGAATTTACCAGCGTTAGGGGAAGGATTGGCCTCCTGTCGGCCTTCTGAAATACTTCCTGAGGTGTTTCCCATCTGTGCACCCTGCTGCTGCTGTTCCTCAGGCCTCTCTTCCATGTTTCCCATCAGAGCCTTCCTGATGATGTCCTCTAAACCCAGATTACTGGCTGGATCACTGAAGGAGTGGTTTCTTGCGTTTACGCTGTCTGTAAACAACAATACACACCATCAGTGTTTTAAGCTTAACACATTAGATCAAATACGTTCAAATTCGTGCCAAATAAATGTATTTTCAACCGAGTAATCTTGATACAATTTCTGTACTCACTTGATGCTGTTACTGCTGGTAAATTAAAGATCTCTGTGCCTGGCTGAGCGTTACCTTAAACACAAAGAATATATCATTCAGTGGTGATACGTGATAAAAGTTGAATAGTACCTTTAAAAGGTATCCGCATGTCAGGGACTTCTTTTCAACACCTTAGCTTCAATGCAAGCATTATTCGGGCTCTTAAGGATGAAGCTCTGGGCTTTGGGCTGTCACTTACCGATTTCAGCCTTGCGGAAGATCTCCTGCTTTTTGGACATAACCATAGGAGACGTGTTCTCCAGTTTGGTGAAGAACGAGGGCAGGTATCCGCTGCTGCCTGGTGAGCGGGAGTCAGTCCTGCAACCAGAGAAAGGTCAAAGTGATGCAAGGGTTTGGGAGTTGAGAACCCGTTCTGATCACGAGTGCACAACATGCACTGAAAAATGAAGCCAAAGTAATTTGATCGCCCCCAGGTGTCTAGGTGCAGCAAAGGCAATAAACCCCGCCCCCTCCCAGTTAACAAATGTGACGTGGGCCAAACTAAAAAAAAATCCAACTAGACCTAAAATTCACCTTTGATGGTGTCATGTCAAAACAGGCCTTCTCAAAAGCCGTTGTCAGACAGACAGGTAATTTGAAAGACTCATTTAATTTACCAATAAAACTAACTCCTACACAACGACTCATTTTCTACCTCTGCTCGGGGTGCTCCTGCTCCCGTCTTTGACTCTGTAGGACATTGGTCTCTTGTTTATCCAACCCTGAGTAACCCTGAGGGGGAGAGATTGGCTCATAGTTCTCCAGTCCTCGACCTCGATCAGGAGATCTTCCTGGCCTGAAAGACAGAGACAATGATGAGAATCTTTGACATAGCGCTAAGGTTACCAGAGTGTTTTGTTGAGTAAATGGGGTACATACACATACATATACCTGGCTCGTGATTTGTCGGACGACTTCTCAGGAGATACTCTGCTTGGTGGTCTCTGGTTGTGTGTAGCAGGTGGTGGGTTTTCTGGGCTATAGCGGTTAGAAGGTTTGATTCGGCCTGTGGCAGAGCTCTGGAATGTGGAGGAGGAGGATGATGTGGAAGGGTCCTGACTCTTAGCAAAGTCCTGTGTTATGATGTGCTGCAAGAGAAGGAGAACGAGAGCCATGAAGGAGATGTGAAAATAGGAAAAATATCAGGGTAAGGGTGAGAATGACTTACCGATATGTGATCGGCAAGGGTCATGATGCGGTGCGTTTTTGGGACGGACCCATAGCTGTCTGCTTGTGAGGAGGGGAGCTGTTGGTGTGCAGATAGACTTGACTCCACCGATGTTCTGTACCGATTAATGTCAAACCTCAGTCCACCTTCAGAACACGAGAAAGAGGTTGAAAAACGGAGAAACCTTTTTCCTTATGTTGCAAAATATTCTCAGAAACACCCCAATACAAATTTTAGAGTTATATAGATATATTTTGCAGTTGTAAAATTTTAAGGTTAAGTCATTTTTGCATTAAATACTATTTTATTCCATTTTATAACCGCTATGACTTTTTTGCATTGTGGTATTTTTATGACAATTATATTTTTAACACAATTCTCAGTACCGTAATCCATCAGATTTTTTCACTAATTTCGGTTGATGAGTATTATTTTATTTCAATTGCCTGCTATTTTCTTTCTGTGTACCCACTTTATTTTAGGATGAATACAGTATAACCTGCATATTATGTTGTTGGTTATGGTCTCACCTGAAGCTGGCTGAGAGCTCTTTTCTGATGGGAACGCTCCCTCATTCTTCTCTTCCCTATGGGCTGGAGAGCTGGCTGGGCTGATGGCCTCAATCCCACCTTGTGGCTCATAACGGTTTGATGACACTGGAGGACACAAAAATAGATACAGCATTATAGCGTCACCATATCAGTATATAATATAGATTTTGTCCAAATTCACTGCTTTCAGGAAATGGAGAAAACACTGCTTTTTCAATGATTACATTTTAATACTTTTATTTGGTTCGATATGTATAAAACCAAGTGATAAACAGGGTCGTCCCAGTGATAAAAAAGGGTGACTAATAATAAAGATTTATGGCATAAAAATACAAATTGGAAAATATGGAGATATAAAGATTTAAGAAGGCGAGTGGCGATAAGAATGGGGAACTTGTAGCTGTCTTTGCATTTTAAGTTTTGGAACTAGTTTTGTATGGAAAAGGTTTTAGCTATAATAAGCAAATAATAGGTGTAACAGTATCAAGACGATTCGTATTTCTCTCTAGTCAGTCACTTTGGAAAGAAAGGAAATGTCTGTGCCGGGATTAAAGCTACACCCTCATAATGCAATTAACCTGGTCAGGGCGTTTGTGTTTACTGTTGTCAATCTCAGGTCCAACTGGGTCACAAAACTGTGCTTTGAAGATTATTGGGTCTTAAGTCCTCGCTGACATTAGTCATCCCATTAGGCCGTCTGTTAACATGTGACATACATCCCCAATAACTCTCTAATTGTTAACATTTGGTTTAATAAAGCCGGAACACAGGTAGTCAGCGCCTAGACAACATAGTGGTACAACCATTCGATATAATAAAAATGGGAATCATTCACTACTAATAGTTGTAAACAATTCTCTTTGTGATGACACTCACTGCTGCTAGAGGAGTCAGAGCTCTGTGAGCCTCTCTCACGAGTGTCCTTATCTGGGGCGATCTGGCGCTTGATGATGACATCAATGAAGTTTGCAGCAGTTATGGTAGTCTTCCCGTGTGTACGTAGCTCCTCCTCTATTTGTGATTTAGTGGGTGGGGCTTTTTCTTTGCTCCCTGCAGCTCCTCCCCCCTCAGCATACACAGGATGAGAAGGTTTCCCACCAGGATGCGACATGTCCCCATAGGGTGACTGCATGGAACGACGTTCCGCCTCCTGTGACTCTTGTGCCGCCCGCCTTGATGACATCACGTTGTCATCACGCGAGTTGTGCTTCCCATCCTTGACCTTATCAACATCCATATGCGGGGCGGAGACAGCTATGTCAACCAGTGCAGCGAGAGCATCAGCTGCATTGTTGTATCGGGAATTGGCCTGAGCTGCAGCTGCTTGTGATGGCATTTGCCTGGATGACAAAAAATACAGCCTTAATTAAAGCATAATATTTGTTTTTATTTAATAAACAGTTTAACAAAACATTTTTTTTATTTACAAGAGTGAAGACAGCAAAAGTGTATTGCTTACATGAGTGTGGTGATGACGCTCTTGTTAGGGCCCTGGAAGATGCTCTGCCGCTGCTGGAGGACGCCCTCTTGTGACCTCATAGAGGGTGACGGGGAACGCAGGAAACCACGGCTGACTGGTCGCACAGGCTGCTCTGAACCTGAAAGGTAAACGGCATAAAGATCCTGAGCACTCTGACCAACAGCAACTTTTCCAAAAAGATGAACTAATTAAAGCAACAGTAAGAAAATATATACGGATTGATGCTTGTTTTTGTGCACCCTACCCGCACGGATATATTCCATTGCTGTACGTTCTCTCTCTCTCTCCCGCTCTCTTTCTCGCTCCTTCTCTCGCTGACCTTCTCTCTCCACAATGGCTGCTGTGGCACTATGATGGGCAGGATGTCCTGTGAGGAGGAAAAACAGACACAAAGAAAAAACAGTGGGATTACATGTTGCTCAAATTTGACCAGTGCAGTTTTACAGCATTACTGTTAGGAGCAGCAACATGCTTCGGGATAAAGCTGGGATGTGAAAATAATAATGACGTCAATGGGGAAGGGTAATATTGTTTATTTCAAATAGTTTTGCTGATGTATAACGTATGACTTTGCAATGGCATTATCTACCATACACACTAGCAGGTTTTTAAAAGCAACACAAAGTTTTACTGAAGAGTGGATACAAGCTTGAAGAAAATCGTATTTCCTCACTCTCATGCCATCGCAGGTGTATGACCATAAATAACTTCTTATTTCCTCATTTTCGTGCAATCACAGGGGTATGACTTTCTTCAGCTGGACACAGTTAAAAAATATCTTTGAGTAGCGTTTACGCTCCCCTACACTTCATTTTTACTGTGTAGCAAACACAAGAACGGACAGAAAAAGCATATCATCTTAGTATTGTTTACCAGAAATATACGGAAGCAAATTCTTTTTAACGGTAGACTTTCAGTACAGTGTGTGTGCTTTTCTTACTGGTTCCGCTTTGACATGAGCTTTTTGACAAGCTTACATCATGCATGAGGTAGTGTAAATACGACTCTATTATGAATGCGTGTACGTTTGTTATACGGAAGCCAAGAGAGCAAATGCTTGTAGTTACTATACTCCTCTATTGACCTTTCTACATTTTGCATTTCACTTGAAGCTTTTACTCTCGGTTTTCTCGCCTTCAGATCAATTGTCCATAGGGTTACTCGCCTCCAAACCACTTGTATTCCCAAGAAAAAACTTCAACAGAAGAACACGGACCCTAACCCAACAGATGGCCTTTAGCCCACTGTCACAGTTAGACAGCATTATGCTTGCTTCAGATTTACAAACACGCAGGCAGGAGTTCAGGTAACAGTCGACAGGAAGCTAAATCCGACTTGCACCAATTGAGGAGTTTGGCTGTTCAGTTGTTTATGTAATAAAGACTAATATCCCACACACCACACACAGAATACCAGATTCTTATATCATACATTTTTTTGTATGCAGCTACAAAGAGGGATCCAACATTATTATTTCATTAACACAGACATGTTACCTTATTGCATGAAATTGAAAATACAATTTTGAAAACGCATTTTGCTGTAGCATGTAGATTCAGTGCGGCATACATTTAAATGCTAAAATGGCTGTAGTTAGCATTTCAATGAATACAGCTAAACTGATCTACGAGCGAATTGTAAAGCACCACCACCAGGACTGGAGGGGAGGTTTAGGTGTTGGATAGGAGATGGGGGTGGGATCCTCACCTGGAGATATGGAGGCAGGGTTGAATGCCCTAGGAGGGAAAGGGGTCTGAGGTCCAGGGATGTAGGTGATGCGGTCCAGGGAGGGGGAACCTGTGGCCCCAGGGTGAGGTAACAGGATGGTAGGCATCGGGGATAGATCAATTATTCCTTTTACAGACAGAAGCAAAGGGCCACAGAGGGTGAGCAACCACGACTAATCAGCTTTAACTTTTATTTAAAGAGTCAACACCCTCTACTGGTTTTCTAGAAACATTTTTTCAAGTCAAGGAGTTCATTTATAAATGACAAAAACAGGGTTGGCCATTAAGTATGTCAGGGCTGGGAGGTGATCAGACTGAAGCACTGCATAGTGCGGTATGAATGGAAGTACAGACATCAGGACCAGCCAAGTGGTCAAAATTCAAAAGGATTAGTCTGTATTCCGTATAGAAAACTACATTTTATGCAATTCATGCAATTATTTTAAGTAATAATGTAACTAAACAAACACAGGTTAGGTTTTTTTAGAACAGGATCAGAACAGCCTGTCTATCAGAACAGCCTCAGCCCTTGACTTCATAATGTTTTATGATCTACAAATTTATTAAGTGCAAATAGGATTTGCTTACAGGTCATTTGCTTCTGATGGTCTGGAAAAGGTTGCCACAAGTTGCCACAAACGCAAAATCAACAGACTACATTCTTTGACCTGTCATTCACTCTTTCACACACAGACATATAAGATGATAATCGTGTCCCTTACCTCTAGGTTGTGGGTAAGAGATGGCAATGGTTGATTCGCGTGGTGACAGTCCCCTCGTGCCATCAGGCCGCGGTATGACCTGCATCTGCTGCGAGGTGATGTAATCGTTCAGAATGGTCTGCCGAGTGTTCTCCATAGTGTAGAGCTGGTAAGTATTGGGATAACCTGTTGGCGATGGTTGCCGTGGGAACATGTACGCTGATGAGAGATAAAGGGAAAAAGCAATGGACGTGAGACAGCTGTACAGGCCTTGACGTCAATGGGGATGATTTTCCACAGTTGCAGGAAATTAATTTCTAATGCATGAGAGTAGGCTTAAACCCCAACATGATGTTTAGCAATGAGATAATGCTGGTTTCGAAAGCTTTCATTCAAAAATACATTTGTCGTCTGACGCATTAACTGCTTTTAGAGGAAACCTACAGAACGTTGTGCTCTTTGTCTGATTAATCAGTTGAATACTCCATTCGTTACCTGGGTCCAGGACTCTGTGAAAGGCGAGGCTAGGGTCCAGATGAGGAGCCAGGTGAGTTCGGTACATCTCACTAGGTACCACAGGTCTATGATGCTGGTCAAACGGGCTGTGAGAAGCGAGAGGGTCACCACCGGACACGGGTGACTTGGCAGGAACACTGTCCCTCTGGGTCGGAGTCAATGTGCTCTTCCTTTCGTGAGAAACTGGTTTACCTGATGCTATGTTTCCTGTTTAAAGAAAGTTCACATGGCTTACTTGACAAGAACCTGACATAGATTCATTCTGCATAGTCTATCATTGGCATGTGGGGTCTGATAAAGTGCTATGCCAGGTCTTTCAAACAGGGGCACAATGAAGCATTCATACCTTCCTGTGGACGCAGTAGAGGAGATCCTCTGGATAAAGAGGTGTTGGAATAGGTGGGGGTTCTCCGTGCATTGCTGTCCTCATACATGCCTGGGCTATGCTGAGATTTTCCTGCCTCTGTATGTGTGGAGCGCAGGACAGAAGTGGAGTTTACTACGGATGTGTGGCGGACGCGCTCTGATGCCTTCATGTCCTCGTACTGGGCTCTCTCAGCCTCAACAGCGGAGTGCGACATCTTCAGTGGGCTTGTGATCAGGGATTTAACGTTGTGCTTAATGGCCGATAGGTTAACAGTACTGCCGTCGTACTTCAGAGGAATACCCTGAACGATAAAATATCAAAGATTGCGTCATCTTAAGGCAGGACAGGTCTCAATACGGAGTCAAACAGACATTTCAAATCTACCTGAGTAATGGATCCTTCCATTCCGGGTGTTTTGCGGCTATCCTGCGGGTCCTTTCGGGATATCTCGTGACTCGAGCGGCCCTTCTCATTGATGATGTTCACCCCCTCGTATGGTTTACCCTTGCTGATGCATCCCTCAAAAGAACGGATGGGTGGACTCTCCCTCTTGATCTGTTTGCTGTATTTGGAGGTCTCATCAAAGACTTCAGCAGAAGCTCTTGGTGTGCCTAAAACGAGAGACTGGTCAGGAAATGTTGTGTAAAGCGGCATCATGCTCTGAAAATTATGGCGGGGGTCACTGTTACCCTGCATGATGGATCCAGCGAGTGCAGCTCGGTCCTTAGACTCGTGTGGACTTTCTCTCGGCAATGCTCTGCTGATCAAGCCTGTCAGAAAAATAAAATGTTCCTCAGTCTATTCACATCTACAGCAGTAAATATTTCTCAGGTTAAGTTTTGAAAGTCAATCCTGTGTAGACCCACAGCTAAAAGTCTAAGCTACAAAAAACGACTGCCAAGGTCAAAATAAATTGTTCAACGTTCAATCATTTAAAAATTTTCCTGTAGCTCAGTGGTAAGAGCATTGCGTTAACAACGCAAGGTTGGGAGTTCGATCCCAGGGGATTGCAGATACCCATGTAAAAATGTAGAGGATAGGGAAATGTAAGTAGCTTTTGATAAAAGCGTCTGCCAAATGCATAAAAGTAAATGTAATTTACTTAAGTCTACTACAGTTTCCAAGATATAACCCTGTGTGACAACTAGCCCCAGTTACTCCTATAAAACTTCTACATTTTCTCTCTTCTTCTCAGACAAACCAAAAAATGCACACTGACCCTCATAAGGTGCAGTGTCCCGCACCGGGTGTCCACGGGACCCCTCCATAATATCATACGTCCGTTTGAGATCATGACCCATCCTTGGGCTTCGGGTGGCTTCTCTTGGATTCTTAATGGCTATGAAAACACAAAGCAGACTATGAAGTGACCCCATTGCCTGCCTTACTGAGGCAAATAATTGCGAGGTCCCAAAAACACAATAAAGGAAGCGGTTTTAGATTTTACCATCATAAGAGAGGATGTGCCCGCTTTTTCCTTCATAGATGACATGAGCTTTGGAGTGGGCTTCGGCTCGACTCTTCTCAGGACCACTTAGGTCCTCAGTGGCCAGTTTGGCTATAGTGCCTTTCAACAGGTCTGCCGCTACATTGGGCTGAGTCAAGGCAGGGGTGCCCTAAGAAGAGAAGGAGAGTGAGAAATGCAAAACATTTAAAAGAAACAAATATGACGCTCAGGTCTGGAATGAAAGTACCTGTGTAATGGATCCTCCTCGGTAAGTCAAACCCTCTAGGCCTTTCCCAGGGTGACATCTCATGTCCGGAATCTGTGAAGGTCCTCCTGTAACCGAAAAAGGGGGAAAACTACTTTAGGGTGTATAGTCAATTGTAAACTGCACTTTTAAAATATGCTTTCGATGACTGATTTTGTGAATAGGAGTATTTAGTATTTTTTAAGGTTACGTACCTCTTACCACACCCTCATATTGAGCTCTGGATAAGAGTCCCTCAGCCTGACCACTCTGTCCCCGTGGAGAGCATTCCTCCTGCTTAATATATGACACTGACACACACACACACGGATAAGACTAGAGTGTACTGCATGATAGTTTTATCATACAAACTTCAATTAAAAAATAAACATCATAATACAAACAAAAACTGCATTTGTGAGGAGAGTCAAACCAGTTCTTACCAGGTTTGGAAGGGTCATGCTGTCTTGGCAAGCCGAGCGAAATCGACCCTCCTGCAGTCTTCACTGCCTCTGGTACGTACACAGCGTGCATCTGAGAAGGCAGGTAAGTCCCTGGTGTTCCCTAAAGAGCACATGGAGCAGTCACGAATCAGAGTGGACTACCAAGAAAGCCCCTGATCCCTGCCCTAATCCCATTACGTGTTTAAATTTAAAGGAAGTAGGCGAGTTTTAAAAATAGAATCAACAGCCCAAAGAACTGAACAGACTTATGCAGAGCAATCCTAAAATATCTGGATCTTACATTTGCTTCTGGGGTTAAAATGAAAGCGAGGCTGTCTCACATTAATCTGCATCTCTCTCACCTGTGAAATGGAGCCCCCCTGAATGAAGGAGGGCTTGTCTGTGGGCTTGGAGGTAGGGATGAGGGGCGGAGGAGACGGAATGTTGGCCGCCCTGTGACGCGAGAACGTCATGCGTACATCTGAAGGGGTTTGAATCGTCTGGTTTGGTGCTGGCTGAAGAACTGAAAAGTAGCAAGGGTTAAAATGATCATTCTTCATCTTATCGACTTTTAGTAACTGCTCAAAGCCTTAATATTAAATCAAAAGTGCTAGAAGCGGACTAGTCAATACAAATGTCAATAAAGAAACACTCATCAAAAGGAAAAAAAACTGCAAATGCAAAGAAACCTGACACAGACGAGGATGACCTTCAATGAAACTGAATCAAGCTTGATAAAGCAGCACAGATCTGCGACTAATCTGAACCTTAAAGCGCACCCGTGACTCATAACGCTCTTCCCTTTTTCTCTTGCCAGACAGCCTGACCTCTCACTCATTTCTTCTGAAATATAAAGTTGTGAACTCTGCGGTGTTAAAAGCATGAGTATTTCAGCTAGAGATGAGATCAGGGACTTAAGATTTCATTTTTCTAAGCTGCAAAGAATTTTCTGTTCTAGCCGTGCTGGGTGTGGTAAATTCGTCATGCACTAAAGTGGGTATGAAGGCCGTTCACATCTAGCATTAAGCAGCAAGTAATCGATAAACCGTGATCGTTTTCAAAGAGAATTGATTTCCAATGCACTCTTATAATACTACTATAAGTATGAATGCTCTAAATACTGCAGAAGTATGGCTAGATGATTTAATCATGACTTAAATACCTACCGTACCATGCAATGTCTATATAAAAACTGAAACATCAATCATTCCAGATAGCCTTGTTCCAAACAGTAAAGGTCACAATTTCGCTGCAAAGTTCTGTGTGAAACCTGATGACTATCAGCAAGCATTTAATCACAGATCAAATAGGAGCTACGCGGTTCTGCAAGAAAATTATGTTTGCTTAAATGTACATTTTCTGTCTTATCTGCCTGACAGAAACGCTCAGTGTTTGTTTCCATGCGATCGGTTTCCAGGTAGCAAATGCAGAACTGATAAGGGAATCATGGTCACATGTGCCGAAACTTGTGACGGCGACAAGGTTTCCATCAGGAAGAACCTCGGTGACCTGACTAATTAAAGCCATGTTACTTGTAAAGAGACATGTGGGAAAGCTCCTGTCAAATAAGGAATGCTGCATGGTCGCCTTTATCAGCCGACCAGTCAGGTGCTCTAATACACTTATGATTAAAATACTCTAAATTTGGGGTGGGAGAAAAAATCGGTTCACATATGAATCACGAATCGGTCTTCTAGCGATTCAAATCAATTCACAAATTAAAAAAAATCTAATTTAGTAAATATAATAACGTGATGTCATCGGAGCTATAGTGCAAGAGAAAGAGGAAACCATTCAGCCCCGTTGTACTACATTTCAATATAGCAAAATACATTTCAGGATGGTCTTTCTCAGCATCTACTCTGTGCAGGGAGAAACAGCGCCTGCATAAATGCCATTAGGGGCGGTGTGAGGTTTCAAGTGCACAAGTTAGTTTTGCAACGGGTTTATCGCAAAAGTTGCAGCCAAAGTCAAGGCGGGAAGATTTGAAACTGCAGTGACAGATTTGAGAGGTTTTACATGCCTATTTGTGGTTGTAATTCAAATCGTAATCTAGGAAAATGTGTAAATGTGTGCTATGCATTTTTATCTGCCAATGTATTTTGTAAATGGAAGTTTACACATTTGTGACTATTAATTATTCAAATTCAGAAGACAGATTTGTGAGTTTTGTCCCCGAGTGCTAACCTCAACACTCAACTTCAGTTTCTTATTTTACAAGTTTTCAGATTGGGGCGGTGAGTGTACGTTTTTGTGTACAGGTACAAATACTTACTTTACAATTTCCCAAATTAAAATCTACATTCTCTCAAGTTTTGCTACTGATTTATCTTCATACAGATGAGTCTTATTTTCTTTAATGCAACGTAAAGTGATAGTTCAACCAAAAATGAAAATCCACCCCCTTTTCATTTCAAACCTGCTTGACTTTTCTTCTGCAGAACACAAATGATGATAAAAAGAAGAATGTTGGGAACCAAAAAACAGTGGTGCCCATTTTTGTGTCTGTACAATAGAGTTGAATGGGTGCCGTCGCTGTTCAGTTACCAACATTCTTCAAAATATCTTCTGTTGTGTTCTATGGAACAAAGAAAGTTATACGGAAGCTCATATTATAACAGATATTATGGTATACAGAACTACATGTATATCTTGAGGATCAAATGAGAGCTATCTCCACCCGAAGCATTCAGTCAATACTACCAACTACAATGAATAATAAATGAGAGCTATTAGAAATAGCATTTGGGAAAACTACTCTTTTTCACTGCAGGTTTGCCCTAAATAACCTTGGTATAAACCTGTGAACAGTGCACATGTGAAAGCTGCTTACCTGGAGGCACACTGTAGCGCGTGGGGTTACTGGCATCAGGCTGGGTCGAAGCTTTGCTGGGCTCCCGAGGAGAGAGTCTATACGGAGAGCCAGGTCTGACAGGTGCACCGTGACACTCTTGTTCAATCAACTTCAGGTCAAACGGCATGTAAGCAAACGGCTTACCTGCAGACGAAACAGAGAGCAAGATCAGATACCTTGAGACAACAAAGCAGGCATGGAGGATGAAAGGATTCATAGAGTTATTCAAACACCAAAAATAATCGACACACTAAAAAATAAGCGTCTTCTGACAACCTGCCAAGAAAAAGGTCTGGTTAACTCTGTATTTTATGTGGATAACAATATAACTATTTAATAGTAAAAAAGAAACAAAAACTAATTTAGATAAACTAAATGCATCATGCATAAGCTGAAGTTAGTTGAATACCTTTAAAAAATGTTTCTTATTTATACAACTGTATTCTATTGCATTTTTTATGTAATATGTAATGTATTAAATGGGTTAACTTTCCACAGATATTAATGTGTTCATTTTAAGAGCCCCGTCTTATTTTCTCTTTTTCATTTAGTATTGATTTTTAATAAAGGAAAAGTATTAATTATCCGAATAACAGGTTAATCAATGGAAAAAAATCGACACACAGCTGAGCTGAGCAACGAAAAAATCATTGGCGTCCATATGAGATAAAAGTGGTGGATGATGACATTATCCTCTCCATGATAAAGAAAAACATCTTCACAACGTCCAGATATACTGTACACAGACAGCAGGAATGTAAACTTTCAGGAATTTGAAAACTGAATAAAACAATCAATTTATTATAACTCTATGGCAACACAAAGAAAAGCAAAAATGCTGTGCGATGATCTCAAAGATAGCTCTGTGACTATCTAACCCAAACCGCTTTCAAGTCACGGCAAGAATTAATTAAACGTATAGATGCAGAAAGATGAATTCAGTGCTACCCTGTAAACATGCCAAAAAGAGCTGCAATATAAGTAAAATGTTCGAGAAGGTAGGAGACGGTACAGTCTGCTCTTCTGTGAAGAAGAGGTCATGCAAAACTTGATGTCTCTAATGGATATCAGTACAAGAGAATGATCTAATGTTCCTTTTGGTTCGCTGCTTCTGTCTGGCTCTATAAAAAACAAGCACTGCGATTCTTAGCTGGAAAGAGAAAAGTCCACAGTTTTACTGTCTCTGTCTCTCTCAACAGCCATCAAAAGCCTGGTTTAATGCCCATTAGAAGGGTTGGAGAGGCAGGAAAGGGCAAAATGGCTGTCTTTCTTAAACCTCCAAGTGTATAAAACGTGAGAGAGGGTAGATGGCAAGAGCATTGGAGGATGAAACAAAGGCACATTACAATTAAGAGGGACATGAAGTTTAAGTTAATAATTTAATGTCTGACAAAAACAGAACCAAACAATTGTTTGAAATGTTCACATCATTTAAATGTTAATGTTAAATAAAAATTGAATTTTCGATGGAGAAGATATTTTTTAAACTAGAATGCACGCTAAAACACGGACCGAAACATCTTATTAATGTTACAAAATATTTTGACACTGCTTGCTTATTAGTATATTATTAAACCTAAAAAAGTGAACCCAGAACACTTTGCATATATAAAGTACATACAAACAAAATTCCGAACAGGAAAAATCCTGTAATATGTCAATTAAAGTTAATTGCAATATGTGATAATATTTCAACTATAGTCATGTGCTAATCCTCAATTTAAGATAGTAAATACAAATGACAATGTATTTGTTTTGCAGCAGTGCATCTGCTTGTCTCCATGTGTCCGTATCTGTCTGTTTTAGGAATGATTCCGTAACCTCACATTGTATAGTTCAACGTTCTCCTCGGGGACCAGCTCTTCTGTTCATGAGTTTTCTCAAACAAAAAGTGACAGACAAACAAGCATACTGTCTGAGCACTGTCACAATCTCTGACTCACCTTCTCTGTCCAGCAAAACAGGGCTGTGGGTGGCGACTCGGGGTCTGCGGTCCGGTTCGTTCTGGTCCAGTCGCTGTTTGTCCTCCTGATGCGCGGACTCATGCACAGCTTTGATTTGGTGCTGGAACATGGCGAAACCGCTCAACGGAGCCCCGACAGGAACGCCACTGTGACCAAACGGAGCTGAAACCTAAAGCATCATTTGAAAAGAGGAGTGGATTTAGTAGTTGGGCTATTTGTCCACCTAATGTAATAGAGTAAAATCAAATGCTATTGATATCAATTTACACTTCTATATACAATATACACGTTCAAATCTGAACAGCCAATCAGGGCCTCAGTTTGAGTGGAGATTCAATCTATTTCACAGCCACACCAAAATCGCCACAACAGTCTCCGAACACTGCTCCCAAACTACACAAACTTTCACTCCTAATGTTTAACGCCACAATTTCATGTTGAAAATCAATTGACATCTGCTGATTTTTTGGTGACTGCCTCAGAATCGAATCACAGCATGTGATCTGCGGAGGTGGAGGCGGGACTCACGTTGCGGAGTGGCTGGGCCCTGTTTCTGTCCACAGAGGCATAGCTGAATGATAAGTGGGGGTAGGGGCTGTGGGGACTGACCATGGTAGGAATGGTGGCGGCCCGCTGCTGCAGCTGCTGCATGTTGAGCATATTGGCTGAGGACACAACCACTGAGCTCGACGTGCCAAGCAAAGACGGCTTCTCAAGAGAGAAAAGTCTGGAAAGAGTGGAATGAGGGGACGACAAAACAAATACAGATTCGTTTTTTAAAAACTGACTGTTAACATTCATATATTTCCATTAAAATTACTAATGAATATTTGATCTCTCACCTCTGTCGGTCAGGTTCAGCCTCCACATCCTCATCTGCGCTGCAGGTGGCGCTTGAGTCATTATCCGAATGGTGCTGCTCTCCCTGTTTCTCCTCTTTATCCTTAACCTCCGGCTCGGTCTTCACCTGCACCTGTCCTCTTTCTGCTGGAGCCATCATCTCCACATCCTGCGGTTCGCTCTTTGGATGGATCTGAGTTTGGTACGCCATCTGCGCCCGCTCTTCCTGAAACAGCCCATCTTCGGCTCCTCCTTCCGGACTCTTCTCCACTTTGACCCGCATCTCGCTGTACGGAGCTTCCTGGGCCTTGGCATCTACTGTGGGGCTTTTGGTGGTAGCTGCCTCGTGTTCTATAGTGCCGTCCACAGCAGAGCTGGTATGAGTTAGCGAGTCGGAAAACCTGGTGGGATCAGTTTGAGAGGGAGATGGTGCACTCTCTGTGTCCGAACTGTTATCGGGCCCTGAGGAAGGAGTAAGATTCGGGTGAGATTTTATTTATTAACCTGAGACATAAATTCTTCAACCACTGCTACGGAAACACAAAGGGAGAGAAGCAGCAAACCCAAAAAATCCTGCCGTGACAAAACAGGTGGCATATAAGGTTGCTGCGCATGGCATCATGCAATCAGGCTAATGCACTTCTGGACAGCAGCCGTCATTACGGCCGTCACGATTATGAAATTTGGCTGAAAATTAATTGTCTAATAAATCATTGCGATTATGATGATTATTTGTGTGTTTTGAGGCGTTGACATTTAATGCTCAAACATTTTAGATTTTAGTTTGAAATTACCAAATTGTTCTTTATATAAGACTATGTTTTTTTTCTTTGAAATACGCTGGAAAAAATAGGGTCGCCATATATTTAAGGTGTAGGTGTTAACGCATCAATAATATAACCAACATATACTTGTAAATTGAGTAAATTGATCAGTGGTGTTTTGTTTTTTTAAGTGATGGTGTTTTGGTGGAACATTTGACAAGTATTATCATACTTTAGGTACAATATATACACTAAAGTATGCAATATGCAGAGGCACTACAGCTCCCCCTTGTGTCTTCTTTAGAGAGTCAAACAATCATGATGAGACGATTATTTAATAATCGTGACAGCCCTAACAGTCATTTGGCTAATCGCTATCTCTCGACCTGAAAAATCTTCCAGGTACGCTGTAGGAATCGTTACATATAAAACACATGCGAGCAACATTGCTTAGGGGCTGTGTCCACCAAGGCATTTCTGCCGGCGTACGGCTTGTTTTTTTCAATTGTTTCCAATGGATACGTTTTTTTTAAATGTGAGCAGCTGGTGTTTTTTTTCATGCTCAGTGCTGGTGCGATGGGTTTTCCCCCCGATCAGCGCCGGCGTTCAACCGGGCGCTCAGATTTGAAAAATGCTCAACTTTGGGCAGAACGCTGCATCTACAGCGGGTGTTTTCAGCCACGTAAAAGCGCATCGGTGACTTACGGGGTTTGTCAGCCCTTAGCTGTTATAAAACACACTGTAACCACCTGCTTCTTGGTGCATATTGCTTTAATATCCAAGGCAGCACTGATTCCAAGTTGATCGGACATTCCGAGTGTACTGACATTTCTTATAACAGCACTGGAACAGTTATGTTTGCATCGCTTCACTTGTCTGAGTTTTCGACTGACTATTATCTCTGTGTTGCTCGGCAACACTCAATATTTCATCCTGCTTTGGCCTGTTCAGCAAACATCCATTTACATGGAAAAACAAACAACAAAATAATCTGTGTTATGAGCCCTTAAATAACTTTAAATTTGGGGTTCAATGCGGTTTCATGCATTCTGACTTGGAATTGGGATTCTCAAAAAAAAAACATGGGCAAAATATGAAAAACAAGTATGACACATCGTCAGGGTTCGGAAAGTTTTTATCGAGTGTGGACCTCCCTGACGTAACAGGGCTAGAGGGATTCTCTATATGGGCATTTTTCTCCCAGAACAGAGCAGGTGCACATATCAACCAGAATGAGAGCAAGAGAAAGAGCACGCTCATCAATGACTGCGTTAACCAGCACAAAAAAAGGATATCTGTCAAAAATCTGCTTATAAAAGAAACCCGTTTTCATGCATATCAATAAACCAGATACGCAGATAATCTCTTCTACATGGAATTTTAAAACATTGCCAGGTCTCTCCATACAGTGATGTCACTATCGATAATCCGTCTAGTAATTAAAAATGCCACGGACATCGGTCAGAATCTGTTTTTTTAGATCTCATCTCGTGTCTGCAGTACCTTCAAATGCAAAGTTTTTCAGTTTGCTGTTTCCACATCAACTGTATGATTCAAGAGCGGACTCTTATGTGTTTTTTTACCCTTACTTCCGTTTGGGACTTATACTGTTGCACTTTCAGACATGTGCACATAAATACAACTGAGAGAAAACCGGTAAAGGCATTTACATGCAGCACGAAACCGGAGTAATGGGCGAAAAAACTACCTCTTCCAAACTGGTTCTGCCTATACGGTTTATGGGCTTTCCCCGATCAAAGAAAACTGTTAACGTGTTTACATAAGCCTTCTCTTTATCAGCTTATTAACCTAATCATAGTAAGACTGTGCATGTTAACGCACTCAATGTGCATCGTTGAGGTTATGGAAGGCGTAGGCAGCGCTGCACATGACTTGCTCAAAAAAGATTGGTAATTTTGTTCTTAGACCATGTCACTCAAGAAGTGTCTTTTTGGTTGTGAGAAAAAGATAATCTTGTTCCAAAGAACCCAGCGTTGAGGGAACACTCAATGAAGTTCATTTTTTCGGAGCGGCAACAGAGTTGTGCAAGTTCGTTCAGGTTTTTTGCAGACGAATGTTTTATAAACAAGGCCACACAGGATTTACGGATCGTTTAAACTAAAGCATGGGATATAGGATCCCGGTAATGAGTTGGAACACAATGCGATGAGCGAAACTGCATAAAATGTCTGTGTTTTATAGGCAATAAGTGCATACAATGTAAACAACACCAACGCATAGTGAATCAAAAGTTATCCACAGGTCTCCGGTAATAGATGATGAAGCAATGATGCGCTCCCTTATCTTATCTTCTTAAACCATAACTGTGTCCAAATATTAAGGCACAATGTCAGTTTGTTAGCGGCTCCTGCTCTCCCTTTCACCTATGTACAAACAAACGGATGTGCCACTTCCTTTTTAAGGTTATTTTTTGTTCCATGCATAAAAACTATTATTTCCCCCAGCTCTATACACGAGTATGAATAAATGACAGATTGTTTTATTTGTGCATGTTAATAGAGCCTGTGATGCTGGTTAATTGGTACAACTGTAAGCAAAATGAGTCAAAAAGAAAAGAAGAGCGATCAGAACAGGGGCGGTCACAACAGATCAAACGCATTGTAGGTCTTGATTTCTTTCCAACACACGTTCTTGAGGCTTTAAAGCCAGAGAAAGCTTACATAAGAACCAGCCTGGCAGTCCAAATCTCTTATCCTTTCTTTATATTCCCTCTTCATTCCAGTCTCTTTTCTTTGTGTTTCCTTCTTATTCAATCTCTACCTCTTCTCTTCATCCGTTTCTCCCCCCCCTCCCTGTTCTTCCCTCATTTGCTCCCCATTCTCACTCATTAAGAGTACAGACAGAATTAGAGAGAGTATGTTGACCTCTCTGGCAGGGCGCAGGGCGGTCTGGGCTTTCGCTGTCAGATCTAATCAAACGCACTGCTGTCAGACAGGTCAGCACACTGCACTATAGCCCTCTCGCTTTATCCCATTCTTTCTGTGTCAGTCCTCCCTTTACACTACAGTCCCGCTGCTTCTCTTCCTGTTGGCTTGATCTGTCCACGGCTTCACGGATCATAGAGAAAGAGACTGGCAGTGGCTTTCAAAGTGCTTGGGTGTCCATTAGAGCTAATGTTGAAACCAGCCAGCTGTTTAAACAGAATTTCACAAAAAGAGAAATCTCACCATCGCTCTCGTCGTCATCCTCTGGCATTGGGTCGTTCTGTGACGGGTCTCGATTTCCACGAAGCCGGCCGGATCCCTGCACAAGGCGACGTGAGGAGAACCAAAATCAAGAATCTGATATTTTGTAAAATACACTCAAGTCAAATGAATGTAAAAAGTTATTTTACGTTTTACGGTACAGTGTATTTACACAACGAAACACAAGTACATGCAAGCAGGACCAGATTGCTAAATAAAGTCCTACAGATAAACCCTACAAGACACAAAATATGTTTTTAACGCAGGAGATAAGCAACATTCAGACATCTTTTGTAAAAGGAATGTTGTTATGTAACTATATCTGTACCTTGTGTTGCTGCAGTAGATTGTCTAGGTTGTGTCGTCTCTTATAATTAAAGTAGAAGTTCTTGCACTGAGCTTCACTCTTAGAGCCGACCATTTTAGCGATGGCTGACCAGTTCCTACCATGTTCAACAAGACCTATTAAGCAGACAAAGAGAAAACATAGAGAAAATAGCAGCGACCACAATTATAACTTACCATTAACTTAACAATAACTTGACAAATATTACTGGGTTATTATAATGAAATCTTTTTATTTAAAAAGAATGTTTTGAATATATAAAAAATTGGTTTTAAAGATGTCAATCACGTTTTTTTATTTTAAAATACTTATACTTCTACATCTACAAATTTCGTTTTTAGGCATTAAAAACAAAGTCTATCATGATATCAACATTCATTTCAGCTTTTTTAAATGTCTTTACCATAACAATCTAAAAATGTCGATACCATGGCAGGTTTTTCTAAAAATAAAAAAGAGAATCAATGATGCTTAATCATATAATAATTAGATTTATAATTTTCTATGTAAATATGTTTCATTAATGTCTTACTTTTTAAACATGGAACTACCTGGATTGGTTATGTTAATCAATATTGTTTTGTACACAGTACGACAAGAGATAATGAAATATGAGAAATGTGAACATGTAAACCTGGTTGCCATGGTGTGATGTGTATTTGTTCTTTCTGGACATACATCCCATACATAAAGTGTTTTAAAAAAAAGAGCCTCTCTCACTGCAAACCAAAAATTGGTTCCTTTTACAGAAAAAGACAAACAAGTGATTGACCAAGACACGTACTTTGCAACTAGGCAATTTAAGCCGAGAGGATCCGTGACCAAAGTGAGTTTACCAAGCATTGTAACTGATGTTTAAGAAGCATGAACCTTGCCCTGTCCTCAACCTGCCCCATCTGCTGTTTCCATTAACTTGCTGGCATGTCCTCTTAAGCAGCCAACCCATAGTCACATTAGCCCTCAACTGCTCAAAGCTTCTAGATGTCCAACTCAGAACTAAATGTCCCTTAATATCACCCGGTTTCCAAGTTCATATAAACAGCCTTTCCAAAGGCTAACATTACAACAGAGAGACATCTGAAGTCACTTTCTGAATGTGCTGAAAGGGTGGCCACAACTGAAACAATTGGGACTAATGACAGTGTGTATTTTATGGCGTGAAGGAGTAAAAAGTAATGGCAGAAAACATTAGAGTCCATCATGAGTCACAGCAATTCAGGTCTACGCGAAGCTCTTCTCATGTTACTCTGTCCTCGTGTGGCAGAGTAAAACCTGGATTATGTTTGACGGGTCGGGGAACCAAAAGTGACGACTTCTCTGCACTTGCAGCTGTGGGCACCAGCTGAGTGAAGGATGGATGAGCATACACGCATGAATACTAGATACTTTCAGGCAGAGAACTGCCAAAAACAAAAAGTAAAATCCAAGTCTAACAATGTATAGAACAACATACACAAACCCAGTCAGATTCCAGATGTAATGTGTTGATGTTTCGTCTTTGATGTTTCTTGTTTGACTACCTTTATTTTGGAAGGTAAATGTCAAGTTCTCAAAATAATTCTCACTGTGCCTTCTTGCTTGTTCAGCTGTTATTTTTTCTTCACTGCCACCTCTTGTTTTGGAGAACAGTGCAATGGGGGGTATAAACGCCTCTGAGGTGAGCACACCCTCTGCATCTGTTTACACGTGAAGTAAATGTGTCGAGCATAAACAAGCCTCTACTCCTTCAAACAATTACCGAAGAACAGCGTGGTGTTCTAGATCTGTCATGTTAGACTGTCTTCTTGCTAAACGAAACAGTGCAGTCACACTATGAGAGGTCTGTCTGCAGCCACACCTAGTTTGTGTAGTGTCCGTCTTACACTTTTCAGTGATACATTCACTTAAAGCACTTCATTTTGTTTGTACGCTATTATGTTAAACTGACTTAAACAAACATCAGTCAATTAAAAACATACTTAAACATTTCCTCCAGGAAATTTACACCAGATGGTGCGGGAAAAAAGAAAGGAGGATTACTAGAGACACTTGCCACCAGAGTCACGGGCTGTTCTCACTCCTTCCATCAGGAAAGAGATGCGCAGCATCAGAACCCGTACCAGCAGACAACATGACAGCTTCTTTCCCCAAGCAGTCAGACTCTTGACTTGACTTCCACAATCTACTCATTAGCACTGAACTTTATCTAGCAACTCACTAGCAAGCACCACTTTATACACTGTCTTACTGTAATACAACAATACATATCAATCACTGTACACTACACACATTGTGTGTACATTTGCTGCTATTTATTCAGTTATTTGTAAGTTATGTGTCACTATCTTGTGTACACTACGCACATCGTCTACATCAGCTGCGGTGTATTATTATAATGTATATTACGTGTCATGTGTTGTATTCTGGTGTAAAACTTTTAACTATGTAAATGTGTACAATAAATGTATGTCATACTGCCATGTTGGTCGGTACTGCACCCAAGTTTTTCACCTACTGTTGCACCTGTGTATATGGTTGAGTGACAATAAAGGGATTTGATTTTGATTTGATCAACCACCACCGGAGGACATATATTGGCCATCATCCATCGAAAATGTGTACATTTGTGTGTGTAGAAGCAGTAGCAATGCATGATGTGAGTGACTGGTCACTAAATTAAAAACGTACTTTTCAAAGTCGGGCTGAATTAAGTAGATCGTTTACACAAAAACAATCCAGTAAACAATTTCCACTGCACATTCAATGCACACAAAGGGAAGCCCCTTTTCCAGGCTTTTCTGCTGTTACACTTAAACAGTGTGCAGAACTTTAAAGGGAAAATGTAAATTCAAGTTGTTCCAAACCTATATGAATTCCTTTGTTCTGTTGAACACAAAGAAAGATATTTGTATGAATGTTAGCGACTGACATTTCTGGGGCACCATTGACTAGCACAGTAGAAAGAATATAATGTTTTTTTGTTCTATTAAACACAGGATTGGAACAACTTGAGGGCGAGTAAATGAGGACACGACTTTCATTTTGGGGTGGAGTATCCCTTTAAGACCGAAAATTAAAGGTATACTAAGTATACAGCTAAACCCAAGCTGTCAAGAACCAAAGCTTTTCAAATTCTAGCTAACAAGAACAGCAAGTTTATTACCAATAAACTGTATTGTGACATTTTCCCGACAGTAAGGCACACAATTATTGAAATGCAAAAAAAAATGAAAGCATGAATTCTCAATATAACAATGCGATAAAAGATTTAAATGCATACTTACAACATATAATGGTATTATATTGAACTGCAATAAAATAAACCACAGTAAAGAAATTAGGTATGAACCGTTTTTTTAATTTTGTCAAATTTTAGGTCTATTTCTAAACTGCCTTTTCTTTCAAAAATACTGTAACATATGTGAATGCGATCTGGGAAAATCCAACACATGGTGAAAATGTACATGTTACAGTTCTTGATACCATATGAAAGATGGGTTCAAGTCATTTCCATATCAGTTATGACTATCTGAAGTCGGTTGAGTGCTTTGATTTTTAGGAACAGAATTTGGAGACAAACGGGTTTAAAATTGGGTGATGAAAATAAAAGCACCACAGTCGAGCTACACAGGTAAAAGTCACTTTATAGTGGTAATAGACTTCCTCTAAATAAAAATGTAATAATCAAAAAAACATTATCTAATGCTGAAGTCTATAAAAATACTGTATAAAACCGTTTGAGTAAAACGAAAGTAAGGAAGATGGTGCTGGGCACACTTAAAGATCGAGACCTCTGTCTGGAGTGCTAAGAGCAATATCACTTCAGGACCATAGCAAACAATACGGACAACAACTAGTAAGTAGAGAAGCAAGTTTTACATTGTTTATCATGGGCATAGTGTTTGAACTTTTGATCAACCCCTGTATGTTTTGTAATCGCAGTCCGGAGGCGGCTTGCATGAGCAGCGGAGTGGGGATAACTCCCGGTGCTCCAGACAGTGAGCTCCGCCACCTCACGAAAACATTATATATAAAAACGTTGCATGCCGTAGTTCACACATGACAGGCGGGAAATGTGCACTGATGCTCCCTTTCCCTTTTGATAGACAAGAGGTTATAGAATAATATTTTAATGAAAAAAGAATTTGATAAAAAATGACTTTCTATTTTTTGATATTCCTGAAAACGTCCCAGCGCGACATCCGACGGGCTTTCCAAGATCGCATAACATATATTCTGTAGTCAATTAATGTTCTTTTTGGAAAATCAAAATCTTCTTGAAGTTTTCCTGTCTGGGTTTACATCTCTACACGGCACTAAATCAGATTTTTTTCCTACACAAAGTAAAGTACAAAATGTTTTCATCTCAGGGCTCCAGACTAACTATTTTAAATTTGGGGGCACACCATAAATCAGCCTGCAATGCAATTATTACATTTTTTGATTGACAATGTTACTGACAAAAAGTGACGACAGGAGATTTGGCTCGGCATATTTAAAAAGAGTCTACAGAGAAGGGAAGCTTTGTTATTGATTGGTGCTAAACAGAGAGACTGTAATCTGAATATATATGAACCAACAGAAATTGTGCTTGTCAAAAGTAGATATATAATCGTTTACAGTGCTTCACATTAAAGCAAAATAAAAAGGCCTCGTGTTTTGTTCTTACAATGATTTTATTGTGTATTAAGGACAGTTATCCTCATGTTCACACGACACACGTAAATATGACGTTAAATAAAATTCAAGTGGAGGTAACATGCCATGTCATGCATTCTGTCTTCCTTACACTGTTTAACGTGCTAGCTTCTCATGCTTAACATGCTCAACTTGTTAAAAAATAAATATAAGGAAGTATTTCTGGGCTTGATTCACTCCCCCAGCACTCCAACTTGTTTCGGAAAGTTGTTTAAAAAGTCTTGATCCCTGTTTTGTAACAGTGATCCTATTCCTTTTATTGGCTAATTCTCCTGGAAAAGAACGGCAATGTGAAAGAAAGAGCCTGACCACACGCCAACCGTCGAGCGAGACCTGCTTGCCATCAAGATTGTCTGCGCTGCGTCAGGTTTGGTTTCGCTGCGCTGCAGCTCATTACTCATGCGATAGAGAAGTTTAGTGGTGTCTGTTTTTTCAGGGCGTTTCAGTGATGGATTTGATATAAACGGTGTATATAACGCTGGAATTGGAGATTGTTTAAAACTAATAGTTGGCGCGGTCCCATTGGTTAGAGATGCCGGACGAGAACTGCACGCGGTATGTGAAACCAAGTATTTTTTCGGCGCGTTTTCTCGAGATAATCGTAGAGCTGTATCTCTCTTTTATAAATGTGATCAAACTCTTTGAAGACACGACGTATGCAATACTACTGTATTGGTACTCAAGATTAATATGGGATTAGCAGAAACTGGCCTTATACCTGATTTTAAACAAGAGCATTGGCCTGTTGATCATTCTTGCTCTGAACAGATCGATCTATTTCACAGCGTGACGTGTGCAAACCGGAAGTAGGGTAAACGCTTTTCCGGTCAATCCTCTAGCTCCGTTCACTACACAGAAGATTTACGGAGACCAGCGGAAGTTGGGCAAGTAGCGCTCCCTTTATGCTGATTTGTCAAACATATATCAGACCTTGATATTAAATACATCGCTCATAAACAATGTTCTCCCTATTTTTACATCTCCCAGTAAACCATGAATGAATCGGACAACATATGCTACTTTTGTTTCTGTTAAATAATATGAATGCCTGTCAGAAAACAAGCTGAATGAATGGCTATGGCAGCAGTGCGGCTGGAAATGTTTTTGCCCTACTTCCGGTCTCTGTCGCCACTTTGTGAAATAGGCGTATTTGAAATGATCCAGTGTTGTCTCAAGAAGTCAAATTGCTGTCCTTGGGATCAAGAAATCCGTAACGGCAAACAGCGCCTCGTAGTAATACGCTGACGTTGTCTGTTTAAACTTGTCAATGATGACCTGGATTGTGCACGTCCGCGGGAAATATCAGTGACACGTGAGTGACCCGCGCACTGGCGTGAAGTTGAATATCACACACAGCCTGCACTGGTGGCGGGCTCGTGTTCTACTAGTCTTTCCACATGAAATAACAACTAAAAGAAATCCCAAATATGCAGGTCGCACATGCGTGAGTACTTGTTAAAAATCCAGTCGCGGTGAGGAAACCTTCATCTAGATCTGTGTATTTAGGAAATGTTGGTTTATTTAGTATTAAGAACATGGCAACGCTGGTATAGTATTTTAAGATACGTTTATGGTACTGTGACAACCATATTCTATAACAACATATTTCAGAACAGTGTCACATGATGTACACAAAAATTAGTCTGCTTTGGTAGTTTATGGGTAGATTGTTATCAGTACATTGTTTCATGAGTCTTTTGTGAGCTTTCACTAAAATGCCCACTCCAAGACATACAGCACTCTACACTACTCCGGTGTTCTTTCACAATGTTTAAGTCAAAGGTTTTTACTGTAATGCTTACGTGTCAAGACTTTTGTTCAATTTGCTTATTCAGTCCAATACAGAACAGTTCACTACAAGATGATGCTCCCAAACCTACTTAATTGCAATCCAACCAACTTCCCGAATGACAGGGCAGTACGTAAAACAACAAATCTAGCAAAAAGTAGGGTAAAAAGTGAGGTGGCACGTACGTGTGACAATGAGCTCAGACACAGCCAATTGAAAACCAGCAGAGCAAAGGGGGAGTGGAGAGAGTGCGTGCAAATATGAAGTAAAAGTCAAGCAGTACCTTTTTTGGCGATCTCCATCTCCTCCTCCGTCCAGCGAGACGTCTCTCCAGCTTCAACTGCGCCTGCAGCGACACACACAGTCAGCGTTAGCAAAAGAGAACTCAAACACAGCGCTACACGACACAGCTCATCGCACACATAGACTATTCCTTTGCACTCGGGAACTGCAGAGACCTCCCCCCTCGAGGCCGTCCTTCGCTCTACCTCTCTCAAAAGTGAGCGTGATTTCTGTTCTTAGCCTCGCTTACTGCTTTTCCTCCCTTGTGCTCGCTGGACACAGCTAACAGCCTCACTCTCCCTCTCTCAGTCAGCTGATCTCAACCAGACAGTGGAGGAGTACAGAAGCACCACCCTTCTGGGTCTAAGACCAACACATACACACATACACGCTCACCCATATCATTAGGCAGTCGGTCTCATAACAGTAGCCGAGCTGTACGGAGCGGCGCAACAACCCCTCCCTGTGTAATTTCCACTCAAACTACAGTGAGAGAGAGAGAGAAAGACATGGACGGAAAGAGAGACGGAGCGAGCGGCGGAGAGAAAGACATGGACGGAAAGAGAGACGGAGCGAGCGGCGGAGAGAAAGACCGAGCTTTCCCCTCCCGCCCTTCTCTGAGGGTCTCCTTGAGATTGACTAAACACCGAGACAGATTTAGCACAGCGTGAACCCCTGACATTTACGCAAGAGCGCTAGCGCGTCCGTGCAGTGTTTAGATGACTTGAGCTCCGTGTCTCCGCTAAAACTCTTCAAATAAACGTCTCTTCGGTGACCCACTAGACGCCGTTTACATCACCCCCTGACCTGTGTTACATTCGTAAGTTCATACAGTTGATCATGGTTTAGTCATGGACTCAGTCTAGTCCAAAACTGCTTAAGGGAAACTTACTGATCATGGGCTCAAACTTTCAAATGCAGCTTCTTTGAGAGAAGGGCATTTCACAGCAATCTCATTCACCCATGAGGGCTTGAGGTTTAATAGCATTACTGGTCCATCAGATCGCAATACATCCCGCAGAAGAGAGCAGTAAAGTTCAAAGCACAGTATTCGACTTCTGTTGAAATGGATGCCGACTGCGTTCGGCAGAAAAACATCATTAAAACAGATCAGTACAGGGTAAACAGACTTAAAGTGCCACCAAAACTTGCATGAAACAATCAGGCCGGTCTCTCGCTACCCATTTCGCTCTAATCAAACTCCTCCGGAGACTCGGCCCGTTTACCTGCCTCTCATTATTAACTCCATGGTGATCCCTCCAGCCGCTGTCACCACGGCAACGTAAACTCAGAGACCTTGAGCCTGCCGTCGTGTGGCGGGAAGAAGGGAGGGATTTGGAGATAGGAAGGATTGAACAAACAATCTCACCGAGCGAGGAAGAGATGAAGCGAAAGAGCAACATGAAAAAAAAAGATGGATAAAGACAGCAGAAGGGAGGGGACGAGAGTGCAAAAAGAATAAACACTGAAAGCAAGAAAAAAGCTCTGGATGTCATAACAGTGGGAACGGAAGAAAAATAGTGCAGAGGGGCTGTTGTTTTGTCCTCCAGAGATAGCGGCCTCGGGTCCTCAAAGTAACCCAATCTTTTTCCTCTAGAACTTTATGACCCTACAAGTTCAATACTCCTCACATCAAGCCATCAAAACAAACGAAATAACAACACGTCTTCTACAGGTGGGATTCCCGAAAGAAACACCTGCTGACAGTTTCAGGGTCTAAAAAACATTGTATTGGCTGTCAGTCATCATAATGAGTTTTGTTTGTTTTATTCGTTCTTAATGCCATTCCAGCATCTCAGGCAATATTCATGGCGAGAACCAGTCGATCATCATAATGAGGTCATTCAGGAGATCATTTTTGGGCGGTTTGGCAAATATCTATTTTTTTCCTGACTGTTAATCAGTGTTGGGTGTAACTAGTTACTAAGTAATTAGTTACTGTAATTTAATTACTTTTTCATTGAAAAAAGTAAGGGATTACTCATATGTTTTCTGTAATTTAATTACAGTTACTTTTGATGTAATTAAACTAAACACTTTGTGAAATATATGGGTGTGCATTAGTGTAATTGACATCAAAATTCAATGTCTTACTTTAAAATCTGTGCTTTAATGTATAATTCTCACATTTGTAATACTTTGGTCAGTTAATAATATTATTTATTTGAATGAATTAAATAAGCCGTTTCATGTCTATCCTTAAATCACTTAACTAATCAAGGTCGATGTAGGATATAGAAAGTAATTAGTAATGAGTAACTAAATACTTTTTGGATAGAGTAATTTGGACAGTAATCTAATTACACTATTGAATATGTAATGAGTAACTAGTTATTAATTACTTTTTCAGAGTAACTTACCCAACACTGCTGTTAATGTGCAAAAAAATCCAAAAAAATTAACAATACAAATCAAGTTTTGAGTTGTACTCATTAGGCTTGTGCTGTGAGGAAGTTTTCAAACCATTTATTTGAACAAAAAGTATGATTAACATTATTCTAAAGAAAACAAATAGCATAACAAATTGACCATCTAACCTCTGGATTTCGCTGGTACTTACACCTTTTACGAAGTCAAATTCCAGCACTTTTCCAGTACTTTCATGCTTTTCCGGTATACATACTTTATCAAAAAAGTGATGATATTGTGGTAAAAAAGATCCTAAAATGACATTCCCAACTTAAATTGTTGACGTCTGGCCTACATTTTACATGCTTCCCAAAAATCCCAATCATTTGCAAGAGCTTGCAGTGTCTGAATTAAGTTTTAGTTGGATTGTGACACGCACTATACATCTGCGCCTTGCGCATTAGACCATGCGCTCAGATAGTTAAAATGAGATAATCCATTGAGCTTCGTCATCTTGAGTCTATCTCTCACACACACACAAACACACACCATAAGGGCAAAACAGATTTAAATGTATGAATCTGATAAAAAGTTTTTTAATTTATAACTAGAGATTTTCTTTACAAACAGTCCATTATGAACTCAAAACAATATTGTGCACTGGATGAAAAGTGCCCCATCTCGTCTACAATTCACAGATATCACGCATCAGATGCATACATTTTGAATGCACGATCTCAAGTTCAAAGTCCACTTGTGATGCAGGATGGGTCACTTATTGAGTTTATTTTGAATGTTAATCAATGGATAGGCTATATATCACTTTAGTAAATCCGTTTTAGTTTTTTGTACCTGATACTTGTGGTAAAATCGAAAATTAACCATGGTTAAGTGACAAAATGTCAAATCAATGGAAATCAATACTTAAAAAACAAAAATATTTATATATTAACTCTGTGGGAATAGGCTTGTTAGCACAGTGAGCGACCACCCTTCAGGCTACTTCGCTGCGATTTTCAACTGCAACTCTCGGGGGTTCCCAAACTGCACACGGCTGGGACAAATCACACTTAAGAAACAGTTACATGACTTAAAATAACACTTGTTCATTGTGCTCGTACAATGGATGCTCAAGCGGCACGTTAATATCCATTTACAGAAGCGCGACCATTTATACCAGTCACAAATATCAGATATATGAGTTATTGCTATTGCTGTTATAGTTCTTTTGCTGATTTTGAATGTGTAAAATGTTGACCTGTTGAGACTATACAACAGTAATCAAGCATTTCAGGAGTAGAATGTTTATATATAAAGAATACGGATTCTATTTGCCTCAAAGAAAGTTTTAAAACATTTTAAAGGATACTTCAATGTAAATTGAATCAATATTAATAATCTCATTTACAATATCACGGGGAATAATATAAATGTTTTGCATACTCATTTAATTTTTTTTGTGTCTTTAGATTTTATTTCATAAATTGACTCAAGATGAAACAAATACTGGAATTTCTTGCATTATTAAAGCTGCTATTGCAGAAATTATTTAAATCATGCCTTATCCCTGTAATCCCGCTCCGAACATTTTAACAGGGATCCTATTCTTTTTATTGGACAATTCTCCTTGAAAAGCATGGCAAGGTGAAAGAAAGAGCCCACCCACGCGCCAACCAGCGAGGGAGAAAAAGTGTGGTTTGTATGCGTGTCCTGAAAATCTTTTGTGTGTGTGTATACACAATTTGAAAGACAGACATCATATTTAACAGCATTTCACAAATCCAACACCTTATATTCAAGTCACTTTACCTTACGGAGATTTGAAAATATTTCTCATCCACACATTCACATTACGTCATTTAGCAGACGCTTTTGACCAAAGCGACATACAAAGAGTTATTTATACCTTGTTTGCATTATTTTTGATAGTTTTTTTAACTGAGAAAAAGGTGGGCTTGATTTTGTTTTGTGATTTTTGTGATTTTGTGATTTGTATTCAGAAGCCAGATGTCACAATTTTCACCATAAAGGCTAGATAGGATTTTGTAAACAAACAAAGGTTAAAACTCTTGAAATGAATGAAGTTTGGTACTTATGATCTGTCATTCAAGTTAGTAAAAGTAGATTTTTTAAAATATAAAGTCATTTTATGAGGGTTTTTGAACATGGACATTTTATCCATTTTGAACTGAAGTGTGATTTTTTCCTGCTCAAAAATAATAATGCAAATGTTAAATCTGTAATAATTAAATAATTGACTCACATTTAGTATATGGAAAATAATTAGAATTATTATTTTTTTTAATGAAAAACAACACCTTGTGAACAAACTGGTATTTAGAGGGTTAAAATTAAAAAAAATTATATGAAAAGGAAAGATTCTAGTGGAAAAAAATCATGTCATTGAAAGTGGGAAAAAAATATGTATATATTATTTTCAGCCTAAGTGTGAGTTTTGTTAATTGATGCACAAGGGTTAAACCTTGAAAAAACTTCATTAAAAATCTATAATTTTCCAGGATTTCCAGCACCCATATGAACACTGAATAAAAAAACTCTAGCGCAACTCTAGCGTAATTCAACCCGTTTCTTACAATTACAATTCCTCAAACCAAGCACAGAACCAACAGACACAAGAACACTAACAAACCCAAAGCAGACACATCTCTCTGAGAGGTAAACCAAGTGTGCGCGAAACCATAAGAAGTAGGGCTGGAATGATTCCTCGAGCAACTCGAGTGATTCAAATGCAAAAATAATCGAGCCAAATTTTTTGCCTCAAAGCTTCCTTTAATCCATTTAACTACGGTACTCACGGAGCACGGCGTTTCAACAGGGCTCATTATTACTGATGCACATCCCACTGGAGCCATGCACTGTATTGGGTTCTTATTGCCGCGATGCATAAAATGCGGACTGAAGCGTGTAATGTAGACATAAAATGATGAAGTAGATAACTGTATGTAGCTTAAGATCATTATGTTAACAATTAAATGATAAGAAATATCAATATTTTTATATTTAAAATGCATGAAAGACGGATTGAAGTTATTTGATGGCAGAATGAGCTGTAAATGTGGTGAATGCATCTTGAGTATAAAACTGATGTTGAGAATGTCTCCGCTTCTAGATTCACAGAAATTCCTTGATTATAATGTTCATCTCAAAAAAGGCGCTTTTATAAACATGATCGTATAGATCTGTGTGCCCTTGCGATTCCTTATACGGAGATATTGTTCACAAACATTGAGCCGACTTTCATCCGTGCATAATGCTTGCAATTCCTCAACAAGAACATATAAAATAATATGAACATCATATTCACATTCAGACTTGAGTTTAGCCTACGTATGTTCTAAAAATGAGCTAATATGGGCCACAGGCTTTATCGTCTGAGCGAGATCAAATGTGTTTGTGACTTCTTCTGAACTTTTTGTCCATTCCTTTCTATTTGCTTCTTTGTTTACACACATTGTTTTGCTTTATAAATAATAAAAACATGATATAACCCTATCCCAATCTTGTTTCTTGATGGGCTATAGGCCTACCCTAACTGTAACTTTTAGGCTACTTAAATTGCAACATATTTAACAAAGTAATGTTTTTTTATACAACATTTAAATACACACATAATGAAACATTAGTTTTTAAGCTTTTAATTACTTGTTAAATATTTTAAGTTTCATGATTTCGGTGTTGAACTTTTAGAGTCCGAAAAACGGACTAAAATGGATATATCAGTGTTGTAGGCTACATATTTTAAGCCCAGGCACAGACCAGCCAAAGCAAACAAATGCTCATCGTGTCACTTCTTGCAGCCGCTAGGATGATCCAGTCAGGGCTGAAGCATTAGCAAAAGCAGGAATATTAAAGAGCACGTTCATCATTCATAAATAAAACCTGCAAAATAATAAAGCTCAAAGTTCAGAACCAAGCAAGATATTGTCTTTAACAGAATTCGCTTTTCAAGGACTACAGAGAAAGACTGGAATCGGACTACAGCCCTCTACTTCCGGGGTACATGATGTCACCATTCCGAGTGCTTTTAATAACCTCTGCCGAAAGGAATACACCAAAAAAGGGGAGGGGCCTTCCTTAGAGAAGAGGAAGAGCCGCTGGAGTAGTGTTCGGTTAACTTATCACAGATTGTAATCATTTAACTGATCTACACGGTAAACTACTTTTACTTCCATCACAGTCCTACAGCTGGTCCTAAGAATTCAGCTGCACAAATTCTAAGATAACCAACGGTCAAATAACAGCTTCCATGACTTTAACATCGGCTGTGAAAGCTGTTCTGTGTAATACACTGATATTGTGTGTGTTTGCACATACCTCGTTCTAAAACACTTCTATGAAACGTCCTCTGAAGTCCAGCTTGCAGTCACCTAGTCAACCTGTTTGTTTTATCACCCACCTCGTGTTCAATATAAAAAGTAAAACTAACGCCTCTGTTATTAGTATTAATTAATACAACCGGTTTGACGCCATTCGGTCTGGTGTCATTTCCATCGCCATAATAGGTAAAAAATGTGCTATCTTTAACAAAGATTGACGTTGCACATGCCCTTGCAAACCACCTTCACACTTCGATCTATCTGCACGTTTTTAACTTATAAAGTGAAGTTGACGCTATTGTTACTGTTTATTGTTCAAAGCCAAAGCTTATGAGTTCACATGCACTGAGGGGGCACCGACCAATCACAACAGCCTGAGAAGAGGAAGCCAATCACGACAGACCAGGTCAGATTTACCAATCAGAGTGTTTCGGAAAGAGAGACTTTATATAGAATGGAAGAAATCCAGTCGTTTTGGTTGAAGTGAGACAGCGATGAACAATGGACTCGAAATACGTAAAAATATAAAGCGTTTTCTGAAATTAGACACATGAACATAGGTTGTTAAACAACCAAAAAACATAATCAAAGCCTCAAAAATAGCCAGAGACTGGGTCCTTCAATGATCTGTTTTAGCTACATTAAATATAAACAGTTTGATTAATAGCCTACATTCTATAGTCTTTAAAATGAATTTCATTGGCCCTACGCAAAGGTTTTGGACTGCCATTCTAAGTTTAGACTACATGGTTACAAATTTTCGTTTAAATGACTGTGAAATTAGTCATAGTGCACATCCCTACTGTACAGTGCGGCATACATGCATTTACCAGGAACACGCATGCGATACAGTTTGACAGGTGAATTAAACAGAGCCACTTGTTTGTGTGAAGTGCGTTTTGTTATTTTGCTCGTATCTGTGTGATGTTTATCAATAGCACACCGCTAAGTGTGCCATTGTTTAAGTCTATTCTGTGAGTGAAACTTGTTTTCCAGCTGCATTGAGTCCATATAGCTTAATAGTCCTGTCATTTAAACATGCCATCTGGCTGTTGTGCATGTATGAGTGAGTGAACTAAACACTTTAATGTTCTACCCGCGTGATTCTCTTGAATTTGTCTGCATCTGCGCTGCATGAGGACATGAACACATAACTTCATCTCAAGAGTTGCTCTTAGAGGATATTTCAGAACATTTTAGTGTGTGAAGCTATCAAACATACAATTAAACATAAGCATCTTCGAACGACCTGCCAAAATAAAAGTCCAGTTAACTACAGACGTTTTATGTGGACAAATATATTACTATCTAATAGTAAAAACAAAAAACAGAACTTAGTAAAATTCTAATTAATTTAGGTAAACTAAATGCATCATGCATAAGATGAAGATAGTTGTTTACCTTTGAAATTATTATTTCTATTTTTATTATTCTTATTTATATATATGTATTGCATTCCATTTTGAATGTAATATGGCAATGGAATGTACTAAATGGGTTTTATTTTTCACAGATATTAATGTATGCAATTTGGGAAATTAAAATTGTCATTTTTCTAAAAGGAAACAAATTAGTTGTTCATTTTAAGAGACCTGACTTATTTTCTCTTGTATATTCAGTATTGCTCTCAATAAAGAAAAAGTATTCATTATCTGAATACTCTATTAAACAAAGGAATAATTGGTAGAATACTCGATAGCTACAGCCCTAATAAAAAGCAAAAGTATGTATTTGTCAGATAGTAAGCGTTAACCTCGTGTGTCTGTGCTGGGTACAGGAGTGGGTTTCGCAGATTCTCGTACAAGTTTCTGCACTGGCTCAGGTTTAGCGGGAGGTGTCGGCTCTGGCAGAACTATTGACACACAAACACATAAAAACAAACGGAGTCAGTTAAACTGTACCATGATGCCACTTCAACATTCAATTCAAAACTAGTTTAATATTCCTTTGCAATAATTTATGATACATTTTTTCTCAATAAAACAACAAAAATGAATACCCCTTAACAAATATCTTAAATGAACTTCAGTTGGTTTTACAATTAATAAATGTGAATCAGTACAATAGTATATGTTAGCATTACCATATTTTATCTAAGTTGTCAGGTAAAAGTCTTTATAGTCTGTTTGTCTGAACTTGTCAGTGGGGACACAAAAAACATCTCTGAATACCCTAATTCAACCTGTACAGGGTTCTCACACCTTTACAAAGTCAAATTCCAGCACATTTCCAGTAGTTTCAACTTGTGTTTTCATGCAGTATACATACTTAATCACACAAGTGATGATATTGTGCTAAAAAATTAAATTGTTTACATTCTGCCCAAAAAATCATCATTTGCAAGAGCTTACAGGGCTGAGAGCCGTGACGCAGATGCTAAGCGCAGCATTTAGGATTGTAGTTAGGGAAATCTAAAACGACAGCGGACATGGAGACACGGGATAGTTTTCTTGTACCTGAACTAATAAAATATTTATACAATATCTTTGTGGGAATAGGTTATTTACCACAGTGGGCGAGCACCCTTCATGTGCTTCAACTACAACTCCCAAACTGCACCCTCGGCTGTGGCAAATTTCACTTCAGAAACAGTTACATGATTAAAAATGACACATGTTCATTGATTCGCCCATTTATTGTGCTTGGTCAATGGATGCGCAAGCGGCGTGTTTGCCTATTATTATGTGAGCCGACTTTTGCATCATCTATCTGCAAAAGACTGAGTTCGCTTACATGTTGTAACATGTGACTAATATTTTTAATAGGGTCCGATCAGGATTTTTGCAGTCGAAACAGAGTATCGATTTCTTGTCATCGTTTTTTTACACATCATTTCTTTTTTTAGTTAAATTCATAGTATAGATGTTCCCTTCTGTAATAGTTTAAGAATTTTGTTATATTTTACAGTAATTATGTAAAATATGTAATAAAACTATTGTTCTAACAGAGAAATAAATGATAAAAAAAATGCATTATACAGTGAACATTTAAACATGCCTTCAAGATTAGATTGATGCAAACCAATATGCATGTCCGGTTACTTGATAGAGACAAAAATAAACAAACATAATGGACCAGTATGATTAAACCTACAAGGTTTATTTAAACATTGTCCAATAGTAAACTGTTGTAAACTCACTACATTTTCGTGGCTGTAGAACTTTTTATAAAACTCCGGAGAGCTACATTGGTAAAATACTTGTGCCGTGACAGTTAAATCTTGATTCAAGATGCGCAATTAGACGTTTTAATCCAATGTCTTTTCTATGACTGAAACCGGCTGGTTATCAATGCATACAAATTCAATTATCTTCGCGATTATATCCTTGGCTCTCTTGCTGTCTGGTGTGTTAAGTTGGTGTTTTTTCGAAGCGTCTGTAATGGACGGCTGAGTGAGAGTCACATTACTAACCGTTGCCTTTGCAGTTGCCAGTTTTTTTCGTATTCGGAATATGTCTCAAGGTGGCTCATTCTTAAGGGCCCAAATCAGGTTTGTCGTATTTAAAATTTGTCTTTGTTTCTCGAAACACCTTAATAGTTCCACACAGGCGATTACATGACTGCCGGTCCAAATCATTTACGTCCTCACACATTCTGGACATCATCACGAGGTGACATCATCAAATTGAGATCGGTTCCTGAGATCTGCCAAGTGAATAACGATCGATTGGAGCATCCCTAATTTTCAAAGAAAAACTATTTGTATATGACGCTGTGTATATAGTGCTCAAGAAAAAACAAAGGCCAGTGCTGATAGTGGAATCAAAATTCTAAAATGAAGACACACTGATTCGCGTGGTTACTTCGTTTTGTTCGTGTCTATAGATTTATTTCATTATTTGACCCAAGATGAAGCAAATACACTTGTGAATTTGGAATTTCTTGCATTATTAAAGCTACATCTACCGGTATGATTTAAATCATGCGCCTTCACCTTAATCCTGCTGCGAACATTTGAAGTGGCTCAAAAACACTCACTCCCCATGGAGAAAAAAATCCTTTTGGTAGACTTTGGAGAAGGTTACTTGATAATTTGGTATTAGTGAGATGACTTTTCGTTTGAACGAGCAAATTTTGACCAGCTCCATTTAACTTTCAGCAAAACCAGATATTTCAGACCAGACAGAGTTTGGTATTTAGTAGGTTTTGTAGCTAAATTATTTGAGCAACTTATACTGTGTGGAGAGCATTCACTTAACATCTTGACGGAGGTTGTATTTAGAGCGTTTTGCATCTGAAATCTTCATATGTAGCCGCACGCCAACTGCGCGAATCAGAGCGGCAATCCAAGCTCGAGCAGAAGGTTTTTAATGCGAACGGCTAACGCGATAAGAACTATAATGATTTGATATGAAATTAAGCAATTAAAATTGCAAGCAGTATCAAGCCCTTTATCCCAAATGCAAGCATTTTTTAAACCTTGAAAACACCGCATTAAAAATAGATTATTTTTCTGGATTTCCAGCACCCGTACAAACCCTGCCTGTATCATCAACCTCAAATCACATAAATCAACAAATGACTAAAAATAATTGATGACAAAACGGACATCATTCCTAAACATGTTTGCTCTTATGTTACCTTGTTCAGGTAGAGGTGGAGGTGTTTCCTCGGCAACCGCTGATGCAGCCTCATTATTGGCCATGGAGCGAGTGGTGATGCGGCCCTTGCGGCGACCCTGGCTGTTGGCGGTCTTGCGTCCACGTGTCGTGTTCTGCTCCTTACCCTCCTCCTCCTCTCCCTCACACTTCTCTTTGTCTTTGGTGATGTCCCTGTCAAGATAAACATAAAGACCAGAGTCAATACAACAGAATCTCTTCAGACTTTAGGGCAGGCAGAATGGAGCAACATCATATGAAGGGCCTTAACCGTTTTACACATTAGCTAAACGATGGAGTTTTCATAACAGGGGCGCAACCAAAATCACATGACCACCTCAACACTCATTTAAAAATGTCAAAAAATCTAATTTAAACCATGAACAATTACACAACTTCTGAATTCCTAGTAGTTGCGTAATAGATACAGAGTTAATGAGGTTAAACTTAAGGTTCGATTGCAATAAAAGTCACCTTGCAGAAAAGCCTGCACACATAAGTTATTGAGAAGGCAAGAGTGATGTAGACCAAAGGACCCCCTTTGCTATAGACTTTTTACATTTCCATGTGTAGTTGCAGATCTACAGACTGCTCTTTACTGACTATAAGAGCTGTTAGATCACGGATGGAGCAGTGGCAAGAGAGACATTGTGACCCAGTTATATAGTTTTTTATACAGTAGCTACACACTCCACATACACAATCATCTGTTTCAGGGCTGATTGAATTGGGTCATCTGACTGGTTTGAGTAAAAAGGTTCTTTCTGATTTGAGGTGAAGAACTTTCTCTTTTCCAAATGTTATAAGACAATAAGCCCGAGCTGACTGAGCAGAGGATGTTCGGGAAGGCCTGAACCCTGCAAGGAACATGTAAAACCACCATAAGCCCTGTTAGGCTGCTAAAATATATAGAACTGAAGTAGTCGTGGTAAAGGTCTTCATTTATAAATGGACATATCAAGCAATTCGGTTGTTAAGTGGTGACGTAAGGAATATCTTTTCGGGTCCAAGCATCTATTTATTTCAAGCGGGGCTACAGTATAAACAGCTGTTTATGAGCAGCACCGTTTCCTCATATTGCATATTTAAGAGAAACATGTATTTACTCAAAGTATACATCACTTTCACCAGGCTCACGGAATCTCCTACAACAATATTTGAATAAATTATGAAAAATTAATCGCTCTGTGGCCATGTGGGATTTCGTTATGAAGATAAAAGTTAGGATCGTGGTTTTCCGAGAGCTTTATAGATCGCCATGAGCGTATATTTACATGTTTGATGTTTGCCTACAGCATCTTATTGAGAATTTGGATCCAGAAACGGTATATAACCTTCCATATATGGTGGTTCTTGACGTCAGGCTTAACAAAAGCATAGGCACATTACATCCGTCACTCTGCTTTAGAGCACTACATTTCATTCAATTTTATAAGCAACGTTACATTGGACAAATTTTACAACCAGCCATCAATGGCAAATTTCCCCTCCTGTTCTCACATCAACCTTAGTCGGATACAGCGCTTACTTGGAGTCCTCTTTTTCATCTTTCTCTTCCTCTTCCTTCTTCTCTTCCTCTTCTTTCTTCTCCAATTTCTCTGCTCTGTCTTCCTCGTTCTTCTCGTCGGTCTTGTCTTCCTGTGAGGGTCGCGTTAAATGCTTTAAAACAAGAATCACAATAAGAAAATTGATTAGCCAGATGATCTTTTCTAAGAGTGTGAACCGTTTCAGGAAAAAACTAAGTGAACCTTAAAATATGTTGCATTTCATCCCTGCTATGAGTCAAAGGTAGAATTTATGAATTTTTAGTATGTACCAATTAAAGGGAAAGTTCACCCAAAAATGGAAATTCTGTCATCATTTCCTCTCCTCAGTGTTTTCCATTCATTGACGAGACTATGGCGGCCAACAATAGTCTTCTTTGTTCTGCCACAGTCTTAAACCAAGGCAATTTTTTTTCTTATAGCGACATAAATATTTATTTTAATTTCGTGTAATTCTTGTTGTGCCATTGTTAACAGCTAGACGAAATGCCCCCCCCCTCTCTGTTGCTTCGGCACAATGTGGGCAGCGCGCCTACACAACAGAGGTGTACGGATCACGCGCACCCATGACATTTATAATGATGATCTTTCAGCGTTTATATCCTCTAATATCCTTGTTTAATTTCCACATCACTCAGATCGTGCTTTAAGCTAGAACTGACAGCTTATCAGGATTCTCAGCCCAAGTCCAACTAAAGCTTGGTGTGTTATTGGTACCTCTGCATTACACAGGCTGTTGCAGCAATTTAAATAGTTCAGTTTTGTTTTTAATAGCAAATTATTCATATTTCAGTTCATTTCGTTATTAAGTTAGTTTAGAAGAATGTTTGGAGTACGTTTTTAGTATGTGGCTCAGGTGCAAGCGCATAGTTTGATGCCAACTGTGCCGGAGCACGAATTTGAATTAATAACGTGACATCGTTTAAACTGTAGTTTAGAATGAACAAATGGTTAAAAAGCATTCAAATAGTTTAGTTTTTTAATAGTAAATTATATTTCGGTTCGTTTCTTAGGTTTGTTTAGAAAAATGTTTTTTTTGTTTGTTGCTCAGGCAGAGAAACACAGTTTGATTGCCAACCGCACCAATTTTTAGTGATTTGAATGCATGATGGGCATGAGTCTGATTAATTTCCTCCTTTAGCTTCGGCTGTCTCCGTAAGAAAAGAATTATACGCGCAGCACCCTAATAAATGCTGCTCTGTGTCACCGTGTCCCAAAAACGTATTTGGTTTGTCGGACATCCAGCGTAGCGCTTCTCAGACCGATCGCTGTGTACCGCAGGAGAAAGTGTCTGTCATTGATTGCTCTCGTGTTACTTTGATATAAACTGATAGGTTTGCGCAACTCATGCATAAAGTTGAAAACATAATATATCATAAACTTAACCTTACCCTGTTGTACTGAGAGAGTGCAAGCTTTTCTTACAGGTTCCAAATATATTTCTGTTCATCACTACAAAGAAATGTATACATATTTGGAGCAACTTGCACAATAAAGGTGCTGAAAAATATTTTTTTTATGCCATGATGGAACCATTTAGACAAAAAAGTTCTTCTATGAACCAGGGTACCCCCAGGATCCTCCAAATGAAATTCAAGGCTTTTTAAGACCTTTTTAATACCATTTTAAATGAAATTCAATGCCAACTTCGTACCCATTCTGACAGAAGTATGAGGGGAAAATGTCAAATCTGTATAAATTTTGAACCCTAGAAAATAATTATGTACAAGTAGGCTACTTGAATTAAATAAAACATTTTATTTAAATTATCAGTTATATTTAATACCAACAGCGTAACACATTTGATTTGTAATAAACAAATAGATTTGAGCTGTTTCAGTAACCGAAGTGATCCGCGGTGCACAGAAGAACGGGCCACTAGGTGGTTGGCGATGGCGATCAGTGCTACACGCGGTGTGTTTGGCACCCTTCATATGGGAGTCCAGGGCCGTAACACCCATTGTCGCTAGCTTAAAAGATTTCCTGCACCAACAGCAATAGGCCTCGCGTTCATTTCCTGACACAGGCTTGACCCAAACGTAATTCGGATTCCTTGTCCACAGCGGATTAAACCGACACTTTCCCATTTTAGCCGACAAACTAGGCTAGCTACTATCTTGTTCTGTGATTTACCTCACTTGCCTAGTAACCATAGTAACGGGTGCGCGAGCTTTCGCGCTTACTGCTATGACATGAATTTTTAATTAGCCCACACTAGTAACAGTTCATTTTGTTACGGTATGAACTTAATCCTAGGAAAAGTTAAAAAATAAAAAAAATAAAAATAAGACCTTTGTAACGAAATCCAAGACTTTGTATACCAAATTCAAGGCTATTAAGGCCTTAATTTTAGATTATCAAATTTAAGACTTTTTCAATGCTTTTAAGACCCCGCGGGTACCCTGTGAACCTTTAACATCGGAGAACCTTTCTGTTTCACAAAAAGGGTTCTTGAGATTATACAAATAACTTTGAACTAAATAGTTATTGTAGAACCAAAACTGCTTAATCTATGGCATCTCTGTGTTGAATCTTTTCTGTGTGACGTGTGAATGTGAATAAATGATGATAGAATTTCATTTTTTGGTGAACTGTCCTTTTAAACATCAATGGACAACACACATTATACTCAGAGATGAAGCATTTTCCTGACGGTTTAAGTTACTTATTTTTTGGCCCCACTCAGTTCTACAAATAAATTTGCAGAGAAACATGATCATTTGTCTGTGTGCATAAGATCATGATTAAATACGACAATCAGCGAGAAAAACAAGTAGGAGATCGGCAAGAGACAAAATCCACATGCACAGCCTTAAGAAATAAGAATTGTGTGAAAAACATGTATAATAAAAAGCATTGCAACAAATCTGTTTTTGTCCACATGTAGGCTCAGAGATATCTTTAGCTTGGAAATACTGCTAGGGACCCAGGAGCCGTTTCAATTTCAACATCTGTCAATGTGACAGACACCACAGAATGGATCTCGCTTCAGTTTTTAGCCAGACTCCACTGAAACACAGTCCAACTTATTCCTGCTTTGCTCCGGACGGGATCAGACAGAATTCCTGTCTGGTTATTCTATCATTATCTGTCACTATCTTATTTTTTCCCATGCTCTCTCTCACAATACACTCAGTCGAACTTTTCTAATAATGCCAGCTAACATCTGTGTGGTTTTTCAGTTTCTCAAACAACAGGAGCCATTCCACATCCAGAAAACAAGAATCTAAACACTAACTGGGTAACTACACAATGCAAAACTGACCCCATAGTTAGGAAAGCTTTTGTGCTTACATGCACATTTTTTTATATGGACGATTTTAATAAACGATAAATTTACATAACTGACAGCACATACAAGCATACAGTGATGTTAGGAACAAATGAGTAAACGAGAGATTTGAGTCAGCAGTGTGAAGGCAGAATTCTAAAGGCATATAAACATAATTTCTTCTAAGGAAGCACTCTGTGTTTAATAAGCATGCAGAAACACAGACACGTGACACACATTTGAGCAGTAAAAAGCGTGAATTGGACTTGATCCTGCATCTTATACAATACAAATCCAATCTGCAGGTGCAGATCTCTGTCGTCATAACAAAGCACCAGTGGGGACTTACTTGGAAAATAAAATCTAGGACAACCAGAGTCCAGCACAGTCAATACAGAAACAGTGAGAGACATTCAAATTGAACAGTGTGACTTCAAAATAAACTTGTACAATTCCTGGTGTATTGAATAATATATAACTAATATATACAGTATAATTTTTATTATATAAACATAACAGGGCTCCAGCCGTGTCTAAAACGGTCGCATTGGTGACAAAAAATATAAATTTGAGAGTGATTTTGCAGAGAATATATCCAGTGTGCCGAATGCCAACGGGATAGAGAGAGCTGTGCAGGTAAACCTCACTTCCCAACCCCAAGAGATGTGCGAACGCGGACAGACGGACTTTACTTTGCCATAAAAGCCCCATGTATGGTCTGGCCTACACTCTGAAACCAAGAACACGAAGCTAAGAAGCAAATCCTTCTCCATACTGTTTGATCGTTGTATTTGTAGTCTTGCCGTTTGCTCCGAGTGTTTTTCAATGGCGATTTACTTCCTTTCCTCAATCATTAATTTGCAGTGGGTCCGTGAATTCTGCAGATTTCAGCACTTGTTATTGACAAATCCTTTCTTTTTGCTTTAAACTCTATAAATAATCATATGTTTACTTTTTCAAAATGTATGTATTAGGGATGCACCGATAGGATTTTTCGGGCCGATACAGATTTTAACAAACAACTATCGGTTGAATCCAAAATTGATCAATTGCATACAGTACACAACATAAGATAGTTTTCCACATTAAATTAATTTTACTGAACATGAATTGGATCTATTTACAATCTTAAGAAAGGCACAAGTGTAAATGTGCCTAAATGTAAGTTAAGATAAAAATACAAAAAGACAATATGACAACCTTAAAGGTGATTATTGCTATCCAATATTTATTTTACTAAATACATTAACACAAATTTGACTTAAAACATTTTTTTAATACATTTAAATAAAGTCTGAGCTGTTGCTGTTTGCAGTCATTTTTTGCTCGGAGAAAAACGCTGAATATTCAAACATCTAACTCTTTGCCTCCATGCAGTTAATTGGGAGCTAGTATAGGGATCATGCTATACAATTCGGATTTTTGCCAGCAATTTTGGAAATATCTGCCTGTTGTCTGGCAAAGGCATAAATAGCTGCACAAAAGGCCACCGAGTGGCATGACTTCCACTTAAAGGACTTTGGCACAGTGCTCTCTTTAAAAGTGCTGGGTTAGCAACGCGAACATGCTGCTTTCTTAGGCAGTATAAAACAGATGAAATACATTCTGGAGAAAAACACAGACAGTAAGTACTAAAACGGTGTACTAAAATGCACAGAAATTATTTAAACCCAAAACCAAAAAAACACTGCGATATGCAACCGTGTAGGTCATACCGAATGGTTCAATGTTATATAGAGAATTATGGCAATCCAAACACTTAGTGTGACGATCTTGTGCATCATGGATGATTCCAACATCACAGTAATGAATAATCTGCTTTAGACTGACATTAGACTAGGTGCAGTGCAGCAGTCAATAAAGATGTTTTTTCTCCTGTTTGGAGAGAGAGAAAGAGGGCTAATGGCCTGAGGTTCTTTATCATGGCTGCTGGCCCGGACAGAGTGACCAAAACCCCACCCTACTTTCTCTTTCTTGGTCTGTTCCACGAAAGACAAGCAAAGCATTGGAACAAGCCAAACTCGGCCAACAAAAACAAGCCGTGCAGTTGCCAGATGGGACAAAAAAGAAAACCAGAACCTCTGCCACGGAGACGTGGAGAAGAAATAAAGTGAGGAAAGGAAGGTTAGCAGAGATAATTCAGGTCAAACTAAAATATATTATGCCATTAAAAAGAAAAATGGACAAAAAGGGACCCGTGGAGTGAATTAAGGATCAATGATTAAAGGACAGCGTGAGGAATGTGCTCTCAGGCATTTAAACCACCACGATGCATCATAATAAATATCTCTTTCTGCTGTGTTTAGAGCTCTAGTTTCAGTTAACTTCATGGTCCATCTGAAGAAGCTTTACAAAAAACTCCTAAAAAGACCCTCATTTCAGATTTAGTCTTTTATTAGAGAGCTTATACTGGAATGGAGTTCAAATTTATCTATGATCCTTCAGGTTTTGTGTGACAATTGAATTCAGGATGCATAACAAATGTGAGCTATAAGCTGTGTATCTCCACCAGTTATTGAATGTTGAATTATTTTGCCATATATTATATTAGAATGTATGCCTAGATTATGAGTATCACCGTGACTAGACTGGACTCGACATGACACATGGCTTGTTCTAATGATTTTTGCATTGCATGCATCCAGTGTGGACAACATTGTAAATTATAATGGGTTCTAATGCGTTGTATTGTCTTTTGTCGCATGGCATCGCGCCGCACCTCTTCCGGTCCGGTGTAGACATGGTGCAAGTTTACACAAGCTGGGTTAAGATGTTCTGGTCTTGTGAAATTCTCTACAAAAACTCGATCCACAGAAAACAATAGTTTCAGGCAGCAAGTATTTGAAATACATAGTATTTTCAATTCCAAACATGTTTAATCATAGAAATGAAAGTTCCCAATTTGCAGAGCGCCGAGTTAACTACGCCTACTTATTAGCATTCCCTACGAAATCCAAAGTGCGCCCAAACTTTTGATTAAAAAGACGCTGGTTATCTCTAATTTGTTGTTGGTCCGCCATTATGCTCGTATTTCTTCTCCGCCGTGAATTCCAATTTCCGTTCATCTGACCATCCGTAATCTGGGAGCGTCACCACAAGAAATATGTGGGTACTTTCGCTCTGGTAAGCACAGTGTTGATATGAATTTAGATCTTTTGTATTTGAAAAAAAAAATCGATACTTTGTGTCAGAGTATCGATAACGTCGATAAACGCCATATCGTTTTTTTTCCCACCCCTAGTGGGCAGGTGTTCAAAAATGTAAAAGAACGCGGTTCAGGCATATTTTGGCAGCCTCTAAAGCAAAAATTTTGGCTGTCAAATCACCTGTAATAATGTTTCATGCCATGTTTCACCCAAGATGACCGTTTCCTCAGCTCATGTTCTGCTTTATACGGAAAGCACTAAGTATGGTTCCTGACTTAACTGTACCACAAAACCTGGATGACCCATTTTGAATTATAGAGAATTTTCTAGTTTCTTTACGTGAAGTCAACCCTCTCAAAGGTGAAGCTCTAAACACAGACTAGAGCAATACATTGCCTATTTTACAAACATACAGCTTTTATAACTATGCATTTAAAACCCTTATGAAAATGTCATGGTTTTGTGGTACCATGGAATTTTGGTACAGAGATGATGACGTCTTCAGTATGGTATTTTCATGACAGTTGGTATAGCATCTGTCCAATTATGCCTCCTTTTTAATATTTAAAGTGGTCTGTGGTTTTATAGCACCTAGTTACATTAACAATGTAATGTCATCAACGTTGTTTCCCATAAATCGCAATCATTAACATCATGAAGCATTTTCAAGATGCAAAAATAATACATGTCATTGTTGATCCTAAAAACATCCCCTGGTAAAAGTGTTCATGACTAGAGAAAAGGGAGACCAGAATTACATATTAAACTACTGTAAACATTCTGAAATATTGCCTTAACTTCACAGTGTAGCTCTTTACATGTTTCACAGGGGCCACATGCTGTACACTGCAAGTTTTGGAAGTAAAAACTGAATTTAAATATGTAAGTGAATCCTTTAAATTTACATTCCATGTCTGAAAGGAATACAGTAGAAGACTTCTGACAACAGAAGTGCGTAAGAACAGCTTGTCATGTTATTTATTTACCCTTCATATAAAATGACTCAAAATTAACAATATCGTAACGCCAAACAAACGAGAGAGAGATCCCAAGCTCCAGCAACAGCGCAATAAAACCAATCAGGAGCGAGAACGCAAGAGGTAAGGAGTCAGGGCAAAAAGAACAGAAACTTTGAAAGAAGATTTAGCGGCAACATTGTTAGCATATTACAAAGAGGCCGAGGTAATGTTAATGATTTTCAGATGAGTCTTCTTTTTTAACAAGCAAATATAATAATAAAATGTATTGTGGGAACTTTCCACTAAATTATTTATAGCGCACCTGTCATGCAAACCTCACTGGAGACAGACCCAGTCACTGCCTTCACACGGAAATCTAATCTGTGCACTCCATTCTGCAGTCAAATGTTGTTGTGAAATGTCAATATATTAACTCAAACCCAAATTAACTTTAACTGTCTACTTAAATTTGTCATGCCCCTTAACATACCACCCATAGAGCCCTGTAGCCTACACAATCAATCACAAAATACAAACAACACTACAAAACATTCGGCAAAAGGCATTGCATACAGTACCTTCATCTACCCATTTAAAATCTCCCATTCATCCCATGGTATATCCCAGAATTCTGTGCAGCAGAGGCCAGAGTAAATGACATGAACCGGCTGAGCGAGAGAGCGAGGCTGCCGGATCAAATCCTCAGCGACGGGGCTGCAGGGATCCAGCTCGGAAGATCAATTGCGGATATTCCAAGAAAGCATGCCATAGAGTTGTTTGAGCTGGCTAAAGCAGCAGTGGCATCTCTATGTGACATGCACACACACAGACAAAAATGTGTGCGTGTTAGCTAATCTGTGTGACGGGGTCAGTCCAGGTAATCCCTGTAGAGCGAAGGGGAGAGGAGGCTGACCGATCTTAACCCCGTCTAGTCAGGTTTTTGATTGGCACAGCAGGCTGCTCCACAACTTTCTCACTGGTGTCAGTACAAACAGGCGCATACCACCGCGCAGCTAAAGAGGGGTGTCTCGCAACCTCCGTACACACATTCTCTGGCTCTCCCTCTGAAAGCACAACACATGAGCTGCCAGTTAAGAAAAAAATACTTTTCCCAGTCCGCACATGCATACATTTCTGCCTTGCGTTTTCTCTTTTTCTCTGAAACATTCTCTGGGGACTCCGGGAGGAGTAAACTGAAGCAGACGTTTGTTTGGAACCGTATTCGGATTACCACGTGAGCTGAACTCAACTGATACAAACACTTTTATGGGTCTCCAATGTGGAGCAGGGTCATTCACCCAACCCACACACTAACTCTTAAAAGGTCCTATTCCACGCACACAAGCAATCGAAAACACATGCAACGTTTAAGAGATTAGATAAAAAAATTATCCTCTCTTATTAATCAGTATGTGAACATTGTAATCACAACAGGTGGTAAAGGAAACTGAGCGCGGCAATGCAGATTACCAGGTAGCTTAAGAAACACGCTAGCTGATCGGAACGCACATGCAAGCGAAAACAGCTGCACAAATGCCTTCTTGCTCAAACCGCCTGGGGTCACTGGAGGTTTCCGGGTGAAGAAGTGCATGCCTGCGTGCGTGTGTGTGCGCAGCACATCAGATCATCTCATTACTGCAGCTCAACTCGGAGACACATGCTTTCAATGACCCACTGCCTCCGCTTGTGATCTTTATGTCATCTTACTCCTCTGTTGCTCGTGCGCTCTTGTCCACCGCTGTTTAGACAGCCTGATATATAGCTGGAATTATTGTGAAGCCCGAACACCAGCTGCTTACGCACGCTAATGATAGCGGGCTAAATTCAGTTAGACAGGCTGGTAGCCGATCGTCTTATGTGTATGATATACCGGATACATCACTTGCACTGAGGGAGAGTCGTGTCTGTGCTCAGAGAGAGAAAAATCTCCATAGACAAAGACAATTTTAGGAACAAACCAGACCAAATATTTTGAGGCAAAAAACATGACTAGCAATTATGCATGTTGTCTTAAAGGTGCTGTGTGAGGTTTATTGGTGGATCTATTGACAGAGATGCAGCAGAATATTATGGGTGACCCGAAATAGTTGAAGGTTCATGCTTCAAGAGGAGGAGTCTGATTCGACTACCAATCTCAGAGTCGAATCTTCGCAGAGGTGTTATACAATGGGGATTATGCCATTTTGGTTATATGGGCAGCGGCGTAGCAGACATGCACGCATTGCGCCAATTTTTTTTTTTTAGGATGTAAAGAAATGGTGACATTTTTAAGGTTGGGTACAAAAACCCCTTGCGCATATGAGCGCGAGGTCTGGTTATGACCCAGTGCGAGGATCGTGTCTTTTCACATCTTCTGTGCTTTGAGTCCAGTAAAGAGAAGCAGCACGTTCCGCACGCACCAGAAGAGGATTCGCAGATGATGTGTACACCGTTTCCAAACATTTGTCACTTACTGAATGTTTGGGCATATATAATTTGAATTAACACGTTGTCTGTAAATACACGTGGTTCGATACGTAGACTGAACTATGTGCTGCATGATACAAAAAAAAAGTAATACAACAAAAATCACTGCATATAGCGAAAGCAAGCGGACTGATAAAGAATGTGCAGGAGAAGAGATAAAAAAAGGGATTTTTTGACTGTTAAAATGGTTCTAAGATGCTTAATAACGTTCCTCCTTTTACTATTTGTGGCTTGTGTTTTGAATACATGTTCCTCAGCATTTCAGACATTTTACCTGAACAGATTCATTTTGCACATTGCGACTTGAATCTTGCTTAATTCGTTTTTATTAGTGGTGGGCCGTTAACGGCATTAACGTGAGACTCTTATCGCGCGATAAAAAAAATGTCGCCGTTAATCTATTCTCAAAGTTGGGTTGGGAGCTGGGTCTATACTATGCAAGCTATGATGACTTACACCTTGATATTTTAGCGCGGATGTAAACATAGCTTAATTGCACTGTAGGGGGCGAGAACGAGATTTTTCAACTCGCTTGATCCGCGTCATTCGCGCCGCATCATCATCTAATAACCAGGGCTTCATTTGCTTCGGCAGAATTCAAATGAGCCATTTTAATCTAGATTAAAAAAAATAATCTATGCCCACCACTAGTTTTTATATATGTATATTTTGTTCTAAACAAATTCTGTAAATTAATGTTTGATTGTTTTATGGGGCATCAATGTTGCCCTTGTTAACCCCAAGTTGTCCCCACATGTATGCACGCACACACACACACACACACGTGTGTCGATGACTATAGGCAAGACGTGATGATTCTGATTCGACTCTTCAAGTCCTTTGTCGAGGACACCTCTACCTAACATAATGAAGTTTAATGATTTTATTGTTCTTCGAATGAGCAATTTCTATCTTCTTACACCGCAGGTCCCCCTGCAGGGAATTCACCATGTTGTTTCTACAGTAGCCCTAAACAGACAAACTGCTTTACAGAGGACGTTCGTACATATTTTATCTCCTTCAGCAAAGAAGCGAAAACGTGACAATATCTTTTTCCTGTGTCAGCCACTGTAGTGCTTTGAAATGGAGGGGGGAGCTGTTGGCTGCAGTTGGCAACCTCACCGCTAGATGTCGCTAAACTTCAAACACTGGACCTTAAGGAACAACACAATATTGCATCAACAATACATTTAACTTCTGTACTGTGCCTCATTCTGAATAAAAGATTCAATAAAATGATGTAGGGTGGGACTTAATGTAATACCATTGTTAATTGACCACATTAATGTTAGCAATAAACTGCAACATTAACTTTTGTAAAGATTTTATTAAGGCTCCATAACTTACAACAATACATCTAGTTAACCATTAACCTACCCAAGTTATTAGATTTTGATGGAGAAACAAGTATAAAAAGATAAACATGATCTCGATGATCTTAAGGTCCAAGCTGACTTTAAAACAAAGTCCATATCGTATTCAAACAACCATGTAGTATGAGGGACATTAACATTCCTCCCTCCCGAAACAAGGGGTTTGCTCAAGTACGTGTGTGAAAGTGAGAAGCTGTAGCTACTGCACTCAAGCATCTTTTATGAGTCTGAAACTCTCAAGTTCCTTTCCTTTCCAGCATGGAGCCTCTCAGCTGTGCCAAACAGATAAAATAGATTCCTGGAAATCTGCGCTGCTTTCCATAAATCAGAAAGAGCAAAAGAGAAAGCACATATGCATTTTTGTCTGATAACCTATGCATAACCAGTCTCGATTCTTATAAAATGACTTAAAACAGCGTGTCAAACACGATCATGTTCAACGTGATTAATGTATTTCGAACACACACACAGTCGTAAAAAACAACAATCGAAACAGAGACAGGGTTTTTCCTGCATAGAAAAATTGGATGCGGCCGCCTCGCACTCTCGCCAAAATAATGTCGGGTGTCATCACAAGAAATGGTGCGTGCATTTGTCGTTTGTACCTGCTGTTGCGGCATTACGCCACGGTGAAGGCGCTGTTTCGTTATCAGCACACTGAGGCGCTAAAAAGAGTTGCAGAACAAGAGCTAGCTGTGTTTCAAGGCTGTTTGTTTTGCATCCAGGTACGTTTAATTTCTTGAAATTTCTTTAATTAACATGACGTTCATCATTGCAATGTCTTTAGCTTTGCAGTTGGATCGTTGAATCAGCGTATACTGTACACAGCGGGTTTCCAAGTGAGAATGCACGTTGCGTTCAGAACGACTCGCACACGAATGACTCATTTGATCCGATGCAGAAAGTGCATTGGTACATTCTGGACAACAGGGCCATGAGTCCTAAAACCGCACCTCAAGAGAATCACCTCTGACCCAATATGCATTTTACTCAGAAGATAGGCCTGTTGACTGATGGAGGAAGAATAAAGGTATTTGGGGAATTCCAGCGTTACGGATGTGATATTTTGCGTAATGGACGTGACATAAAAATGCTCAGAGAATGAATTTGTAACAATTATATTGAACTATCTGTTTATATTTTACTGAACCCTTGTTGATAGAGTCAAAACATCAAAAATGTCAGTCTATAAAAACAATATATATTTTAAAAATCGGAAATAAACATGTGTTATGGATGTGACAAAAAAGGATGTTGTTTATGGTAGACGATAAACTTTGTAGGATTTCTTTAAAATAATATTCACAATCCTGAAGCAATAATACCCAATGCATGGAGAAGGGATGCCTCTTTATAGAACACAAAATAGTTATTTTAATTAATTTTCATATGTCCATTTATGAGGAATATGTAGCGTTATGGATGTGACAATCTTGAAAATTGCACTTACCTGACTATGAAAAATCATGCACTAAAAATAAAACAAATGCTTTACAAATTTGAAGAGAGATCTCACATGGGTATTTGAACCACCAAATGTTAAAATCTGTGCTGTTACCATAGTGACAACGCTGGTTAAAACTTAATTTTTATGTGGTAATGTTGACATTTTCATGGAATTGCCCATTTATAAATACCTGATTTCTTCGCCGACGATTCCCAAAGTTGCGTCGAACAAGTGTTTTATAGTTCTGACTCTTCTTAGTCAAATAATAGTACAGCACACAATCCGACACACACTGGAGAGAGGGAGAGAGAGAGAGAGAGAGAGAGGGAGAGAGAGAGAGAGAGAGAGAGAGAGGGAGCATTACAAATACAGCTGTGTCACAAGTTTTTTTTTAAAGAAAACACCATCCATGTTATGGAAAACACTGTCTGTGGGTGGTAGGTGTGATGTGAGCCTGTAAAGCCGTTACAGCGGTTCAGTTCAAACATCTAGCGGTGAACATTCAGGGGAGCTCCGTGTGCGAATGCAGTCAGCCAAACTCAAGTGAAAATCAGAACAAACACTGACCTTTCTCTCCAAAAACGAAGCAATCAGCCCGAAGTTCTTTGGATGCTGCACAAACCTGTCCCGCAGAAAACAGAAAAGTTCAGAAACACACACACACAAATACATCAATGTGACCACAGCTACTCACTTCTCCTTAAAGAGTGCTTTCTCGTGTTCAGACCAGACGTTCATGAACTGGCGAGATTTGTAGACCTTCATGGGGTCTTCCATCAGACCGTTCATGTTGATAAACTTCACACGTCTCTGCTCCGTATCGTACATCATGGGAGGAATGACAGACAACTGCCTCATGTGCTTTTCATTGTTCTGCGAGAGACACAAAGGTGTTGATGTCCAGGATAGTTCTGCATTACTTGTTGACATAAGTCTGAGCCTATGCTGACACACCCACAGCCCACTGTGCGGTCACTGACTAACTTGATGCATCTTGCATCCTAAATTGGTAAGCACTTGTGAACCACATGCTCCTATCAGTCTACCAATAGACTCCAAGACAATATCCGAAAGCCATTGGTTTGTCAGAACGTAGATGTTAAAGTATAATTTTTTTCAATCAGATTTATTACTTTGTACAAATGGCACATAGAAAATGAACCCAATGGTGGGTGGCCGGTCACTATGCGTGTCAGTATTTCCTGCCTAAATGGTCGAAAAAGTACGACAACTAGTGTCTTTTGGCTTACAGGTCAGATATTAAAAGCCACTGGTTTACCTCCTGCTCCGAAATGCCGTCAATGATCTCCGATATCTCATGTTCGCTTCTTGCAATGGTGGCAGACAGACCTGTCCCTCTCTGGCCCACCCTAAAGAAGAGAAGGATGAGGCATGGTTAGAGAAAGAGTTTTCTGTTCCTGGCTTTGTTGTCTCCGATCCATGAAACGGCGCTTTCCCAGCCAGTTACCAGACCAGAGTCCCGCCCTGTTTCTTCTCCCAAAAAAGCCTTTGAAGCAGTGGTTACAGCTATTGGCCAGATTCCTCTAGGTCTATTCATGAGCTCTGGAGCTCTTCGGTTTAGAGACAAGCTCCAGCAACAATGGCAACACACACTGGCTTTTCTAAACCATGTCAACTGGCAAACATCACTCACTGAAGTTGGACGGTCAGATGTGAATTAACGGAACTCCTATGACCTTTTCATTTAAGAAACAGAACTTTCTTATTCAAAACTGATGGCGTGTTTTTAACTACTGGATTTTTTATGACATTTGTTTCTGGCAACTCATTTTTCAGCAAATGTGAAAGGAACATCAAATTTACAACTGGCAGGGTTTCCTGTATCCTTACTTTTTAGAATCAACAGTTCCATAGGAACAGTTTTTTGTTTTATGATTTACCTCTTTATTAGGATTTGAATAAAAGACTGCCACAAATAAATTCATATACAATATGTAGATAGCGTCGTTCTTTACAGTTGCATTAAAGAACAAATATTCATCACCTCTGTAGTCCCAAAAACAAAGAACACTATTTCTAGCTCTATTAATGGAATAACAATTGGACATATACCTCTATACAGTATGTCAATCTGCAATAAACTACAACAACAAAAAGTTTTTGTTTTATCGGCAACAAAAATGTATCTGTATTATTGGGAGAATCAAGGTCAATGGTTAAAGGGATAGTTTGTGACAATTTTCTTTTTTTGGGGGAATGATCAATTTAATGTTCCTCTCTTTGGCCTTAGTAGTGTTCCAGAGAGGGAGAGAGATCCCTATTATTCAGGGAAGCCCAGCAACCTCTATACCAGGAACTTTTACAGCGTGACATCTGACCCAATCACCCATGGGATCCTCAATGCTGATTGGCCAACTGCCGAGTCAGACAGAACACTAGAAAGTCTTTACACAAGATGTTACATCACAACTGTATCAGCGAAAAGCAATACTAGTGAATGTGTGTGACTGACAGAACACTGGGTCATAAGGTTAACTCGAAGGCCTGGCTGACCTCTGGAAACGTTCCTGTTGCTCGCGCTGCTTGCGGATCTCGGGAAACTGCCTCTCGTAGTATTCACGTGTGCGGCTGTCTTTGGCTTTACGGCGAGGGTTGTTCTCCAGTCGCTCAACTTTTTTCTCCCACTCCGTCATCAGCTCATCATAACGTTGGCAAATGTTCTGCTCCTGAAAATAAATCAGACAAGTTGACATATTTGCTTTGAAAAAAATTTGACCATGCATTAAATTATGTCAATCATTACATCTAATCAACAGTTAGATAGTGAATTCACCCTAAAAGAGTTTGTTGACGAAAATTAATTTTCAATATATATATTTCCAAAAGTTCTGAATGTTTTTTTTTTACTTCTAGGAACCAAGTTAGACTGTAAATTGATATGTAAATTAGGGCCGCCAGATGGTGCACTTTTGAAACAACAGCAACAAAGGCGAAGCTTAACGACGTCATGCAGTAGAGTGGGATGATGGGAGATGTCGTTTTCACCATCCAGACGCCATCTTGTTCATGGACGAGGTAACGAATGAATGTATTATGTTTGATAACATTATTTTATGTTGTCGTAATGAACTAGCTGCACAAAACGTGGAATGTAATGTATGCTACGTTAACCAGTCACTGATATTTGACTTTGTCAAATGTATTGGTAGTGGAATGGTGCACAGTTTTACGTGTTTAAAACAGTCATACAGTTGTGGTTTAAAAAGGAAATTTGAACGAACCCACAGTATTTTAAAAAAAACGTCACTGGATGCATATTTTTGTGCGACACATACTGTATTTAATAACACTGCCATAGGCTTGTTCACCAGACTTAATAAAAAGCGCTATTGATAACGTATATAACACGACTGTATACTGCGTCATTGAACAAAACGCCGTACAACATTTGCACAATCTTAGGAATATTTAGGATGATGCAAGTACCCAAATGCATGAAATATATCCCTCTGTGCAATCGGTTTCTGGATGTCATAACCAAATAATTACATTGTTTTTGGGAACAGTCTACCACGTATGTTAACAATATAGTAATTAATGTGTTAGTTAAACATATAAACAAATTTTAAATGCGTTTAAATAATATTATACTAACTATTTATTACAAATTAGGGATGTCTTACTGTGTGATAATACCTCGGTATAAAGTCCACGGTACAATATCTCTTGCTATATTTACTAGGGCAAATGATGACTAACATAGAGTATTAAAAAATAAATATGTATTGGTTTAAATAATCTATTATTTCCTTATATCTTTTTCCTGTTACAGATATACCTTACATTAAAAAATATTAACACAAAAGCAAAGAAAGAGAGATAGAGAGAGCAAAAAGAGAGAGCAAAGAGAGACAGAGAGCAAAAAGAGAGAGCAAAGAGAGAGAGGGAGAGAGAGAGATGGAGAGGAAGAGAACAAAGAGATTTAATAAGAAGAGCTTGCAATCTGTCTAGAGAGACAAGTGTGCTTGTGTTTGTGTGTCTGCACTACAGTACACTGAGAACAAAAGCGGGTTGTTTTCCCTCTCTGAACGGTTAACCTTCCTCTTGGCCTTTGGCCATGTCCAGCGCTGACTGTTCTTGGTCCAAAAGGTCTGACCGACTCGGTCTATTAACAAGCAATTGCACTGAACTACACCTTCCTGAGAACCTATTTTAAAATGTAGTCAAAGTGCTTCCGTGTGGTTGGAATAGTGTATATTAAGTATATCCTTTAAGGAAAACATCATCATTCATCATAGATGTGGGCTGGGGAAAACAAGGCATGTGGGAAGAGGTCAGGAGACTTTTTCATAGTCACAGGTGATATAAAAGATGTTGCTTAACCTGGGACTGGTCTTAACCAGAGATTGGGCAAAGTGCCGAGAAGTAAAAAGCCTAGCGAAAATCTTAGTTTTTCAGAATACTAATTCAAAAAAGAAGAAGAAATCCAAACAATAATGGACAAACATCTACTTCTACATCGTGTCTTAAAAGGTTTTCATTTGAACCGTATTTTAATTTTTCAGCAACGTCAGTAAACTCTCATGATAGAAGAACACTAACACTGTAATCTAATGTTACGGTCACAGTGACGCTTACCCTCTGCTTGCGAGCGTGGTTCCTCCTCTTGAAAAACAGAATCAGCTTCTTCCTCATCACTTGATTCCTGAAGCAATAAAAACCTGCATGTTTACATTTGCCCACACAAAACCAACTAACAATGCACAAAACCATGAATTGACATGCAACCTGCCCATAAACAAACATGGCAGACAGCTTTTGGGTCTTCCCAACCCCACTAAGAAAACTTGACTCCATGTCAACAAACACCTAAAGGCATGAACCTGTGTATGTTATCTTAGTGTCTCGCCTATAGACGCCTTTCCTGTTAGTAAACATTGTGTGGTGTTTTTGTGGGTGGAGCTTAGCTGGAGGGAGAAAGATCCCTCCGACCACCTAACTAATGCTGGGCAGCATGTTTTGTTCGCTTGCTTTTTGAGAATGAATTGGGAAAATATCTGATTAAACTCTAACATGAAATGTCACTCACTGTCTAGGAACGCAATTCAAAGATTCAAAGAGCTTCAAACCCTCACGTGTCTGCTTGCAAAACTGGATGAATCAACAGGACACACAAAAGACAGTCAGACTGACCTTAACCTCCGTAACACAAAGTTTCACTGTAACCTACCTACACAGACAGGATTTCCTTTAGCGATAACCACACACACTTTCACCTACTTTAAACATTCCTTTCTGACACGCGCTGTGTTATACTTCTGTGTCAAACCCACTTGACTAACATGGTTGTAAACGGGGCTTTTGGCATTTATAGACCTCTGTGTCACTGATCACACAGCCAAATATGTTCAAGATAAATGAATAATGTCCAATTAGCATTTTATCCTCTGGTGAAATATGGTTGGTATCTTTATGACACAATACAATCAGTGATACATACATCACAACTGAATACATTTTAGATTGAGACTGAAACTCTAACAAAATTAAAGACCAAACATGTTCACAAGAGAGAGTAAAACTCCACATTTTCAAGAGAAAAGAAATCTGTAGGTTCAAGTTACTCTCTCTTTCTCAACAAAAACAGCTCTAGGATCTCTGGTTACAAAGCAGAGCTATCACAGCTGCTGTGGTCTGCATGTATACGGCACATCTGAGTCCACGTATTCAGCTGAAAAGTTCAAGTCAGTAGAATATATAAAGTGGACGACTTAAATAAAGGTTACTATGTGATTTAACTTACACTCAGCAATATTTAAATGGAGCTGAGAGAGACAGATACTCACGTTCTAATGTTGTCATGGTAGACTTTAGTATCAGATGGCTGGTTGTACAGAGGCTGTAAAGAAATGAATAAAGGGTGCCAAGATCAGCTCGATTACAACAGACACGCAAAATTATCACATCTTACAACTTTCTACTCACCAGTTCCACTTTAGGCCCCAGCCCTTCCAGTACCTTATGGGCTTCTTCTGCCTTTTTCTGTGACACAGAACATTGGGGAGACAGATGTTCAATATACATTTGTGGTTGAGATACTCTGACTGCAGACACACTTAGAAAAATGAACAAACAGTGCTCTCATTTGTTGACGGCAACTTTGATAGAGTATGTATGAGGTTATGTGTATTTCTGTGTGGTGTCTCAATAGATCCTACAGAAATGGCTAAAGCAAACTGATGATTTACCACTCGTTTATCTAACATTTAGTGAAAGGCAGTAAAAATAAACATCCCAAAAATCACAATCTCCTGAGCATTCTGGGAAATGGCTCCATTGTACAACATGCTTAATACAGCGATGCAAGTTAGGAGATTTTTTGCATTTTTGGGGGGGCATATAGCACCAATCAATAACAAAGCTTCTCTGTAGACTCTGACCAAATAAAAATGAAAAAAGTGCAGGACTGATATTAAAAGAGTTATAAAATGAGATCAAGTGCAGGACCTGATTGATGCGAGTTATAAGATCTCAAAAAGAAGTTATTAAGAGCTTTCATAAAAATAGAAGTTCAAAATGCAGATACAAGCAATACAAAAGTAATCCGTGCGGCTCCTGATGACATATTTATGTATTATGAAGTGAATTGATCGGTCTATGTCAGATTGTTGCTGCCGTATTTAGTTGGACGGTCAATTGTTTCAAACAATCAGAGTAGTCTTACAGCCATAAGGCCTGGGAGAGTACAAAAACGCACCACAAGGTGGGAACTTGTTTCAATCCAAGTGATTTTATTTCAGACAGCTGTCTCTTCACACGTGACGGAATCCAAAGACTTTACCCACAATAAGAATAAAAATAAAACATAATTTGTTTAAACTGACTATACAAACATTGAAACAAAAAACATGCTGTGAGCAGCAAAACCAGACATCACGCTAGCCTCGACATGTAGAAAGACATTTGCGGGCTTGGGTCTTTCTCTCACCCATAACCACGCTCAACCAAACTTCCTTTCCTTTCTCTCACCCGCACTTATACACATTTACACTTCCCGCCCAAAACTAATGGATCGTACCATCTTTATGGGTCAATAAACATGCTTTATCACAATGTGTTGCACCTACACCTCTCCGTACCTTAGTACTGTGAACTGATGTTCACGTGATGACGTCTGTGCTCATCATCACAGTCTCTAAAATAAATATTGAATATCATCTTTAAACTACAGCTTCTGCGACTGAAACTTCATACGAATATAAATCGCACCCAAGTGCCTTATGATGTTGCCTGTATCTTTGTATTGAATGTTCAAAATACGGCAAATCTGCAAACAGTTCGATGAATCTGTGTGTAATATTGTAACAGAAACATTCTGAAAAAAAACTAGGTTTCCGTGCACAAGCAGAGAGAAGCAATGTATCTGTGCTCATGTAAATAAATAATCAGGTTAAGAAACTGTACCCTGTTCTCATCATAAATGATCTGGACGATGCTGCGATGTTTGTGTTCCACCGGGGGTGGCGTCACTGGCTTTTCTGGCTCTACTGGCTTAGCTGCTTCCTCCTCCAATTGTTGCTAAGAGACAACACATATAACAATGAACAAATCTGGATAGTGCATAATTGAAATAAAATACGTTTTAATCTGAAATACCTACCCCAATCCCACACCAGAGTCTGATATTTTATAGTATCTGATACAAAAGTAAATGTACTTTACGGACTTAAAGTATCTTTCATTGCGTACCTAATTTAAGATGCTTTTAATGCAATGTCTAATAATAGAGGTTTTCAAATTTCTAACATCGAGTAGGAAAAAGAATTATAGCAAAGTTTGTATCTGTAACAGTGATTTTAATGAAGCAATTCTTGAAGTATTTGTGATCAGCATCAAACAGCACAGGTATAGCTCATACAGGCAGGAGAACTATGACACTCCTGTCTCAGAGGAACAACATTTCCCACAATGCTTAATGATAAAAATTACCACGTGGAGTGTTTGAAGCACGTGCTAAGTGAGGCTACACACCTGTTTCTTTTTGAGTTTGAAAATCTGCTGCTCGACCTTTGCAATTTCACGGTCCACCCGGTCCATGCTCTGAATCAACTCCTCCTTGGAGAGTTTGGAAGGTGATGCGTCTGCATCTTCAACCATCTGAGGAACACCACCGGGGGATGAGCCCTCCACCTTCACATTGAACTGAGTTTCCTGCAATAGAGGAAAAGAGGTCAAAGAGGCAGAACACAACAGCAACAAACCAGATATTTAAAATCCAATGAAAATGTACCATTAATAACATCCAACATTCTGCTTACAGTAATGTGGCGATATGTAAACATTTCTTTGCAATTCTTTATTTCTAATACACAACCGGTTTATTGAAAAGGGTAATGCAATTAGCTGTGCCTGTATTTCACCTTCTTAACATCTCCAGTATTCCTGATACTGTCCAGTATGGTATGTGTAGAGGGTAGAGCACTGTTGGTGGACAGAGCTCGTGGAAAGTGTGAGTCGGTTATGTTCTCCATGCGAGTACGTTTGGCCTCCAGAGTCTCCTGCTCCTGCTGAGATTGGGTGGCATGAAACTGTTGCTCATAGCCATGCCTTCGCTCCGGGGGCCTGCAAGAGATGACAGAGAAGCTTACAAATACTTTCAAGTCACAGTTTTGTGCTGAAGCTGAAAACATAACGCATCCAATTCTACACCACATTAATGCATATTCATTTCCATAACATAACAAGTGAAACAGAATATAATCTGGACTTGATCTTTTTGTGAGAGTGTGAAACATTGACACACTATGAAACAAAGGACCACTGCTTTTTCCAACCTGTAAGGCCTTGGTTATGTCAAAAGAACAATTCATCTTAAAAGATAGGTCAAAATAAGAAATGGGATCTCATTGTATTGTGGAAAAATAAAGAGGCATATTGTTTCGCCTAATGTCAGGATGCGTCACCTTTCTGTCCCGGGATGGAATTCTGATAGCAGTGAAGGTCTGCGACGCTGCAGGTCCAGCAGGGGTGTACGGTAATCTGGAACGGCGAACTCCTAAACAACCACAGACATGGAGATCAGATAGGAAGCACTGGTCAAAATAAAAACACAAGGGCCTCACGGATGAGGGCTGAGAAGCTTTAAAGACATGTGGGTAAAAAGACAGCATGTATGTACATGAGGGATAAAGAGATTAGACAAAAAGTTTGTGACAGTCAGAGCAACTAAAAATAATATGCACGTAGAGTGATGCACGATATTGGATTTTTGCCTGTATCCGATATGCCGATAATTTCCATCTCAATTAAGCCGATGCCGATACCGATATGTGCTGTATATCCACCTGGGCATTTTTACGTAGCTAAAGCGGCAGGTGGTGGACAGCGTTTTTTCAACCAGGGTACTCTGGTTACAAATTTAAGCTGCATGGGAAAAAATAAGCACCAGCAATGAGCCAGTGAAAAAAAACAAGGGGGCATAGCCCGGTCACTTCAGTGACTGTCCCTTTTCACATTTTGAAATGAGGATAAACTAAATAATTTTAAAAAAGTTTGGAAAATAAATTTGGTGCATATTAATTAAAGAAGCAACAAGAGGAGACGTTAAAGAGATCATAAACTTGCTTATGCAAGCTCAAGGTGTGCACAGACAAAAGGCACCCTTGAGCTAAAGTTCAAAATACTCCCGATGGACAATGGGCAGGATTTCACTTTATTTTTACTGTGTTTTAGTTAAAAACGTTAATCAAATAGGCAGTGCACGGCTAAAGCGCGCAGTGATGTATTTCTGTGCGCACTCGGTTGATGTGCAAATATGCTGCTTTAACAAGCATTTAATTAATTAATTTAATGTTATCCGAGATTGTTATCAGTGTATTTTTTTACATTGATAAAGTAAATTGTTAAAACTTAAACGCGAAAACAATACCGGGGCACGAGGGAGTGCAGCAAGACCCGCACACTGACACAGAGCAGAGCGAGACTATCAGCCTATGTGCAATACGTGCCTCAGCCTCGCACGGCATCGGCCCATTTTCAAGGGATGTGCACAAATGTTTAAGAATAAAAGAAAAAAACTGTCACCACCACAAGGTTAATTTACTGCTACAGATGACCTATAGAATTGTCACGTCTTATTTAACGCATCTTCGCTTCAACTGTAATGATTTATAATATACAGAAATTAAAAATAATAATTTGTATGTGTTCCTACCTTTTTTATTGATGCAAATGCAATGCTTAACAAGCAAGACACTCGCCATGAACGACAAAGAAAACAATATTTAAATGTGGTGCTAAAAAGGGAATATCTAGCACTATAATCGCTCCGTCTTTGTTGCAGGGTATTTTTTTAGATCTTAACAGCTCGGAGGTATCAAGCAGTTTACTTGACCGGGACTTCGAGAAGATCAGTGCGGTTTCTCCGCTGTCGGCTTGTTGAACAGACTTTCACCAGAGTAAAAAAAACCTAGCCTACATGCTTGTTTTTCTTATCAAGAACATGTAAAACAAAATAAACAATAATATTATATAACACAGACTGTCAATATACTCACTGTATGTTGCGTTTTTTTAATTTTGTTTAGTATTTTTTCTTTTCTTAAATGCAGTTAATGTATTTTTCTATATTTTCTACATTTAAAAAACTATAGACACAGGATATAATATTAATGCGTAATGAATATTTAATGATAATTATAAGCTTGATGTGAAATTGTGACAAAACAAAAACATAACAAATTACTCATTATTAACTTAATTTAAATAAACAAATATTAAATAACTGAAAAATGCCCATCCCTAATTAAAACCCTGCCCCCCAAATAAATACTCCACGGACATGCTGGCTGTAGGATAAACACGCAAATTGACCCAAACGCATATTAATCAACACTTCCTATCGGCGAGGCATATCGGCGTAATTTTCTGTATCGGGTCCATGTCAAAGATTCATTTATAAGCCATTATCTGCCAATAATATCTGCCTTCCGATAATATCGTGCATCCCTATGCACGTATCATCTCCACACCCACTGAAATGTGTAAACCTGCTGCTATATTGTAGTAAAACAGAGACAGTTCAATTTGTTTAATACTAGTGCAAACACTTTTACCATCACCCATTCTTCACTTCATCAGGAAACCACAGACACCATCAGCACAAGACTGACAGCTGTCTATGTGTAACATTTCTAGACCTCTCTCTGACTAAAGTTTTAGTTCAACCAAAAAATTACAACGCTGTCATTTACTCACCATCTTATCATTTCAAACTAGCGATGCACAATACAAAAATTTTGCCCGATATGCCAATATTTTCCCGTCATTTTATCCGATATCGATATACTGCAAGTCTAGAAGTCTTTTTTTTGATGATGATGGAATAAAGGTGCTTCTCTTAATGTTTTTATTTCATGGCATTTCCAAAAGCTTCAAAACCACTTATTCCCCAAATTGGTTGTCTGTAATAAAGCAATCCTTTATTTATCTATTGACATGTCTCCGTAAAATTTTACCTTATGAAAATATCTGCAAAACTTGTTATATTTCACAATTTTACATAATTACACAAAGTTTGTAATGGGTGTTTAACTGTTGATGGCAATAAAACAGCACATAGTAATAATGTCTAATAAAAACTTTAAAGAAAAACCCATACCAAGTGTTTTCGATACAGATTTATTGAGAATCATTACGAAATGCGTTTTTTTCCCGCAAGACATAATTGATTACTATTTAGAAGGATACTTGGTAATATTGGCATAATTTTGTTTCGATATGTCTGATTCGGTATTTTCCGCAGTTGTCTGATGTAGCATTCCGGCGTATCTCACGTATCTCAAACAGCACGTGAATCGAATCAAATGCAATTTGCATCCTCTTGGAAATATTTAAATAGTTAAGTCTTAAAAACGTACAAACTATAATTTTCCATGACGATACAGCACTGGCCCGATCAGTTAAGTGACTTTCTCTCAACTGGCCCGAGGATCTGCCGTGTTGGCCCCCAGGCAGGCCATTATAAATGCATGATTTGATTTGCATTCCAAATTTTTATATTACTGCTTCTAGAGCATACATTTCATATTTTATAAAACTATGTTTGGATATCAGTGTGAAAAAGTTTGTGAAGTTTATAACAGTCATTGAACAAAAACACTTAAGAGTTGAGAAACAACTTTCAGGAATTATCTTAAACCAGGACTAGGCCTAAATTAAATTAGGAAAAAAACAAACATGCCTTACTAAAAACATTCTTTGTGTGCATTTTGAGACAAAACAGGAAATGATGTATTTTAGGATTTGTCCGTGCAAATTGTTTTCCGTTTGGACAGCTCTTACATTTGTTTAATCTAGGACTAGTCTAATCCCCGTATGGGAAACTGCCCCCTGTGTTTATGTGACAGTTCAGACTCAATAAGACACGAAAATGAACTTTAGCACTCATGTGCTATGTGCCAGCTGGTCTCTTTGCAAGTGCACGTTCATGTCATAATGCTTACACATGCAGCAATTTAATTTATAGGCCAATATTGCCCGATAATATATGCGTGCTGAAAATATTGTGCAACCCTATTTTTAATCCTTTGACTTTCTTTCTTCTGCAGAACACAAAAGATCATGGCACAATGGCGGTGCTCAATCACTTCTCTTGTGCAGACACGAAAGTCAAAAATCTCCAAAATATATTTTGTGTTCGGCAAAATGATGACAGAATTTACTTTTTTTGACAAATTATCCCTTAAAGTTTTAATCTGAGGATTGTTTTAAAAAACGTGCGTTGCTATTACATGAATTGAGTTAATCATAAGTGATTCAATCAAGCTGCTTTAACATGTAAATCTTGTTTAGTTTCTTTAATCCAGTCATATTCTCTTAACATGAAGATTCATGATTTTTTAAAAGAAAGACCCTCTGACTCCGCCTTTAACTTTAACCACTCACACCCCTGCTGGCCCGATGTGGACCAAGGTATTTGGTGGGAAAAAACCCTGGCCGGGGAACGATCAAGCCTCAAAAGTGACAGTGGAAACACGACTGGCCCTGGCACACATTAGCACGCTCGCTCTTTGCCTGACAGTGGAAACACGTGATCCAGAACCAGTCACAATCTAAACCTGAAGTAATAAGTAGCGGGTCAGATTGTCTAACGGTAAAAATGTAAACAATACATCGTGATTCTACGAGTACACACAACAGTAGCTCTACATATATTCTAAATACAGTAAATAGCAACAGATCGGCTTTCCATAACAATTGGTATCCATAGAATCTCACATGTTAAATTATGACGACACTAATCACAGTTGTGTGAGTTGGCTGCTGTACAGGAAGATTATTGCAAGATCTGCTTAAATGAGGTCATCAAGCTGCAACCTCACATTTCCAGCAGATTCACACTTCATACCACCATCTGTGCTTAAGTCAAAACTGATAAAAATTACAGAACAAACATGGCCATGTTCGTGTCCGCAAACATGAAATGTGCAAATAATTAGTAATGCGGAAAAAAAATACGTGCAGGAGGGGGAAGATAGACAGCTGGAGTCTGTTTATTTCTGCTTGTCTAGCTCTGAGGAATGAACTACAGTGATGATAACCAAAATGATTTATAACGCTGAGGCCCAGCCTCTCTAGTCTCCTTTTATCTAAGACAAGGGGAATACTAGGCAAGGGAAAAAAGGAGAAAACAAGCCTGAAGGGGCGTTCACACAAAGCATTTTGCACCAACAAGAAACCGAAGTAATTCAGTTCCAATGGAAGACTTCGTGCAATACAGCTTTGCAAGTGCATTAGACGGAGCGGCTTGTTAGTGTACAGAGTGTTTGTCTTTCTGCTTGTTTGTGTGTGACATTAAACGATAGCGCACCTCTAATTTCCTCAGTTTTAGTCTATTTTGCACTTGTTTCCCGGCTGAATTTAGTTCACAAAGCCTATATCTAGCTATTATTTCCGTAATGCCGACACGAAATCCAACTATTTTAATCTGTCATCTGCCGGTTCTACGCGTATGAGTGGATGTGTTGCACAATTTAACCTGCTACACGTGTGACACTTGTTAATTTGTATGTGTCTCACTCTTTGACGACATAAACACATGAACTTCATGTCCAGAGTTGCCCTGAGAGTTTATTTCAGGTTATATTCAACTGTTTTCACTGTTTGAGAAAAACTATTGTCACTGAACTACACACATTGAAACTCAAGTGTCTAATGTGGAAGCTTCTTCATGACACCCCACCAAAATAGATCAGGTTTACCCAAATGCTTGAATGAAAAAAATACTGTAGTGTTCTAAAGTAATTTATATAGCAAATTGTGATATTCTTGTTGTAAATTGATCAACTGTAGTATACTTTAATATTTACTATAGTAAGGTTAAAAAACACTAGAAATTTACTGCATTTTACTATAGGCCTAGTCAATACTGAAGTATAGGCTCCTACAGTATTTTTATGTGGACAAATATATTACTATTGTATAGTAAGATATTAACAACGAAGAACCATAAAGTGGGTAAACTAAAAATACATGTCCTCTGTTGTTAACCATTTATGTGATGATCTGCATTTGTGTTTTTAATAGATGATAACAGATGTTTTATACTTGTGCTACCTGTACAACTGTCTGGCCTGTGCTACAAAACTTTAAACCTCCGTGGCACCAGTTCTATGTGCAAAAAGACTTCATATAGAGCTCTGTATTTCAAATCAGATCGTGGATCGAGATTCTTTGTTATGAAGATCGTCATATGCTTTTTTGGGAAGATTGCCCAGCCCTAGGTGCTAGTCAGAATTTGGAAAGCAAAAACTAAGCATTCAGGTCTACAGTAGAATCGAAACCAGTACAGGTTTGTTTTTGAGACTGAACTATACAACAACCAGCCAAGATCGAGATCTACAGCAGTGGTCTGCACATAATCTCTGATCGGGCATGAGTTTAAATGGGGAAGTATACGGTGTGCTTGGTACTGACCTGTTGGTGGCGTGTGGCATATTGCACTGAGTGTGTTGGATATCGGCTTTGCTCGCTGTTGAAGGACCCCTGGCTGGGGGAGAAGCCTGAACTAGACATACTGTGGCTGTCTGGTGGGGTGCTGGAGGCTCAGACAGGGCCTGAAGCACTGCTACTCAATCACGGGCTTGATGTCGGCATGACCGTGGTGCCGAACCACCTGGTAGAGAAAGAAGGAGAGGGGGAGAACATTAGAACATTGTCAGGACCCAAGGATTCTGCAGGATTGCGTACAAACTATATCTTATCTTATACTTAATTTTTCTTCGATTGATTTCCTTTATTTACGTATTACAGCTCATTTAAATGCTCACCATATAGTTACAATGTAGGAAAGTTATGAAAATGTAATAAAGATATCAAATTAAATTCTGATAATCAGATTATTTATTAATTTATATTTATCTTCTTGCTAAATAATATTTATACAGTAGTAATATAGGTAACATGTATGACAGTGAAGTTTGAATATATGCACAAACAATGAAAGTACACTATACGACCGGTGTTGTAAACTGGTGTTCACGGGGTCTGTAGTGTAGGTCTTTATCACTCTTCACTCTCTATTAGATTCGCACTTTTAGTGTGTTGCGACTCTCTGTCTTTAGGTTTGTTTATTCTCACACTTGTCTTTGCACTGCGAGTCTCTGGTGACTCCACACACATCTCTCAGTATCAAACAAGTCAATTTAAAAGTGCTCACGTGGCGAGCATCACATCATATATAACGCAAGTTTCGCCTCAAGTTAAAATTTATTAAAACTACTAACCGCTTTGCAAAGCGACCTGACTTCTGAAATAACAGGAAATAAGCTTTACTACATGCACGCACGAGCACTGCAGGTAAGAGAGAAAGCAACGTAATGTAGCGGAACACGAAACTACAGACTGAAATTATTTTATTTTAATTATTTAGCAGGGACAATAGGCAGTCAGATAACTCCTAATACCGGACATCCCAATACAACTCAATAAAACTGCATGTACAAAACATCATCAACACCCTACAGCAAAACACAGGAAGAACAACATTCAATGTTCACATACTTTTTCTAACCTATGTTTAAATTTAGCTTAAATTGCGCAAAAGTAGAACAATGTCTTATATTATTTTGTAGGTGGTTCCTGCTAGTAACAGCTCTTACAGAAAAAGCAGAACAATCAAAGTTAGTAGCTCTAAACTTCACAGAAGCCTCTAGACAAAGTAGGTTTTTTTCTTACATTTACATCCCGTTGAGACAAATTCATGCAAAGAAGAGGGTGCGAGATTATTAACAATTTTATGCATTAAAAAATAGTTGTGAAACAAAGTAAAATTGTCTAGAATTTCGTTTTATTATAAAGAAATGATGACATCTATTTGGCTTCTTAGCAAACACATTTAATGCCAGTTTATACAGACTATGCAACGGTTTGAGTACTGATTTTCCCGCTTGTGACCATGTTGTAACACAATAAGAGAAATGATAAAGGATTAAAGGATGCAGAAACACCTTGGCAGCGTTTGTAGTCACTCAATTTGCGCCTCCCCTCCTTCAACCAATTATTTGCCCAAAGACATAATTCGCGGGTAAGAGGCGAAGGACCGATAAATATGCAGAATAAAAGAATTTCCACGGCTAAGGTACAAAACAGCAAACATAACGAAATGTGTTGCAAATAGTATGCATGTGAAGCTAATGCAGGAAACATGCGTTTAAACTTCAAGCACTTAACTATTGTATAAAGCGCTCTAAAAATACTGCAAAGCATACAAAACATTATACATCACGCTAAATACTATTTATTTTGTAAGTAGCTATTGATAGGAGCCAAATGTGTATCAATCCAGCACTCATGAAGAATAATCAATAAAAGCCTTCAGGTCTCGCGGGCTGTTTGAGATCTACACCAGCACCGACAGTCAGAGGACAAAATACTAAACGGAGTTCTCTTTCACGCCATCTTACTCTGAAATGGACTTATAAACACAAAATAACATAAAAATTCCCATATTCACAAGAAACCTTGTAAAGGTATTCAGTTTCGTGACCAAATAGTTGGGAAACAAAACATTTGTGTTCCGGTATATTAGCCGAGCTCTGAAAGGGGCAGCAGCATAATAAAGATCTCTGTTCATAATGTTCATAAAACAACAAAGTACGGTCCCAAAAACACTCAAGGGTAGGAATTGTGTTGTTTTCACAACAAATAAAGGAAGGAATTAGCTTTAAGAAAGATGTGCTTTAAATTTGGTTAAGTGTTGAATGAGAGTTTACATATACAATAAAAAAATTCAATCATAAACAATGATTTGTATTCATTTCTAGTTGACTTATTAATGTACTAAATACATTTCAATGAAGTTTCATCCGTAAAGCACCAATTATTTCTGGCAAATCACCGGAACAATGAGAATAGGATCGCCTTAATTTAGAGCTGGGAGCAGATCGTGCCACGCTGCTCGCAGGGAAGCCATGTTTCAAAGAAGGTCAAAGGTATGCTTTATTTGTTATGGGTCAATTAATTCACATGTTTTTTCATCATAATGCCCAACTTGAAGAGCGCTGAGTTAACCACGCCTACTTACACTCCCCGGAATAGAAAAATTTCTTACAGTTGAAATTTCATTTCACAATACTTGCATTTTCCGTCATTCCGCCCAGCCCTATTTCCACCTCCATACACGCTCTAGATAACAGCTTTGCTCAAGTCTAAAATTCACCTCGTCAAGTTGTCAACTCACATCACATATTGTTGCATCCACATCAGAATCAAAATAGTACTCTGCTCCGAAGGGTAATTTATTGGAAAAATGGATGCATGTATCTGCTGACTAAAAGCTTGATGAAGGTAACGCACAGTAAAATAACATCTGCTGGGTTTCAGCTCAATGCTGTCTGTGATATCATCAATACCTGGACTGACACATACCAGTAAAATTCACTAACAGATGCTGCTTTCAAAACAGAGGTTTATTGTATGGTAAGATGGAGTCAAAAAGTAAAGGGCATCTGTTTGACAGAAGACAAGCTTTGAAGACCTCTGTACCTTGATTTAGCAGCAAATGAGTCTGTTTGCATATCCAAATCAATCACCAGGAATCTCCAACACTGGAGCCTCCTGGGTGTACTTTAGTGCACGCAATGCACGCACAGACACAACCAGACTATTGTTTTATATGGTGGCCACACTTTTACGACATTTTGCCCATCACTTGACACCAAAGCATGCTAAGGCACAATAAGAAAATAAAAAATAATAATCAATAAAATATATTAGACCGAATAGTGGTCACGAGATGTTTTTAAAGACATATAGCTGAAACACACATGGGAGAGAAGGACAAACACAGAATAGTCCACACAAAAGAGCAGGCACATTCTGCAAACCCAGAATTTGTCAGAAACATCTGCTTGATTTCATATCATCTGGGCATATTCACACCACTGCAGAGATGAACCGCAAAACTGCCAATGACATGCGAAGAACCTTTTAAAAAGTGATACAGTGCATCGCTAGATGCAGTTAATGAAGGGCATTTGTGCCTGTTTTGCTTCAGGGGAAGCTTACGGTTTTACAAGAACAATGAACCGAGATCAGTTCGGTGGACTCTGTCCTGAATCTGATCAGCATAAAATGGCACCCTCTCCACGGGGGGAATCTCCTTCAAACTCTCTAGCATCCACGCTCCTTGCTTAATGCTTGAATGCATCTACAAACAATGTTTTAAGGAAACAAGTCAACTGACTAAGACAGCAAATCACAATCAGTTAGTTTGTGTATACTTTTTTTATCACAGCTCATCTAATATCAATATTATACTTTTTGATGAGAAACAGGACATTACAATGTCACCCTGAAACCAAAACCCCAGAAAGCAGAGTGTCAACGTGGCAGCCTGCCCTCAAGTATTTTTCGGCGCTGGCCTGCTCACAGACATGGCAGCACAACAATTACACGTCCTGTGTTCAACTTTACTGTGCCCCAGCCAGCACATTAGCCAGCTATTATAAAAACCAACAGCGGTGAGAAATGGAAAAAAGGGAAAAAACAAGCCTGGCATGCTTTAAAAGCACACCGTATCTTTCCTGATGGCATGCCTAATTAAACTGCAAGTGGTGCGGCATACAGAGTTGAGATTTTTGGTGCAGGGTCAACAGAGAGAGAGGCGTTTCATGATGAACAGACAGACACAGATACCCCGGCATTGCTTTGTTACAAGATAAAACAAACTAACTTGTGTCCAATTGTGATATTAAGCAGCAAAGCACAACATATGATCTATTCGTGGGGGGACAAGTCCTTGTTTGCCCTTTACTAAAACACAGTAATAACCTATGCAGACATTATGATTATAACCCAGCAAAGTATGCTAAACAAATTCTGCATCCTAACACAAACCTAAATGTGTTTTCTGTCTGCAGATCATGTGGACATGCAAGAACAATTCATATTAAAATGCTAAACAAAGTACCCAACATGCCTTTTTCCGTTCCCCAACAAGATATTAGCCTCTTTAGCTTGTAATCCTTAAGGTTGTTGGATATAATTGTATTTCTTAACAGACTGTATTGTACGACGCAAGTCATTAAGTTTTAAAACGTACTAAGTTCAAACATTATGTTATTTCCAGGCACACAAACATTGGTGAACACGAACACTGTCTGCATCACGTTTCGTATTTATCAATTGGTGCATGACTTTACAAGATTACAAAGGCTTTTACGTGTGTAACATGCTAAATACTCTTTTGTTAGTGTGAGATGTCATCATGGACTTCCAGTAACGTAAAAAACACAAATGATTAGTGTCTCTATATGACAGAGACTATAAATTATTTCATGAGTAAACATCCTGTGGTATAAACTCTAATGGCGTTAGCCAGGAGGCTAGTAACTTAGTAGTTCAACGAGGAAATAACGTTACCGTTTTGTCGAAATCGAAGACAAAGGCCTGCATATCGCTGCTTCGCTGAGATAGGAATAAATACTATAAAAATATAATGTAAACAAATATACTCTGTAAAGGGGCAAAAGTTGAACTTAGTCTAAGAGAAATAGCCTTTAGTTAAATGTTTCACCTTTGCGTTTAAACCCGTGTCGCCATCTTGAACACAAGCGCCCAGCTCTAACTAACCTGCTTGTAATACACAACAACCCGCTAAAATACACATTTTAATGAACAGACTTACCTCATTTCCACAGAGATAATCCAATACGTGTTGACGGGTGATTTTGTGCTATCGGCGTGTGATATACTGTAATTCGTAGGCAGTGCGACTGCGCGAGCGTTGCAGTCACAAACACACACTTCAAACACAGGCTATCGTTAGATATTTGTCCTTTCTAAACCGTGGATACAACGGTCTTTCTATATAAAATGTTACGCCAGAAATTACTATACGGTACAAACGTATCGGTTTCTGTTCGTTAAATGCCAGGTGGCGTAGATTTTGTGCAGCTCTGATGCACCTGAGGAGACGAAGCGAAAGAGTTTTTCTCGAGCTAAGAGGATGAAACGGTGTGACGCTCAAACTCTCCCCACAGGCGGCCTTCAACGCACCCAAAATAGTCCTTATAATATCGTAGATTAAACATACAGGAGCCAATTATTTTATTTAAAATTCTCCTCTTATAAACAAATGTATTTATACTAATTATTTCCCGTATGACATCTAGCAAGCCTGTTTAAGATATTATAAAGACTTCTATCATGCAATTTTGTTTTTAGTAGTTTATATAATATGGCGATCAAATGCTGGAAGATAAAATAATATTTAAGTACTAACAAATAACCGTGTGTTTTTGTCTACCGCTCTGCGTGCGTATAGGAACCTATCTTCAGCAAATGTGTGTTTCACACGGACTGTTTTAAGACGCGGTCGAGATGTTTGTTTTCGTTACTGGCGTATGTGTTCTTGTTGCTTACATTGTTTCTATAAAGTTTGTGTATTGCAGGTATAGACAGTTATGGCCACATATGTGGGATAAAATATCCAATCCGTTACACACTGGTGCAAATAAACAATTTAGTCCAACACAAGAGAGATCCGATGTACACTTACTGAATTCTGAGGAAAAGGTGCGCACGAGATCCACCGGGATACGAGCTCTGTTGGTCACCGCGCATCCAGATGATGAATGCATGTTCTTTGCACCCACCGTCTTGAAGCTTGTTGAATCAAAAGTAGACGTACATTTGTTGTGTTTGTCAACAGGTAGGTTTTGTATAAGGTTTTGTTAATTTTCTGCTTCAGTTGCAATGAAAACATTGTTATTTTGGGGGTTTAACGCTTAAACATGTTTATTTGTATTTATTATTGTTTTCTCACAGTACAGTATTGATAATACATGACTGCACATTAAGTGCATTCATTAAATCAAATAAAGGCTTTTTAAAATGTGGTTGCTGTTGAGCTATATTAGAGGACTTACAAAAGGAAATAGGAATATCTTAAAATATTTTTATATGCTCAGGCAACTACAACAATCAAGGACCACAACGCAGAAAGGAACTGCTCGGCAGCTGTACAGTTCTGGGCATCCCATCCCACAATGTCACCATCACAGATAACAAGTAAGGGGAGCGCACAGGACACGCAATGGCTACCTCATACAGTTTCACTGTGCAAAGGCTTCTTAAATGAATATACAAATCATTATCCTATAATAACTAAACTATGAATAAAGATTGCATGTAGGTGCATCAACACTGGACATTACATGCAATCCTAATATTTCCCTTTTTTTGTGGATTTGTGGTCATTCATTAGCAGTTTTATTCATGTGCTGTCCCTCGAGGTGTCAACCCCATTTAACACACCCATTAAGGTCTACCATGCTGAGCCTTGCCCCACCTCTTCTCCCCTGGCTGCCCTCCGAGCAAACACTGGCTCTGCTACAAATAAAAAACATCCATTCTTTCACGACACAGGCACAGTCAGTTTAGGCTGATGAATGAGAGCTCCCTCTGTCACTGGAGGACATAAATGACCAGGGTGGGGGTGCAAACAGAGAGCAGTACTCCACCCCCCTAAGAGCTCCATTCTGATATGGCCTGAAAAAGGAGTCATGGGGCAGAGTCACCTGCCACACCAATTGTGACACCACTATGCAAGATTACAGCAGTCATATTTCATCGGTTTGGTTTTCATCGTCTAATCGTCTGTGACGTTTCTTCTCATTCATGTGCTTGCACACTACTTTCCTGAATCTTTATTTGTCTCCTCGTTCACTGAAATAATGCATAATAACCATATTCCAGATTTCCAAAACACGGGCGGTACAGAAAAGTGTTCTTTCCACCCACATATTCTGTCATTGCTTAGGATATAGCCTGGAGTAGTTTCAAGGACACTAAGGAACTGTAGATCAAAAGCCATATGTATAAACAATTCATTAGTAGCAGAGTTGATTGCCCTGTTACGAGTAAAAAGTTTGGATACGCCTACGTATTTTTGCGTCTTTAGAGTAGCCAATCTCTGCATGGATTACAGCTCTGCACACCTCTCAACCAACTTCACAAGGTATCCCTCTGGCACTTGTGTAGGCTGCTTTCTCTTCACTGGTCCAACTCTACCATTCTATTGTTTATTATTTCAAGTTTAGTTTTGTTAAGAAAATCATTTGTAAACATCATTTTTACTTAGACATCAAAAATTAATTTTAAATAATAAAAATGTTATGAATGAACTAGATCAGTATACATTTCGTTAGGTGTGACCAAAAATGTCACTTGTATAACAGTGTTGACCTTTACCCGCATAAGCCATTTAATAGGATAAGGGGCCTGGCGTGTTTGTAGTGAGTTCTGTAACAACAGATATATATAAATACGTTTTGCATCCAGAGAACCCATAAGTGAGTGGTAATTGCACTCAAGTCGTGGTGAATTTCCTCATACCAATAAGTTTATTAAGTTGTGACATGCTCTATCCAAAGCAACCTAAGTTTACTCTGTCTTTGCATTAATACAAACACAATGTGTGTGTGTGTGTGTGTGTGTGTGAGAGAGAGAAAGATTCTTTAAGACAAGATTATAAAATGTTGCCTTTTCATAATGATAAAACAGCATTCAGAAGCAACATCAAACTTGTTTTCTGAGACTCATTTTTTTTGATGTGCAAACTGAAACAAAATCTTTCTATTCCTACATTTAGTAGAAACTTTCATTCAAAGCTAATTACAAATATAGAACATTCAAAGAAATACCTAGAGGTAGTAACCTCACATTTAAAAAAAACGATTTGAGCATTTCAGAGACCACATACAGTAAATTCCATGCCTCTGTCTCGGCCGAAAAAAGAGTCCATCCCAGCCAAACTGCCATTTTGGGAGCCTTGTCTTTTACTTACTATTAAACATTTTCCACAGTTCAAAACTGAAGAAGTCAACAGAAATGTGTAAACGCATCATGAAAGTCAAACTGTGCTTAAATGAGGTTTTGTAAATAGCATGCAAAAAACCTAAGGCGATCTTAGTTTTCTCATCCACGCAGAGAACAAAATTGTTACTGGATGGTATATGTTTTTCTGGCGATTTTCCAGTAGTTCTTCCCTGCTTGATTAAGCTTTTTCGGTAAATATGCATTGGTGTTATCACGCTTAAATACTGCAGAACCCCAGAGGTCTAAAACTCTTTTCACATTTGGAGGTTGTTGACTTCTTGGTAGGAAGGAAAAGCTAAAGCATAATGGCCTGACTAGCTGTCCCCTGGGTGTTTGTGTGTGTGTGTTCATTTGGCTGATTGTTTAACAGATTATACATGGGCTGACATCTAAGTTCTTCCAAATTTAACAAGACAAGATAAGATACTATGATACGCCCTTGTTTAATATGTTTTGACTGCTTTGGCCAAAAAACATTTCAAAACATAAAAAATGTGTCTCTATTTTGAGTTATTTAGGTATTTAGACATACACCTCTGACAAATGATATCATGTACAAACAAACTGTGTGTGTACTGTATACCATCTGTTCCAGTCAATACTAAAACAACAACTTTCGACTGACTATGTATGTGTTAGGTCAAGGACCAGAAGATCATTCTAGTGGCAGTAAGAAGAATCAAGGTGTGTTGTGTTCTGAGAAGCCTGGAAGTGCTTGTGTGTGTCTGTTGACTTGGTCATAAGTGTCATGTAAACACAGACAATAACCTGAAACTTTTCTAATCACGTGGCATGGTGCCCGGTTCCATGCTTTACTTTTTAATAGACAGTCTGTCTATCTTTCTGTCTTTCTGTATCCTTTTCATACTCCCCTTTTAGTCTTTACCCAGCCGCTGACACTGTAATCTTTATAGTCCTTACCCCTAGTAACACAGACAGACATTAAAAAACGAGATTTAATCCCTCCCCAAATTTTCCAAAACCCAGATTGTGAATCACTTGTGTGTTTTTATACAGCAAAGAGGATTTCATTTTAAATAGCATTTCACTTTTGAGTCACCCGGATCTTTTGTGTTTTATACAGTGTAGTGTATGTCTTCATATTTCTAGATTTGGCTGCAGATTCACAGCAGCTAAGATTAAATTTTCTGTCTTTCATTTGTTTCACTGGCATAGCATCGTCTCACCAGACTGTGGTAATCTGATGTGCACGTTTAAGGCCGTGTGTGTGTCTAAGCCAGGTCATCTGGGCTCCGTGCTTGTTCAGGAAAGGTCGCTATATAGTTGAGTGATCAGGGATATTGTGTGTGTGCTGTGAACCTATTCTGCTGTCAGCAGCTTTCACCACTGTAACACAGGAAGTTCTGAACAAACAGTCTCTTAGTTGAAAAATAATTTGAGCTTTTAAACTTCAGGAACCATGAATATAAAGTTTCTTATATATCTTTAACAATATATTTGAATCCAAGGCGAAGATGACAATTTTCCACAAATTCACACACATCACTTGCACTCGTTCACAGTTTGTGTAGTTCATAACATTGAATCTTAACTTGAAGAACTTAAAGAATTCTGGAAGCAGACTGACAGATAAAGGGGAGGGGTTAACGGATGCTCCGCCCACACTGTCTAACATACGTCATTTAACATGGATAGTCCTTACAGGAAGGAAGTGCATTTTCAGATTATAACTGAAAATTATGAGGGCACACAAATTTCACAAAGTCTATTCAAAAATGACCAATTTATAAACAATTTACAATAAAGGATAAAAAATAGGCTTAAATTTCACTGGGACTTTAAACTCTGTTACATCTTAAAGGGATACTTCACCCAAAAAGGAAAATTCTGTCATCGTTTACTCAACCTCAGATTGTTTCAAACCTGTATACATTTCTTTGTTACGATGAACACAGGAGAAGATATTTGGAAGATTTTCAGCAATTTTCAGTTTGGGACATCATCCACTACCATAGTAGGACATTTTTTTTTGTTGTTCTAAGGTACACAAAATAAGATATTTAAAGAATTTAGGAAAACAAACTGTTCTGTGACCCCTTGAACTACCACACTAGTCAAACATGTCCCGATACTGAAAATTACTAACATTCTTCCAAATATCTTTCTCTGTGTTTATCAGAACAAAGTCATTTATACAGGTATGAAATTACGCAAGGGTGAGTAAATGATGACAGAATTTTCATTTTTAGGTGAACTATCCCTTTAATTTGGAGTGCGTGTCCTCACAGGCTCTGAATGGGTCACGTGACCCTTCTCCTCTCCTACCGCAAAGCTGCATTGACCGCCTACACTTTGACCGCGGCAATGCATCATGGGAGTGCTTTTGTGATAAGAGCACATCTGAACACGCTCCACTAAACCTGTACTGAGTCAACCCTAGCACTCGTTCTCTCTCTTTTTTTCTGTATTATTCATTGAGGCAGACAGATGTACTTTCTGTCACTCTAAATTAAAACGCAGACAACATAGCCCACCTGCTTAACAGGGTAACATCAGGTTGAGTGCCTGTCCTCTTTTACTTCCTCTAATAGTTCTCTCGTTTCTCTTTCTTTCTTTCTCTCCCTCTTTCTATGTCATGAGTTGAGATCTTTGAGTGGGTGTTAGGTTTACTTTTGTAGGACTATCCTTCTTGTTTTGCTTGAACTGGTCTGATAAAAGGGTTTCTTGTAGAGTTCTTGACTTGGCTTTGCTTTTCTTAAAGGAATAATTCAACTAAAAATTAAAATTGTCTTTTTGCTTACTCACCCTCATGCCATTATTTATGTATATGGCATAGCTTAATCTGTTAACATGGGCAAATCATGTTTTATTAAAATGACCCAATACGTCGTGGTTGAACTGTCTTCAACAACATTTTTTATTGTACCTTATAAACAATTTAGGGAATGAGTCAACCTACTGCACAAACAAAAAACAGATGCAAACCTTTTGCATTAAGACATTTTTGCAGGGTCATTTTTTACCATGTTTTTAACCGTATCTGTGTCACCTCTTCCAATACTGGAGGTTTATCGGTTAAGTAACTGCAGTCTTTAACCTGAGAATGCATCCCAACTTATCTCAACCATAAAATAAATTGAAAATATGCCTCCTGTTTAATGTGTTAAATATAATTAAGGCCTTAACCTATTAAAGGGATAGTTTACCCAAAAATCTTGTCATATCAAACCTGTATAATTTCTTGCTTCTACAGAAGACAAATTATTTTGAAGAAAGTTTGTAACTGCCCCCATTCACTTCCACTGTATGGACACAAAACCAATGCAATTGAATAGGTGCCAGTTAACAACATTCTTATATATTTGTTTCTGTTCCGCTGAAAAAAGAAAGTCATACAGGTTTGAAATGACAGGAGGGTGAGTAAATGATGACAAAATGTTCATTTTTGGGTTAACTATCACTTTAACACCAATACCAGATGAATATCACCACAATAAAAATTGGTGAATTCAATTCATTATGGCTGCATTATTTTTGTCATCTCTGTTTTAGTTTTTGTCACTTTGGGTATAAATTGTGCCCTGAGCCCCGTATAATGTTTCTATTAGTGTGACAGTAATTTTGACTAATAAATAATAACCAGTTTTACCTTGGACTAAATGGACTAAAGACTTGGCCCCATCATACAGTACTTGACATTCAGCATGCTAAATATCCCTTTGAATTAATATGGACTTTGATTTATTTGGTTAATGATTTATTATTGGGATCAACTGGAAAATAAGATATCTCTAAAGGGGATCCCTACACTATCATTCTTCTCTATTGTTATCATTATAATTTTGGTGTGGACACAACCATTCTCTTTACTTTACAACTATTTTTTAAAACTTTATAGTTATTATTGTAGTTATTTTTACATGTGTGAGTGAATAAAAACTGGTGCATCCAGAATAAAAGTTTGTACATAGTATATATGTCTGTGTGCTGTGCAATATTATTTTTGCATGCTTTTCTGGAACAGTGTTGTTAATAAAATGTTACCAATTGTTTTTAGTTGTCTCATCTTTTGGCAGGGCAAACAAAAATAGGCTTTCTTTTGGCAACGAAACACACATCGTCTCCGCTACATGGCTGCGGCGGTGACGATACAATGAGATTCACAAATACCCCAACCTCACGTGCGTTTAGATTTGGGCGGTTTTAGTCAAATCATGTTACGAAGTGACGTACATTCGCTGGGGCGGGTTACACAAGGCATTTCAGGCAGGTCTGGGTTCGCATTCGCTTTGAGATAGAATGCATCTTTTGTTCCAACAATTAAATTTGAGCAATTTTACATGTCTTATACATGCATGGGCAACTTATAACACACCAAAGACACAGAAAAACACTAGTTTGCGCCATATGACCCCTTTAATATTTATATTCAGTACAGGCAGACAGAACAGAGGACAAAACTCTCCCCAGCTACCAGCACCCTCCATATTTAATTATACATCGATTCTGCGAGGAAACTAAACCCTGTGATTTATCGGCTGGAGAAAGAGGACAGAAAGTCAGGCCGGGTGGGTGTTGGGACTGATGGCAGGTCACGACCCACAGAGGGAAGAGCTCTGTTAACAGTATTACCGGACAGCACTGCACATGCACTCCCTGCCAAAAGCTTGTCTTAGAAAAACACTATCCTTCTTTCTCTCATGAACATTTGGGACTTCTATCTCTTCCAAGGCAGAAACAGTAAGCCTTGCATTCTCTGCCATTTTCTTGATTCTCTTCCTTTTCTCTTTCATCACAAAGCAGTGTATTATATGTCTGGAAGCTGCTTGGCTTTTCTGTGCCAAGTATTTGAGAGTGTAATTTTATTTTAGGAGGTCTTCTATATATGGCTGGGATAGGTTTTATGTCTCCTCCTGAAAACTAAAGGATTGAATAATGTAACTGGACTACACTCCAGCTTTCCGCAGAGCTACTGACTGATAAGTTCACGTCTCATACTCTATACATCTCCACAAACATGACTGCAAACTCATTTCAGGCAACTTTTAGTGCCGGAAGGGTTAACTGTCGTTCCGCAGTTGTTTTTCCCAACATGCACTTGGGCCTTGTAACGGAAAAGCAGCCGGGGCCCCATGTGATCATACAAAACAAATGCTGCCAGTCCCCCGCCCCACTTTGCTCACACACTCCGCCTCTTCAGTGGGGCAAAGTTCATCTGCTACATTCAGATGCCTGCAAGCAATTACACATCCACATGTAGTGAGCGAAAGAGAGAGAAAGGGAGGGAGAGAAGAGGTTACTATGGGGCATTTGACACTGTTGCTATAGTGAGGCCAACACTCAACCTCCATCCATCTTGAAAAAGGTCAGATAGATTATGAGTGTTTTTCTCATTTTTTATTATTCTGTAAGTTCATGTTCTTTTGTTTTACAGATGTGGTTTTTTTTACCGAGGAAAAATAACAATGTGTTTGCTTAAGCAGCTACACTATGCTAAACATTATAGCATTGGCTTAAAGGGATAGTTCACCCAAAAATGAAAATTCTTTCATAATTTACTTACCCAAATGTCATGTTCTTCTGCAAAATATTAAAGAAGAATTATACATTAAGGTGAATAAATGAGGAAAGAATCTTTATTTTTGGCTGAACTATACCTTTAACAGAATATGAATAGAGGCTGCATGTTGAAACTTCAGGCTAAAATAATAGTTTAAAAGGATTGTTTACCCCCCCCAAAAAATCTGTCATCATATCATATCCAAATCTTTTTATATTTCTTAGTTCTTATGATGAACACAATGTAAGATATATGGAAGAATGCTTATAACCAAACAGATCTTGGACCTTGACTACCGTAGTAGGAAAAATTACTTTTTTTTTTGTTCTGTTGAACACAAAAGAAGATATTTTGAAGAATGTAGGACAGCAAAGAGCTCTGGGGCACTTCTGACTATCATTGTCATTTTTTCTACTATGGTAGTTAATGGAGTCCAAGATCTCTTTGGATACAAGCATTTATATAAATACTTTTCTCTGTGATCGCAACTTTTGAGAGTGAGTAAATGATGACTGAATTTTCATTTTTGGATGAACTATCCCTTAAAGGTATTCATTTAATATAACTTGACTGTCGAATATTTCACACCATCTTTATACCGGACCATTATTTACCCTTTATGGAGGTGTAAACTGGGCCTTTGTAAATAAGATGCTACATCACCCACAGCCACTTAATCATTGAATCTACCTTTTCTATAAGCTGCACATCACCTCACATGAACCCCTCCTCTAATATAGTATCTTTCAAGACGACCCCCGTGACCCTGACCCCCATTTGATTTGTGTGCAGATCCATCACAACAGAACTAAAACAACTGTCAAGCTCCATTGTGAAAATAGGAGGGGGGTTGGCCTCAATTCACTCGGATTTTCTGTTTCTTTATCTGTCTATCCCTCTCCCTAACATTCACCCTCCGTTGTACTCCCTGACCTTGAGCTGGGATTTTGCTGTAGGCTATTTTTAACACATTCATGGCCAACTGGTGTGTGGTGCCAGCTCTGCCAATCACAGTAGACAGTTCTCTGCAATAGTTTGGTATTAGCATGCTGGTAAATTATTAGTGGCATTCTGTAATTGGCATAAATCCCACAAAAGTTTAAGCAAAAATGTCAATTGTTAAAATTATACAATTTGGATAAAAATGTCATAATCAATACACCATAATAGATTATACCAGCTAAGTTGTTTCAACCAATCTGAACATTTTCTGTATTCATTTAACCCAACGGTTGGGTTTGACCCCTTTTGACCCAGCCATGTCGTCCTGTAAACCAGCATTTGTTTTGAGTGAAGGCATTATGGGCAGTAGTGCACCGAAATGAAAATTCTGGTTCGAAATTGATACGGGAAAAAATTCAGGATTAACTTTTTAAAATAGTTTTTATAGTTTTATACAAAAATGTAAGAGATCATAATTTTAAAACACTACTTAATTATTCTTCCTTGTTCTTTGCGACATTGTCTAAACATCTTGCTAATACAATAAGTTTATAGATGGTGCACAATCAATTTAATGAAAACAAGTCTGTTTGTGTAAACAGGCCTAAAATTAGTTACTCAATTCTTCTTTTCTGTATCTTTAATGTTTGAAGATGTTTGATAAGTTGTCTAGGAGTAAAAAGGAAAATAAACTCGCAAAACATGCCACAGAGAAAGCAGCTTTATTTGACCCCCAATAAATTACACAGCAGCTATGTGCAGTGTACAAATGAAAGAAAATAAGAAAACTGTGTGTGAGAAAGAGCGAGAATGATGCATGGCCCTTGTTTTCCCTAAGCTGTAGTTCTAGATGAATGGAAGGGAAAAGCCCGGATGACCTTTGATCCCAAAGTTTAGAGAGGACTGTGAGATGCGTTCCAGCTGAACTGTGTGAGACTGTGGCAGTAAATCAGAGACTCACTCACCACTGCAGATCTTAAGCCAAACCCGGCCCTTCCATGACCTTGCTGTTTTGTTGTAGCCCTCTGTGTGTGTGTGTGTGTGTGTGTGTGCGTGTGTGTGCGCGCTTGTGTATGTCGGTTTATAAATGTCATGATTCTGTCCTTCTTGTCATGAGTTTTCTAGCTCTGACGACAGAGCCGAGTACCATGTCTTTTATGCTTGTAGGGTTATGTGATAGGACAATGTGGCATTTGTTATGACATTGCACCACGTATCCTCCTTTTGCATCTCTTAGCCCAGCCCCCTTGTTTCCTCGTTTACTTCCCCTTAGTGGTTTATTCCCGTCACCTTTCCCATGGAATTATCCCCTGTTAGTGTCCCCCTACTATATTAAGCCCCAGTTCCCTCTGTCCCGTAGCGGTTCGTTGTGGTTCATGTCCTGTTGTTCCCATGTCAAGAGTCTTGTTCCAGTCTTGCTATTTCACCAGAGAAGTGTACGTTTTAGTTGTTTATTTGGTTTCCTGTTCTTTGCTCGTTTGTGAAGTGTTTTTTTCATTGTTTGTGTTTATTTTGTCAATTATCATTCATTTCTGTTTTGCCCAACCGTGGGTTTTGTTTTGTGTTTCGTTATATATACAGTATATTAAAGATCATTCGTTAACCTATAACCGGCGGTCTACGTCTGGGTTCTGTGTGTTTACCGTGACAATAAAGGTCTAACACTCAGGCCAAATTACACAAAGACCTTACAAAAAGATAGTTTTTATTTGTATAGTTGTAAATAATGTCACTATTAAACTATGTCTTTAGAGATGTATAAATACATTACATAATGAAGCTTTATTACCTTTCTGTTTCTATCTACATACAGCATGGGTCCCCTTACATGGAATTGACCATGTTGTTTCTACAGTAGCCCTAAATGGACAAACTGCTCTACAGAGTGCACTTCATAAATACGTTATCTCCTTCGGTAAAGAAGTGTAAACGTGACAACATCTTAGTTCTGGACTGACCCACTATTTGCAAATTGCATCCACACTAATAATGTAATTTTCATACACTGGGCCTTTAATATTTTAGCACAATTATATTTTTTGTCTACAAAAGTATATTCAAACATTGAAACATACACCTTAAGATTTTAAAAGATTTGTAAGATCATGAGATACATTTTCGTCACGTGGTCCTAAAATTTTGATTGGTAGTGTACAATAATAAGTTGGCGAATGAGAATTATGTTGTGATTTAAATATTGAAAATAAAAAGAAAAACAGGTTTATTTTAGTATCTTCAGTGTAGTCCCATTTTGCGTAGAATTTGTAGAAATGTTTTCTTGGCATTTTATCAAAAAGCTTCTAGGCATTTCACCCTGAGATGCTTTTTAAAGGTGCCGTTCCCTGTGATGCCCATTTTCAAACTTTAGTAAGTGTGTAATGTTGCTGTTAGAGCATAAATAATATCTGCAAAATTGTAAAGCTCAAAGTTCAATGCCAAGCGAGATATTGTCTTTAACAGAAATCTTAGCTTTTCAAGGACTACAGAGAACGGCTGTCACTATTCCGAGTTTTTGAATAACCTCCGCCCAAATGAATAAGCCAAAAAAGGGGCGGGGCCTTCCTTACAGAAAAGGAAGAGCTGCTGGAGGGGCGTTTGGTTTTCAGAGATTGTAAACATTTGACTGATATATGACTCTTACATCGCCTAAAAAAGCTGTTCTGTGTAATACAATGATATTGTGTGTGTTTGTGTGTGCGCGCATACCTCTAAAACATTTCTATGAAATGTCTTTGAAGTCCTGCTTGCGAATATTTCCTGGTCAATCTGCTCGTTTTATTATCCAACTTGGGTCCAAAATAAAAAGGAAAAACTAACTCCGCCAAAGAACAGCACCTTTTTTAAATAAAAATAGGTTTACCATCTATTCTGTGCTCTTACTGGTTGATTTTAAAGACATTTTTATCAAACAAAGGTTTTAATTAACTGTACCACTTACCAACCACAAAAAGTGTCGTCACAACGACCAACAACAACCGAATATAGTGACAACCAGTATGTTGACATGGACGTTACACAAATGCATGCTGTTTCTCACTGTCTTCAATCCTGAGTCTGTCAAACATAAATGTAGTATGACTCTTACATTATGTTTTTTATCTTCTACCTGCAGAGAGCTTCCAGATGACCCGACGGTCCAGTGGAGCACTGCTCTGATCTCCTCTCTGATCCTCAAACATATAAAAAACTACACCATCAGCCTGGTAGGAAACCTCTTAATTGTATATGTGCAAAAGGGATATTTTTGGATCCAGCCCAACTGTGATGTGACCTAAACCTTGAGGAATTTCTCTAGGACACCTTCCCAGGTTGAAAGACCTGTCAAACAGTCCGACATGATATTGGTACATAGTTTTGCGGTTAAGGCAATGAGAGACCATTTTTAAATCTCCAAAAAAATGCTGAGTGCACAAACCAGTCGTTAATAATTAATCTAGTATAAAACCACATTTAGACACAGACAGTTAGAGGAGAACAGCCTTGCAGAAGATGCGTTTACGTGTCAGTCTTATTCATGTCTCAAGTCTCTCAAGTCATTTTGAAAGTCTGAATAGTAGACTCAAGTATCCATCTCTGGGTTGTTGATAAACATTATAGAATGTCAAAACATAAATATACAATAATATTCCTCAGCAGAGGTTGAAAGTGAGTGTTTCACTGACACAGTTGTACTTGTAAGAGTCATAGTTTTTTACTTATCTCCAAATTAAAATGTAGAAATATGTCTTGGAGTCTTTATTTATACACAACAGTACAATCTGAATAGAAGACCATCTAATTACAATTTTGCATAAGGTCAACTTTCAGCTTTCACTTCATCAAAACATTTTCTTGACAATCATGGAAGCATGTGACTTTCTCATAAGCTTGCCTTAGTGAGACCGGATCTGAATGATTCATTTACTCAGACCCACCTGTCATTGGCCCTCTCTATTTAGCCATAATTACACATGCCGTAATGTCCCATAATACCGCTGAACCCGGCTAAAGCAGACTCATTTGGTTCCCAAGGGTTGTTGTTGGCAAGCCCAAGTAGAGATATTTATCAGCCCACACTAAGGGCTTCCAGAAAATGTCACTAAAAGAATTTGAAATCAAGATAAGAAACAAACTTTGTTCCCATTTCACTGTGTGTTTTTTGCTGACATGTACCGGTACTGTTTAATGTTCTTCTCACTGTCTCACCCGCACATGCCATTAAAATTCGTAGGAAAGCCAAGCAAAGAAGACTAGCATAACCAAGCTAAATAAAACTATTCATTATCATGCAACGTAGCTTGATTTACCTCTATGGTTTTAATGGTCTTATCAAATATTATCAATATATGTATGATCAGCAGTCACTTTCCCTTCACCCCAACGGCTAGACTACACACAAGTCTGACTTCAACCACAAGATAACTAATACATACTAAAGCCAATGGATCTGCACAGTTTCACTACACCCTTAATTTTATGTTAGACTTTTTTATTTTATGTTGAGAGCCAGGCAGTGGCCATGGAAATACTGATATTATGATATTAAATTACACTTTAATTTGACTTTTGCTTTCAAAAGGCTGGGAGAAAAGTAGCCATCTTGTATGCGTCAGCATTCTATCACAACCATCAACCACATACGCATCAACACCTTGAACACAATCTGGTCAAATGTGTTTTCGACTACCTTTGGAAGTGCTCATGCTCACAATGTTCCACACCCTGTTTACACCTGTTTTAACCGTCATCCACTTTTGATCCTATTGACCAAAGCACGGTGTTACAGAGAGCAAGGGATTATGGGATGATTTGTGGACAAATATGCTCATTTGAATAATACAGATGTGAATATTACTGTGTGTTTGTGGGGAAAGAGTAAATTTAGATTTAAATATTAAAAGCTGCAGTCTGAAACTTCATTTATATAATTTCACTTTAATGCTTCTCTGTTTAAATCACAATACATCACAGTTTTAATCATTTTTTACATTTTGTAAAACAGAAGTTTATTTTAGCCTTCTTATCTCAATTCAATTATTATTTGTTGAAAAGGATTAAAGGAATAGTTCACCTTCAAACTGAAAATTGTATCATCATTTACACCCTGTTGTCATATTAAACATGAGAGTTTCTTTCTTCTGTGAAACACAAAAGAATATATTTTGAAAAATGTTGGCAGTCAATGGGAACCAATGAGTTTATGTTACCAATATTCTTCAGAATATCTTCTTTGTGTTATGCTGAAGAAAAGAAGTCATAAAAGTTTGAAATAAGGATTTTCTTTTTACGATGAACTGTTCTTTTGATTGCATTGATTCTTTTTAAATTGCATGGTTAAATCCCCAGTTAAATATGAATGAATGTTTTTATTTTCAAATGATCAAAGTGTTTAAGCATGTTCTTCCATTGGTCTTCTTTTAGACGAATAGGTCACTCTCTTTGAATCTTTCTCTGTGCTGTTCACAATGTTTGGAGTTCCTCTTCAATGATATGCTGATATGCTTGTCTAAGCTGACTCATTCACCTCATTGTCTTTGGCAAAAATCTACATACCTTCTACAACATATTATTTTGTCAACCATATTTTCCTCCACCCTTGGCACTTTTGAGCTGCAGCAGTTTATAAAACCAGCCGTTTCCAAAGACAAAATCTCTCATCTGGTGATGTGAGAGACAATACGCAGTTAGATGTTTCTGCAAAGTCCTGGCGATACCCGCCACCATCTAAACTGCTGAGTCCTCAAATGACCAGTTCTGTGCTTTTGTTTCTTTATTGTCTTTTTTCAACCTTTTCACCCTGTTCTTTAGTGGGTAGAAACTAGAAAGAATTTAGGGAAAAAAGACACAAATTCAAATTTTTGCATTCTAGATTCTGCTCTGTGGGATACATTAAACTTAATTTTGTAAACATAGTCATGATTAAAGGACACAAAAAAGAAAATTCTGTAATTTATTCACATTTAAGTTGTTCCAAACCTGTATAAAAAATTTGTTTGGTTGAACACAAAGAAAGATATTTTGAAGAATTTTGGCAACTGAGATTTCCGGGCCATCATTGACTACCATAGTAGGAAAAATAATTGTAATTTTTTTGTTCTGTTTAACACAAAAGGGAAGCAAAAAGTTCTGGGAGACCCAGAATTTAATTTTTCTATATGGTAGTCAATGATGTCCCAGAAATGTCAAGTGCCAACATTCTTTCAAATATCTTTCTTTGCATTCAACCAAACAACGAAATTGGCTTTAGAGAGTAAGTAATTGTGTAAAAGATATTGTGTAACTAGTTATTTATAGCTACTTGATAACTTCAGAGGCCTCATGTGGTCTCATGTTGACTGTGTATTTATCTACCTCTGGTTTATGGTGTGTGTCCGCAGGTCCTAACATTTGATGGAAGAGGTGTAAGTGGACATGCCAATCATACTGTCATCTACAAGGCCCTCAGGTACCTGCAAAATGATGTCATATAATGCAGAGATTAACTTGTCAACAACAGGATGCTTATAGATTTATTACTTAAAGTGATATTTCACAGGCAAATAAAAATGTTCCGCTATTAACGTTAATGTCTAGCTTCTGTTATCCCTCGGATGCACGTGAACCTCGGGCTTGTTTTTTCAAGCGCTGTCAGTATGGATATTTCTACAATACAAACACAATGATTTGTTTCAGAAGACCTTTGTTAAGACCACGGAGCCACGTCGAGCAGTTCTTTGATCGATGGATGCACTTTTTTGGAGCTTCAAAAAGTCGACGCCGATTCACTCCCATGCTACTGCTTGGAAGTAAAATGATACGTGGTATTATAACACGGATATTTTGAATTGACTGTGAAATATCCGTTTAAAGGGATAGTTCATCCAATGAAATTTTTTTCATCATTTACTCACCTTTAAGTTGTCCCAAACTTGTATAACTTTCTTTGTTCTTCTGTTCAACACAAAATGAGATATTTTGAAGAATGTAAAAAAAAAGCAAACTGTTCTCTGGCACCTTTGACTACCATTTTAATTTTTCTACTATGGTAGTCAATGGTGCCTCAAAAATAGTTGCCAACATTTTCCTACATATCTTTCTTTGTGCTTAACAGAACAAAAAAATTAGGTTCGGAACAACTTGAGGTAGAGTAATTCATGAATGAATCATCCCTTTAATAGGTTTGCCCTATTCAAACCATTATTTATAATAGCTAATGGTAGCATAATAATACAAGGCTTTCTGAAGGTAGGCCTGCTTTTGCTTTTATACTGTTGTGATCTTACTTTTAAACAATACTTACTGTATCATTACAGAGGGGATAAATAAAAAAGGAAATGACTTCAATATCCTGAATTGAAACAGGATGTTTGTTGTGTTTGGGATGGTGGTCTCCAATCTGGGTGAAGTTTGCCTGTCAACAACTTGGCTATATTGGTAAAACCTTTCAGAGCAGGAAATTCATACTGTTCAAATTCAAACAAGTTTAGACAACGTAACAAATTGCTTGCTGAGTCAGCATCACTGTATGTGGTAATGTATTTATGTTTTGTTGCTCAACTCATGCAGTTTTTTACCTTTCTTACCTCTGCCTTTTATAATATAAAGGCACAAGTTTTTGACTGGGTTTTAATTCAAACGATTAATTCAGTCAAAGAAACGTATTTCCTGATGATCTTCTTTGCTAGCATAGCATTTACAGAGCAAAAACATATGTTATAACGGTACATGTAGAAATAAAGAACCTCAAGTAAACCTTAAGCACATTTGTATTTTTACACTGTATCTAGACCAACATTGACACAAACAAGTAAGAAATTCAGATACAGTATAAATACTCTTTTAAACAAACCACACAAATGATATTATTACATCACAGAACCCTTCTAGATGTACCACAGCTACAGAAAAACCTCCTCGCATTACACAGATTCCAACAGACTAACAGAAGTTTAATTTCAATCAATACTAATGATGGAGACATGCAAACAACGGCTGATAATGAAATATTTTGTCTTGAAGCCCTGTATATTAATGCAATGATGTTTTAAGCTGTAAAACATTTAACAAAATTTCGTAAACAAGCCAAATCATATTTCGCTTCGAGTATGCTGGTGTCCATATTTATAGGTGTTATGTTAATGATTAGGACGAATATATCACTGTGTGTTATGGAAATAATCTAACAACTAATATATAGTTGGGCTCATAAGTTAGCAGAATTTCATCAAAAATTGCTTTAAATTAAATATGAACAGATTTGTGTAAGAATTGGGTTTAGGGTCAGGCTTGGAGTATTGTAAATAACTTTATCTTGTTATGAAAACAAGAGGGAGAAGGATACAGACAGTGTTTGTTAAGTTGGCGCTGGGACTGGGTCATCTCAGGCTGAGCTGGGCCTGCACAGGTGGTGTGACCGGGAGAGCCAGGACATGATAGAGAATTCCAGGAACTGGATATGGATTTAGAGTTCTAATCTGAGAAAAACCCCAGACCTCAGGATGTGTATGTGTGTTTAAAAGACATACAATGGAGGAGAAAGAGAGCAAGACCCAAGACAAATAAATTCTTTGTTATGTAAAAATCACTATAATAATTTAGGTTTATTGACCAAGAAGGATATTTCTTGCTAGAATTTGACTTGGTAGTTTGCTTAAAAACAATTTTTAATGTACCATATTTTTGGTTGTTTATGAAATATCATACCATACACAGTCCAGGCATAAAGTAATAAAGGGGTGTCACAATATACCAGCATTGACAATAAACATGATTTTAAAAACTGTGATTAACCATTGCATGCTAGTTCTACACATATCGTAAACCGTATAATTTATCACTAGTTTAAAGTTTTGCCTCAAGAGCCACTATGTTTACAAACTCTGTGTTTGTGGTTCATTTTTGCATTGTTAGCTCATTTGACTAATAAGAATGTTTCATTCATCATACTTTGTTCTTCCCTTTATGTCTTTGGCAACAGTCATCTGGCTTCTTCTGGAAGACTACCTTTAGGTAAATCTCATTACATTATGTTAAATGTTATTCAATGATTATCTGATTGGACACATCTCTTTGGTAGCATCAATAATGTGTTTTCTAGGCCAAATGCACCACCTACTGGTTTGCTTCATGAAGTGCATCAACATGAATACCTATGATTTAGTATCTCAATTATGCACGTGCAAGTTGTTTTTGTATTGTATGGTTCCAAACAGAGACCATTATTATACAATTTATTATACAGACACAAGTGCACATCAGAGGATAGCACCCCAGGCGAGACCTGTTTTTATGGGCTTCGAGGCACATTGGTGATGGTGGTTTAAGAACACTTACAGAGATAACATCTCCAAGTGAAGGCAATGCACAAAATGACAAAACCCACCTAACTAATAACAAAGCTGTGAAATGTAATTGAAGTAATAAGTTTGACACGCTGACCACTAGGGGTCGGTATGCGTCCATCGATAGCTGTATTGGTTTAGTAGTGGGAAAGTAGTGCTTTAATCTGAGGGACTCTGTTTGTTAACACATTCTTTATTAAGTCTGACCAAAAAACTTAAAGGGGTCATATGGCGCGAAAGCATGTTTTTCTGTGTCTTTGGTGTGTTGTAAATAGCCCATCCATGTATTATAAATTGCAAAAATGAAAGTGTCAAGACAAAAGATGCATTCTACCTAAAAGCGAATGCTCACACGGACCTGCCTGAAATGCCTCCTGTAACCACCCCCCCCACAAATCTACGTCAGTTTGTGGTATGATTTGACTAACAGGGAATCATAGCAGCAATGTTTGGATTAAACAACTACAGACTTTAAATACCGCCATGTTTCGTGCGTGAGAGAGCACGAACATACTCATTATTAAATGTTTGGATCACTATGTTGTGTCGTTTTTTATCGACGAATGTAATGCATTTTTTTTGTCAATAGATATAAAAAGTGTAGTTATAACGTTCAAGGATAAATGCCAGAAAGACAATTGCGCAGTTAATGTATTTATTTACCATTAAATCTCCTCTATCTGAACAGTGCTATTTTTAAAATACTCTATTATTCGGTAGATGGGTATACATTTATAAAACATATTAGGAGTTTAACTTCTGCTAATTTAAGATCTGTCATAAAGACCAACATTAAAATATGTTAACATCACAAAAATGATTTTTTGTTTTAATGAAGTGACCACTCTAAAAATGGAAATAATCTATCATGATCTCCGCGTATAGATACTCTTAACACTGTTACCGGAAACGACTGAGTCACATCGAGGAGAATGCGGAAGACTACATCCAAGTTGTCCATTGCTTTGGAACCTGATGTTCCAAATTTGGTAACAGGTGTAACATTTCCGTCATACGCTTGCAGTATTCGACCAATCAATACCCACTGGTTAACGGACCAATCTTAGCACACCTCGCTTGGCAGAGTGATGAGCTTTGTAAAAAATCTGTGCGTTTCAGATAGGTGGGGCAAAGAGTAGATACGAACATGCTTGTTACGCGAAAAATACAGCGATTTTGAACCTTAAATCATGTGTAGACATTGCAGTATATCTAGAACAAACGATTATATTCGTTTTAGCCGTGTCATATGACCCCTTCAACATGACGTTGTTATCCAGAACTGTGGTACAGGAATGTGGAAATTGTGCATCTCGTTGTCATTCACACTAAACAGGTTAGCCACCGGTTAATCCGGTGTTTCCCCATCTTTTTCTAGATCTTGTTTTACGTAACACAGCTGCTAAATCTCCAGACAAGCTCTTTCTAGAATTTTCCCTTTCTTTCTTTCTGTCTTTCTTTCTGTAAATAATGTTTCTCTTTGTTCAGATTATAAATTCCTTTGGATTAAATAGTATTAAAAAATCTTTTAGTTTTTTAAATACACATATGTCCAAATATTATATAAAAAACAAAAGGAGTATTCAAATATATCAGGTTTTTATGTAAATTGATTGTTGTATTACAACCAGTCACACAGGTTATATTATTTAAGTCATAAATTGTATTATTTCTCTTTTAATGCAAGTATTGTTGAAATCGACTTGCCATGAACTTTTATCTTTCTAACCCACAGGTTGCCAGGTCTTTTCTCTTCACACTATCAGCATACTCAGGAAGTACCTGTCAGTCTTCGAGCTGCCAGTCAGCTGGCTCCTCCCCTCTGATTTATGCTGCATCATTGGATGGGAGGAGTATAAACGTGCCAAGGTGAGTGCTTTGAATGAAAACAGATAGAATTGTAATTAAATTAGCCTGACTCTGAAAACTAGAATTCGGACATGATCTATTATGCCTCACAACACATCTGAAGTGTCTTTTTTACGAACTTTGTAAACTTATACATCATTATAGTTTATTTTATTAAATATACTGCCTTGACCAAAATTGTAGTTTTGCCCAACTACGAACATAAATAAATTAATAAAGTACATGGTTTCTATTGAACAGTCATACATGTTGAAAAGATCTCCACTTTAAAAATGATTGTGGTTGTGTACTTTGAACCTTGATAAGTACACAATAAGTAAACATTAACTAATCCTGCTAAGAATGCTGTAAATGACGCAGTCATTCTGATCTACTAAAGCCTGAACAGGCCCTACCAGTCTGGCACATGAACTAAAATAATACAACTGGTGACATATTACGCCCTGTTGTTTGTCTGTAATTTTTACTCATATTTAATATGAGGACAGGTATTGTACATTGACCCTAATAGAAATAGCCGTACACTGTCATAAACTCCATAAAAATATGGATCTGTGTTATATTCTATCTATCTTTTCTCAATCTTCCTTCATCAGAAAGCCATGCTGTGCCATCACTCTCAGCTGGTGTGGTTCCGCCGGCTCTACATACTGTTCTCACGCTACATGGTTATGAACACATTCCAGGCTGTCGCCGTAGAAACAAAGAATGTAAAAATGTATTAGTTTAGATCTTGTTTTGCACTGTTCCTGCTCACGTGGGACTAAATTCAGGCACTGAGGTTTTAAAGTTTTATTTACTGTTGTATTTATACCTTCATACAATATCTTTTTGTATATTAAACAATCTAAAAAAATAGGAGTGATCAAAATAACATTAGCACATAGTGACCGCATTGGAATGTGTTTGTCAATGATAAACTGCTGATTTGTCAAACTGGTTCCTTCAAGTTCAACGCCATAAATCCAAAAGAAGAACAATCCGGTATATACTTGTGCCTTGTAATATGAAGGGGATGGAAGACAAAGTTTACATATTGTTTACATTTTCTGTTAGTCTTGTTACTGTACTTTGTTAAGATTTTTTGTTAAAGCACTGTTCTAAGCTGATCACTAAACACTGTACCAAAACTAGTTCAGTACGGTTTCAAAACTGACTAAATGTATTTGTTTATGAATCTGTTCAATTACACGTTTATGCCTGTTACACACCAGGAATATGAAACAAATACTCTTTGAAAAATAAAAGATGACATGAACGTGGAATTACAAGTCTGTTTTTGTGTTCAATACGTTTTCGTGTTTTATTAAAAAATTAGGAGTTCACATTCTAGGTCACTTGGTTGAAACGGCAGTAGGAAAATCTCACGAAATAACTCTATGAAGTATACACTGTTACAGTTATGTTGGTTTTGACATGCTCCTTATAGTTTGATGCTTCTCCATGCTTTCCTCCCAATTTTCTCCACAGAACTCCTCCACTGTTACACTTCTCTCTGTTCCAGGATCCAAACAATGGGGTGCCACACCTGTATCACCAAACATTACAGAATACACACATACACAATGCAAAAAAACAAAGCAAACCAACAATAAAATGCAAAGTGTATTTTAAACACCAAGGAAATGATTGAGAAAAAAAATCGTCCAAAATCTAACTTTCCGTTTAACTCACCAAATCCATCAGGGTTAGATCGTGGTGTATAGAAACTTTGGACACCACATGTTTTGCAGAACGTGTGCTTGGCCATGTGCGTGTTAAATGTGTATGTGGTTAGGTTATCGGATCCCTGTGACACAAGACAGAATAATTCACTCTCTCACTGTACGATTTAGACCTTGTGGTAAAACCAAGGAATTGTATAGCTCTCTTTATTATAAGAATTTATTATTTTATACTTTTTAATACTTACCTGCACCAAGGTAAAATGGGATTTTGGCACTATGAAGTGTCTGTTCTGTTTCTTTGTGCAAATACTGCAACTGAGACAAAAATAGAAACAATTGCCATTTAATGAATGAAATTCACACTTATTAAATGACTCAACACAGCAGACCATTGACAAAACCACGTGATCGCACGTTTTGACTACGGGCTGTGAGTTTCATTCACACATACAGGAAATTGTGAAAGGGACTCATGTTTACGTCGTTGATGTGTTGATGTGTTGAATTACGACCCTTACTTGCAATTGAACACGTGTAAATCTCGGTTGCTGTAAACCTCAAAACGCACCGCCCCGCAGTGACAACCTCCGGCGTGTTTCACAAGATCATCGCGTTCCCTGGAAATGTATCATTTACATACTGAGAGAACAAAACACACCTCAACAAACAGCGTAGGTTTTAAATATAGTCATGTGATGCTGTTTTTATTTTCATTTATTTTCATATTTTCGAGGTCAATGTGTTTTTATTATTCGATTAAGCTTTACACAGCTTACCTTTCGTCTTTTGTTAAGGAAGCCATAGCACCTCTTATGAGTCGTTTTATTTAACCTTAAAACCAAGTCACGAGCTGTAGAACATTCTTGACTGTTGATACTGATCACCAGAGGTTGCAAAACAGCTCTTTGACTTGCTGGGTCACATGTTTCTGCCAGCTCATCTGGTTCCACCTCAGCTGTTGCAAGAAGGCAGCCCAGACAAAGTCCAGAGAGATCATAACAGAAAGATAGATAAAGTTTTAAATGTTAATGGACAGTCTGCGCAATCCAGGCTAAAGTCTCAAACATGGTCTCAGTCAGTATTAAAGATAGCAAGGTTAAATGTTCACAGAATGCTCTGTACATTATGTAGGATGATATGTACTTTATGTTGAAAACGGTAAATCACAAAAAAGCCTAGATGAGTTTTCTCAGACTGACTTAAGTTGGTGTTGAGAATATATTAAAAAGTGCTTGTTAAATAGAGAAAGATCAAATACAATGTACATAAAAATACCTTTTAATATGACTTGTGTGAGCTTATTTCTTCAGTATTGTTTATATTGTATAATGATGATGACTCAAGTTACAGGAATAGGAGTGTATACACAGCTGTGAAAAAGCATGGTAAACCAATATGATTCTGACAATCACGCTTTTGAGCTCAGTCTGGTGATGTGGCGGCTAGGGTCATAAGAAGATAATTCCCAGAAAACAAGGATAAGGATCTACATATGACATTTTCCCTCTACGGGAGCAATGGGGTCTGACGTTTATAATATGAGCATAGATTCCAACAAACCCCATTATTAGGGCATGTTGAGTGTTTGACTTGAAATGTGAACCAGGCTACAGCTATCAGTCAAAAAACCAATTGAGGATTGGTCCTGATATGCTTCAGTCAATGGATTACGTAATTATACTTGACTCAGTAATGATTATTATAATGTATCATGAAAAGCTTTTTCAAATAGAACATTATCCCAACCATTCTTCTTTAAAAAACTTGCTGGGATGGGTTATCGGGATAGACTTTAAGCAGCTGACCAAGCTTACAGAAAAAAAAAACAGATACCTAATTCCACTTGCTAATCATAGGCAGGAACAAGTTAACCTCATTGCATACAGAGCTGGTTTATCTTGTTTCAAGTTTCATTGTGTTCATGCAGGCATGTTATCTGCCATGCCAACAAAAGATAATTATGCAAGGTTGAACACCGTATCAACCAAATACTGTACAGGATATACACATGCAATATGATTTAAACCTAGGAAATTCATTTATATCTAGGTGTTATTTGATAACAGACGGTAGGCTTCTTTGTTTCTTGTGGATTCAGTAAAATGTTAAATCATAATGATCAAAATAACATACATTTATATTTGCAAGTCAGCCCAAGATGTCCAATAGTGAATGAACTGCTAAACGGTTGTGCTACGGTCAGCCGGTCCTAAGAGAACGACCTACATTGCTGCAGACAACATGTCCGAGGTCAACATGTTTGAGAGCAAGACCATTTGTGTCACACATTGCTTTCTACATAAAGTGTACTGGTTTACAACTATGTGAAAGCCATTCCAAATGCAAATAATACATTTTAGGGAAACACAGCTTTACAGACATAGTGAAATTGTTTTTGTTAGCAAAACTTGTTTTTGCAGACTCACTAACATATTGTTTGTGTTATGGCCTTAGTTTGGGATAACTTTCTTGATGTGATATTGGGAGCTTTTTTATTGAAATTAGATAAAAAATAATAAAATAATAAATATTTAAATGTTGTAATGGTCACACACACATAGCATTAATCAAGGCGCAAAAGTATTGGGATATAAAGAATATTCAGTTGTATTATTTAATTAAGAATTACAATAATGTGTTGTTGTTGTTGCTATCACTAAATGAATGACATAGCACCATACTGTCCCCTGACTGGTCCAGATTCCAAAGATCTGAATCACCAATAGCAAAGCTAACAAACAGCTTAACCAGCCAATCACAGCAGGGAAAGTGTACCATTTTCTCGCATTTTCTAGAGACTTTGTTCTTTATTTTACAATTATTACAATTTAAAAAAGTGATAAAAAACAAACTATCGCTATACATTACCCATACATTAATTTGTATTTCAAATATATTTGAATGTTTTAGCAAAAAAGGGTTGGAGCTGCGAACGGTCTTGTCATCATGTGACGTATCCTAAACGTCACGGTCCTGCGTTTGTATAAATACAGTTGCTCTGGTATCCGCCTTCAGTTTTCCACAAAGAGGAAGTGCTTTTATTACAGAAGAGTTTTCACAGTTATCAAGCCAACTTAAAAGGTAAGATTTTTCTCCGATTGAATTTATTCGTTAAAACTTAACTATGGTTTGAGCATTTTGTTATTTTAGGAAGGTGAATTTGGGGTTAGCGTTAACGTTTTATTCATTGGTGCTAAACGGTTAAGCAGTGTTTTATCGTTTTTAAAAGTTTTAAATGAACAAATATACACGAATTTTACCTCATGTGTGTTATGTTTATGTCATCTGGTAACGTTAAAATTATTTTGTTCGCATACGAACTGCTATTTTACCAAATGTAATTTTGCTGAATCACAGTACTCCGTGAACAAAGAACCCGGATGTTACTGTAAATCCGCCATGTTAGAGAAAGGGTGTTGCGCAGTAAAAAAGGAAGATCTCTCCTGTAACATTACTGGTTTTTGGATATTCCCCAAATCTTTTTTTGACGTAAAAGCAGTGATTTAAAATACATTTTTGTTACGTATTACTCCTTTGACACCGATGCCATTTCATTACATTATCATCTAAACTTGTATTGTAAACACGATTGAGAAAATTAAAAAGCCGTTATGTGGGAAAGAAATGTATTAATCGAACTATTTCTAAAAAAAAACGAATAAAAAGATGTTACTGTTAGATATTCATGCGCCTCTAGTGGAAGAAAGCGTAACTGCAACATGGCAAAATGGCGTTTGCGAGCAGGAGTTCAAAACACTCGTTATTACTGGGCTAGCAAAATTCTAAAACCATATTTTAGTGATTTTTTTTTTTTTTTTAATTGTTTTGTAAGTGTACATACACATGACAATTACCTCCTATGATCAAAGTCATTTACTTTGTTTTTATTTTATGACAGATGCAGATCTTCGTCAAGACCTTGACGGGCAAAACCATCACCCTTGAGGTTGAGCCAAGCGACACGATTGAGAATGTCAAGGCTAAGATCCAGGACAAAGAAGGCATTCCCCCTGACCAGCAGAGGTTGATCTTTGCCGGCAAACAGCTGGAAGATGGCCGCACCCTGTCAGACTACAACATCCAGAAAGAGTCCACCCTCCATCTTGTACTGCGTCTCAGGGGAGGGATGCAGATCTTCGTCAAGACCCTCACAGGCAAAACCATCACCCTAGAGGTTGAGGCAAGCGACACAATTGAGAACGTCAAAGCCAAGATCCAGGACAAAGAGGGCATTCCCCCTGACCAGCAGAGGTTGATCTTTGCCGGCAAACAGCTAGAAGATGGCCGCACCCTGTCCGACTACAACATCCAGAAAGAGTCCACCCTCCATCTTGTACTGCGACTCAGGGGAGGCATGCAGATCTTCGTCAAGACCCTCACCGGCAAAACCATCACCCTAGAGGTTGAGGCAAGCGACACAATTGAGAACGTCAAAGCCAAGATCCAGGACAAAGAGGGCATTCCCCCTGACCAGCAGAGGTTGATCTTTGCCGGCAAACAGCTAGAAGATGGCCGCACTCTGTCAGACTACAACATCCAAAAAGAGTCCACCCTCCATCTTGTGCTGCGACTCAGGGGAGGCATGCAGATCTTCGTCAAGACCCTCACAGGCAAAACCATCACCCTAGAGGTTGAGGCAAGTGACACCATTGAGAACGTCAAAGCCAAAATCCAGGACAAAGAGGGCATTCCCCCTGACCAGCAGAGGTTGATCTTCGCCGGCAAACAGCTAGAAGATGGCCGCACCCTGTCCGACTACAACATCCAGAAAGAGTCCACCCTCCATCTTGTACTGCGACTCAGGGGAGGCATGCAGATCTTCGTCAAGACCCTCACCGGCAAAACCATCACCCTAGAGGTTGAGGCAAGCGACACAATTGAGAACGTCAAAGCCAAGATCCAGGACAAAGAGGGCATTCCCCCTGACCAGCAGAGGTTGATCTTTGCCGGCAAACAGCTGGAAGATGGCCGCACTCTGTCAGACTACAACATCCAAAAAGAGTCCACCCTCCATCTTGTGCTGCGACTCAGGGGAGGCATGCAGATCTTTGTCAAGACCCTCACCGGCAAAACCATCACCCTAGAGGTTGAGGCAAGCGACACAATTGAGAACGTCAAAGCCAAGATCCAGGACAAAGAGGGCATTCCCCCTGACCAGCAGAGGTTGATCTTTGCCGGCAAACAGCTGGAAGATGGCCGCACCCTGTCAGACTACAACATCCAAAAAGAGTCCACCCTCCATCTTGTGCTGCGACTCAGGGGAGGCATGCAGATCTTCGTCAAGACCCTCACCGGCAAAACCATCACCCTTGAGGTTGAGGCAAGTGACACCATTGAGAATGTCAAAGCCAAGATCCAGGACAAAGAGGGCATTCCCCCTGACCAGCAGAGGTTGATCTTTGCCGGCAAACAGCTGGAAGATGGCCGCACCCTGTCAGACTACAACATCCAGAAAGAGTCCACCCTCCATCTTGTGCTGCGACTCAGGGGAGGTATGCAGATCTTCGTCAAGACCCTCACCGGCAAAACCATCACCCTTGAGGTTGAGGCAAGTGACACCATTGAGAATGTCAAAGCCAAGATCCAGGACAAAGAGGGCATTCCCCCTGACCAGCAGAGGTTGATCTTTGCCGGCAAACAGCTGGAAGATGGCCGCACCCTGTCAGACTACAACATCCAGAAAGAGTCCACCCTCCATCTTGTGCTGCGACTCAGGGGAGGTATGCAGATCTTCGTCAAGACCCTCACCGGCAAAACCATCACCCTTGAGGTTGAGGCAAGTGACACCATTGAGAATGTCAAAGCCAAGATCCAGGACAAAGAGGGCATTCCCCCTGACCAGCAGAGGTTGATCTTTGCCGGCAAACAGCTGGAAGATGGCCGCACCCTGTCAGACTACAACATCCAGAAAGAGTCCACCCTCCATCTTGTGCTGCGACTCAGGGGAGGTATGCAGATCTTCGTCAAGACCCTCACCGGCAAAACCATCACCCTTGAGGTTGAGGCAAGTGACACCATTGAGAATGTCAAAGCCAAGATCCAGGACAAAGAGGGCATTCCCCCTGACCAGCAGAGGTTGATCTTTGCCGGCAAACAGCTGGAAGATGGCCGCACCCTGTCAGACTACAACATCCAGAAAGAGTCCACCCTCCATCTTGTACTGCGTCTAAGAGGCGGCATCTAATAACAATATTCATGTCAACTGTTTATTATTATAATTAATGCCATATAATGGTTTTTCAGTCTACCCTGTTCACATGCACTCCCCACTTTTTTTAACCATACTATTCCATACATAGCCTACCTAATTTAAACTATTGCTGAACCCCACTACTTTTCCTGTTTTTTTTGTACCGGTGGAAAAGAATGACAAATAAAAGCGCTGAAGTTTAAATTTGTTTCATTGTGTTTTTTAATTACTTGATAAAGTTCTTCACAGTTAAGTAAGTTAAACTTCACAAAACCTTATTGTAAAATGATAAAGGTTGTGTGGTAACTGCTCTTGAATTTGAATAGGTTTGAGTTGAACCGTTTGAAAGTGTATGGTAAATTCATCTGAAATGAATAGATGGAATACTACAAAACTTAAGATCGGAACATCATCCGCTTAGAGCCTTTTTAAAAGTTTCAGATAGAAATAAACTAGTTGATCAAATCCGCAGACTGGCACAGACTTTCTGCAAAAAGTCCCTACTGAAAAAACGAGCAAAAGTCTTGTGTATTTTAGGCTTATGTCCAGACTTTCATAGCGACGGGTTTAATGCAAGTTTATAAGATCACATTGTCAATACATTAATCTTGTTTTAAAATTCTTTAAAAGGAATGATTGTAATAACAAACCATGGTTTGTGTTGACACTTTACATCTTTTTAAACCGCAGTTGGCGATAAAAATCAAAATGGGTAAGCTGGTAAAACCACATGTCAAATCGGCAAGCCAGACAGCAATTGCATAAGTTTGAATTTACAGAAATCAATAATATAGATGTACCCTATGAAATGGGTCAATTTAAGCTAAATCTTTAGTTTATGGTGTCCGTGTAATTGTATGTGGTACAAAGTAAAAATGATTAAGTGTACTTACTATAGGGTTGAGATGAGGGTGTGGTGTAAGGTAGGTGTTGTGGCAAATTCGATCATCAAAAGTTGAGAGAAATCACGAAGACCAAGAAGCCAAGTTTCAAAGGTTTCAATCTTTAATATGTTCGAACAAGTCAAAGAGGGACATACAAGAGTTCATCTGAAGATGCCCACCGAATACATATCTGACTCTAATTTTCATACATTGTTTCCAAGTTGTTACCACAGTTTAAACCAATCACGTTAGCCTGTCATCATCTTCTTCCAATCAGTTATCATACGATATCACCTTTTCGTGAGCGTGTCCCTCAGTGGTCAAAGAACACCTGTTACAAAATTTTCTTTTACCCGTCATATTTTGTGACCGCAATAGGCGCTGTTGTGACTGTCGACAATTCTCTACGCAAAGAGCGTAAACCAGTATGTCAGAAATCAGCAAGTTACCTCAAAACACCTGAAAAGGTTTCCTGAGCCTATAAATGGTCTCTCGGTCTAAATGGTGCTCTTCAGGATAAGACACAGATGGCATTAGATGTAAAAAGAGTAAATAAGGAGAACCCTAAGAGGCTATTCTGTGTAGAACAGGGGAAGGAAACGGCTTTTTTTAGCCTGTTGTCGTGCATAGTGAGATATGGACACCTGCTGTATGACTATAAGGTTACTCTGTACATTATTAACATATAACTTTTTTCTTTAAGAAAAGCCCGCTCGAGAACAAAGCGCGTTATTGAGCAATATTAAAAAGCTGCGCACGAGCAGCACAAAGCGAATTCTCGCCCGAATTTACGCTCTTTGCGTAGAGAATTGTCGACAGTCGTAACAGCGCCACTGCGGTCACGAAATATCACGGGTAACAGACAATTTTGTAACACCTGTTTACCATATTAAGATTTAATGGTAGCGTGTGCCCCTCCAAAAACAAGTGGCTCTTTATCTTGACACTTTTCCGGGGGTTTCGGACGATTCATGATTTAACCATATTTTTATTAAAAATGAGCTCATCGTTTAGCGATAATGAGGTACCCAGTGTCATTGGTTGTATACGATTAATTAAACTTCTCTCCAAAAGTGTGTTGGGAGTTCGTCTTAGTGTTATATTTGGTGTGCCAATGTTCAAGTGTTCATAACATTAGCTTTGTTAAAATGAACTCACTGTTTAGAGAGACCAGCGTCCTTGACTCTACGCGACAAACCACACTTCCTTATTAAAAATGATGTGGTGTGTACGTGCAGTTAAGATGTTTGTTGTTCATGCAGGTGTTCAAGAGCTCATACTTGTACATGAGGCCCAATATTATTTCATAAGAATACATCAAACCTATAACTAACTAAATGTATCATTTTATATAAGCAAACTCAATACTGTAATAGAAAAAACACCATATTAGTAACATGTTATCAAAATTCATATGAAATACTATAGAATATACATAGTCCTATATTATGTTTAATAGGGGCTACAATAGAGTGTTCCCAAACTTTATTGGTTTAGTTCAACTTTTTTCTTGTTCTCTACTGTATCACGCACTATTCAGTCATCTTGTCAGCTGCTACATCAGTGATACTATTTTTGATAAAATATTTCCGAAAGAATGAGGGATACATTGAAAATTTGGTCTTATATATGAAATCCCCAAATTGATCGCATTCATTTCAACATTACGATTTCTGTGTAAAAGGTTGTATTTATCCACATCAAATTCGTTTAATGAAGAACGACAACAGTTTCGACCAAATGTTCGCAGTAAATAAGAAGGAAGAAGCGGCTGCACGACAGTCAGAGCAGAGCAGCGACAGCTGCACCGTGACTCATAGACGCACAGGAGGATGGCTCAAACCTTGGGCAACTTTTTCTTATCTTTATTAGATTACAAAACAGAGAAATATGTCATCGCTAAAAACAAAAAGGTCGGTGTTCTGTTCCGACTCTTTCAGCTGGGGGTTATTGGATATCTGATCGGGTAGGTGCCTTTTGCTTCCTTATATTTGCATAGGTAGGGTGAGCGAGCGGGCTCCTTCGGTTGACATTAAGTTTTCATTCTCAAAATAGTCATTTGTTTATTTATTTTGTACAAAACCATTAATTGTACTATTACAGTTGCAGCGAAACCAATGTGTTTAAGCGTCATGTCTTGATCAGATGTTATTTATGGCGAGGGAAAGAATGTAGTGTTATACACCGTCTTATGTTAAGAGATTTCTTTTGAGCCAAGCAACACGATTTCAAAGATTATTTTTTTCTTTTGTATGGATTTGGCATGCAAAATATAATGTGGGGTCACTGTATACCCTTCATGGTGTTTTGGCCATATATAGCAGTAGTCCCTCTCTCACTTTGTCTCTATCTCACTCCCTGTGAAATCTTTTCTCAAGGTGGGTTTTTATTTGGAAGAAAGGATATCAGGAGACCGAGGAAGCTATCCAGAGTTCTGTGTTTACCAAACTCAAGGGCGTAGATTTTACCAACAGCTCTGCATATGGTCTTCAACTATGGGGGGCAGAGGATTATGTCATCCCTTCGCAAGTAAAATTACCTATGTTCAGATTCATTTACTTTGCTTAGCTTTCCTGTAGCTCAGCGGTAAGAGAAGGTTGTGGGTTCGATCCCAGGGGATTGCAAATACCTATGTAAAATGTATAGGATAAAGCAATGTAAGTCGCTTTGGATAAAAGTGTCTGCCAAATGCCTAAATGTAAATGTAAATGTATTTACTTTATTAAATTGTGTCAAAGATATAAAAAGGCTGACACAAGAAAAGAAACAATGATGGAATCACGCATAACTTACTGAAAATGTTACAATGTGGAAATACTTTAAGAAATGTCTTAAGTTTGTGTTTTCATATATTTCATGTGTTGTTTTTAAGGGGGACAGGGTCTTCTTTATTGTGACAAATTACTTAGTCACACCAAACCAAAAATTGGATTACTGCCCTGAGGTAAGAGACAGGTTTTGTTATTCCCACCCAGAAACAACCCTTGCACTTCTTAAGCTTCTGTAGCTCAAGTATAAATCAGAATAAACAGATTAAGGCAAGATTTGTGCTGACATAGGTGTGTTGATTTCATTGCATTTGTTTGATTCATTCCATTAACTTCACTTCAGAATCCCAAGGTGCCAGATGGCATTTGTACTAGTGATGATGACTGTTTGGAAGGGGAAAGTGTCATGGCAGGCCACGGTAAACACACAAAATTTACGTTAAACACTCTGGGACAAGGTTTAAGACTAGTCCTATAGACTAAAGTAAATGTAAGAGCTGTCAAAACCGTATATCTTGCACTGACATATTTTAAATATCATAAGTGCCCTTGTCTTGTCTCAAAATGCACACCAGTAAAGCTTTTTTGTAAGGCATGATTGTAAAAACTCCTTTAATTTCCAAATTTAACTATGGCCTATAGTCCTGGCTCAAGCTAATTCCTGTCCGTAAAACTGACCCTGAATCTTACAAGACCAGTTGGCAGGCCTAAAAAGGATTGCATTTTACTGTTGTTTATTCAGGAGTGAAGACAGGCCTCTGTCTGAACGAAACAGGGACATGTCAGATTCGTGCCTGGTGCCCTGTTGAGCAAGGCCACACACCGCAGTAAGAAAAGTTTTGTTATCAAAAACCATTCAAAAATCAATTTAATTGTAGTGAATCAACTTTTGTATTTTGCCACTTTTATCATGGTATGAAACTGTTCCAAGAAAAAGACCACATTGGTTAAAACCTGTGTCAAATTTTACAACAGGGAGCCCATGCTGGCCAAGGCAGAAAACTTCACAATCTATGTAAAGAACTTCATCAAGTTTCCAAAATTTGCCTTCTCCAAGTAAGTCAAAAGTACAGGAGTGCTGCCAGCTTGTTCATGTTTGTTTGAGAGGCAGGAAAATAAATGTTTCTTGAGATGAACAGGTATGCCAGAAAGGATCTCTTTACATCTTTACTACATGTTGTTCCAAACACACTAAAGCATATAAACAGAAACTGAATCTAGATATCTCTCAGTACCACAGTGTGATCCCCAAGATGACTGTTTTGCATGTTATTTCCTTTGCAAAACACCATCAAAGTGTGACTTGCAGGTACATCAACTGCATACATATCTTCAACATCCTGCTAAATGCAAAGCACTGCATTTAACATTTCGGGTGACTTCCTGTTTCCTAGAAAAAGATATAGAATACATAAATAGGGAAAAGTACAATTTACAACCCATCGATAGATAGTTAAATAGCTAGTGTTGGTAATATGAAATTAACACAACAGTATTATTTAATTATCCAGTCACAAAGTCATAAGCTCAAACTAGATTTGTGAGTGAAAAAAAATCAACTTAAAGGGATAGTTTACCCAGATATAAAAATGATGTTTGGAATGACATAAGGGTACATGCATGATGAAATAATTTTTCATTTAAAATATTTTTTCATTTTTGGTTGAACTATCCCTTCTAGATGTGCGCTTATGCAATGTGCATGTGTCTTACATCATGTAGCCAAGTGAAAGAGCAGACTTGACTGGGCACGGTAATATGTTATGTTTGGATACTGATGGCACAGCACAAGCTGCTAGGAATATCTGGCACTTGTTCATCTCTATATATACCAACACAACGTGTGTTGCATCTGCTGAGACTGGCTGTCTTTATATCCTTTGCCATGACAACAACAAGCCCTGCACATTTCAAGTTAGGTGACAGTGTGACACCTGTTCCTCTGTTCTTAGACTACTCACATCACCTGTTCTGCATAATACATGGAATTTATCAACCCACACGTCTTTCACAATAGAAGTAAGACTATAGTTAAGCTGTTTCAGAGAACATCATTTTGGGCATATCTGAACTTCTTTTGTAACACTACAATAAGGTTCCAATTGTTAGCTTGAATTAAATGTATTCGTTTAAGTAAAGTAACAGCAAACATTAATTCTACGGCATTTATTAATCGCATTATATGTTAATGCATATTAATGGTTACTTATACATTTTTAAAAACATATATTCTATTTGAAAACATTGTTAATTTCCTGTAAACTAACATGAAAGAGCAGTAAACTACTGCATTTGTATGAACATGTAGAAATAATCTTTTTATGGTCAAACTTAAAAGCTTAACCAAATGATTTTATGTTGTAAATGCCCATGATAGTCGTTTGCAATGCTTTGGAAAATGAAAACAAACTTTAAGGTTGTTTACATTAAATCTAACCAACCCACAGCTATAACATTTGGATTTAACCGCATCAACAGTAAAAGCATGAGCTCACCGTTCATATTCGGAACACTGTTGCTTATTTTTAAAACAATGCTTATTTTGATTCCTATTATTTGTCTTTAAAAGGTCAAACGTCCTACTGACCCCCAACAGCACATATCTGAAGACATGCAGATATGATAGAAAATATCACCCCTACTGTCCTATCTTTCGGTTGGGAGATGTTATACAATGGACCGGCTACAGTTTTCAGGATTTTGCAACAAAGGCAAGTGGTTTAAATGGATGAATAATAACATGTGTTTCAAGATTTCATTGTTACTTTTTATCTAGTTTACTTCTAAACTAATATTTGAAGATGTTGACTGGAGTTGCTTGTTATAAAGCAGAGATGGAAGCAAAAGCATCACACGTGAATGGATATATGGTACAACGTGGTATTTATGTAGCTTTTTCTTCTCACTTATTCACATATACAGGGTGGAGCTATTGGAGTTGGAATTGAGTGGAATTGTGATTTGGATATGGATGAATCTCATTGTATCCCGGATTATAGTTTCACACGTTTGGATACCTCTGAAAATTCAAACATCTTGTACACTTCCGGTTACAACTTTAGGTAGAGCTCTAATTTACTGACTTCAGCTACACCAACATTTAAAAAGTTTCTGTCAGTAACCCACCCTATAAAGACGTCAGTAGTTCTGATGCACAAATAGTCATTGGATTGTTTCCAGTTGACCTTTCTTTTTTACTGTCTTCAGAGCCTAGAACTGTACAAACAGGCAGTTAAGATTTCTGTTTAGATATAGCTATTTCTTTAACATCTAAACAAACAGCTTACGGCTTCTTTAATTTACGGCTTATGGCTTCTTTTAGTTTTTCCCTTAAAACTATCTATCAAAATTTGTTTGAAATATGTATTACACTATTAAAAGTGCTTCTTTCTTCTTAGGTTTGCTCGTTATTTCAAAGATACAAGAGGGGAGACCTTCCGAAATCTATATAAAGTATATGGCATTCGCTTTGATATACTCACGAGTGGAAAGGTAAGGAAATACTAAAATCCACTTAATAGGCACAAAAAAGTGACTGAAACGTAGCCACTGTGTGAACTTTTCTGTTTTCTAGGCTGGGAAATTCAACATTATTCCTACAATGGTCAATATAGGCTCTGGGCTTGCTTTAACGGGTGCTGTAAGTATATGGAACAGCCATCTTCTGGTACCCAAACCATTTAAATTCTGTCATCATTTACTCACCCTCTTTTCATTTTAAACCTGTATGACTTCTTTTCTTCCGCAAAACACAGCGAAGATATTTGTAAGAATATTGGTGACCGTACAGTGGTAGTAACCATTCATTTCTGTTGTACAGACTCAAAACCAATGCAAGTCAGTGGGTACCGCCGTTATTCAGTCACCAACATTATTCTAAATATATTTTTTGTGTTCTGCAGAAACTATCCCGGTAACTTCTTTTGCTATTCATATTTGTCTGACCGGACTGGCGAACAGTGTGATTCAATGTGTGCAGTTTGAGAGTCTTGCGTTATTTGTGTTCATCTCATTCCATAGGCAGTTTTCGCCTGTGACATGATTCTTCTCTACATGATGAGCAAAAGTTCCTTTTACCGAGAGACAAAATTTGAGTCGATCACAAAGTAAGGTTCTAGCTCTGGAGTTTGTGTGTTTGAGGTACCATTTCATACAGTTTACCATTTCATCTGAATTCATGTTGCTTTGTGCCTGTTTAACCTGACAATTAAATGTTTATAACCAACTTCTATTTAACAATGTTTGCACCTGTAGAAAACAACCAGGGAAACACAGGGAAAAAAAGCATACAAGACATCATGGTCACCATCCCCAAGATAGACGACAAAAGCGGGAGAAGAAACAGGCAACAGAGATGCAGCTGCTGACATCAGTATCATGTCAGCCCAATAGTAACCCAGAGACAGAGATCCGACCCACAGTCTCAGCACTCAAAACGTACAGTCCTGAGAGAAAGCCAATGGGTTCTGTATCATTCAGGACTCAACAGGGTACAGAAAAACAGATTATTTCTCCTGTTTCGTCCTTGAGAACACCACGCAACCAGTAGAGGATTTGTCTGAAACTGAAATTTACTGTGAATGTACAAAAGAAGCTTTGACAACGGATGAATGCACCGTACCAAAATGGAAACGTTTCAGTGCTTTTTAAACTTTGTTTTTAGGTGGCGATGGAAGTTTTTGTTACAAAGAAACTACAAACCAAAACATTATGCTTAAAGTAAATTTGATGGCACAAACCAAATTGTAGACGCAATGATGAATGTGAAATGGAAAAGACAAGTACCCCTGGCAAGTGCTATTGTATATATATTGCAAAAGGTTCTATATATTCTAAAATTGTATTTTATTAAGTAATCTTGGTCTTTTAACATTTTTTTATCGCATTAAGGTTTCTGCCTAAATGCTTCAAATGTTTGGAAAGACAAATACAAACATGCTCACCATACCCGGAAAGTCCTTCAGTTCTGTCTAGTGTTTACTGTAAATATAAAATATCTCCAATACCTCAAAAGTAATAGAAAAAAACGAAAGTGTCTGAACTTGAAATATACAATATCAGAGAATATAAGGACTACTTAACAATTTTTGGTTCATTAAAATGTTTATTGTAAATATGAATTCTTCATTTTCTTAAAATGGGGCAAATGGTAATGAGTGGGCGTGTCTAAACCTTTGACTCACTGTGTATAAATAACAAATACTCCTACAGGTCCAGGGGTATACAGCGTTTAACAGAAAAATAGACAGTATTGTCTGTTAAAATGCTTAACTCAAGAAATGGAAAAATTTAAATGGAATCAAAATGTAAAATACACAAAATTAGTAGGCCTATCTAATCCATCGAAACTAATAGGCTACATGACTGAACCAGCTCACAGTCTGAGTTATAAATGCCTGAATATTATCAATTTACACTACAATGATTCCGTTACGATTCTCATGACTGCCAAAGTAAATCTGAGAAGTTTTAATTATGTCAAATTACTTGAAAAATTAGCCAGCACATATTGCCCACAGTTTAAATTGAACTTTTTCTTGTAATGACATACAAAGTACTTTACAAAACCACACAAAGAAATCCATAAGGTTAAAGATTTATTTTCATCAAAATGGCTGTGATAAAATGATCTGGCCAATGCAGTTAGAAGTTTGCATTGTCTTACATTGTTCTTGATGAAGGCTTTAGTTCACAGAGGTTTAACATAATGCAAACAGAGCAGTGATTCACTAATTTACCACACTAGATTCCAAAACCATCTGTTCTGTGAAAGGTAGTAAAAACATATCTAGTAGTAGGAAAATGTCAAATTACAGTAGGGAAGTGTTTGACATCAGAAAATAATTAAATATTTAAGGTTCAGTGCGATCAAGAAGTACAGAGAAGAAAATATTTTAAGATGTAATAGCTTAACACATTAAGTATCGAGCATACACTATGGTACATCAATCTGGACTCTTTGTGATCTCAATCTCTTAAAATGAGGTTAGCATATCTATCTTGTTACTTTTCTACATCACCATTGCTATTGTATTTTCTGGTTTAAGAATCTGTTCAGTACACATGTACCATTCCATAGAGGAAAGTCCAAAAGAGCACGTAGGTAAACAGGCCACCCACGAGCCCTCCGGAGAAGAGCAGTCGCCTAGATTTTAAGCACTTGTTCCATCGACGTCCGGCTTTGAGAATTAGGAGTAAAGACAACAAGAAAGAAGCGAGGAAATAAAACACAAAGCCGTACAGTGCCGTTAGACCGAGAATGCCTGCTGTAGCCCCGGACAGCGCAGACACGGACGTGCGGCAGTAATCGAGCACGGCGGCGTTTCCTCTGACTGACACCTCGCTGATGAACTGCGGTCCCTCGCGTTTAGCTGCTACCGACGCCATATTTTGATGTTAAAACAGCCTAGAAATCAACACAGCGGAGAAATGTGAAACACGGATAGTGGTATAAAGCATGATTAAAGATCGCAGGTTCACGATAAACCCCATTCACTTACCGTTAGGATCAAGATGACAATAAAACACAAAATACGAAGAGTCTGCCTCCGTGATTTAAGAATGCATACTTTGCGAAGAACTCACAATCATTATACGCTATTTGTCTAATACTATGCTTTTCCAGGGAATGTGTTGTTTGGGAAAAATCACTTATTACAAATGAAACGCAGCGTGTGTCATCCTCGGTCGGCCATTTTGTCGCGAAGCATCTTGGGACATTATTTGAAAAAATAATTTCAGATTATTATTTCAGCTATACGATAAACTTGAACGTATTTTCAAACAACAACGAAAATCGTTTGTAAATATGTATGACTATAATTCTAAAGAACGGTTTATTTTGAACGATATGCTGATTTCACCTTTCACCCACGGAATCCGCGAAGGGTCAAAAACTACGCAACGCATTATGAAACCGAACGGACTCCGGACGGGTTAAAACTCAGCATATTATCACAGTGAAAAGTAAATATCAATGACATAAGTTTCATAGACGGCACCCTCTGTGGTAGAAATTAATAGAGATCTAAATGGCGACGTCATTTAGTTGTTCTGCCGGGTTTGCTCTCGGCATGGATCTGGGCACAACATCAGTTAAAGTCGTGCTGCTGGATGATCGTAAGACTGTGACAGACTGCACGAGTTTCCCCACAAACTCCGACATCAGCTGCACCGCAGACAAAGATGTAAGTATCAGCGGTTTAACAACACGAAATTCAAAGACAAAGCGCAACAAAACAACATTTGACTAACATTTTAAAGTATATTTAAACTTACATGCTTGTTGTTTGTGACTGTTCATAGGCTAAAGAGCAGGACCCCGCACTAATAATCACGGCTCTGAACCGATGCATGGACGCTTTACCCAAAGACAAGCTGCAAAAAGTTAAAAGCATTGGAATATGTGGACAAATGCATGGCATTCTGCTGTGGAAATCAAAAACAGGTCCACATTTTCCCCACATAATGCATGTTTAATGCACATTAATACCTAAATAACACTTTCATCGTAGAATGGATTTACATTGCATGACTTGCATTCATCCTGTATCTTACAAATAAAAGACACCAAAAATGAATGAAACCATCAAGAACAATCATGTCTCTATCAGGTTGCGAATGGCTGAAAGAAGATGCTGTCACTAGATACATTCCCAAAGATGTAAGTCAGCTGATCACCTGGCAGGATGGCAGATGCAGCACCACTTTCCTTTCCTCTCTACCTAAACCAGACTCTCACCTGAGTGTGGCCACTGGCTTCGGTTGTGCAACCATCTTCTGGTATATGAAACACAGGTAGAATCACTGTCGCGATGTACAGTAACATATTTACCCGCAATCACAAAATCATTAATTCAGGCTTCGATATATATTTTATTTGGTTTTTCATTCACAGTGCTAAAGTAAAACTGTATCATTCTGAAAATCCTGACTTTTAAGTTTTCGTAACTCAGGCCAGAGTTCCTGTCAGACTTCACTGTGGCAGGCACCATCCAAGACTATGTGGCGTCCATGCTGTGTTGCCTTGACAACTGTGTCATGACCGGGCAAAATGCTGCCAGCTGGGGCTACTTCAACACAACCACAAACCGATGGAACAAACAAATGTAAGTGAAATGAAGTTTATTTGTTATCCTTCTGAAACGGCTCTGCACTCTAAAATATTTTATTGACTTGATGTTTCTCTTTTATAGTATACAATTAATTGATTGATAATTCCTAACAAGCCTTATGGATGTACATTTGTGAATAATTTTTTGCCTTGCTTCTTATAAAGGAAACATTGGACTTATTCATAATTTGTCCAAATAATAATATTTTATTTTTATTTAGTAATCAATGGATTAAAAGTCATATGAATGTAGAAAATGTATTGATCACAAAATGTGGAAATTCTTACCTTCAAAGAGTTAAACGTTTAAAACAGTTGCTCGATGTACACTTCAGCTGTATTGCTTTCTTATGTGTTTCTGCTAACACCTGACTTGGACTGTGTTGATGTCCTGCAGTCTAAAGGAGGCTGGTTTTCCTGTGCATCTCTTGCCTGTAGTGGTGGAGTCAGGAGCTGTCGCTGGTCACACATCTTTTGAATGGTGTGGCATCCCTGCTCACACACCTGTAAGTGCAGCGCTGGGAGACTTCCAGTGTAGCGTATACTCCTGCATGGCAGACACTGGAGATGCAGGTACAATGTCTTATCAGATTCTTTCTTTACAAGTTATGCAGATTTTTGCATTTTGTGTTTGTGAAGAAAAGCACAGGCATACTATTACTCTGCATATCGCGTGCCTGCATTTCTGCTTGTAATGTTTTTTGAGCTGTTAGTATGTTACTCATCTATCTGAGCCACAATAGCTCAACTATAAACAGCATTTAAAAGGGATATTCCACCCAAAAATAAAAAATTCTGTCATTTCCTCACCTTCGATTGCTCTGATGAACACAGTGAAAGATATTTGGAAGAATGCTTATAACCGAACAGTTCTCGGACCCCATTGACTAACGTAGTAGGAAAAATTAAGAAATAATGTTCTACTTAACAAAAAAGAAGATATTTTGAAGAATGTAGGACAGAAAACGGTTCTGGGGCACTTTTGACTGCCATTGTAATTTTTCCTACTATGATAGTCAATGGGGTCCAAAGACTGTTTGGTTAAAAGCATTCTTCCACATATGTTTCTCTGTGTTCAACCAAACAAAGACATTTATAATACAGGTTTGGAAAAACTAGAAAGAGAGAAATTCATGACAGAATTTACATTTTTGGATGAACTATCCCAGTAATATATTTTAATCTTGACTACACATTACTGTGTGCATTTACAAGTCTGACCTCCAGGTGGAGATGTTATTGCATAGAGCAGTGGTTCTCAAACTTTTTTGGCTTAAGTACCCCTTTTTATGATTTTTTCAAGCCAAGTACCCCCTGACCAGACAACAACATTTTACTTAAAAATACAGTGAAATGAGAGTCAAACCTTTATTATATCTAAATCAACTAAATAATTTTTATGCATCTTTGTGTAGTCCTTATTTCATATATAAATACTTTAATCATAATTTATCGATTTCCCTTATTCATTCCTAAATGTCAGTTTCTCTCACGTACCCCCTGCAGTACCCCAAAGTACGCGCACCCCCCTTTGAGAACCACTGGCATAGAGCATTTGGAAATGACAGATTGTGTATTCCGATTTCATTGACCTACTACAAGGACATGGGAGAACATTTCTGGGTTATATTTGTAGTTAAGATTTGTAGTTAAACACGAAGAAACACATCACGCGGTTTCACTCGGAGCTTGAATAGCAGCATTCTGTTTCGCCCACTTAACAATATCAGTCAAAGGACTCTCGAGGAAGTATCAATGCTTCCGTCAAATTCTGAAAAGGTGAAGCAAATTACCCGATCAGTGGCGAGTTTTTTCGCTTTCGGTGGCATTGAAGGTACTCCGTCTTGGATAACCAAGGATTTTGCGCAAGGTTACAGGTTCTTTAGCATCTGTGCAGTTTGCCATCATGGCGCTGTTTCAGTGAGACCGCAATCCCCACACTGTACAGTACAGCGAGACTAAAACTCATGTCTTAGATTAACTAAGCGATACTGTCAGATTGGCAATAACATGCGATGCATGGACATCAATTATAACAGAATCGTATATCACTGCACAACAGATTACAGATGAATGGAAGCTTGCGGCTTTTGTTCTGCCAACGCGTGCTTTGAATGAAAGCTACAGAGGCGCGAATAATAATGAAATGCTGAAAAAGTTTGCAAACGAATGTAACATTTTGAACAAAGACTTGGTTTTGGACAGTGACAAAGCCTCTAACATGGCTGTTGCAGCACATCTTGGCAAGTTTCCACAGGTGAGATGTTATTCTCACACACTGAGGCGGATCGTTTCGTTCTTGATGATTGTTCTTTGAATGAAACATGGAAAGCCATACCACTACAGGGCTTGTATGTCCTAAATGTAATTAACTAAAGTTTTGAAAGAAATCTTCATGTTCATTTTTAAGATGGCAATACTGTCAAACAGAGATTCTAACTACAAACAAAAAGCATAGGAACTCTAATTTGGGTTCAAATGTAAAGTTCATGTATTTGCACAGCAGACTAATTAATTGCCAAAAATGTATGTTAAGAATCATTTTTGAAATGAATCGTTGCTCCCAGAATCTGAATCGGATTGGATTGTGAAGCGTCTAAAGATTCGCACCCCTTATGTGTATACACGTTAAAAAATGCTTTATTTTCCACATACTGTGCGTGTTTGTATCTCCTCTTTGCCCCTCCTCTTTGAAACGCCTGAACTTTTAATAAAGCTCATTGCTCTGAAAAGCAGGGTGAGCTATGATTGGACAGTTAACCAGTTTGTAGGGATTGGTCGAATACTGCAAGCGTGTGACGGAAATGTAACGCCTCTTACCATATTTGGAACATCAGGTCCCAAAGCAATTGTACTGACAGGTACGTCCATCATACTTGCTTATACATTTGGGTGGTCTTAGTCAACTCATACCACAAACTAACCTAGATTTGTGGGGGTTTGGTTACACGAGGCGTTTCAGGCAGGTCTGTGTGAAAGTTCGCTTTTAGACCGAATGCATCTTTTATTCCAACACTTTTACGTGCAATTTTACCAACCACTGTTTATCCGAGAGCTTGAAGTGGTTCAGCAGCTTTAAATACCTGGGGGTCCACATCAGCGAGGACCTCACCTGGACACTCAACGCCACCCAGCTGGGTAAGAAGGCACAACAGCGGCTGTACTTCCTGGGGAGATTGAGGAAGTTTGGCATGAACAGCTGCATCACTGCGTGGTATGGCAGCTCTACAGTGAGTGACCGCAAACGGCTGCAGTGAGTGGTGAAGACTGGTGAGAAGATCATCATGACTACACTAACCTCTTTGGAGTCCATTTTGGAGTTTGGGTTCCTCGCCACAGCAGGGGAGTGTTGGCCTGCTCACCGGGAGACTGCATTTATTTATTTATTTAGAAATTATATATTATTTATTAGTATGATCTTACTCGTTGTATAAATACAATGCACTGTGCTGTGTTTTACCTTTTCTGTTTTTCCTGTTTGCCCTGTAAAGCTGCTTTGAAACAATACACATTGTGAAAAGCGCTATATAAATAAACTTGAATTGAATTGAACATTTACCATCGCAGAGTCCATAGAAGAGCTGCAACCATCGTTAAAAGCCCCACCACACCCAACACAAACCGTTCACACTCTTGGCCTCATGACGGAGGTACAGGAGTGTAAATTTCAGGACATCCAGATTAAGGAACTCATTGTCAGCTATTAGAGTCTTAAACAGGTAGCTAGCTGGTGGATACCCATCTCAGGGAACAGTCGGTCCAGCTGTTTCATCTCAATGGCACATTTGTAATGTTATTAGTACTATTGTATATTTGCTAATATTACTCATGTAGCCTCATCTCACTTGCACATCTGTCAGTATAACTGCTGCTATTGTTATCATGTAGTTGCACTCAATTTGCCCATGATACTGCACTATCGTTTTTTGCACATAAGTTAATACTGCACATTTGCATATATAGATATCATATACACAGAGTTTTATTATTATGAAGCAGCAGAGTTCTTATTATTATGTTTCTTACATTGTACGTATGTATGGTTATGTATGTACAGTATGTGTATAGCTTTGCACTGTCTTGGCATTCATTGTGGACAGATAAAGTGAGAATTTCATTGCTTAGGGAAACTTGTTTGCTTACTGGGCATATGACAATAAACACTTGAATCCCTGAAGACACAGAAAAACACTCATTCGCGTCACATGACCCCTTTAACTAAATGTGCAGCTTAAATGTTTACCTTTTTAACAAAACCATAAAGAAACTTAAACTTATATTTTTGTGCCATATCTATTTGGGCTGCGTAACAGCTTAGCCAGTGTCAGTATTGTGTGTTGTATGACTTTTACGTAATGTACGTACAGAGGTTGAATAAAATAACACGGACACTGTGTGAATGGGTGATTTCTTTATAAATCATGTTTTGGACCTCTTGTTGAAAACCTTGTTTTGGCATCCAACCGTTTAAAGCAACAAAAGATGACTACTGTTTTTATTACACAGTGGTCTGCACGATGGATATTAACCCTATTACAATAGGTGCTTGTATTATTTTGTATTATTAAATGAATAATCAATTGTTGTGTTAAATCACTAGTTCTAAACATGAGCACTTCAGCCCAGTTGACGTTCGCCATGCCTGCAGAGTTCTGCCCTCCGAGCTCTCCAGACCCACTCTCCCCCACTGCCTATTTCCCGTACTTCCGCGGGTCTTATCTGGCAGTGGCTGCATCTCTTAATGGAGGCAATGTCATGGCAACCTTTGTCAGAATGCTCGGATCATGGATGAAGGAATTCGGTAAATCGGCAATATTTAAATCATTATTGCATGTTTATTATTCCTGACACCCTTTCAGCTTTTATCTTAGGTTAAAAGTTTGGATATTTAAATGAAAGGGATACTAAAAACGTCTCTTTTTATGTTTCTAACTGCGTTTATCTGTTGTTTAATCTCAAGGATTAGAAGTGAGTGAGTCTGGAATCTACTCCCAATTGATCCAGTCTGGCATGACACATCCTGACACTGATTTAACAGTGACCCCAACGCTCTTGGGTGAACGGCACGACCCCTCAGCCCTCGCCAGCATCTGCCAGATCTCGCCTACTAACCTCTCTCTGGGTTTCGTGACCCGGGCTGTGTGCAGGGGCATTATTCAGAACATTGCCACTATGATGCCCCCTGAAAACCTACAGGCCGCAGGGGTGAAAAGGATTATTGGTAGTGGCAGTGCTCTGTCGTGTAACGCAGTTCTGAAACAGGAAGTGGAGGCAGTATTTCCATTTCCTGTAGTTTATGGTAAAGATGTGGACTCAGCTTTTGGAGTTGCCATGGTGTTTAGTGAACAAATCTACGAAGATGCAAAATGACATCTTATGATGTGAAATCAAAATTTGTGGTGGAGAGACGTTGGCCTTTTCTGGATAAAGAAATGGTTGAAGACATTTGTTTTGATTTAATGTCATTATAATGTATTGGTAAATAAATTGGGGAGCCATGGCGTCAAAATGTTGAGGACCCTGATCTAGAAGGCCTTTTTCGACAACCTATGAGAGATTTGCTGGCATTTCAGTTGGCCGCAGGTAAATTCTTTTGAATTCTTTTTTGTAGAATGTTAAAGCATGCATTGCATGTGTCCTCAAACCGTAACGCACGTGTGAATGTTATTGCACCTCACTCTGCATACAGGAAACCATGCAAGCTAAGAAAGTACAATTGCTCAATAGTACCACCACAGTCTCACTTTCATGGTGCAGTCAAGAGCTGGGTGTGTCATATGTACCTCTTAACAAAACAGAAAAGGGATATACATGTGTTTCAGAACATCATTTATGTGACAGTTGTTTAGCATAGTTAACATGGAAATATAATCTGACCGGATGAAAGTGAAATGTATTTCTAAAAGGTGCATTAAGACTTTCGGGACTTAAATGGGCACTCAGGCTGTTGTCTGGTGTAAATGGGGGAGTTGTTTACTTATTGTAAACGGGTGGAGACACAGCAAAACATGTAATATCACACTCTAAAAATCAATACGACCCGCCTTTCTCGAGGACCTTGAGTGATCTAAAAACATCTTGCTTTCTCTTCCTCTCTGAGAGAGAGAGAGCGGTATCGCTCAAATCATCCATGTCGTTCAGCCTCTCAAAATTGGATACTTCATCTTATCAGAAACTACCAAAATTGATCCATAAATTTATAGGTGAGTAGATTTGATCATTTTGATGTGTACTTCTGATAATGTAAGGCTTTAAAATAACAATTCTATATTTAAAAAATGTAAATTTTAGTCCAGTGAATCTTAACGATACTTTAGGATGACAGACAAAAAGACAGTTTTGTTTCTTTACTGTTATTTAGACTTTTGAGTTTCAGTTCTTTTTTTTTTAGTGGACGTGTACTTGTGAGATTGGTAAATATTTTCTCAGATCATTTTTTGTTAAAATCTGACTACGATGATTATTTTAAATATGCTGGATCTGTAAATCTCCTGTGTGGCGGTGGAGTATAAGGGAGTCCGTGTAATGTTGCTTTATGTGTGATGTAATGACATCTCATTTTATAGAGAGCTAGAGCCCCAATATTCATGTCTGTGCAATGCCTTAGCAAGCAGCATATTTACAGACAAACTTGTATGTTAATTGCTGTTCTGATGAAACTATTGCAAAGCATTCATCGGATGGGACCATACAGCTTGAAAGTGATATTGATAATTCGGTTGGCAAAGATTTTTAAAATCCTGCAACACCTTGCTTTGTCTTTTATATCACTTGCACACTTTACATATTTGCTTTTACCATACCTTATCAAATTAGTATCGTATCTCCTCGGTATTGAGATGGTTTTCTTATGAGGTTTAATAACTGGTTTATTATGGCTATATAAAGAACCTGAAAATAGATTTGCATGTTCTTTGGTACTGTCACTTCCTGTTACTGAGTCACAAGACAAGTGTTATGATTCATTTCAGTAGAGAACCTACTTGCACGAAAATGAACATGAATTAAAAAATGTATAAAATAAGTGCAAATTGGTCAAATGTCAAGTTGGCTTATAAAGTATTTTTTCCTTTTTATGTTCAAACAAATTGTTTCATTGTGAACAAATTGTAAAATAAACCTTTTAAAACACAGAACCAGCATTGTAAGAGATGGTTGGTAAACTGTCACAAGATAGATCACGTGTGTTTCTAAAAAGAGCTTGGTGTTCGTGTATTGAGCATATTTTCCTACAAAACCACAGAAATCTAAACTTACAGTATCTCTTGAAACAACAGTCACAAATCTTGTGCGCTTCATGCCTTGTGCTGTAATATTGCCGAGGTAATTCAGTCTGTAATGCAGGATGAGTGTCTGTTTTCACTCAGTGTAATCCTATATGAGCCATTTACAGAGAGTCCAAGTTATATTATTCTAAAACTGAGCATATCCAGTACATCAACCCTGCAACATGTCAGACAAGCACTTCCATGCATGTGGTTTTCAAAGGTCAAAGAGCAAGTAAGAGCTTGAAGAAATATTAATAATTTAGTTAGTGAAGGTCTTTTAGAGCTGTAATGTGTGCTGTCTTATGGACACTTTAACATACTGACTAAACATAAGTCGTTTCTCTTCTCTTCATTATGAATCTTTTGTTTTTGAAGACCTCAGTACTTTTCCTACCTAAAACACGATGGCAAGTTTTTATTCTGAAAAACAATGTTTTCACAGTGTATGTTCAGAATAGATCCAATTAAAACCATTACTGCATATAAATCACACCACTATAATTATTTGTCCCATTTTATAAATAGTTCTCTGATATTAATCTCTAGTGTCAGTGCACAGTTTAAATGTCTGAATTTGACATTTATAGTGGCTCAAACCTATTATTTATCTTTTCTCCGCAGAAGAAGATATTTTGAAGAATGTTGTTGATTGTAGCTCAGTGGTAAGAGCATTGCGTCAACATCGCAAGGTCGTGGGTTCGATCCCAGGGGATTGCACATGTCCATGTATAAATGTATAGGACATTGCAATGTAAGTCGCTTTGGATAAAAGCATCTGCCAAATGCATAAATGTAAATGAAAATGTAATTGGCACCCATGCACTTTCACTTGTTTTATGTCCAACACAATAGAAGTGAATGAGTGCTAACGCTGTTTGGTTACCAACTTTGAAAAAATATCTCCTTTTGTGTTCTGCAGAATAAAGAAAGTCATGCAGGTTTGAAATGACGATAGAAAGAAAGTAAATGATGACAGAACTTTCATTTTTGGGTGAGCTATCCCAGATGAAATTATTTAGACCCTTAACACTTTTGGGATCGGTCTCATAGATCTTATTTGTATGAAACTAAATCACTTATATTCATTTCATGTAGCATACAGCTTAACTACAGCTGTGAGACGACAAAGACCTCACTATGAGTAAATCAAGAGACAACAGTCCCACGTCTTTCCATCTGGAGACAGATGACAGGTCAGAAGAGGAGAGGGCGAGGGCCAAACACACGAAAAAAAATCCTGGTAAGGACAAGATGCCCATGGACTCCAACTACCTGGAAGACGTAGTGGATGCCACACCCAGAATTAGATTCAATTTGGATTTTGGCAAGTGAGTTTAAAACACAACTGGGGTGTGTGGGGAATCTGACATGTCAGCATGCTCTCAAAAGATCTCATGGAAAAAGTTTCTGAACATTAACGGTTTAATTCTGCCCACAGGGGAATCAGAGATGTGAAAGAGGAACCGTCTCGCAAAGACAGGGATGCATTTACCATCAAGACACTATTTGAGGCCGTTTCCCGTGGCGACGTGTCTAAACTGCAGGGTTTACATCAGTACTTGCACAAAAACATGAAACATCTCACTGACTCTCAATGTAAAAATCTCTCAATTGTATTCAACAAAGTAAAATATAAGAGACCGATATTTAACCCCTATGTTTTGTATGTCTTCTTTAGATAAGACTAATGGAAAGACAGTCTTGCTCAAAGCTCTTTTAAACTTAAAGGACGGTGAAAATGACACCATTGAATATCTGCTTGACATTGCAGAGAAAATGGGAGATTTAAAGAATTTTGTCAATGCTGCATACACAGACGGTTTCTACAAAGGTCAGACACATATCATCACTTCACATAATCGGGTTTTATATTACCTAGATATTTTATAAATCAACAGTATCGGATGTAAAATGTTATCAGACTTATTCATCCAATGACTTCTTGCCACAGGTCATACGGCTCTCCATGCTGCCATTGAGAGGAGAAGCGCAAAGTTTGTAGAGATGCTGGTTAAGAAAGGGGCTGATGTCCACGCTAAGGCCTGTGGGAAATTCTTTCAGCCCAATGAAGGGATGTGTTTCTATTTTGGTAGGTCCTGGTTCTTTTGTAAGCATACACTATCAAAAAAGGTAATTTCCCGGGAGCTTGGGCGCCCGAAAAAATATTTAAAACATATTTTGAAAAGTAAAATGCTTTTCATGTTATTTTACACCCTTGTAAACCTTGTACATTTATGTTAATTAGATTTATCCCAGTTTATTTAATTTACGTGTTAACTGCTAATTCTGTCAAATAAAACAGTTAAATTCAGTAAATAGTATTTTACGGAGTAATCTTAAACTGTTATTGTTCAATTTAATGCTGCGAAATGCATATAATGTCTAGTCTAAATGAAATTCTTCAATATCCTCTACAACTTTTTTGTACAGGTGAGTTGCCGTTGTCACTGGCAGCTTGTACGAATCAACCAGACATTGTGGATTTCCTGATGGAAAACCCACACAAGCCAGTGGATGTCAGACAAAGGGATTCTCATGGAAACATGGTGCTTCACGCTTTAGTAGCAATAGCAGACAACAGCCCTGAGAACACAGAGTTTGTCATCGCCATGTATGACCACATCTTAAAGAAATGCGCTCAACTCCATCCAAAACTCAAACTGGAGGAAACTGAGAATAACCAGGGACTCACACCTTTCAAACTTGCTGCCAAGACTGGAAAATTTGGGGTGAGGGACTATTGTTGTTTTATACATAAAAAAACATTTGAAATTTGCCTGAAAAACCTCCTTCCTCGTCATTTTAATGTTCCAATTTGTGTGTTTGGTAAAACGCAGAGACATTTTTAACACTGTGATTCATTGGCGCACTTTTAAAACACAACCAGTTCTGTGTGGTTTGGTTTTGGATGTTCCTGATTTTCAATAGATGACTGTTTCTCACATGATGTTATGTGCCATCAAGCGATCATCCAAACATCGTATCAGACAGCTGTCCCTGAATCACAGACACAGACTCAGTTGTTTATTTTTACTTGTTTTTTTTTATGTTCTGGAAGTACTGTTATGTATTTCACAAATCCACCTCATCTAACTGCATACAATTTTTCAAGCATTCTGATCTAAGTTTTCATTTGTTCACCAGCTGTTTAAGCACATTGTACAGAGGGAGTTCAAAGACTGCAGGCATCTGTCTCGGAAGATCACGGAGTGGGCATTTGGTCCGGTGTGCTCCTCACTGTATGATCTCGGCTCACTCGACAGCTTTGAGAAGAACTCTGTACTGAAGATAATCGTTTATGGCAGCGAGATTCCTGTAAGACGACAAATTACTGTAGCGGAAATTCTTATATTTGAAAGTTAATCGCATTATTAGATTTGATCATTTTATATCTTATATAAATTTCATCTTATTTCAGAACCGTCTTGAGATGCTTAATATTGAGCCACTCAATAAACTGCTTGAAGAGAAGTGGGATAGATTTGCTCAGCGGATTTTCTTTTTCAACTTTATCTGTTACATTGCCTACCTTTTCATCTTCACAACAGTCGCTTTTTACCGACAAGAAGGACAGGTGCGGTCTATGCACACACACTTTTTTGTTTGTTTTTACAGTCATTTCAGGCTTTTCATTCTGAACCATTCATTATAACTTTAGACAAAACGTTCCCTGATGGTTATTTTTTGCAACCAGAAAATATTTATACAGAATGTTTCCTGATGGTTATTTTTTGGTTCTTAAAGTTTTTTTTTCAAACCATACGGAAATAAGGCGTTTTATAACGCTGTTCATATAACGTGCATTATGGGAACAACCCAGCTTACAATCTTTGGTTCCCAGAACGTTAGGGGGATGTCAGTTTTGGTTCCCCCGAAAATTCTATGTATGTCCGTAATGAAAACTTTCCTGGATAACCAAAAAAACGAAGTAATAACATTGTTTTTGGAACCAAATATTTTTAGCTGGGTTGTATAATTATCTCTCACATTGTAGGTTTGTTTCACAACATCAGTGAGTAGTGTTGCGTCAAACCTTTTAACGTATTGAATCAGGTGCAAGTGTTTTGTGCCATTAAAAATACAGTACATCACTAAATGTACTGTATATGTGAATATGTATTCTTCAAATATTTAATGTCGATATATTTGACTTTTTCTTTCTTTCTGTCTCTTGCCACTGAATGAAGCCTCCATTTGTTTATCGCGATGAAAGAGAGCGCAAGATGATTTACGCAGGACATATTATAACCTCCATCGGAGCTGTTTACTTTCTTTTCAGAGGGGTATGTTTTCCACTTAACGCTTTTGGTTTAAGAGTTCACCACTGAGATCATACAATTCACATAAAGAAATAAAAACTAGACCTTCCACAGAAACTAATGAATGCTTTTGTCTTTTAAGGTAGTAGATTTGATTAGGAAGCGTCCAAGATTTCAGTCCCTGGTGATTGACGGATACACAGATCACCTTTTGTGAGTTTCTTGCCACTCTTCTGTGTAAACAACTTTAGAGCTTTTATGTCTTAGTGATTTGAACTAAACAGGCTTTGTGTGGCCTTAGTTTACTGCAGGCCGTGCTCTTCCTGGTGTGTGCTGTACTGTACTTTTGTGGTAAAGATGAATACCTGGCATTTCTAGTTTTGAGTCTCGCTTTGAGCTGGATGAATCTGCTCTACTACTCCAGAGGATCCAAATTTATGGGAATCTACAATGTCATGATACAAAGGGTAATTTCTATCCCTGTTTGTCCAATCCTCTCTCGATCTCTGCATTTGAAGGAGATTCAAGTATGTTCAGTGTACCCAAAGCATCGCTTAAAATGTTTACCAAAGTTCTTATACCTTTTGATCGTTGCCAGATGATTCTTGGAGAAATTCGGAGATTCCTTCTCGTGTACATGGTCTTTCTCATCGGATTCTCAGCAGGTATCGCCCTTGCTTGCAACTTCTTATAATGTACACTGTATATAGAATGAAAAGTGGTTCTTGGCCTGTAATCATAGGGGAACCACTTTAAGTGCTATATAGAACCATATCTTGGTGCTTCAGTGGTTCTTTGGGATGACTGAAGAACCATACAGAAGAACCATACAGCACCGCTGTTACCGAACCTGCTAAGCCCCTGTATGGTTCTTCAGCGGTTCTATATGGCACCTGAGTCATCTCAAAGAACCACTGAAGCACAAAGATATGGTTCTACATAGCACTCAAAGTGGTTCCCCTATGATAACGAGCCAAGAACTACCTTTAGTGCTATATTACTCTATTGCTTTTAGTGTACCTCCTCATTTTTTCTCTTCATTTAGTATTTCTTAATGTGCAACACTTTTCCAATTATGCTAATGAACTGTTTATGTTACTCAACAGCTATGGTGACTCTTCTCGATGGTAAACCTAGAACGACGGGCCGTTCTTTCTTCAAACCTGTTTCAAATACAACTGGAGACTGCGTGAAACCAGAATATGAAAACATCTACCGCACCACTCTGGAGTTGTTTAAGTTTGCCATTGGCATTGGAGAACTGGAGTTCACAGACCAGTATAAATATCAGACGGTGTTTTATGTGCTGATGATCTTGTATATAGTGTTGACATACATTCTGCTGCTAAACATGCTGATCGCTCTGATGAATAAAACCATGGAGGATACACACAAAGAGAGCACCAGTATCTGGAAATTACAGGTAAAAACGATTCATGCAATGCTGTAACTTTGACAGCACAGTCGTTGTTCATTTCTGCATTTGCTAATAAATTCAGATTCGAGGTTATAAATGAACACCAGTTATTATGCGAATTATGAACAAATGGGGTCAACGTTACAAGATTTGGCATGATTTGTAATTTCAGTTGTTTAAAAGGGCATTTACCGAGATTGTTGTTCTCGTGGCGTTCTGTTGTATCATAGCGTGCAATGACCATCCTGGACATGGAATGGTTTCTTCCTCGCTGTCTGAAAAAGAAGCTGCGCTGTGGGGAAGAGAAAGATCTGGGTGATGGACACGAACCGGATCAACGCTGGTGTTTCAGGTGACAGCTATTATAGAAAGTGAACAAGAATCTGAATAAACTCGAAATCTTGTATACTTTCATGTAAGTTTCAACTTGACTTTATTTAAGATGGATACCCTCTTAGCCCTTTAATCTGTGTAACTGTCAGGCAGATAACAGTAGCAATAATTGGTTCATGTCTCATCTCTGTATCTTTCAGTGTGGAGGAAGTTAACTGGAACCAATGGAACAGAAACCTGGGTATAATCAATGAGGATCCTGGGAATTTATCCATGTGTGTACTGTCACCATCTAAACCCCAAAGAGGTAACCAGCAATGAACTTATATTTCAGTTGTTTAATGATTCAGTAGAGAAAAAAATAGCCTTTTTACCATCTGTCTAGCATTGCACAGTTTGCTTTTTATTTAAATTGGTTATGAATGAATGGAGGCATTTCTATAGCGCTTTATTGTCTATAGCTGTACACCCCAAGCGCATTGCAATCATATGAGGGGTTCTCTCCTCACCCACCACTAGCGTGGAGCATCCACTTGGATGATGCGACGGCAGCATCAGTACAAGGGCCACACACCAGCTATCGGAGGATAGGAGAGAGATAGAGCCAATTCAGAGGCTGGGGAATATTAAAAGGCTATGATTGACAAAGGCCATTGCAGAGAATCCGGCTAGGACACCGGGTTTCACCCCACCCTCTTTACGAGAAGTGCCATTGGATTCAAATCAAATCACTATACTGGGGCATATAGGACCAACACAGACCACAGGGTGAGCGCCCCCTGCTGGCCTCACTAACACCTCGTATATTTATAATTGTATAATGTTTTCACAGAGTTCAGCCGGCTTGGACTCCTCCCAACTTTCAGTAAGCGGTGGACACAAAGACGATCGCAACGCAGTGATGCACAGGAGCTCAGTCCTCTAGCTGAAGTGTCTAGCGCCCTCTGATGGACTCATCATGAACAGCACCACCACTATGTTGAATCACCTGTGACGGTGTAAAACACATGGCACGCCATGCTTGAAAGTATTCAACCTAAGGAATGTGTGTGATATCAGTTTAGAAGACTTATAGGAGATAAAAACAGGCCCCCAATCGAATAACTTTTTGCTTAAGACTTTTCTTTAAAGTGCCTTCACTTTTGTATATTGCATAAATGTTTGCAACGGGGCCTTTTTACATGAGCACGAAATTCATCATGGTAACTATAAACATAGTTTATAGGTATGTTCAGTAAATCTATGGTGGTAATCAATCTGCCAGCACTAGCCTACTTCATTTTTTCCTATAATACAACTATTGTTATTTCACTATGTACGTTTTGAAGAGCAGTAACTCTAAGCAATAACCTGCAAATGAAATATTACAAACGATGTTAAATAATCTTTAATATAACACATCAGTATATCATTAGGTAGATGTTTGTGCTTGCATATGTCGCCCTCTTGTGGTGTTTCTCACGACTAATGATGCACCCAGAACTGACAAACCTCAAAGGATGTCACAATGTATCTGACATCCACATTAACAGCATTGCGTCTCTGTTAAACTAGTACAGTGGTTGTTTGCTTTCTGTCCTGTTGAACTCTCACAGCCATTTCATTTGAGTGCGTCCTCGCCAGGCCTTCTTTACTTAATTTACTGGCCATTAAAGTTCAATGCTCATTATTTCATTGATAGGTCACGTCCCCTGTCGCCATTATATTACCCCCCCACCCCTCCCCGAGTGTCTGCCCTGCTGTGCTACTCTTTATATAACTTACATTTCCATACGACCTAGACGCCTCAAATCCCCGACAAACTGCCAGGTCTGCGTGACTTCCTGGCTCTGCGTCGCTTTGATAAAGAGCCATTAATATAGAGGCAATCATGCTTTTTATTGCGACAGCTGTTAAACAACATGGAAGGCCAGAAGGGCCAAAACGTTTGAAACTTACGCGTTAACGTTTGTTACGCGTTGACACGCAAATACGCAGTAAGACGTAATAACGTGTTTTAACGCGTAATTGCGCGTTTTCACGTAGTTTAAAACGACGCCCATACATGCACATTGGACCACGGAGCTTTACCACCACCTATTGGCGTGGCGGTGTTGGTCAAACAAAAGGAAATAAAAGAATAGGCGTGTAAATTGCGAGATTTGACATAAAACATTTTCGGATGAATAAAAGTGTACTTTTTCAGTGTATGTGTTTGATTCAAGTGAACAGGTTAAAACTGGTGGGGAATAATATGATGTTTGAGGCCACCTTTATTTCTATATGTGTGAAAAGTACTGAGTCTACACTTTCAAGTGTTATTCAAGTTATTGTCATTCTGTTACGTGGGACATACAAAGGAATTAAATGTCTCACATGACCACAATGTTGCAAATGTATCATATAACTTATACCAAGATTTCAGTTCCGACCCCAATCAAACACAACTGAACCATCTTATCAAGGTGTTCAGGGTTGTTTGATAAGGACAGACAGGTGTGCTGAAGAGGGTTGGAGCTGAAGTCTGCAGGACCATAGTTCTCCAGGAGCAAGGTTGGAGATCCCATTAATATGACATTTAGTCAATAAGATTACACATATCTATACATATATTATACAAACTATGTGTATAAATGGGTCTTACTTTTGAGCTAAGAACATCCCAGATAGCACAATCCATCAGGCTTACGTCTATGTGACGTCTGCATTTACATTTTACAGACATCTGCAATACGTAGTTTGCTCATCTGCAATACGTCTCGGAGACGTCTGAATGTCTGTAATACGTCTGCTAAAGATCTTGAGATTTGCTGTGTAAAACATCTGCTAAACATCTTAGAAAGAGCGGATTTACAACCACTCTAAGTCATAAACATCTTACAGACGTCTTCTAGATGTCTATATAATGTCTGACAGCAGACATCTCAGAGACGTATTGCAGATGAGCAAACTATGTATTGTAGATGTCTTTAACATTTAAATGCAGACGTCAAATAGACGTAAGCTAGATGTATGTGTGCTATCAGGGATGTTTACCAGCAAAATATTCTATTTATTTATATAGCGCTTTAAAAAATTGTCCTTGCTGCAAAGCAGCTTTACATACATAGAAGTTGAAAATGAAAATACTAGGGGGAAAATGAAAGGGAGTATATATGGTATTCAGATGCATGGTATTATTGCAATTGTTTTTTTCAATGCAATGTACACTGATGAAACTTGACTGAAATAAAGGCTTGATTGTCAGAAAGAAGTATTTAATCTACTTTAAATATTGTTATTAGGACTGAGTACCTAAAATTACAACATACCAGAACAATTTGCAACAATACCAAAACGTGTGGAAATAATACATTTGTAGAAATATGTTGAATTGCATTTATGTTGTTAAACTCAAGTAATTTATATTGATGAATTAAACAAAATCATCAGTCTCCTAGTGAGTAAGCAACTAGTGGGGATACAAAAAAGATATTTAGGTCTGTCCAATATTATACTGATGTTGTCATCAGGTAGATTGACCATCATCATGAGCGTCTGGCTGGACTGGGAAGAGGATCAGGCCAGAACCAGAACTCCGACTGACAACCTCCGGTGCCCTTTCAGAAATGCAAGACTCCATGCATTTATTCAGTTGTACAGACATGGAAATGTGTATAATTATGTGATAACGAACTGGTGATGAGTCTTTTATAAAGACTGAAAATCCTTAGAAGTTGGGATGTCTGTTACAAAGGCCGGTTTTGAATTTTATAAAAACTTATGTGAATACCAAAAATTAAATTAATTTAGATTTATTACAAATGCACTTTTTATAATTTAGCATTATTGCAAAGCAGCTTTACATTGAATATATATTAGAACAGACAGTGAAGACAAAATAAAAGGTATAGAAATATAGGAAAAACACGACCATTACCTATAGCCAAGACTATTATCATGTCTAGCTGTAGCCTACTTACTGTATGCTAATTTTTTGCACGTGTATGGCTGAAATCTTTCATATACTAGTACATAAAACGCTTACATCCCAGTACCTGAAAACAGTCTCTAATAATACACTGTTATGTATTGTGATTACATTTGAAAAAATGTGTTATGTGTCTTTAGTGCGTCTGATGTTAAAGCACAATACTGAACCCACTGAACCTTGAAAAACATTGCAGAACAATACACAAAGATATCTCAGTCAACCAGCTTACAATACCAATAACCTAAGAAATGGGAGATCTTCTGTACACGGACCCTGGTTGGAGCCTAGTCTGGGATGGAATGCCTTTATTTGTGGAGTTTGCATGCTCTCCCTGTGTCAGTGTAGACACTTTACACATAGCAAATCAACCACACAAAACTGTGGCTTTATTTTTTGTTTATTTAACTAGCAAACAAGTTATAAGTTAGTTTGTAAAACTCTGTAAACAAACTTATCTATAGAAATGTGCTACGTTTTAAGTATTTGTGAAAATGTTATTTGGTGAAAATATGCAATTAAACATACACAATTTATATTGTGAGTCTGAAAATGGCCATGCCATTCAGCGTTTAAAAGGTCCATTTAAACAATATTTGACTATGTTTGTAGACTACTTATGCTCGCAAAATACATTGTTCAGAATATATTTAAGATGAAAGGTTACAATTTACAACCTATTCTGTTGGTTCTGTGTGTTTGAGCAATACCGCCACGCCAGTAGGGGGTGGTAATACTCTGTGGTCCAATGTGCATGCACAAAACAACGTGTTAACATGTAATTTACGGGTAACCACGTCGTTTTAAACTACGGATTAATACGCTATTACGTATTTGCGTATTAACGCATAACACGGGTTAACACGTTAGTTTTGGCCCTTCTGGCCTTCCATAATACAGAGACAGCTAGGGGAACGGTGGGCTCACATTGAGAAGAAATAGCTGTAGCTCAGAATGTATAGATTTTTTAGATTATAATAAAAATTTGACGTAGTTATGCATTAAGATGATTTAATAAATGTTTTATTATTTATTATAAATGAATTTTATTCTCTCAGGGATAATAACAGCATTATGACACAAAGCTTTAGAACCTTAACAAAATATTTAGACTCTGACACACAGGCTGTAGATATTTGTCATAAACAAATAGCTGGATGTACATTTCATGTTAATGCTTTTAAACAATTTGTATTGTGAAAAGTGATGCATAAATAAAAATGAAATACAATTTAATACTCAAAATGGAAGCATCGTTATTTTTTATTTTATTTTATAGGCTATGTGGGCTCCTGATACACAGCAGCAGAAAGTATATTTCTGACATTAAAATGAACTATTTATAGGTACTGTATGTGTTGAGGTAAAATGATCATTTTGTTTAATTCTGTAAACCACTAACAATATTTATATCAAATCTTAACAGAAAATAAGAAAACTGGAGAAACGGGTAAAAATAACAGAAAAATGCTCTCTATTTTTTCAGACCTCAAATACTGCAAAGAAAACAAGTTTATATTCACTTGTAAGCAATACAACAGTAATATTTGTGCATGTATTTAGGAAAAGTTCAAAAATTACTTTTTTATGCGATAACCTGGATTTTTATCAAGGTTTTTGTGCGTCTCGTCATGCTGTCAGTCTGTCACGTTGCTGTTGGATGATTTAGTCACTCCTAAGGTTTGATTTTGTTGAAATTTTACAGACACTGGACTGGATTGGCCTGAATACACATAGAAATGGTGATTAAATGGAAATTTGGAATGGTCTCTTATTTTTTGGGCTGTATATACTTTTCACCATGATATTCCACTTGACTGCTAGGTGCTTTAGACAACATCAGCAAATTAATTTCCAATTTTTTTTTGAATGTCTGCCATTTCCTGAGCTAGCTACCAATAAGATGTTCGTATATGATGAGTAGAGTAAGCACGGATCTGTTCATTACACCAGATCGCTGACAAAAATGTCCATTCACAAATGTTGTCTAAAGGTACTAAAATGCTAGACGAAGGTATTTTACACAGAGGAATGTTTACGAGGTTAATGAGTAAAAATTCCAGCTGTTCAAAGCAATCAGTTTACAACAGAATCCGATTTGAAAGCATAAATTAGAACTTTATTTTATTACAATATTACAAAAAATGAGTAGCACAACTCTCACACTCATCATATTCTTGCCACACATTCAATCGACAGCCACAGAGTGACAGATACGAGAAAGACTTCTAAAAGCTTCCTCCATTTCACAGAAATTGCCAAAAAAAGATTTAAATAATGAGAAAAAATCTAATTCAGAATTATAAATAGCACAAATTGCAAAACTGAAGCTTTGAAACTTGGAATAAAAAGATTTTGTTACAGCCCAGTACTACACACAGCTATAAAACGTAACGATAAAATATTCTTTATTTCTTTGTTTACATTTATAAAGTAATTCTAAAGAATTGCTTCTCTATTCAACAAAAGCTTGAGTTAATAAAAATAAACAAGGAAAAATGCTGTTCCTTTATAGTCTATTCTTCAAAATCAGAATCATTATACCTTTATTATAATCATGCTTGTTTTCAAAGGAAAGTCCAAGGACCGAATACTTAAGGCTTCATGAGAGCTGTTCAGGAGAGGCAAACAGACAGTGAGTCTAAACAAACGGACTCACCGGCACACACACCCCATCCACCTTAACACACACCTGCACTCACATGCACACGCAGCCGCATTCATACACAATTATTACACTTCTTTAAAGTTACAGCAGTACAGTAGATTAGCCAGTGTACAATAAAATATGCAATTCATCTGCTGTTTCACCTCTTTGACTTTTCCTTAAAGAAGTCCTCGATATAATCACAAATGATCTTGCAAGTGATCAATTTGGTCAATTCAAGCACACTTCACAAAAGAATCAGTAGCAACATCTACTTTGTTATTCTAAGGGATGAATTTAACAGGATCATACATCCTAGATTTGGTTCAAAGTTAGATTCTACATAATATTAGTAACAAGTCTAAAGACACTTTCTTCAGTAGTATGTTTATTCCTGCAAACCCACGTACAACTATACCACATGCGGCCCACCTGAAACGACATCATTCACCCATAAAATTCAAGTAATAGTTTCTCATGTGTTAAGAAGAGTATAATGTTAAGGTTAAAAATGGCACAGCTTAAACATTAGTAGCTTTTCTACTCTGTCCAACAGAGAAAATAATCTTTCACAATCATTAAACAAAACTTCACACGCATTGGTTACTGAGAATGACCATAGCGTAAGCAGGATGTATATTTTATGGTTACTCTCGTGTCTTGAAAGTTTCAATGTTTTTGTCTGAAAAACCAAGCTGTTTGAACCCTTTACAAGCCAACAACCGCTCACATGTAGAGACTAAATAGATTTGAGACACTAATATATACATTTTCAATGCATACGGTGTGACAAATAAGTTCCTTGTGTACAGGAACACATGCTAGGAGCTTTTAGGTACAGTCCCAAAATATTAAAGGTTATGACGAAGACATAATATGTGCATATTTGCCATCTGGACGTTATAGGTCGGGACTAAAACAAAGAGCGTTTTAGGTTGAATGAAAGAGAAATATGTTCATAAATAACACCTCAGATACAGGTTGTAGGATTTGCTGAGAGAGAAGTAGAAAATGATAATAAATGATAAGACAATTCCCTTCAGTAAAAGCACTCTCAAAATAAACTCAACAAAAATTGATCACTTGCAAGATTAATAACACAGAATACCTCAGAAACACTGCTCTTTTGTATATGTAGGTTTGTATTGGTTTCGTTTGTTGAATTAACGATCATCCTTGAGTTTTCATTTCATCGATAAGAGCTCATTTCATTTGTTCAGTTCTATTGTTAAGACTAACAGAAGATGACACGAGTGTGTGTTGGCTGACTTCACTGAGGAGAGAAACTGTGTCTGAGGCTTGTGGGCTGAAGCTTATCTGTACCCTGGGTGCTGGCCTTGCAACTCGGAGGGGGGGACCACTACCCGACCCATAGGGGGTGGCCTGTGCATCTTCCCCATCAGGATGAGATTCTGATCTCGGAAGCAGGGCGTCTGGAAATCCCCTCCCAGGCAATCTGCTGGTTGCATCAGATTCGTCTGCCCTATTAAGGCACCCCCTACTAATCGGTAATGGGCCGCTCCTCCTGTGGGGGCGCAGTCCATCCCTGGGGTGAGGTGGTTATTGCCCGTGCCAGTGCCAGCATGACCATGGAAGGGCACGGGGAGGTCCTGTGAGTTGGAACTGTCGCTGTTGGGCGTGGGAAGAATGCTACCCCACACTGACGGCTGGTGGTAGTAATGGCCGTTGGTGTAGTGGGTCATCGCACCTGGGGGCATTGCATTGTTATTGTTGGCAAGTGGGGGGGAAGGAGAGGAGGGCTTCATGGCATAAGGCTGCCCCATGCTCATCTCTGGGGGATAGTTAATGCCTTTACAGAGGAGGCCAGTGTCATGAGGTGGGGGTTTGCAGGGGTGTCCGCCCCCCTCAGGGATGTGCTGGAGGTGAGCTAGCTGATGCTGATTCCATGACCTCATCTGAGGATTACACTGTGGCTGATGTTGGTGATACTGTAGATGTTGTTGATGCTGTTGTTTCATATCGTTGTGATACATGTGGTTCATTGCTCCCATGTTATGTGGTGGCATCGCACTCACCGGTGCAGACGCAGTCGCTTTATCAGGATGTCCGAGAGCACAGGATGGATGCATGAGACCGGTATGAGGTGCACTAGGGTTACCCCCATGCAGCGAGACTCGCGTCCTGGCGTTGAGGAGTAGATTTCGACTAATGGGACTGGGGTTCGCGATCTGCCCTTCACACATTGACGTACCACCAGGGCCCTGAGCTCTAGCCTGGCAGAACTGGTTTATCTGATGCACTATGCTGTTCAAATCAGCCTGGCAACCATGGTGGATGCCTCCGGCCATGGACAACGGAATGGTTGAGGTAGAAACAGTCACATTAGGAGGGGCATCTGCAACTGGCAGCTTCCTAGCACCTACCTGCAGGCTTGGAGGTGGGTTTTGGTGGTGCTGCTGAGGAAGGAGAATGGATGAAGGAGGGTGGGGGCCTGAATGGCCTAAAGAAGCGGCGTAGGAAAGAGTCTGGGGCCTCGGAAGACCCTGGGGTTGCTGCGGCATGGAGGCGGCAGGTGGGTGTCTGAGTCCATGGTGTGGATGTCCAGATTGCTGCTGCAAAGTCTGGAGATTCTGAGGGTGTGGAGGAAGCCCCTGGGCATTCTGGGATGCTCTGGGAGGACCCTGCGACGGGTGGTGCAAATTTAAAGTGCTGGCCGAGGTCGCTGCATATGGGGCGCCTGTGGCATTCATAATCACCTCCGGGTGTAGACGTGCCCGCCTGCCGTCAAAGTCCTTGATGATACCCTTGACCAGGGGCACTTTGACAATGGCAAGGAGGCCGCTCTTGGCAGTGGCCTGAGGGGAGGGGTAGGGGCTATATCGGGGACCAGCGGTGTCCAGGCCGTTGACAGTACGGCGAACGTGGTTCCTTTGAGGGACCTTGACGCTGTTGGGGAAGATCTTGATGGTGAGTGGATTGTTGGCAACTTTTTTAGCATAAGCATCCAATTCCGCAGGGGTTGGATACTGAGCAGATCTCATCCTTTGTGTAGTGTCCCCTATAAGGAAAAAAAATAAAAATACATTATGTTTTGAAAATGACGTATGACCTGCCTATTCAGTATGGAGAGCAAAGCACTGACAAAGCCGATTTTATCAAACCAGAGCTCCATTACAAAGTCATTCACATTGTGAAAATCTTTTAATGTAGTGTGATTTGCGTGACTATCAAACTAATGCAAACTGGTTCATTTTAATTGGAAAACTGGTTGATGTAACTGCTTAAATTTGTGGTCAAATAAATTCTGTTTGTGTGTTTCCTTTAAACAAAACGTTGAATCTGTGAGTTTTCCACATGAAGAATAGTATTTTGAGCCATAAACGACATATTCAAGTACACAAATAAAAACATTTAACATCTTAATCTGATAAATCAATAAATAATCTGGCAATTTCAGCATAATCGATGTGACATTTACAATCAAAACCTGAAATTTAAACTGTATATATTACCAGTATATTGAACCATCTGTTTATATTTTCCTATGTTCAGACGTCAGGAAAATATCAGTCTAAAGACATTTTGTAGTTAAGATATACTTTATTTAAGATTTAAGACGTATGACGATTTCTGGAGAATAAATGCATGAGGGATTGCTCTAGAACATATAATAGCTATTATATTTACGAGGAATATGGACCTTTATGAACGTGACACACTGTCTATGAAAAATCATGCTGAGGGTTTAAAGCACCAAATATTGACATCTGACAACTATCATTATGGGATAAACCTTTGGTAAAACTAACTTTCAAGGTAAGTTTGACATTTCTATGAAAGGATCACTAGCTGTCGAGCTGATGTTACACACTTCCTGTATGCCAAGGTGTGACCTGTAAAGGCAGGCGTTGTGCACGCAAGAAGACACGCACACAGCACTTTGAACACTAAGGCCTGGTTTAACAGACACAGTTTAGCTTTAGCCAAGACTAGGCCTTTTTTGAATTTAGATATTTATGTTGCTTTTATAAAAATTCCTTTTACTAAAACATTACTAACATTACTACCTAACTAACTAACAAAACATTACTAGTGTGCATCTCGAACCAGATATATTTTAAGACTTTTCTGGGCAATTTATATTCAGTTAAGACAGATCACACATTCATTTTAGTCTAGGACCAGCCTTAAGCCTTGTCTGTGAAATGGACCTAAGACTGTCAGACGACATCAATTGCTGTTAAACGTCTCTTCTTATATTTAATAGCTCCTTTGTGATTCCACACTGTGTGAGTCCGTTTAATTCTCATCTGCATTGTCTGTCCGCGAGTGTGAATTGAATCATGTTTTGCCCTGCTCCCATCACTGCTTCAAGACCCCCGAGGGACTTTCTGCAACAGCACATACCATAAAAAAAGATGAACTAAGGCAAGTATCTGAGTTTTTTCTCTGCTCATACAACTGCAACCTTCCATCCTTTACACATATACAAAATCGGACCGATGTGCACAAACACATACACACACTCCCATTATTTTTACAATCGCTCTAATGCTTTTAATGGTGAGCATAAATCCGGCCAAATAATTCGCTCCATGAATAATTCGCCTTTTATGTTTCAGAGGTGAACAGATCTCCGCTCGCAACATAAGCTCACTCTCAGGAAGAGCAGTGGCGCACTAAAGAAAAACATTCCCACCTGACACGACACCTATGATACGATGGGATGAGAAGAAAGGTGAGCGGGTGACAGACAGACAGAAAAACAAAGGAAGAGAGAGCTAGAGAGAAAGACATTGAGGATGATAAGTGCTCTCTGTGAGGCTGCTGTCTGCCTGCTGAAAGGGGGTCTTTGTATAAAACAAGCTTTCATCACTCGAGGGGAGAAAAGCGGGAGGGAGACTTCTGATGTACCCACCTGCACTTCCCTCACACTGATATGACACACACACACACACAAACGCACACAGTATTAGCATGCGTTCCTGGCCCCAGTGAGAGGATAGACAGCCTGTGCACTGTGACTGAGCTCTTTCATCCGGCCTGAGCCAATTCCGTCACTGCTCACGGCTTACACTGCCCCCCACAAACAGTGAACAGATAACCAACACTTCCCACCACACTCTCCATAACACATCACCCAACCAACACCCCAAAGAACCATTCAAACAGATAGCGAAATGCAACAAAGGCACTTTGTTAAGTGTTTCTGGAGCTGGAATAGCCTGTTGCAACACCAAGTTCATATTTTTTAAGCAATACAACAATAATATTTGTACATGCATTTAGGAAAGGTTTAAAGATGATTTTGTATGTGATACCCTTTCTATCACAGTTTTTATGTCTTGTCATGCCGTCAATCTTTCAAGTTGCCGTTGGGTGACTGTCACTCCAGAGGTTTGATTTTGTTAAAACAGACACTGGAGTGTCCACAATATATCTAGGAATGCTGTTTAAATAATTATTTTCTAATTGTCAACTAGATATTTATGGAGAGGCCAAAGGAAAATCTAGGGGGCAAATCGCGCTAGCCCCCCCATGGACCCAGCTCTAGGGTGTAGTATTTCTTTAAAATTTCACCACAGAACCAATAGCACTACAAATTCTTATTGGTTGCATATATAATGATAGATTTATCATATACTATCAGCTAAAATTCTGAATAAATAAACATGAAGGGGACTTTACACATTGTAGTAAACATGAGCCACTGGGCTGGGCTTTGTACACAATTCTGTAACCACGGACCACAGATTCTGCGCCGCACAACTAATATAGCAAAGAAGTGTCTAATCTGTTCATCTTGATTAAACCGAGCTTGTTAATAACGTCTCTGGTGAAATTAGTGCTTGTTCGGAGCCACAGCAGGCCGCCCAATCATCAACTGAATCCTCCAACACCTTGCACAGCATCCAACTGTCACGCTGTTCACTCATGTCTCAACTGTCTTTCTCTGCCCTCTATGTGGGCTGTTGACTAAACAAAATGGCCCCTGACATTTCTTTGCTAAATAGCTTTCCTGCCAATCTCAGGGCACGTCAGCTGCCTTCACCGGCCGCCTACATTCGCTCACCTCTTTAAAAGAGAGAGAGGAAATAGAAGGGGAATCAGAGGAAGAGGAGAAAGAGCCATGTTGGGCCCGATAAATGAACCACCACAGGACTAGATCAGGGTTTAAGGATGAGGAGACTAATTTTCTTAAAGGTCCCATTCCCCGCAATCCCGTTTTTTAAGCTTAAGTTAGTGTGTAATGTTGCTGTTAGAGCATAAACAATACCTGCAAAATGATAAAACTCAGTGCCAAGCTTTTCAAGGACTCCAGAGAACGGCGGGAATTGGACTACAGCCCTCTACTTCCCGGGTACATGATGTTACTATTACGGCAAAATGGGCAAAGTCTTCCTCAGAGAAGAGGTGGAGCCGTTGGAGTAGTGTTCGGTTATCAGTGATTGTAATCATTTAACTGAGCTACGCGCTAAACTACTTTCACTCTCATCACAGTCCTACAGCTGGTAATAATAGTTCAGCTACACACATTCTAAGATAACCAACGGTCAAATAACAGCTTCCATGACTGTAATATCGGCTGTAAAAGCTGTTCTGTAATACACTGAAATTGTTTCTGTGCGCATACCTCTAAAACACTTTTATGAAACGTCCTTTGAAGTACTCCTTGCAAATGTCTCCTGGTCAATATGCTGGTTTTATTATCAAACTAAGGTCAAATATAAAAAGGCAAAACTAACGATTCTGTTATTAGTGTTAATTAATATAACCGGTCTGACGCCGTTCAGTCCGATATCATTCCCTCGCCATAGTAGGAAACAAATTGCGATCTCTAACAAAGATTGATGTTTGGACATGCACTAGCAGACCTCCGCATATTTTAACTGATGAAGTGGAGTTGACCCCATTGTTACTGTTTATTGCTAAAAGCCCAAATTTATGAACACACACATACTCTAAGCGGGGAACCAATCACGACACACCTGGTCAGCTTTACCAATCAGAGCGTTTTGGAAGGAGAGACTTTATATAGAGCAGAAGAAATCCAGTCGTTTTGTTAGAAGAGGGACAGCGGTGAGCAATAGTCCTGAAATATGTGAAATATAAAGTGTATTTTATTAGAAACATGAACATCCATTGTTACACACCCAAAAAACATAATCAAAACCTCAAAAAAATGACTCCTTTAATAAGACACAAGGGAATCTATCCTTGTTTTCACTGCTTCTTCCCTGCATCTCTCTTTTGTGTGTCAGCAACAAGCTCCCCTGTGAAGAGACATCCAGGGGAAGGCTGGCTTGTGATAACGGGGAGTCAATCTCAATTGGCTTAGTCCACGACAGGATCTCCATGCTCTCATGCATACACTATGAGACACAGGGGACAAGGGCAGAGGATGGAGGGGGTCAGCTCTTGGGAGTGACTAACTAAAAATAGTGACGCAACTAGCTCCACCGCATCATTTTTCAGTAATAACTGTAATGTCATGTTTGGCAATGCAGCTTTATTGAGGAGTGTGTTGAAGTAATAATCAAAACACTCAGTTTTGATTTTCTCAGTCATACAGCGCTTTCATTTTTTTATTCTAGAATAATTAAAACCTCAACGAAACAACAATGTGATGATGAGAACTATGTGGTGGCTAAAGATCTAAAGTAAATTCTAATCTAAAATCAAACCCTGCGTACAAAATTGGCTACTTCCATCTACCATCTATATAGTAGGTGAAAATTAGCATGAGTCATGAAAAGCAAGTCCGAAACCTCTAATGCAAAAAACAGGCGAGAAATACACGGATTGTCTACTAAGACTAACTTATGTTTTAACCAACTTCTACGTACAGGTTGTTTTTCAAATGTCAAAGTGCATACGGGTACTTTGACAATAAAAAAATGGCAGAAGCACTATCTCTGGAATACATTCATACTCCCACTCATACTATATAGCAGAGGTCAACTAGCGGACTCCGGAACGAATGCGGACCGCGAGATACGTCCGTCCAGTCCATTTGGACATAATAAATAAATGAACGCCTAATATTGTTCCCTAATGCAATCACATTTTTACCGGGCACATCAAGATCCGCTCAGTTGCAGTTTGGGTAATATGGCACAACAGACAGTTAACATATCTGTACTGTTGCTACGTTCAGACATCGACGGCGTGGAGTGAAGGGAGCCGAGACATACTCCCTGCACAGTGTGCAGACGGATATAACTGTCAGTGATTGAAAAAAAACTTGATGCTGCTATTTGTGCGCCTCAGTTGAGCAAAACAACCATGTTTTATGGTTTTCAAGTTGTTATGTTGAAATGAATGTATATTCAGTGCAGTTTTAGAGATCACACCGCATCCTAACAAAACGCGATGCCATGAGATTCCTGCGATAAGCAACTTGTTTGTCCATACCGAAAACGAAAAAGGGGCGTGACACGACAATCAATCACAAAACAGAGCCAATCAGAACCGTTTTTCTCTGTCCACGCAGCCTCGCACGATGCAGCCGATGAGTGCACAAAGAGAGATGCGTCTTGTTCTCATGACTTCAGTGATGCCTCACCGGACGCTATGCTATAATTTCCGAATCTAAACATATGTAATCAAATGTATATAGCCTATTTTCATCCATGTTTGGCAATTAATATTCACGAGGTGCAGAACTTACATCGAATGAGATCGTTGTGTGGGCGGAGCTGTCAGCCGCAACGTCGCAGAAATAGAAACCGTATCTAAAATAGAAATGGCCGTCACTCGTCGCGCAGCTCTGTCACGGCCGGTTAGGACAAAACCTCTGATTAAAATGGAGAAGATACATTGTATGGAGCGTCACATCGCATTTGGTTAGGACACAGTGTAAGGGCATTTTGCACATTTTACTTTACTATATTGTTGTCAGACATTGTTATGCCGTCGTATAGATATCAAAAGACATGTTTATTACTTTGGTCTGCCAAAAACCATCAATTCATGTTTTTAGGTATTTAATTGTCCGGACCTCGGCTGGTAAGGAGGGTTTCGATTACTTGACCTCAAGCTATTTTAGTTGAAGACTCCAACTCTATAGGATCTACTGCTGGACTCACTTTTCCTCAAAATAATCAGTTTTAAATAAAATGATCAAATAAAATTGTATATTTATATTTCACAATTGTACATTTGTCCACAAAAAATATATATAAGAAAATGTGTTTAAATCAAATTCACAAATTACAAAACACACTGTTGAACGGTAGTGTACAAGTTGTGTGTTTATTTTTTTTTAAGCAAAATACTTCAAAAGCGATCTTGTTAAGCTCCAGTCTAGAAGGATCAGGTGGCATTTAAACATTCACAGCGCATATAATTGTGTGCATCTCACTGAAGGACATCTCTAGAGCTTTTCTTCATGGTAAGGCTTGATACCACAGGACTCGCTTCTCTCTGGGATCTATCATTAGAACTGTGGTTTTCTTTAACCTCTCTCGCTCTCATCAGCAGTGATTTGAGGATCACAGTAATCAGGCAAACCCCAGGAGACCTCTTACACACACATGGGGTTGTTACAAAGCTATTGCCAAGCCTTTCTGTCCAAGTACACCATACACATCACCTAACTAGCTCTTTACCACCGAACACACCCACCCACACACACACTTTCAAATCCTCTCTGCAGATCTTTGTGGGTGTCCTTACATAGTTTATAGGGTTATTCCTCAAGGTGACAAATCGTCCTTGTTTTATTTATCTCTTTGTGTTCCTATAGCTCAGCTTGGAAAAGCATAGCTCTAACAACACCAAGGTCAAAACTTTGATTCGGGAACACACAGCCCGGTCAAAGTACACCGTGAATGCACAGCAAGTTTGCATAAAGTGTCTCCCAAATGCGTGAAAGTCATATGTAAATGTTTTTGTCTTCATTCAAAACCATCCCTTCTTCCAACTCATCCCTTTGAAAGAGACGGGAAGAAAACTGGAGATAAAGTCTTTTGCCCTAATCTACTTTCATGGCTGGTGTTCCTGCATTCCAAGGTATATTCTGGCTCTTCCTGATCCTCCTCGTCTGCTTCCTGTGTCTCCCGAGGGAATGTGTGCTCTTGCCAGATGCGCTTCGGTAACATCTGGACCAGGGAACAGATGAATTTGAGGGGGCAGTTGACATGCCACGGGAGGTTTAAACCAGCACTTGCATCATCACATTAGCTAATGCCGTGTGCTTTAAACAGATGAGCCTGTGCTTCATCCCAGAACATTTCAGATGTCGGCCAATATCACATCATATTTCTATGAGACATTTCATATTTCGTGAGTTCAGTAGCCGCAACTATATTGTGATGTAAATTCTTGTCAGAAAATGACACTTAAACGTATTCAATGTTATTCATTTTGCATTGCTGGACCTGTAGTGCAGTGTTAATTTCGTTGACTATGACAAAGATGATTCGTCATCGCCTTGTCTTCACTGACGAAAACAAGATGACTAATAAAAATTAATTCATGATAACGAGAACTGTAAAAATAATATACCGTCATTTTCTTCAACTAGTAAATGTGTGATTTCTGGATATTCTTTCTGTGTCACTATTGGACCCGGTTCCTCCGAATACTCTGGTCTTCTCTGCAGTCTAAAGAAATGCAGATGAGATGTAATGGAGCCACTAAATTTCCCTTGTGAGTGTGTGTTTGTGTTTGTGAATGTCCTGCGATGGACAGGCCATCTATCCAGGGAATATACAACCCGAGACGCTTGGACTGGCTCCAGTCCTTCTGCGACCCGAACAAGCAGATTCGGAAGATGGATGGATGGTTTGATTTGAAAGTTGACGTGGCGTTTGTTATTTTTGTTTAATTTCACTTGAAAAGCAATTCTGGCACTACATTGGGTCACCACTTATATCCGAAATATATGTCTGACATAACAATCTAAGTGCTGAAGTGAAATGGAAGTCGTCGTTTTTATATTACCCGGCATTGCTCACTTGGTGCCTACAGTGAAGGCGTGACTCCAGTGTTTTCTCCTTTGTATGCACTGAGGTAAAAATCTCTCGAAGTAAGATGCACGTGCAGAGATACGCCACCAGTTTCTCTCTCTCCGTACCTTCTGGAGTCAGTTATATGACTCCATCACTTTCCACATCCAACAGTTAGAAATCCGTCTCTGGTCTATCTGTGATTTCGGTTCTCTCATGCAGTTAAAGACATGTCTCCAGTCCCTCAGTAATTGCTGCCTGATGAGGGTCTTCCTGAGGCGATATGAGACTCATCACTCTCCAAGCCATCGGCACTCCCCCGAAAGCGTGTCTCCATGGCATAATTTGTCATCCTGATGGAGAGCTAATCTGACAGGATGTCTGCCCACTGACGGAAAAGGCGAGATTTTCTGTCTGCATGTATCCTTTTTTCCTGCACTGACTCAGTTTTTCTGTTTGTCTGATTCTCATTTTCTCATCGTCTCTCTATGCCACTTATCAGCCTCAATCTATACGTGTGCGAGCGCTGAGGTTCAGCAGGTGTCCGTCCCTTGTAAAGCTCCCTAATAAAATTCCAGGGATTTGACAATCTGTCACTGGAAATATGCTTTTGCGTACAAATGACTGCTCTCTCTCCCTCTCTCTCTCTCTGATGTAATCAATCGTCAGTCATTTATCTCCTTTTAAAGATCTCTGTTCTCATTATGTCATTTATTAAGAGCACTTAAATGTCACGGTTGACAAAGGCTGTTTGAATTTGCTGTATTAAAACAGACACACGTCATACACACACAGAACATGACAGAATATTTTTATGTGGTTCACTTCAGACTGCTGTGAGTCAGGAGAACAGGTGCATTAGGATGATTCAATCAAAAAAACTTTTCTGTTCAATGCATTCGCTCTCATTTTAAACCTGTATGGTTTTCTTTCTTCTGTAGACCTCAGAACATGTTAGGGAGGATGTTCATGGTGGTCTTCATTATGATAAAACAGCGAAGTGAACAGGAGATGTTAAGCTAGCCAAAATGATCAAAACACCATTATAGAGTCATAAATGTAGTCCGTCTTGTCATGTCATATTTGTCACCCTGGACAACAAAACCAGTCTTATGGGTCAATCTTTCGAAATTGTTATTTTTACTTAATCTGAAAGCTGAATAAATACGATTTCTATTGATGTATGAGTTATTAGAATATGACAATATCTGGCTGAGATACAACCGTTTAAAACTCAGGAATCTGAGAGAGCAAAGAATCTAAATATTGAGAAAATTGCCTTTGAAGTTGTTAACCAGGGGCACTGTGGTAGGCCATCCACTCAAAAAAATAAAGTTTATATATATTTAAGATAGGAAATTTACAAAATATCTTCATGGAACATGATCTTACCTTAATATCCTAATGATTTTTTTCTGTAAAAGAATAATCATTTATTTTGACCCATACAATGTATTTTTGGCTTTTCCTAAAAATGTTAAGTTCTACTTAAGACTTGTTTTGTGATCCAGGGTCACATTTATGCAAATGTAACGCATATAGAAATATGCATGAAAATGTACAGCTACGGCACAAGAAGATAATGTGTGATATGAATAATTACCTAAATTTCATTTTTCTCCCTCACTAAAAGTTTTTGCATGAGCCATATGAATAAAAAATGTCTCTTGTTTTGTTCTGAAGAATAGAAAATCTTACAGGTTTAAAATGACGTATTTGTTGCCTTGGTACTTACATTTCTGAAGTCCAGTGTTCATCTGCGAGTGGGGATGGAGCTGAAGGGAGAGATCACCTGGCCCTGGCAGACAGGCCAGCATCTCACACACACACACGCACTCTCACGCACACACACACTCACGCACGCACACACACACACACATACGCTCCTAGAGCAACATGGGCCTCACACTCCTCCTTACACTATAAAGAAAAAGAGACGAGAAAAAAGAGAAAGAAATTAGACCTTACCTTAGTCCTCAGAACAAAATAAAACTAAATCAGTTGTGACATGCCAGAACATTTTCTAATTCATCGGTTTTGCGTTGCCACAGCAAAGTCTTATAAATCCAAAAGTATTAGTTTCACTATTGATGTTTGAATTTATTTATGTTAAACACCAGTTTTTTTCAGATTAGCTGTTGCCACACAGCGTTTTTGCTGCAATGCTCCATCGTGTAGTAGTTTGTATCAAAATGTGCGTAAAAACAGGGTGAAGTATTGAAGTGATGATCAGAAATGAGTGATGCAAATACCCCCCAAATAAAGCCTGCTTGAGTTGTTTTTTGACTACGGAAATAATGGGTAATGCAAATTATGGGAGATGGAACGACATTTGCCGAATACATTCTGACATGAAAAAACTTGATGGACAAGCAACTATTTCGCAGTTGTTATTTTTTGCAAATTTGGAAAAGATTCTCTTCACGGTTGGTTGGAGACCGAGCTAGCGTTAGTATATAGATTACATTTTACATCGAGAGGAATACAATCCATCACGATAATCCCAGAAGAGAACACAAGCCAATAAACAGTGTTAAGAGACTGAGAGAAACAATACAAATGAACATATACAATGCATACAAAGAAGCGATACAATCGTATAAATCCAATCATGCATGAATATAGAAATAATACATTTTCCTTAAGTTGAGGATATGTACAGAATAATGTATTCTTAATAAACAATATATATATATCGCAAGAATCATTTATTTCAAAAGAAACTGTTAAAAACACACATTCTTCTAAAATCTGTTGTTTTCACACAATTCATGTAACACACCTGGGCTGTGTGCTATCAGGTGGAAACAATAGTTAAGCGAAATGAACTGACTCATTGTGTTTAATCACTATTATTATGCTTTTAAAACACACTATCTATAAACAAACAACTCTCCCTCACAAACCTTGTAAACAGTCAGTTTCAGCAATCTGGCATATTTTCTAAACAAATCAATTCAAATGTCACTTCTTCTTCAAACGAGTTTGACCAATTTTGCTGAATATTCAAAGCTGACTGTAAGAAAAGCTGTAATGGTGACTCCGTCGCATTTTGGATTTCTTTCGTAACATAACAGGAGCAACGAGACATTTACCATCTGTCACTCTGATACGCATTTCCCTTGAACTCATTAAAACTCAACCGGTCTTTTAATCAAGCGCGTCACCCAAACTTTATCTCGAATGTGAGTTTGACTCCAATTTCACACATATGTGAGAAAAAAAATGACACTGCTAACACAGTTTTCTTCACAGGCAATTAAAAGAGACCCAGCAATAATTGGGCTGCAAAATCTGGATTTTCTTTTGAAATATCCTTTAACCTTCCACATAATATACAGCTCTGTGTTCTGTTACCTGATATCGGCGTAACCCCCTTATGTACCTTTCATTCCAATCCGCTCCTGCAGCACCAGTCAAAACACACTTGATATAAAACTTCAAAGCAAAGATAGCAGTCAGAGAGTTCCGACCGTGCCTCGGGCATTTTGTCTCTCCCCCCCACCTCCGCATAACCCGCCGGTTCTCTCAGATGGGTGCTGTGATCTAAGGTGACCTTTGCTAAATTCCTTTTCATTTTAATATATTTGAGTTTAGCCGGGGGATAATCAGATCACAGACAACATTCCCCAAACATAAAGCATCAGTCATCAATCGCAGTAAATGTGTGCGAACAGGATCCATAATTCAAACTACCACACCTGCTTATAACGCAAGAACCGTACTAATTTAATCCATTAACTTCAGCAGTGTTTACAAAGTTACCGCTGCTGTTTTTCTGGTTGTGAGTGACCTCTTTGTGCGAGTTTGCATGTGTCGAGCGTGTACGTGCGCATACACAAACAGCACAAGCAGGAACAGCGGTGCATAATGGCTGTTCATTTGTGGAGAACAACCACGCGTTTAACTCGCCTTCAACAAAGCGTGAATTACACTCTCACACACGGCCGCAACACAAAAACTGTTGTATTAAAACATGCATAAGTAGACAAACAGATCAGACAAGAGGCAATTATCCACAGAACAACCTTGGCAGGGCAGGACACAACCACCCGGCTGAAGAGAGAGCAACAGTTATAGTACAGTGAAAGGTCATGACGGCAGCTCATTAAAAACCTGCCAGTGCCCTAACAAAGCATCAGAGCCTGATCCAAACATTCTCTCGCTTTATCAGATATACCTGAGGTAAGGGGAGGTGGAGACCAAATTTGAGCATTTTTAACCCCATTACTCTCTCACTTTTCACTAATGATGGTCATTCTCACAGTTCTTTATCCAGAGCCTTTGACTAGTTCTTGATGTTTGTATAGATGTTATTTTGCGAGCTATTAATTATTCAAATTAGTTAAAGTACCAGTAAAGCTTTCTGAGCCCCCCATAGACAACAATGTACATTTAAAAAGCAGAAATTTAGTAAAGACATTGTTAAAATAGTCCATAGTTAGTGTGCATAACAAAACAGCAACTTGACAAAAGCACACGTCACATGCTATTATGGATGCGTGTCGGAGACAAAAAATGGTTGAATAAAGTCAATATTTTTGTTTTATTGCACACAGCAAGGATTCCAGTCGCTTCACAAAAGTCCCTAAGGAACGCAAGTCAAATATGATCGTCTTTCCCTCGTCATCAAACATGCTTCAAGTTCACCTCTAAGTGATACAAAGTATAAAATATAAACTTAAACAATATAGGCTCAAACTACTGCATTCATCGTATTATGCTTACTAGCCCACCTGATTATAACTGGTTCAGCACAAGTGTTTGCGTGTGTGTCTATGAGTTTTAACAGGAATTTGCAAAGTACATCAAATACATAAAAAATACAAAGTCTATCAAATCACAAACAATTACAAAAACATCTTCCATGTTTCATAACCCATACTTAATACTTAGATTATGAACAAAAACACAGTATTTTTAATGGTCTCTTGCAAAGTTTGAATGACTGGAGAGTCACATGGACTATTTAACGATGTCTTTCTCTACTAACGTTTTGCCCCTAGTTGCAATGGAATGACTTGAGCGTAATTCTTGACAGAATTTTCATCCTTTGCTGAGCTATCACTTTAAAGGGACAGTCCACCAATACATGAAAACTATGTCGTCATTTACTCACCCTCAAGTTGTTCTAAACCTTTATACATTTCTTTGTTATGATGAACACAGAGAAAGATATTTGGAAGAATGTCAGTAACCAAACAGATCTCATCCCCTATTGACTGCCATAGTAGGAAAAATAAATACTATGGGAGTCAATGAGATCGGTTTGGTAACTGACATTTTTCTTAATATCTTCCTTTGTGTTTAGCAAAACAAAGAAATCGTAACAGGTTTGGAAAAACCAGCGGATGAGTGAATGATGAATTTTCATTTCCTGGTGATTGGTGAACTATAAGTGCGGTAAAACTTTTTGTTCACAACTTGGCAAAAATCTGTTATCTACGGCTATAGGCTCAGGACTGCTAAATAGTTCTGCAATTACAAACACGCCAATGGTATTCATGTTCTTCTTACTTTCCAAAATCAAACATTTGATTTTCTGTGCTATAATTTTGCGGATTTTGCTAACTTGTGGGTCTATAAATGTGACCAATGTGAAATTATCAAACTGACTGAAACTGATAAACAAATCAGACGTTTCACCTCACGCCACTGTTTTTCAGGAAAATAGTCTTTAAAGCTGACATGGAGTTCTATTATAGTTATGCAATACCAACGTTTGAAGAGCTCTTTTCCAAAAACGCTATAAATCCATTTTAATAAGTTTTCATGAAAATGAATTTTTTTTTACCTAGACCCATACATTTTGTTAATATTCAATTGATCCTGTTAAAATGGTCTGTTGGCTCAGTTTTAACATGTTAAACAATGATTGTTAAATGAAACAACAATATTGTCGATTATAAATTCTGATTTTATTTTTATTTTTCTCAAAACGCTACAAATCCTTCATTTTTTTCAAAAATGTTGGTTCATTTCTTTTTAAAAACAAACAATCAAAAGAACATGAAACATATGACATCAGGGACTCATCCTATAAATTAATATAAATCAAATAAATGCAAATGCATGAAATAAATAACAGCCAAATAAAATAAATAATAACAAACTAAATAGTAAAATAAAATGTTTTTTCAATATTTTCCACCACAAACAATAAATAATTTAGAAATAAGACACACAAATTCCACTAAAGAACGAATTCTGATTGGTGGAGAGGACATATCGCATTTAGGCTAAAAACAGGTTCGGGACTTACAGCGTTTTGGAAAGAAACTGCATCTTGCAGTACATTTTAAACAAGGAAATATAGAGATTTGACATGAAACATTGATGGAGCAGTGAACAGATATAGTACATCTATCAGTACACAGCAAAATGGCATGACAAACATAAATTTGGCACTTAATGCGTTTTGGAAAAGACCTCATTTTAAAAATCACCCCTGCTATTGTAAAGCGAGTGGAAAAAACAAAACCCCAAAAGCAAAAAGTTAGGAATAGAGAAAGTGAGTTTGGGTTCAATACTGCTGGGGATGTTTGGGTCAAACCACATCTGACAAAAGACTCTTTTCTCCTCTGCATTTTTATCTTTCATTGTGTGCATGGGAGGAGAGAGGGAGGGAGTTCGCGAGAGAAGAAAGGACAGAGGGAGGAAAGTGGAGTGGAAGTGAGCTATTTAGAAAATGACTAGGGTAAGCTGTAATCAGGCGCTGGTTGGTCTGTTCTCTGGTGCTTAGACAATCTGCCTGAGCTGGCCTTTACGCTCAGGAAAAACGCAGGCTAATTACGCTTAAATATACACATGCAACAGAGGGAAAGACAAAACCAATGTAGGCTTACGTGGAGAGTTTGCCAGCAACACAAAAACCTATTGAGTGAAATGACTTTTCAGGCGACGAGTGGAGAGATTGTGATTATCATTTATGAGGGACTATAGAAGACTGAGTGGGTGGTGGGAGGAGGGTGACGATTTTTTCTTTTGCCAAATGAGACAAGCTTATCCTTGAATCCAAGAGCGGCGAGAGAAAGGCTGGTTGTAAATAAACGCTCACACAGGTGCATTTATTCATTCAGAGCATCAATTTATAGCTCCAAGCCTAAATAGATTTTGCTGTAGTTGCACGATGAGTATGCGCGGGCATGTCGCTGTCAGCGCGCTAGTGATGACTCGAGCACATTCTGAAGTTCTCACTGGCTTTTTTATTCTTTGCGTCAGCCGCAGAGACCTCGTCATCCTCGCAGAGTTTTGTTATTCTAACAGACACCGTGTCATCTGAAAGAGCGCGTGAGAATGTGTGTGACACGCATCACGAAATAACACAGGCAAGACAAAAGTACTGAAAAACCACAGCACGGAATCTGACAAAGCCGTTACATGAATACGGTTGGAATTATGTCGAGAAGATAAAAGGACAAAAGTGAATGAAAGACTAAACGAACAAAAGCACAAACAAATGAGCATAAAAGCAAATATAAGTATGACGTTGTGAAAGGGAAGAGGTAAAAGAGGAACGTCCGTTTTGATAAAATGTATACATTACACTTGAAATGACTTTGGATAAAAGCGTCTGCCAAACGCAACTCATCATTATCACACTGAAACCTTGCATTTCTAAAACCGCCAATATACAGAAAACTGATTTTTTTATATTTAAAGTAAAAGAAAATTGTACTGTCAAGCTATTTGTAAGACATTTTATTTTTAAACCATTTGATAACTTAGACACAAACATGGAGGGTGCCCCATGGTAATGATTTGTTAAAAATATAAAACGAAATCTGAAAAACGGTTAAAAATGGTTAGGTAGAACTTAAGCAAACAAAAACAAGCTTTCCTAAATGTAACATAGGAACTAAAACTTTCATTCAAACATTAACAAGTAGTCCATCTCCTCCTTTGATAATCTCTATTACCCACTTACCGCAGACACTTCACTACGGCATCTCACAAAAGGGTTAAAGCGAATTACTTCCGGTGGCTGTATAACCTTGTATGTGTGTGAACGTCCCTTTAAGAGACAGACAGACTGTGTGAGAGCCTCTGACATTTCTACTGATGGTGGTTCAGCTGCAGAACATAAGGTGCGAGTAAAGAAGAAAGCGAGTGATCTGTGGGTGTGCGAGAGTGCGAAGAAACGTGTGGAAAGATCAGCCCAGTGAATATGAGTAAGCGTGAGAGTGCTTATATGCATTTTGTAAGAGAGAGTGAGAGAGCTACTAACTAAGCTTCAAGGAATGAATATGTGTTTCTAAATCATCAATATAAATCCTGAATAATTCTTTTGAAACATATGAGGCAAACAGCTCATCATATACGAGGAGGATGTGTGTGTTTGCCACTTACTTTGAGTTGAGGTGTGAACCATGGCATACTGTGACCAAATCAAAAGGTGTTGAAGCTCCGTGTAATTTTTGTTACAGAATGAAGCAAAAAAAGCAGAACATTGCCAGAACTGTCAGATGCAGTTAAACAACTAAGCTCGGTTGTGAGTTTATTTGGCACAATGTGATCCAAAAATGATTCTCAATGCATCTTAATGTCCACGTAAATGCTTAATCTACTTCGGTTTACATAACTAAACCAGTGGTTCGCAAACTGGGGATTTAGGATTTTGTGGAATTTTATAAAATATAGAAATGTATAACGTTTTATCAAAAAGCAACAAAAATAATTGATATTCCAGCGTTGTAAAACTACATTTGTTTTTGGTTTAATAACAATTCTAAGTTTAAGATTAAATGTCTTTATTTTGGGGGGCCGCAAAGCGATGCACCCCACACAAAGGGACCCTTACAATGAAAAAGTTTTAGAACCACTGAACTAAACTATACAACTAAATGCACCCAAAAAATTGAGGTAGTCACATGAAATGCAATCAACTAACAATTTGTTGCTAATTATGCATTTATAATTCCCAGAGATATGGAAGCATATCAAAAGGAAAGAGGCAAAAGTCTTGACTGTCACTATCAGTTTTTTCATAAAACTATATAGACATTTATTTCCATTTCCAGGAATAATTTGGAAACAACAACAGTGTTTATGACAACAGGGCCCAAACAACACCATAGAAAAACAAATCTACCAATTGCAACTGGAGCTTTAGTCTTAAGTAATGCAATAAATATGACGGAGGCTCTGTTGAAAGACATAATGATTTGTGCGTAAAGGGAGAGTTCACCCAAAAATTACAATTCTTTCGTGATTTACTCACTTTCTAGTTGTTTCAAACCTGTATGAATTTATTTGTTTGGCTGAACACAGAGAAAGATATTTGAACGAGTGCTTTTCACCAAACAGTTCTTGGACCCCATTGACTACCATAGTAGGAAACATTACAATGGCAGTCTAAAGTCCCCCAGAACTTTTTCCTGTCCTACATTTTTCTAAATATCTTCTTTTGTTTCACAGAACAAAAAAATATATAAAGTAATTTTTCATACTCTGGTAGTCAATGGGGTCCAAGAACTGTTTGGTGAAAAGCACTCGTTCAAATATCTTTCTCTGTGTTCATCAGAACAAAGAAATACAAATTTAGAGCAATTTGAAAGCGAAAAAATTATTACAGAATTTTTAATTTTGGGTGAACTGTCCTACTACAACTATTCATGAAATCCAATAAAATCTGTGTAACCGGACAAATGCTGAAGCTCAACTCAAAAGAGAGATGGAGAGCCGAGAAAGATAGATTGTGCTGATGAGAGGAAGAGCCACTCACTGATTATTGGATTTTTTGGCATGCTGTAAATCACAGGATTTACCCTCCAGGTACATGAGAGACTACATGAACCTTTCTGCACAAGCGCACAAATATATAAAACGTGCAGGAGATTCTGTAAGCATCTAATACACTGGTACACTATCGAGTGTGGTGTAGAGTTTCTCACTGGAAACTGGGAAGTTAAAGAACCAGAAGTGAATCAAATGACACATTTTTAAACACCCTGAAGGCTTGATCATTTTTTACAACCTCAGTATGATGACAAGAATCCTCACACACATTCTTCATACAGCAAGTGTGTGTGTCCAGCATGCGACAGAACCTTAAAGCAAGATGTTATATTGTACCCAACTGCACCCAATTGAATGTGATGGGATTTGAGATAGTAAAGCCAGCATGCTTGCAGAACATAGCATGCTAATTCAGTTAAAAAACATACAGCACAAGTCATGTTGTCCGATTTTAAAATGCTTTTGTTTAAATAAACAAAGATAAATTCTTCTGTCAGACAGTTATAGGCCTATAGCTAACAATCGAATCCCATACTAAATGTGCTTACTGAAGTGGTTACAGTCATGTCAAAAAAGTACTGTTTTATTTACACCATTTTTGTCCTCCCACTTTGAAACACATTCTGTAGCAAACACTGCTGTGCTGTACAACATGTGAAAAGCTCACAAACAAGGGTGTAGAAATGAAGACAGAGCGAGACAATTTCATTTATGAACAGATTCATCCATTTACCGCTCATCCGTTTGCCTGGGCCGTCTGCTGCTCATCTGAAATTGGACACCCTGGTGATAAATTACAGCAAAAAGGGAAAATGAAGGGAAAAAAGAGGGATGATTTTTGAAAGGACATGGGGAAATGCTGCCTGGGAGGCTCTCTCTCTCTCTCTCTCTCTCTCTCTTTCTTTGGGATTGAAACAGCTGCTGTCTCATCCCAAAGTGCATTAAAACACTGAATCCGAACTAGGAATTGGAAAGAATTTGACGTTGCTATGTGAAACCTGAAACAGAAATAAAAAATTGATTCAATTATCCCAGAGCGGCGTGATTCTTAATCATGCTTTATCACGAGTAAGACACCTTACAGCCATCTCGCGGCCGGCATCCTCCACCTAATTCCTCATCCATCATAAGATACAAGAAAGCTGATCTCAGATCATGTGGGCAACCCGATTCCTCCAGCACAGCACCTCTAAACTGCACCATCCACACAAAAACTCTCTCTGAGGGTCTCACAGTCGTGTGATTCTGGGAGCAGGATGAGCTTTGTGGAAACAGCTCTGAGGGCCAAAGCAAAGGTACATGAACTGACTGTGAAGATATTTAACATACAAGCATCCGGCGGAGATGCAAAAACCACAGAGATCTTAGATGCCGAGGTTCATAGGAATATGAAATCCTGACTTGAAATAGAAAAAAAATTATCACTCTTAAACACATCATTTGATCCCAAAGACCCTCAAAAGAGCTGAAATAAATGTTTTCATTTTTTGTATTATGGTACTGGGGTGGGGGAATGACGTTCTCATTCTAGAGAGCACCTAATAGAGTACCTTTGTTGGTTAACCTGGAAGTTAGTGCTGCGCTGGTTCCCTCGACTGAGAGCCTATGCATTTTTCCGAGCGACTTTTAGAAGATTGCGGAACATAAGATCTGTGATTACATTAACATACATTTACGCATTTGGCAGACGCTTTTTTCCAAAGTGACTTACATTGCATTATCCTATGCATTTATACATGGGTATGTGCAATCCCCTGGGATCGAACCCACAACCTTGCTCAAGATGATCTTTACGGATGAACATAATATTTGCTATTTTTGAAGCCTAAATACAACCAGCAGAAGTAAAAAAGCTAACATGATGCTATAAACAGAGTTCAATACGATCGCTCGATAACAAAGGTCACCTGCTTCCGACAACAACTTTTTCAAACTTTATTACATTTACATTTATGCATTTGGCAGACGCTTTTATCCAAAAAGCGACTTACATTGCAATATCCTTTACATTTATACATAGGTATTTGCAATCCCCTGGGATCGAACCCACAACCTTGCGTTGTTAACGCAAAGCTCTTACGACCGAGCTACAGGAAAGCTGACTTTATTGTTTTTATTGTTATTATTGCCTTTTGTCAACCACAGACCTTATTTCAGCCAATAAACCAAAAACCCATAAAAAAACCCATAGACTTTGGGGATAATGGAACCGGAAGTGCTTAAATTCTAAGTCATTTCCAAGGTTTGCATACCAAAATACATAATCTCTTAAATACTCTATAAGACACAAATCTGTACAGATGGAGTTATCGAAATGTAAGCTTTGTTTTACCAAACACGGTGTTTGAAATGTATATAATGCACTAAAAGTTCACCTTTTTAACCTTTTTAGGAGAAACCTTAAAATAAACTAACTTTATTACTTATTATTATTATATTATCATTTATGTGTTTTGTAGAGTGAAAAAGAGAGATGCAACTTTTATTGAGAAGAATCTCCTAAAGAGAAGATTAAAAGTCTTTCTCATCTACCACTCTTCACTTTGTTCCACATACACACAGTTCTCTGACAGATGCAGCGAACCACAATCCTCTGCTGGTATCGGTGGAGTGCGCTGTAAAGGGGAGATGGTCAAACAGACAGCTTGGCTTTGTGACCGCAAACATTTCACAAGGGCACGAGACCATGGGAACAGACACATCAAACACAACCAAATCAGCACAACTGAACTCTCCAGATTCCTGGAAATAGATTTAGTTATGAAACAGTTCACTGAGAATCTGCTTTAGCTCTGGATTCCGATTAAACTGCCACATGCAGTCTTACAACACACAGCTGCTGTCAGGAGATTGTGACATACTGGATGTATTTGGTTCAGGGTTCGCATATCTTATCAACAATACATTTCTGTGACACGGATTGAGCCAGATGAGTTTTTTTATCCCATTTAGACTGCAGGAGCAATTTCAAGCCAATTAAATATTTCAGAACTTCGAATTACTATCGTAATTATTTGATTCCCTTGGTTCCCTTAAGGTTTCATTGATTTCTTTTCCCTTTCTGCGTCTGAAAAATTACTATTTAAATTCCCAGATAACCGACCGCGAGAATCCTTAGCATGACCGTAGCCAGGGTTTGAAACTTAGTGAGGTCCGAGGTATTTACTTTAATAAATATAATGAAAAGTGAAGTTAACAAATGATACATTTATACCTATAAACAGGGCTTGATAATGTGGCTAGTGGTTTTCCACAATAACTAACAGTCCTACTCGACCAAGCGGCCTCCAACCATCGTTGGTCCGGTATGGGAGACGAGCGCTGTGACGAGGAGGCTAAACGCCTGTCACTACAGCCTCTCTTGAAATCGGGGAGTCAGGTTTGCTTGCACAGCTCTCACTCTCGCTGGCCTCCGTTACACTAGCCATCCAGCATTTTCATTGTCAACAGTTTTGGGAAATGATTAGACAAAAATTGACATTGGCATTCTGTGAGATCATGTGTTGAGCTTCACATTTTATTTTTCAATATGAAAAACTATCGAGGTCCGGATCTCTGTGACCTCGTAGCTGGGTACGGCTATACTAAAAATGTGCTGCTTTAAATGTGTGTTTGTGTATTCTTTAATCTTCACCAGTATTTATTCTTTTGTTCGACGTTTATCAAAGCATTCCTATACTCCCTTCATTCGGACATCACCTCCTCAAGACAAACACGCATTGTGTTCCCGTCTCGTCGACCTACACAGCAATTGTGCATTCAAATATCTTTCCGAGAGCCGCTTGAGCCTGCAGCAAATTTCGCTCGCTCTCATTCTCAATCAGCCCTCTAACATGAGTCACTACAGATGCGGTGCTGTTGACACAAAGGCCGTGGAAAGACAAAGTACACTGCAAATTCCTAAAGTAACAAAGACTATGGAGCGCATCTGACAGCCCCGATACGCTTTTAACAGGCTGGTAAAAAGTTGCTGTGAAACTCCAGAAGTGACCCAGGCATTTTAGTGGTGTCAGGGAGGCGAACGATTTCTAATCTTTAAGAGAGAACAGCTTGTGCAAGTTTCAGCGCTGACTCTCATGAAATCGGGCACTGATGCATAAGCAGTAATGTTACTAACAATGTGCGAGCGAGTGAGGATGGAGCCTTTTGGCCGCTCCGATTGACTTGATCAGCACCCTGGTGCTCATCGGCTGCTCACCGCAGGGATAAAAATCTGCTCTTGACTTTACTTTAGGAATGTCGGGTACCTAGATGATACTCTACTTTCGATATTTGGAGTACAGGTGGCTCAATTTTGTACGCTGTATGGAAATTTACAGTTTTATTTTACAGAATGTTACATATCGTTGTAAAATACTTCATATTACAGAAAATAGATGGCACATTTACACGGTGGGTGAAAAATATCATGAAAAACATTACATCCAAGCTTCTGGAATATTACAGATTTTATGTGTTTTTTAAAGTGTACCCTCAATTAAACTTAAGTAAGATATACATAATGTTTAAAGGCCGGTCAAACGAATCAAGAATAAAAGTCAGTGTTTACATAATATCTGTCTGTGTACTGTGCATATTTATTTTGTATTTATAAACACATACATGTTTACACATTTATTCATTTTTACCAATCATTTCAATAATTTATAAAACAATTGTTTATTTATTTTTATATTTTTCTTAAATATATGCATGTATGTGTTTATCAAAACAAAATGAATATGCACAGGACACAGACATATAACATGTAAACACAAACTTCTGGATGCGATTAATCGCGATTAATCGTTAATCAGCCCAAATTTTATTATGACACTTAGCTTTCAAAAAAAAATTGTTTAATAGCGTGAGTTTTTTCTGTGGTTCTGTGAAGATTATTTTGATTTGACTGTCACTGATCCTAGTGCTGCAACTTGATAAATGTATTTTTACAGGTTTAACCTGATTATATAGGGGGAAATGTGCTCTCAGGGCTCATGAATCATGTGAGCTCTAAATGTTATGCCTCACACAGGGAAGTCTTTGATAAATCTGGCCTCAGTGGTTGTGAAGTGTTCTGCTCTGTAGTGTTTCACAGTAATCAGAGATAGCTGTACATAATCATCTCAAATCCGTGACCCGTTCCTGCCCTCAAACGCACTCATCGCATGTTTGCTCCTTTGCATTTGCTCATTTAAAACACTGCGTTACCAGAGGGTTTTTCCTGGCTCAAAATGAGGCGGAGGTGGTGCCATCCTGCTCTTGCACATACACGTAGGACTACTGTACCATTAAGTGGCTTAACCAAAGTGACTTTGACATATTCAAAGTTCTAATAAAATTAGATGAAAATAACAATTATTAAGTTGTATAAAACATTTTATTCAACCGAACAGAATTTTTTAAAATCAAATAAAGCTTTTTTATCATTTTCAACCAACTTTTTAGACCACAATAGCCGACTGAATTAACCAGTCTACTAAATAAACAAAGCTCATTCACATCTTGCATTCTCTGTGGTTCAGTTTAAATTATTCAATGATCTCTCATGTTTGCTGGTGACTGAAAAGTTCAATAGTTTAAATGAATAGGTTCAAAAGAGAAGTTTGTGTTCGAGACGTACTGAATGCATTGTGCATTCTGGCGAACTCGCTGTACAGTATACGCTGATTCAACGATCCAACTGCACAGCTTAAGACATTACAATGATGTACGTCATGTTCATTTAAGAAGTTTCAAGAAATTAAACGTACTTGGATGCAAAACAAACAGCCATGAAACACACCTCAGTGCGCTGATAATAAAACAGCGCCTCCACAGTGGCGTTTGCCGCAACTGCAGTTACAAATGACAGTCTGTTAAATGAACACAGCATTTCTTGTGAAGACACCCAACATAATTCGGGCGAGAGTCTGAGGCGGCACGACATTTGATGGAGGCGGCCGCCTCCAATTTCTCTATACAGGAAAAACCCTGTCACAGTTAGTGTGTACATTCTTATGCGTCACATGAATCATTCTGAGATAATGTAATGTACCTTTAAGCCCACACCTGGCCATTCATGGCCTAAAACAGTTGTTTTAAGTAAGTTGTCAAGTGCAAAACATAACAGATTTAACAAAGTTTTAACTTTCCCATCTAAATAACATGCCGGACAAGTAATACATTTTTGGGCTAGGACTGTCACAATATCATACTTTCACTATACTGTTATCATGGCAAAAGGAATTCACATTTACAATATTATTGCAATATGTATTGAATACAAATAAAAAACGCAAATAATGTTCTGAATTATTTATGTTATCATGATACACTGGGGGAAAAAATGTGTGCACTTTTACAATTTATTTTACAGAATTTTCACAAATTTTGTAAATGCGGCATAAAAATGTTAAATTACCAAAACAAACCGCAAATTTACAAGTTGGGTGTTAAATGTGCTTTATGTCTTATTCTGATGCCCCGGCTGCCGATATATGACATCTTTAATGCGTAGTATTAACACAATATCCGTAATCCAGGTTAATCATATCATGGTTATTGTGAATAATGGTATATTGTGACACCCCTATTTTGGGCCAATTCCTTGAAGAAGGCAAATAATTGTACTTTCAAAATTGCAACACTATTTATGTAAGCATATTCACCATCCAAACCCAGCAAAACAGACAACCAGCACAGCAAGTTGTGGGGCGGATATATCTGTTCGCCCAGCCAATGGAAGACAGAGGGAGTGTTTTGCAAACTTGTGCCAAATTCCATTTGTCACTCCTCCTCAGTATAACTCACCAACCATTTCATAAGTTCTTCTCAGGGGGTTATGACCCATGTCAATGGGATACTGTGACCTGGAAGTGTAACATTCCTTGAGCTCAATAACCATAAGCCCACCCAGCAACTAACCATAACTCTTGGTATGTGATGGGAGGTGATACAGTGGTAAGCCAGGCATGCATAAAACAGCAGCACATCTGATTTAGAAACACCAGCAGTGGTGGGCACGTTCCTCCCCCGGTCAGATTGATTTCATAAGAGAGAGGGAGATCTGGGGTCGGTTCTTCTTCTGATCATACAGTAACTGGGTTGGATGCACTCAGCAGAAGTGCTGATCCTAAATGACTACGATTCTCTGAGAGCAACAGGTCCAAAAATCAGATCAAGAGGTTTTTTTTGCGGAGGCAGGGGCCATTGCCTTGTGTGGGTATGTTGTTGTGGAGAGTGGCGGTTATGAAGGCATGTGGGTTGGTGAATCATCCAACGAAAGTGATTTGGAGATACTCATGCATGTGTGAGTACTCAGATTCTGAGAACATTTGGCTGCTTATTTTTTGGGGGGGGGGGGACAGGTGCATTTAAACATTCAGGATTTACTTCTATTTGTCACACTTTTACATTCGTAAATTGAATGGAAACAGGACTTCCATCATGAGTCAGAAGATCTCGGAGTGCAGGGTGTCAGAATAGAGGAAATGCATGCGGCAGCTTGGGCTTTAGTGCGGATTAGATTCTGGGTGGTGATGGTTGTTGTTGACTGAGGCAGGGTTCACTGGGTTCGGTTGAATCTCAGAATATCCAGCACATTTTAAATAAGGGCCTGATTAACCCGAACAATGAAAAACTAATTCATCACTCAAGTCTTTCCCTGATTACACGAATGGATGAATAATGTGTCTGTTGACATTAATGCAATCAGCGTAATAAGCATATAATAAAGAAAAAAATGTTGTTTGAGCAGCAATGATGCCTTAGGGGAATATTCAAACACTATACAATTTCTGTCATTTTCCAACCTCAATCACTCACTGTCAAAAGACAAGCCAGTAAACCTGATTATGCCAAATAACCTACAGGTAAATATCCGCTCACTCCACATCTCCACCCTCCCTTTGAAAGCACTACGGTAGCTCTCAAATAAGATGCCGTCATGTTCTTGCTTTTTAGTGGAATGCGATATTTACGAAACGGGCTCTGTAGAGCAGTTCGTCCGTTTAGGGCTACTGTAATAACAACACAGAAAATTGCATTTGTATGTACAGTGGTTTGAAAAATGATTTGCTCCTAACAGATTTTTAGTTTTTTTGCATATTTGTCATGCTTAAATGGTTCACATCATCAAATACATCGTTATATTACTAAAGAAAACCAGACTTAATGTGAAAAAGTAATTGCCCTCTAAACCTAATACCTAGCCGTGCCACCTTTGGCGGCAACAACTGCAATCAAGCACTTGCGATAACTCGCAATGAGTCGATCACATCGCTGTGGAGGAATTTTGGCCCACTCTTCATGGCAGAATTGTTTTATTTCAGCCACATTGGAGGGTCTTCGAGCATGAACAGTCTTCTAAGGTCATGCCATAGCATTTCAATTGGATTTTAGTCCGGACTTTGACTAGGCCACACTTGTTTTTTACTCATTCAGGGGAGGACTCGCTGGTGTGTTTTGGATCATTGTCCTGCTGCATAACCCAAGTGCGTTTAAGCTTGAGGTCACAAACCGATGGCCGGACGTTCTCTTTTAGGATTTTCTGGTTGAGCGCAGAATTCATGGTTCCATCAATTATGTCCAGTCGTCCAGGTCCTGAAGCTGCAAAGCAGCCCCAGACCATCACGCTACCTCCACCATGTTTGACTGTTGACATAATGTTCTTTTTATGAAAAAAGTGTGCTAGTTTTACGCCTTCCGAAAAGTTCAACCTTTATCTCAGCAGTCCGTAGAATATTTGCACAAAAGTTTTGGGGATCATCAAGTTTTTTTATCAAATGTGAGATGATGTGTCCTTTCTTTTGGTCAGCAGTTGTTTTCGCCTTGGAACTCTCCGATGGATGCCATTTTTGCACAGTCTCTGTCTTGTTGTAGAATCATGATCACTGACCTTAACTGAAGCAAGAGAGGCATGCAGTTCTTCAGATGTTGTTCTGATGTTGTGATCTATTATAACCTCCTGGACGAGTCAATATTGTGCTCTTGGATAATTTTGTGAGGCCAGCCACTCCTGGGACAGTTTAGCATTGTTCCATGCTTTCGCCATTTGTGGATAATGGCTCTCATTGTGGTTTGCTGGAGTCCCAAAGCCTTAGAAATGGCTTTTTAACCCTTTCTAGACTGATACATCACAATTACTTTGTTTGTCATCTGTTCTTGAAATTCTTTAGATCGCGGCATGATGTGTTGCAATTTGAGATCTTCAGTTTGTCAGACAGGTTCTACTTGATGTCTTGATTCAACATGTCTGGCAGTAGTTAGGCTTGAGTGTGGCTAATTTAAGTCAATTATTCAATTCATCACAGTTAATTCATGATTTACCAAGGGGGGGCAATTACTTTTTCACATAGGGTCAGAAATGTTTGTAATGTCTTGATAAATAAAACCATGATTTAAAAACTGCACTTGTATTTACTCTGGTTTTCTTTGAATATTACAATTTGTTTGATCTGAATCATTTAAGCATGACAAATATGCAGAAAAACTTAAAATCTGTAAGGGGGCAAATACTTTTTCACACCACTGTGTATTTAACCGTTTAGGTTTCAGAGGGAGCAACAGCCCATATTAAATACACATAACCGGAAACAGGTGAGTCGTACGATTTCAAGCCGGACGTACGTCAAGAGGCTATGTGCAAGTTGTCCATTACAGCACTTACAGAAACGTATTGTCTCACCTTTCATTTTTTATCAAATAAGTGGACATTAACAGCATGGTAAATAGCGTGTGCATGAGTACGATAAAACGGGAATAAAAACAATATGCAATTTCAAACTAATGACCGCATACTTAAAAGCGATCTTTTTTCCTTCTTGGGAAGGAAAGCCCCCCATTCTGACTAAGATAAAAGTTTTTGTCTTTTCCTTGCACAGATTTGCTCTCCGAATCGTTTTTGAGCTGAGATTCCTACGTTGAATTGTTTAAGCTAAATTAAGAGATTTCTTAGAGGATTCTTAGAAGCTTTAGGAGTACAGGCTCAGATCTTTGCCTAACATCTGCCTTTTTTGTTTATTCGGGCTATGTTTGAGATCTCTGTTCTGTTCTTTCCCAGATTTTCCCATGACTGTTATTTTATTAAGATATTAAACTGTGTCTACTACACTGGACATAACCTGCGCGACGTGACACAACAAAAGACATAGAAACGCATATGAACCCATTATAATTAAATGTTCTGTCCACACTGGATGTGGCCTATCGCGTTTGGTGTAGACACGGTGTTACATTATTGTGAATTCCTATTGCACTTTTTTCCAATATTGTACAAATATAGTATATCATATTATATATAGTATCGTAGCATGTTGCATGATGCTTTCACCGCTGTTTACTGTAGGTGTTTTAACGGGTGGTTGGGAAGTATAAGATTGGCATCACACGTATTGCTTATGGATTGTGGATTCTAACTCCAAAACAACTCTTTTATTTAATAAAATGCATATCAGCAAATTTCACTTGAATTTCTGGAGGGTTTGATGCACCTTCGACTCTCTGAGTGCCCAAAGCAACATCTAAAGTTTCGGATATTGTTTCGCTTTGTACTTTTTTGTGCTAAGAATCTCCTTAGTCTTCATTTTCACATGTCTTTGAATACTATTCCTTCACTGCTTATAATACAGGAAATGTGGTTTATTTAATGATTCACAATTCAAAGCATATTAAGTCAAACTAAGGGAAAGTTTCAGTGATATTTTTATCTGTGTGAACTGAATTCTTCATAACACAAGGTAAAAGCAGTTTGAAAGGAAATATTTTAAAACAAACAACGTCACATTATCTAATTTTAGATCAGAACTAAAAATAGCACCAATAACCACATTTCAATCTGTAAAGCTGAGATAAGTGGATAAGTGGTCTGACAAATTCGGAGAGCGACTGATTGACTGGATCTGAAAGATTGACAGTTGCCGTCATCGGCAATCAAAGGTCACTTCATTTTTATTTCTCCAGAGAGAAGTAACAGACACAGAGTGTCAGCAACACCTTGAGTGTGAAGTGCATGCATATGCCCCAGTACACGTGTGTGTGTGTGCTTGCGTATGTGACATTGCTATGCTGTCTCGCTCTCTCTCATCAGCCTCCAGGCCACAGAGTGGGAAATTGAGACACGTTCCCAAGGGTGCAGAGACGCTTGCCAGAAAGATTAACCTGCCTTCCTTTTATAGCCTTTGACAAGAGGTTAAATCACACGTTACAGTTCCGCACACTAACCTCTCCCTGAATAATTAGATCATGAATATTACAGTGGCTGGCTCAGGCAGGCCACGGCTGAACAGTCCTGGCTGGAGCGGCTGAGGGCTCAGTTTGGCTAAGCAGCTCTATCACGGAATGTCAACCTTATATAGAACAGCTTTAATGAAACCCTATTAAGGTCAAGCAAAAAGAATGTCTACTAAAGGCCTTTAGTTTATACATTATAAAAACAATCTTTAACAATTTAAAAAACAGTAATGCATTTAATGCATTTTTTTATGCATCTGTTTACATTAAGCATTTTGAGAGCCTGAAACCGAAAAAGTTTAAAGGTCCATTCCCCGAGATTTCTCAACCTTTAGTTAGTAAGTTTGCTGTTAGAGCAAAAACAATACCTGCTAAATGATAAAGCTCAAAGTTTAGTGCCAAGTGACATATTGTCTTTAACAGAATTCGCTTTTCAAGGACTACAGAGAACGGCTGGAATCGGACTACAGCCCTCTACTTCCCGGGTACATGATGTCACTATTCCAAATGCTTTTAGTAACCTCCGCCCAAAAGGAATATGCCAAAAAAGGGGCGGGGCCTTCCTTAGAGAAGAGGAAGAGCCGAATGAGTATTATCAGAGTATAATGTGGATTGTTTGTTGTCTATGAGAAACAAAAAAAACTGCAAGAGAGAAACTATTCAGTTTTTAATACATTGTTGTCGTGTAAACATTGTGTAGCCTAAAACACTACAGTTTTTTTGTAACCTAAAGTACACAGTATGTGACCACAAAACTAAAATGTGCTTTAAAAAAACAGTTTTTTAAAAAAAGAAACAAAAAACAACTTTTCTGACAATTTTCTTTTTATGCCAAGTAAAGATGCTTCTGTTGCCGAGATGTTGCTATGTGGTTGCAACCCAGGTTCACGGCAGTTTGTGACCTATTCACCAAGATTAGAATCAATTTCCCACTTTTCATGTCACTCAGTCAGCATAACTTTCAATGTACATATCGCGTGTGTGGATACATTAAAATATTTTTTAACCTGATATCAGGGGAAGTCAGAGATATTTTAAGAGGTAGCAAAGGTACCCCAGCCCAGTCAAAAACCCTAATTTCACAGTAACAAATGCAAATTTTGCTCAAACACACACATTTCACAAAGGGGCAAGACAAGGATAAAGGTGCATCCTAGCTCATCTCCTAGCTCTAACGTCACAGGGACAAAGTCAAATCATAAAAAACGCACAAATTAAATTGTATAAATTCAGATAAATGAGCCACCTTGTAAATCAAGCACGAAATCCCTTCAGAATGCATTGATATATTAAAGATAAGACATATGAAAAATACTTTGAAATAAAATATATTAGATTGAACGTTGTGCTAAGTGATATGAAAAAATGAGGAAATTTGTGCACACGAACCAAAAAATCAATGTGAAACATTATTGGTCGTTGCTTATGTTTAATGGGGTTTGCGAGATTAGCAAAAATCAAACCCTTAGGAAAATTAACCATGGTTTTGAATTGTAATAGTAAAAGAGTATTAACCAGATGCCCAAGTCTCTATGATTTTCTAGTCCTAGATATGGCGCCACATAGCAAGCACCACTAATAAGGGTTCTCGTTCCCTGTTGTCACTGAACTTAACTTGATTTGTGGATGAAGGGCGAGCGTGTTCATTGATACGGGTGGATGAATTTTTGCTGGGTCAGAAAGATAACGCTTTCTCGGCTTCACCAAAACACCTGCTCTCATATGACTTGAAGCAGGGGCCCCTATTAATTACAGGAAGCCGTCACAGAGGGACAGTCAGCGTGCAACGAGACCCTGGGACTTCAGCTACAGGAAGACAAATGGCCCAACCGTGAGTGAATGCAGACACACACATTTTCTCACACACCCGCTCAATTCCCTCTTATCCTCTTCAATCAAGCTCGGTGCCTTGCCCGTGTAGGTCCTACATGCAGTCAAAGCTGCGTTTCAGAATGTAGGTCATATGAAGGCCTTTTCTTCAAACAACTCCACATTTTGTGCCTCGAGCTGACTTTAAATACTAAATCCTACTTCAAATAAGCTTTCATAGGCATGCGTGCACAAAACAAACACCCCATGCACAAAAACACAAACTCCCCATGCACACAAACACACGCACAAAGGAATTTCTGGTAATGGACGGTTGCGTCATGTACCCCAGCGTTCCAGTCTGTGCTACAAAAGGTATATCTCTCATTGATCGCACTAAGACGCCTGACAAAAGTTCTCTGCCTGCCCCCCATAGCTGCTCATACACTCATTCACCCGCCACTACATTTCTCAGGCAAAATCTTTGTGTGCATGCACGCATGCCTGTGATTTTTTTGTTTCCCTTTTATATGCATTAATAGCATGCAGGAGTTAAGCTTACCGGATCGACTTGTTCCTTTGAAAGATCTGAGGAAGGACGCATGCAGCCTAGATGGGAGCTTCATCTTTTGACAGGATATTAACCCACCCTCATGTCTGTCAGCACACCTCCGTGCACCTGTTTCTGAAAACAACCCTCTCTTTCTGTTTCCCACACATGGGCGCTAACCGTCCACAGCGGCAGCCCTGTGTCTAATCCCACGTGAGACCGATAACCGCATTGAGCGTCTCAGATAAATTAACACGAAGCACGAAGGCAACAGTGGCTCTAATGTCACGCCACCTCCAGAAAACAACTGATTAATTGATTTGGCATGTTGCCGTCTACCTCAAAATAAACACTTTGGGAAAATTGCTTGTGAAGGGCGACTTCCACAAGCTGAGACCCACACACACTTTTTGGGAAGACTATGTCAAGATTTTTTCACTTAGTACTGAAAAAAATGTGTTTGTGACATTCATGTCTCCTTTAGTTAATGTTTACCGTCTACGTCATATGCTAGACCAATTTACAAAGTTTTGTTTACAGTTGAAGCAATATTGTGGAGCAGCACTAAGTCCTTCGTATTCTGCCCTTCCCTCTGGCTACATGTTTTGTTTCAGAGTAGATCCCTGTTGCACTCAGCAAACCATCGCCACTGATCCCGAACTAACTGTCAGCAGCGTTTGACTCGGCCAAAGGGAGTAAGTCCTGCGTAACACCAGCCTCACTGTTCACGCGGCTGCCCACTTCAACACTCTTCAACTCTGACCTGTCATTACAAGGCAATGTGATCCTTCCAGCTGAGCTCACCCAGCATGGATACACATTCCTGGATAAGATAGCCCAAGAGAGACCTTGTGTTGTGGACAAGGAAATAAACAAAGACATTAGTTAGCCTGCATCATGAAAAAAACCTCATTCTGGCAGTTTATTTGGAATATCGGTTGTTACACTCACCTAAAGGATTATTAGGAACACCATACTAATACTATGTTTGACCCCCTTTCGCATTCAGAACTGACTTAATTCTACGTGGCGTTGATTCAACAAGGTGCTGAAAGCATTCTTTAGAAATGTTGGCCCATTCTGATAGGATAGCATCTTGCAGTTGATGGAGATTTGTGGGATGCACGAAGCTCCCGTTCCACCACATCCCAAAAATGCTCTATTGGGTTGAGATCTAGTGACTGTGGGGGCCATTTTAGTACAGTGAACTCATTGTCATGTTCAAGAAACCAATTTGAAATGATTGGAGCTTTGTGACATGGTGCATTATCCTGCTGGAAGAAGCCATCAGAGGATGGGTACTTGGTGGTCGTAAATGGATGGACATGGTCAGAAACAATGCTCAGGTAGGCCGTGGCATTTAAACAATGCCCAATAGGCACTAAGGGGCCTAAAGTGTGCCAAGAAAACATCCACCACATCATTACACCACCACCATAATTGCATTAATGAGAAATTGAACAGGTGTTCCTAATAATCCTTTAGGTGAGTGTATAACAGATGCTTAGAAAGGCGGATAGGGGTTAAATAATCAAAACAATCTCACAAGAACTCGTAACTATTTTACAAGATGGCAAAATCGTATGAGTAAGTACAATGTTAATTTTTATATTTCAGTACGATTTGCTTTTATGCGTGTGACGCTAAGGTTTAGGGGTGGGATCTTGGGTGGGGCTTCAGTATTGCTTTTTTCAATGACCGCATATTTTTGTACGACTCTCATAGTTCAAATTCATACGGATAAGCGACCTCGTAAAATAGTTACGAAATCCTGTGAGATCAGGTTTGATTAACATAAATTAAACTGTGTTATTTCTTTATCAAATGTAATTGCTAAAATGTTTTCAAATTGATTCTGACAGAACATTCCCCATTCTACTGGTCGGACAAAAAGCCGCAAACTTTCACCACTCATTGAGTATCGGTTGCTATGAAGGGCTGGTCGGGACAGTCAACTGATCATAGAAAGCACTACTATAAAACAGTGTTCAAACATTTTTGAGAAATCAACCTAGAAGTGGTAATAGCTGCAATCCATAATTCTTGCCTCTCTATCGCCACCTCTGTTTGAAACATTAAATTGCAGGCTATTGGGAAAATACATGGTTAACAGTTTTGAACAGATAACTTATGTACTTGCTGAAAAAAATAACAGGTTGCGTCTTTAAATACGTTTATTCAAATCCAAAAAAAGTGACACTTTTGCTTCAAAGGAATCGCGAGCGTGTTTAATTTCAGGCAACGTTACTTTATTACTTTAAAAAAAGCACAGAAATGCATGACTGCGGAGAAGATCACAGAAATATGTCCTTGTGTAACAATTCAGGAATTGCAGTCAAGATTACAAAATCAATAAACCCTAGCCTGTGGTCAAAGTAATAACTTTCAATTATTGCTTTGCCAGAGACACACAAAATAACAAGAACAAGAAACACAGGCAATATCAGCCCGCAATGAGCCCCCACCCCGCTTTCAATCTTACAATCATGCGTGCAAGATATGAAACCATCTCAAATGTCCAAAGGTGCTGAAGTTAATCTATCGTGACAGAAACCACTCTCAAAATGAACACACAGCACACGTTGACTTCGGGTCTGAACACAAATGTCCATTCAGAATTCATTTAGATTTCATTCATTCGGACCCAGTGAAGGTCAACGGCACTCATAAAATACAAGCTCTTTTCACGAAATAAAAAATAAACATTCTGGTCAAACCTATTCCTTCCGTTTCGCTCTACCACAGGAATAATGTCTTCTAGCCATTTCACCCTGTGCAGAGATAGCATTCAACACACAGCATTGAGCATTCAGTGGTCCCAACAATGGATCTTAACAGGAGCACTGATTTACTGGCGGCATAAAGGGCCCCTATTCTCCCCTCTGGATCTCTCGCACTGAAATAACACACACACTAAACAAACACATATGCACACTGGTGGGACTCTTGTCCCACTGCACAAAGAAAGGATTTTTACAGGATGTCCAGGTAACTACTCTTTTGAGTTTTACCTTCACAGGGCTCTAGACTCATTTTTCCCACTGCTGCGACACACTTTCTCAGTTGGTCTCACCAATTTACTATTTGGTCGCACCCATGAGTCATAAAGACCTTGCCTAATAACCTCGGTTGATGAATCGTCCTGTATATTTGTCAGACAAGCGCCCAACAAATCCAAAATAAATAAACTTAAACTTTGTATTTTTTACAGTTGTTATTATTTAGATTTATATTCAAGTTATATATTGGCTATGAAATAATCTGACACAAATATAACCTGTCACTCTTCACCATCCTCCTTTATCGGCCTCTTTGCAAAAAGCAGTAATTTTGCCACTGGCCTTAAAAAATTAAATTAAATTAGCTAGCTCCAAACTCAAAATTAACTCCGAACGAAATTATTAAATATGTACTGTACACATTGTCATAAATAAACTTCAAAGACTTAATCTTACTAACCACTACTGTTAAATGGTCTTAGCACGGTTGTGTTCGGAGTTGTTTTGAGTGACTGATTTGATGGGTTCAGTAAAAAGTCTCGTGAGTTCAGTGTTTGATATTCGAGTTGTTTCGCTTCATTCACTACTCAATAAATCACATTGAAAGTTCACATAAATCTTTGTCGGGGCAAACATTCTTTTTACCCACTCGCCCCAATGCGACACAGTGACATTTTATCTCGCACGTTGTAAAGAAACGATCGCATTTGCGAGCATTTCGGTCACAGTATTATTCTGGCTGGTCTATGCATTTCATGTTTAGGTGTGATTTTAGCTGAACTGGCAACCCGGTCTAATCAATCTGCGTGTAATACATACTCCAAAGTCAAATCTTGCGTGCGTATGATACTCCAATATTTCCCATTAGCTTCGGTGGAGAGCAGACGAATACACGACACGACTTAATTATATACATTGTGGTGTAATTTTTCCATCATAATGTCTAGGGTGTAATATTTGTTTTAATCGGACATTGTATTTTGTGCGTGTTTATTATTTTCTTTTGCGAAATTTAGACGCATTTGTGCATGTTACCCAACTCTACCCCACCCCTTAAGGTCTTTGCACATACAGTCCAAAATTTCGTGTGCGTTTTTTCGTTTTGACTATCCTTTGAACGGTGTCTCTAAATTGTTCAAAAAGGCAACTCAAAAATGCTTGCTAGGGATGCGAAAAACGCAGAAAATCAAGCCCGGTCCGAATTTTTTTATTTACCCACTCGCACAAGTGCGACACTGTGAAATCTCGCCGTTATAAAAAACGATCGCTTTTGCAAGCATTTTGGCCACAGTCTGGAGCCCTTCTTCACCTTTCCCTCGAATCAGAGAACAAATACACAAATACAGACAGACACACACATACACATTAAATACAGCTACAGAAAAGGATTTAGTCCAAAAATCTATTGCTATTTTGTAGGGAAGTATATATATCAGCAGCACTAGCATTATATCTATACCAGACAGTCAACTTTCTATTGAAACTTACATTTTTGCTTTAAATTATACAAAAAAGTGAGCAATGTGACAACACAAACACTCATATCCTATTATAAACAAATAAGCTGTAAGTGCAAGAGCACAATCTCACGTGGCTGTTTGAGCCCCGCTGATCCATGCACAGTGCTGGCTGAATGGCATAGTGTACTGCAAATTCAAAATAATGCAAAATGACCATCAGTGCTACAAAAGCCTTTCTTGAATGTTAAATGAGTTTCTCGATCCGTGGATCTGATCGATAAGGATCCGCTTTTGTTTTCCACACTTAGACAATCATTACGGTCATAATGCTTAGTCTTTCTGTTCAGTTATTTTCATGACTCAGCACTATCAGATGCAAAGCCATCATGAGAAGGAAAGCATGTGCATGTTTTCTTCTAAAATGCTTTTTTTTCCACAAACAAGCCAGAAATCGAAATAAGACAGAAGGGGAACTTAAATAATGGCTACATACATTTAGAGGGCTCTCTTTGTTTTAGTAGCTTCAAATAACCAAAGAACTAAGAGGCTTAAGAACTGTAACAGCCAATGGCGGACAGCCACTGATAAAAAGCCAACCAATATTAACGGCTGACAGTATGTTGTTTGCCTGTGGGAAAGAACACTCATCAAAGAGCTTTTATGAGTGCGGGAGCCGAGGCTGGCATGATCAAATTTAACAAACATGCCAAACATTCACAATCATAACATGCGTCCTTCTCACCTTCCATTCTTTCTTCGGCCTGCACCATGAAAACTGACATCAACCTTGGCTTCATCCCAGTCATACCATTTAAATTGAGTCTTTCTGATGCTAGCAAATCTTTAATATTAACAACATATTATGAAAGTTTGTTATAAAGAACAAAATACACACAAAATGTAAGAAAAAAACCCTCTTGGAAGACCAACACCGCTTGTGGCTGCTTCCACTCCCCAGCATCGTGCTGAATGAGAATATCATTCCCAAAGGTGAACTTCATTAAAATGCTCTTTATCGGCCAGTTTGATCAGATACACAATCGTACAAAAGAAATGCCATTCTAAACAAACAAGGTCTGATTTCTACGATGTGGAAAAAGCCACACAGTCTTAAGGCGTTTCGTAACTATTTTACAAGGTGCTTATCACAAATCATCCTTTTACAGACATTTGTCATTGGACATGGTTTAAGAAAAGAAGAAAAGCTACATCAGATCATTGCACAACAGGGCCTTTTGTTACCTAATTGTTTCATTATTATGAATATATTATATATATCGTTAAAAACCGGCAAAGTTTACCAAGATGTCACTTGGTAATATATTACAGTAAGGAAACCTTACAATACACTTGTCACAATTCAGCCATTGTCAAAGCATCTATCCACACACATGCACACAGTTTACACGGCAGAAGAAATCCACTGTAAAGACTCAAAAAGGGGATGTCTAGATGGCCTTCACACAGCGACATTACAGATACAGTTCTCTCTCCATGGAATAAAATCGAACAGCACACCCTTAAACCTCACTCTTACACTTTTCAGAGTTTAAAGCTGACACAAGATCATGAACCGCACTTGCGAATCTTTAAGGTCCCATCACACAGCAGGCTCCCCTGTCACCCGAGCAGGAGATGAGATGCTTCCATGTTAATGGGATCTTTTCAGATTACACTGGACAGATATGCAATTTGCCAAGCAAACCCTCATTATGAAGCAGGGCAGAGACAGAAGGGAGGGTCACATATCCAGTTCCAGAGGTCTAATCTACAGCCATAAACAGATAAGAGCAGATGACTGCTGTCCTTAATTTCACTGTCCTACAGACAGACTGGGATAAACACAATCCTTTCCTACAGCACACACTTTCCTAAAATATAGGTCTCATCTTCTTACTAAAATAATGTGACCAACTACTACAAGAAAATCAGTAGTTATAGTTGTTTATACTTCTGGCTGTAATACATACGCCGAAGTCAAATCTTGCGTGCGTATGACACTCCAATATTTCCCAATAGCTTCACTGGAGAGCAGACGCATCCATGACACGACTAAATTATACATATTGTGGTGTAATTTTCCCATCATGATGTGTAGGGTGTGATTGTTGTTATAATCGGACATCGTATTTTGTGCACGTTTATTATTTTCTTTTGCGCAAATTAGACGCATTTGAGCATGTAACCCAACTCTACCCCACCCCTTAAAGTCTTTGCACATACAGTCCGAAATTTCGTATGTGCTTTTTATCGTATTTGGCTAGAAGAGTGTCTCTGAATTGTTCAAAAAGGCCACTCAAAATGCTTGCTAGGGATGCGAAAACGCAGAAAATCAAGGCAGTATGTATATGTGATTGACACAACTTGAGGTGGTATTTATTTTTTAACCTGCGGAAATTTCACACACACACTTCGAAACAATGTGCAATGGGCTTTAACCATATAGTTTGTGTATTATACAATACAATACATCCGGATGCTACTTATTCCAAACGTGCAAATATTCAAAAGCCAAATTTTTTCACTCGCTGGCCGCCAAAGCTAGCTCGTATATCCTCTGCAAATGCACAAATCACTTTTGCTCCATGTTACACACAGAGATATGTGGTGCAAAATGAGACATTGTGCGAACTCGCAGCAGCAGATTCAAGCAGTTTATTTATGTTCTTGTGTTTGTCCTAGAAAAATGTCCCAGAATAAAACCTTTAATTTGTGAGAACGTGTTTTACAAGAATTCAATTCTTATTGCATGAATTCACATACTGATTTGCAGATGTGCAAAACTCGCCTGTGAACGCACTTCTTTTGGTACAGGTGCGTGAATGGGAGAGAAAAAAGTTTGCGACTTCAAATTTACTGATACACATGTGTGGCCAACCTCTACAACTACAAATTCTACTCTCACTACAGTGCTCGCATAACGATTTTGTACTTGTTGCGTGTTTTATTTCGTTCGGAAGCGGGTGTGTTTAGGTGCTCTAAAATATCCATTGAAGTATGAATAATACATATTTATAAAATCATTCAGTTTAAGAAATGCAAATAACTGAACGGGCCTCGCTATGACGCCAGGCAAACAAAGAAACTGAACTGATTGCCGTATCATACGCACGCAAAATTAGACTTTGGCAATATGTATTACAAGCAATCGGAAAGCGTGAACTCATGCTATTTATACACAGATCGAGGAGATCAGTTTGGAACTGGACCAACGCAGGGAGATCTTAAAACAGCCCGTACAAATCTCTTTCACACACATACAATCGCATATCACAGGTATGGGAGAATCCTAAGAGATACATCTAGATGACTGACAGAATCCATTCCATATGCAAACAAAACTGAAAACCTAACATTCCTATCCCTGTCCCCCCATAAGCCCACCCAGGGGTGTCCCATTTAGCCGACATAAGACTCCACACTGACATCTTACAGGCTTACCTAAGGGGTCTTTCTCAGCTGATCTCTTTCAGTGTACCCCCACACAAAAGGGATTTTATGAGCCAGGCCAGTTACTTGCTCTGGGCTCAACTGCGTGAGGAGAGATTTGGTCTGTTTAAAGCAATAGACAGCAGTAAGCATTTACGGCGCTTGTGTATCTGAAGATGATGAGAATTAGAAAAAGAGTGCGTGTGTGGCCTGATTTAACAGCTGGGTGTTTAACTCTCACTCTCTCAATAGGTGGGGAAAGAGACGAGACACAGAACCTGTGTACATGCATTTTTCTCCAACTGGCATGCAGCGGGAAACAGCTGTGCAAATGTGCATGCACACCACAAACACACGCAGGCTGGAAATGCGAGCTGTGTGCGGAAAGCTTGATCTGACTTTCTTGCGAGCCAAATAAAATATGTTTTATAGCCTAATCCAAATGGGGAGGGTAACGTTAAGAGGGATTGAGAGGGCAACGTTTTTATTTGGCTTATAAATGTAAACCACTTTAAGCAGTCATCTATTTTTCACTAAAAGTAAAATCAAGGCTTTTAAATAAGCATAAAAACAAGGTCAGACCATTTGTCAAGAGATACAAGGTTACTCAGGATGACTATTTTATGTTAATGATCACCAATACCAGCATTATAACAATTTGTTAACTTAAAATGTTTACAAATGAGTAAAACTAACACATCTAGTTTTGATAAACGAACTAACCATCACGTCAGCTTCTCAAATTCGTCTCCATCTCTTACAGCGTAAATGATCATCTATTGACTCATAAGCTGTGACTGCTTGCTCCTCCTTCAGCTGAGAAATCTGTCCACTTGGACCTCACTCAGCTGATCTCCGGAATAACAAGATCGCCTGAGTGTACCTCTCTCAGTACTTGCAATCAGTATTTACAACATGTCTCTAAGGTTGATAGGAAAGGCTTGACATGATCCCGGAACATAAAATTACAAGTGTTGTCATTTTTCTCACACAAGTTACAGCTTCAAAACATACGATCAGTGACGATTGCAAAGTCAAAACGAATTTCCCTACCTTTTTTTACTCTTAAAAACGTGTCTTGGCATTGAAACAAATTCCCTTGTTGAAATTAATTTATGAGTTTCATAAATAACAGGAAAACATGTTCGGTATTTGCCCTTTGATGACTATCTCCAACTTTAACCTTGATGGTAAAACCTAACCTACGCAAACAAATACATGTTTTGGCAGCATGGAGAGGTTTGCAGAAAAACATCAAAGACAAACACACAAAATTGAGCCTGCTTCATTTAGTCCATGCTTAGCCAGGGCAGGTCAATTAAACATAAACCACTTAAGAAGAGAACGCTGCCACAAGTTCCATGCACACATAGAGGAATGTGTTAATTATCAAATGCATTAGCAGGGTTGCCATGCGTTACAAAACTAAGCACCTGGAGAGATTTTTTACACATTGAGCACACTACTATTCCATTATAAGAACCTGCATTGACAACACAATAGTTATTGACATGAAAACATTTTGCAGTTTAATAAAAAAAGATGAAAACAAAACATTTAAAGGGGTATGAGTGGATCAGCCTATGGATTACGGTAAAAGGGATCACAGCACATGTAAACAGGTTACTCAAGAAAATATGCCATTAAACAAGCTCTGGTTATTCTTAGCCTGGAGAAAAGACAGACGCATGAGCGAAAATGTCTTTTCTTGAATGAGTAGGCATGCATATTTGAAACCACTGCCCCCGTGATCCATTCAAAAAGGCAAATCACATAATAGCTCCTCATAGAAGAAGGGAAACGTTACACCCAGATGTCAAAATGATCCTTCACCACGCTCGATAATTGTACTGAGAATAGGAGACCGTGTTTCTCTGGAAATAGGAGTCTGAAATTTAATTATCCAGCCTTTGGAAAATGTAGGGCAGACGGAAGAAAGCGCAACGATATAAAACTGCACTCTGTGGGTAACTAATGTCAAGCTCTGGTTTTAACTGAGTGAGCACAAGATACCGGAGACGTAAATCAAATAAACACTCTCACAGTGTTAGGTAATTGAGCTTTAAAGGATGGTTAAAGTACATGAAGAAAAAGCACAAAAGCGTTGTTAAAACCACATAAACCTAAAGAAACCTAAAGAAACACGTCAGCCATCGTAATGATATTTAAGGCTTTCAAGTATTTTCACTTTAATTCAATCTTAAAAGGTTTGTTAAAGATAAACTTTCGCAGAAGACAAGCTCTGAACATGCAAGACATGAAAGCTTTACAAACATAGGAAAAGCTCAGAGCTGCCAAGACTCGCTTAATCCACTGATGAAAGCATGCGACGTGCTCGAAGATCACAACATACGGTCAACAATAATAAAATACGGCAGGTCTTTATGCCACACTTGAGCTTTATTCTTACCCTGGGATCCAGTTATTTACGGATGACATTCGTTGAAATGGTACCCATTTAGCACCAATCCTCAAGAACGAAATGCATGTTTAAATCCTCTGGACCGCGATAGAAATTGGCCAATTCAACGCGGACAGCTGCCGAGCTACCTTCACTAGATCCGTTGGCGTCGCGGACGGTTCAAGCAGTAGCGTCTCTCGCACCGCTTTCCCCACAAACTAGCCCCGCCTACTCTTTTACATCAACACGGAAGCCTCCCTCCAAAAACGCTCCCATTGGTTTGCGGTCAGACTAGGAAGCGTCGCGCAGCGCGTTCGACCAATCGCGGTGATTTCTTAAAGAAAAAAGGGGTGGGATTTAGAGTTGGAAGTCATGCGGGCGGATGAGATGCATGACGTCAACCCTTTGTTACCTTGCCGACCCCTTTCATGTGAAACTGCATTCATCTGCGAGCATGAAACATACGTCGTATTTATTCATAAACATATGCGTAGATTAAGAGGGCAAATAAGCTCACTCAAAAGAACTTTTAAGGAAAGTACTTGTCGATGCAAGCACAAGAAGCAATTCAATATAATAAAACAGGTGCAATTATATTTTGTCAGTCAACCATTCTACACATAAACTGTAAATGAGTCAAATCTGCATGGGTGGCATATGTCACGTGCAACTGTGTGTTTACTGTTTTTATATTGCCGTACTCGCTTTAAAGAGACTCCATCTGACTACAGACAGATTTATGACAGAGCAACTGTACATTTCACAACGTCGTCACAAAGTCCTGCATATATGTTGATCGCAGTCAATTCTCCCCAAACCAATAAAGCATCTAATGATATGTGACTTTATAACTTTCCACCTACCGACCGATCTGCTGTCGGCTGTCAAAACCCCCAGCTTCAAACACCGCACTGCTTCTCGGCGGAGAAATCCCCCGTGACATTTCGAGACAACGCCTTTGATATTCGGCAAAGGTCACGTCCATGAATTTATATACATTTTTTTCCTAGAGGATCAAATGCGAAATCTGCATTGCATGCGCTCAGTCTGCCTGCTAAAGTCACCACAGGCCTGATACCACCTAGCACAAAAATGTACCTAATAGAAAAATTCTGGAAAATAGAAATAATACACGTACTAATAAAACAGCGAAATATGTGGCAGCTATCGTCAGCTTTACAAACATTTATGGTAAACCAGCACAGTCCACAAGCAGCATGTAGAAAATATAATTCACGTGTATTTCACATAAGCAGATTTTCCCCCAAATCGGCATTTTTTACACTTGTTTATAAGTCTTGCTAATGCTGTGTATTCCTGGTCTAAAGTGTGAACCCAGCTTTTTAATTAGCCTGACTTACACTGAATTATATAGAGAACTGACTCCTTTGTTGCTCCCCAAAGCATCATGGACAGAATAGTGAACCATCGAGCACAGAATCATTACAATGGCTAGTCAAACGATATACTTACTCTCTGTGGATCTTGTGAAAATACATTGCTCAAAACATCATAATGGATTAGTATTATTTGCAGACAGTGTTTTGATTTTTTCTAGTGTTGCTGCTCTGCGTTGTCGAATCAGTGTCGCTGTCTGCGGCAGCAACTTCCGGCGCATGCGCGATAGCGTTGCAGACGATGGCTGCAGTCCAATCGTTTTTTATTAACATATAAAAAATGTAATGAAATATAAAAAATACATAAGGGTAAGAATTAGGTACTCTTCTCAATAGAAAATAATACAAAATGTATTAACGCAACATGTTGCCTTAAATAGAATTCACTGATAATATGGGTGAACCGTATATAATAGGAACAAATAGGAAAAAAAATATTGGTGACGTACTCCTTTTCTATTCAGGTAAATTGTTGATAATGACAAATAATAACTTAATGAACTGTACAATAAGCAGTTTGACTAAAGTATTACAATTCCAGTGCGTTTTAGTAGGCAATGGCAAAGAGCATCTGTACAATTTGTTTGAACAACTACATCTAAAAGACTAATCAAGCAGACAAGTAGACGAAGTAAATTAAAGTGATAGTTCACCCAGAAATGAAAATTCTGTCATCATTAACTCACCCTCTTGTCATTTCAAACCTGTCTGACTTTTTTTTCTTCCGCAAAACACAAAAGACAATATAAAAAAAGTTGGTAACCTAAAAGCACCATTCGCTTCTATTGTACACAAAACCAATGCAAGCGAATGGGGGCCAGTTAACAACATTTTTCAAAATATCTTCTTTTTTGCTCCACGGAAGTAAGAAAGTTATTTTAATGACAAAGGGGTGAGTAAATGGTGACAGCATTTTAATTTTGAGGTGAACTATCCCTTTAAGTGTACAATACAGTTATCAATCAAATCATTTATAAAACATTCACCATTCCCCAGCACGTTTACTAAATTGAACATTAAAATCCTACTACTTTCATAAACTTATTTAAATAAAAAAAAATCGTAGACTTCTTACATTGATGTCAGTCATCGACATTTAATATTGAAGTGAATTTGTAAAATCTCTCCTGCATAGCTGGAAAAATCCTAATCCCCACAATGACAAAACGTATAACATCATATTCTGTACATGACAATACAAAAGCATTTTAATAATCGGTACAAAATAATTACTCCACAAGCACTAAAATATAGAAAATATTGATTAAACGGGACTAAGTGCAGATGACAAAGACTATGGAAAATAAAACAGTTTAGATAGAGATTACACTCGTCGATTTCAATCTTCAATCGAGAAGTACCTTTTTAGTTTGCTGGATTTCTATACTGTAAAAAATATCCAATTGTGGAATTTTTTTTAAATATGCCTACTTATTTATTATTATTCACCTCATGTCCTATAATCGTGCATAGTTCGAACCATTATGAGATCATTAGCAGAAATTACCACATAGATGACCAAGGGACAAGGAGTTTTCCTATTTTTAGTTCGAGAAAAGATTAACATTATGGTTTCTGTCTTTTTAATTTGCTGAATGTTATAAGCATGAATGTAAACGAGCGAAACTACTAAAATAAACGTCCGAAACGCCATTTTGTCGGAAAGTTTCTTGTTCGTTTGTTCATTTCCAGTGGAAAGTAGAGAAGTGTATACTGACACCTAACGGCGGACTGATGTACGGTCAGTATTTGTGTACATTTCAATAGCATCTGGCTGCAGACGAGATGCACTGTCAGACACATGCACTGTCTGCGGCGCATGCGCACTCGTCACATGCACTGTCAGCGGCGCATGCGCACTGGTCACATGCACGCTCTAACGTATTTCACGAGGTGAACTGTAAGATTCTATTAATAAAATGTTTCCTCATGTTAAGGTTACTGCTTTTTAAGAGTACCGTGACTACTGGTTCGGGTCAAGGCCAGGTATTTATTATAATTATAGCTGAAATACACTAATGAACATCTACACTAATAATGAAAATACATTACTAAATAAAACCTTTTCTTGTACACGTATTCTTCCGGCCTAAAATTATAAACAAACACACATATATACATAAATGTCTCATTCTACAATAAACAGGTGCTTGTTAATCAATGGTTTAATGATAAAGTTTTATCATATAGACATACTATATATACATATATATATATAAAGAGCAGGACGGGTCATATGTGGCATTGTGAAAAAATTTAACATAAAATCATAACCCAAAACAAAAAATGGACAACCTTGTTCAATTTTGTACTCGACAAAAGACTCTAAGGTGCATTTTGTCCACCACATTCTCTAAAAATGTATGCATGTCCTGCATAAAAGTAAAAACAAACTTCAGAGGCTCTACACTATCATGTTCTATGACATCTGTAGTGAAGAACTGTTCCAAGGCCTCTGCAGCTTCATCATCCTCCATGCACATTATAAGTGGAAGCTGAACTGAGCCAAGAAGATCCCCAGAGTTCTCCAAGCATCACTGACTGGCAGTTTTAAGATCCGTCATGACACGCTCCTAAGAAACAACAATGCAGAAGATAATGGCCACAACCTCTCTAACAAAATCTACTTTTCGTGGAGACTGAACCACCTGCTTCTCCGATGCAAACTCACAGATGAAAAGATTGGTTGCATCTAAAAAGCAAATATAACTTTTTGTTACCTTTACGACTACCTTTTTAAGGTTGCTGGTACTTTTCCTGAGGAGTTACCTGAGTTACCCTATATTTGATAGATTTCAACGTGATATTAAATAATTTTGAGAAACACATTGTCAAAAAAATAACTATATAGTGCAGGTCACCTACAAACTTTCCTGTGAGTTTACAAGCAACGCTACAAAATTAATTTAGATAACCTTAGTTCTTCAATAAATTACTGTATGAAGAACAGGTATCGTTACCCAAGTATCATAGATGCGATATATCTGGTACTATTGATTATAAGGATTAAGTTAGTTTTCGAAAACATTGTCTTATATATTAAAACAACACTTTTACATCTATCTAATACTGTATGAATGAAATCAATATACTTACAACATTCGTCTGATAATGTTAAAGAACGTTTTCGATTACATTTGTAAAATAATTCATAATAACACTTTTACTTCGACTTAATCTTGCTCGAATTGAATATAGTTAAAACAACACTTTCACTTCGACTTAATATTGTATGAGAATAAATGGAATACTTAATAAATATACTTACAATTGGCCTGTTGGTGCATTTAATTCACACACGTATCTGACAGTTCGTTTTATTGGAGTGCGCATGCGCCGCTGACAGTGCATGTGTCGGAGTGCGCATGCGCCGCTGACAGTGCATCTGGCCTGAGAGTGCATCTGGTCTGCAGACAGACCCTTCTCGTACATTTGGCAAACACAATATCAGTGGAGTAAATTGTTATCATATAGTATGTATATTTTTTTCTGTCAAGTACATAATGTCTAATAAGTCAACGTTGCAGCGGCTGTATAGTTCAGGCGTAAATATGTCTTAATGTTTTGCCACAATTAACATTGGTATTTTATTTATTCAATTCAAAAAATAGCATTTGAATTGAATAAATCCACCATATCAGGTCTTTCTTTCTCATAGCCTACATTTAAGAGCATACCTTTTTCCAATGTCCATTTACATTAGGTCTTTGAGCAGATGCTTTTATCCAAAGCGACTTAGGCATGGCAAGGCAAGTTTATTTATATTGCACATTTCAGGGCAATTCAAAATGCTTTACATAAAATGATTGACAGAAAGAAATAAGACGTATCTTTAAAATGCAAATGAATTAAGATCACAAATACTTTAGATTTTAAGAAACAATAAAACAGCAATAAAATTGATTAAACATGTGAGTGTATATATAAAAAGAATAAAAAAAATAGGAAAAGAAGTGCAGTTGATGTAAACCAGCACAGTGCTCATGTTTTGAAAGCACAGAAACAAGTATTTTTTTAATCTGGATTTAAAAGTAGCTACTTTTGATGAACGTCTGATGTCTTCTAGAAGCAGATTTCAGCTACGAGGGCGTAATGGCTAAACGCTGACTCGCCCTGTTTTGAGTGAACCCGTGTTATCTCTAACTGACTTGATCCTGATGATCTGAGAAGTCTGATTGGTGTATATACAATGAGCATATCTGAGATGTATTTGGGTCCTAGACAATTGAGTGATTTATAGACAATTATTAATACTTTGAAGTTGATTCTTAAAGTAACTGGTAACCAGTGTAAGGACCTGAGACTGGACTTACAGAGAGTGGACACACTTGAAGTCTGTTGTGGAAGAACTGTAGTACGGTGGCCCTATTGGTCTGCACAAAGCACAGACCTAAACTCCATCCTACAAAGTTGAGTTAAACTTAATGAAAGACCAACTCTTCATGGGTAGATTTGTAATTAAATGATTAACCGAACCAACAAAGGTGGTGTTTTGAAGTACTTGTTCTACATAATTCTTGATGGATTTTACATATCCATGCTGGAAAAATATTCTTTATTTAAGTCTACAATTCAATATTTTATTTGTCACATACACAGTTATATAGAGAATATACAACCAGCGGTGAAATGTGCAGGTCAGCTCCAAAGACAGTGCAATTATTATAAAATACAAACAATACAAATGATTTTATATGTCTTCTATAAACAAAGGAGTTGTTGATGTTCATTTTGTATTTAAACCCCCTAAATACTTATTATTACAATAATTAAATGAAACACAGAGGGACGCATCTGTAAATTCATACAATAATTTCATGCAGCACAATCTGTATGCCAACACTACTGTGAATCTTCATCAGACCATGAGTGGGCATATCATGAATAATTAGAAAACATAACTATGATCCTTAAAAACTCCAAAAAAATATATTTATAATATTGCTTTTAGAAGGCCAAGAAATGTCTTTTTTCTGCAACTAACATTTATCTTTTGGAGAAGACTGATGGCTGCACCACAGTGACATTACAGCCTGTAACTCCTGCCCACACAAACCCTGTCAAAATATTTCCCCCGTCATTTCTATTCCCACCTGCCTCCACACACAAAACTTTCTGTTCCCCGTATATTTTTGTACAACCCAGCTTCCAATTGTACTTGACATGCTCCATACGCAGCACTATGGAAACCTCCACAGTTACAATAGCGGAGCCCATCAGTCACTTGACATTTATAATGCTCACATTCACATCACATTTTGCACATCTCATTTTCCATCTGCACACTGCTGCTCCATGTCCTGTGTGATGACACCTAAAATACATTAGCATGAGTGAACAAATTCACAGCAAGGAAAAAGAGTTGTACGTTCAGGGATTTAAGGAATCAACAAAACACTCCATGCATATGTATTAATATTCACTTTTCATTTTTTTTCATTCACTTTTAGTCATTTTCTCTATTGGTGAAACTATAGACCAGGCAGAAATCCTATAGACTTCCATTATAGAAAGGGTCTACACCATTTTAGGAAGCAAAACTGTAGAGATTTGGAGCCAGTAAGAAACCACTATGCAACAACCCCTGAACACCCTCGCAACTAAATGTTAAAAACTTCTCACTTGAATCTTTGTGTTTTGTACTGGAAAGCCACTGATATTTTTCTAATCCCGACTTTTCAAATACAGAATTTTGAATTCTAGTAGTCTACAGTTGAATCCAACATAGTCAGGAAACAAAATGTCATGTTTTGAACATTCTTTGCAACCATACATTCACAGTTTTGATATACAACACAAGGAATCATTATTACAATACAAAGCCGTGAAAAACAATGAGAGACCAATCTCAAAATTATCATCGTTTTTTTGTTCTGTAAAATACTAACAAATTTTCTCCCAAATTTCTAATAATTTAATATCATAAATATTGATTCCTTTTGTATTTAATTCGGAAAATGAAAACTGGAGAAAAAGGTCAAAATAAAAGATTTTTTTCCAGACCTCGACTGCGAAGAAAACAAGTTCAGATTCACTTTTAAGCAACACAGATATTTGTACACATATGTGGGAAAAAAATTAAATAATGTGATAACCTGGATTTTTATCACAGCTTTTTTGTGTCTTGTCATGCAAGTCTTTGACATTACTGTTGGATGACTTTATGTCACATTTGAGGTTTGATTTTGTGAAATTCAACAAACACAGGACTGGAATGGCCACGATACATCTTGAAATGCTGATTAAATGAAAATTTTAATTTATCTCTTTTTTTCTGTGGCTGTAGTACATATTTTTTTAATACTTGTCTCTTTAAAATGTTTAATATATAGGCACATAACCTTACAAAGCAAGTAAATACTATAAATGTAAACAAATTGAATTGACAAAAGCTTTCAAACTGATCGTTTGCCATCCGTCGATATTATGTGATTCATAGTTAGTGGAACTATGTGGAGATCAAGACTAATACATCTTATTAGATTAGATTAGATTCAACTTTATTGTCATTACACATATACAAGTACAGTTTTATCCCTGTCATTGAGAAAAAGAAGATGGTTGAAACCAGACATTTTGACCTGCCCTGAAGTTGTATCAGGGTCACAAGACTTAGACATAGTTTTAAAGTCTCGGGCTTGCCCTTGTGGTTTCAGATACTTTTCTTAGAATTGTTAAGGTTGAGACAGCTGATCGTAGAGGAAAAACTCATTTTGCACCCATGGAGCCTCAGGCAGCTGACGGGAAGTGCTCAGCAGTGGGCTTCATCAAACAATAATACAATGTTAATGACGCAGAACGCCGTCTTTATTTTGCCCTGAAAGACGGCAATGCTGAATGTTAAGGGAACGGTGGTCCTAATTACACTTTTTATACTCAATTCTGACACGATTGACAATTTCAAAAGAGATGCCTTATTGATCTCCTTCACAGACAAGTTGTATTGATTGCAAACTCTTGATAGAATACAAACCCTTCCCCTCGATCTCGCTCCAATCAGACAGAGAACTCAAAATCAGGACCGGAAAATATGACCTCTGGGCGCTTTTAAAATGATCCCCCCGAAAGCATTTTGATGAGGATATGACATAGGATGCCCCAGCTGCGTGGCTTTGTGTGGTGTGCTGCAATCATGTGTAATGGCTGTGCAAGTCGGAGCTGCGTCTCAGCCTGACTAACATCCACCCAGCATGGCTCAGCGAGCTCCTGTCACACGCCTGTCTTACACTTAACGTCTCCTCAGCTTTTTTATTCCTCCTTGCCTCCAGAAAGGTCGAAATGCTGTGCCGATGCTGTAACTGCGGGAGATTTCTAAATGTGTGTGTATCTGCCTCTCATTGCAAAAGACAAGCAGAGACCCGGTGAAATATTTGACATGACAGCAGCTATTCAGCACCCACAACTCCTAAACAATAAAGAAAAAAAAAACATGGGGTGAGAATATCTTTCCTATGCTGATCTGGGAGCAGCTTCTTCGTTGTGACATATAGTCCTGTCCTGTGCTAATTAAAGCTCACAGCTGTGCCAAGATCATCTGAATAGTATAAGTTTGGATATTTTACTCGAACCAAATAAACTTTGAAACTTGAAAAACTTGATTTTTATCACACTAAACACGAAAAATGTATTGATTCCTTTGCGTTGCCTATAAGCGCTTTCCCTGAACTAAAACACAAAGTTTAAGGTTCAATAATAATGCTTTAAATCTAATGGGCCTCTGTTACATGCAGAAGAACATTCTCTGAATTTGGTGCTAAATTGCGAGTACTCAATTTCCAGAAAGTGAAAAACTATAAAAACCCACAGAAACAGCCCAGAAAAGGTTGTCTTACAAAGTTGATGAAAAAAGGAGACGTATGGGCGAAGACACAAAGAGGCTAACAAGTTATAAGACCAGACAGCAATACCAAGAGTTCTGCATAACACCAGTCTGTAGCATCAAAAAGGATTGTTCATCTTCTAATGTTCTTGATCATCTGCCAAGTGAGACAAGCGAGTGTTCTACAAAAGATGCAGTGCCCTGCAAAATGGGCCAATATGTGAGCAGTTCAAAGCGTACATTTACCCATGAATAAACAGCAACATTTAAATGTTAGCTTTGAAATAAAGTAAATAGAAATGTGCATGAATAATATTAAATATTAAATAAATAATATTTTAATGTTAATTTGTGACCATGCCTGTGAAAACCCAACACTCATTTTTCTATGATTTATTGTTCTCTAGAGAAAATCATCCTACTTAATGTAAAAATATAACCTTGAAATCTTTATTGAATGAGTAGGGACTTTTTTTAAAGACTGAAATCAATCTTTAGGAAGCTAACTGTCAGTATATATTGCGCAAAATAACAAAACGTGGTGTCAATAAAAGCGTCACATTTATTATTTAAATAATTGATTTGTACTATTATACAAAACTTTGAATACTGTACCTCAAACTCAATCATACAATCTATCATTTTCCCTGCTGTCCTTCTGAAACCTTCCATCTCCATATTTCGTGATTTTTATTGTTGCCATAAAACATCATTATTAGTCACCCTTTATGTTTATCTCTGGGTTGAGCAAATATATAACCAAGTAAAAGTATTGTGAGTGCTTGTAAACTTTAACAACACATTATTTAATCAATTAAAAAGTACAGTAGGTTTTTTCATTTTTAGCGAATTTGCACATCCAATTTTTAAGAAGAAAAGAGATGATTTTAAGTGATAAACACCACATTTCATCAATTTTGGCTATAACTACTTTAATGCTCCTCTCATAAATGGATTTTGAACATTAAGCCTTTATTTCACAAAGGGTCACATATGGTCAAATTTAGAGGTCTTGTTATGTTGTTATGTTGTTGAACATAAGGTGCTACTTCATTCAAAAGCACCGTTTCCTTACATCCTGAATGTGTTGCCTTTTGTAAAAGCACTGAGTCTGCCTCTGAGCTATTAGCGACAGATTGTAAGCCAACTGATATCCTTGCTTTTCCCGAGTGGAAGTGTTTTTCCGTTCTGTGCTACTCCTGGTGGACCAGCTTTTGATGGTAGATGGAAAAACACATCTGTTCCCACTGATACCTGAGCAGATAAAAACAACACACACAAGCTCAATGGCACCAGTTAGTGATAATACGGTCAGCTCTCTGGTCCTGAACACCTCTTGTTACCACAAAACTGCCTCATTTTACATTGATTCAGTACACCTGTCCGTTCCATATTAGACTGTAAAAAATAAAAATAATGATCTACTGAATTGCTCAGTTAATGATGTAGGCCCATGTGTTATTTACTAAACCATCATATACCAAACAGATGCATGAATAGAAGCATGTTTTTCCCCCTTTTTGGCAGTCTTAATGCATCATTTTTAAAGTAGGTTACACAAAAAAATTGAGGAAAACAGCAATTATAGAAAACATTGAAGCGCCTGAGCAGTAGATGGCAGTCATGTGCAAATTATAGCTCGAGCACTTCCCCCCGACGAAAGCAACATGTCTGCGCCCTTAACACACGCGTAAACAAACATGAAGCGTGTGATAACCTTGTCCAAAGAATACCGTTACCAGACGTCTAAAATCGATACCTTGTAAACAGAAAAATATTTCAGCAATGACCTTACGAATCTGTGAGACCTTCTTAAGAAGGTCGCTGCGATTTTCGACGACCCGCTCACTGACAGCCGCGCGAGACCATGCGTCACTGCGTCTGCGCAAAGGTGCGTTAACCAGAAAGAAAAGACGTACTTAAAAGCAATAAAGAGTTTAAACTGTTTACTGTCTTTCCACATCATGTCTCTGATATTTGTAAAGTGTCATTTTAAGGTAGAACTGTTGTGTCACGTCACCAGAAATTAAACGAAGTGATGATAAATTGCTCAGTGTTTTTGTTACCGTGTTCTTCTTTACCGTTAACGTTACAGGTTGCGCGGTTGCTGATGCACACGTTGTGAAAAAACGTCTCTTTCAATACGTTCCGGTCCGTTTGGTGTCTTCAGATGCTTTTTTGGAGAGATTACAGAAGGGTGGAGCTGTTGTGTCCAGCGAGGGTCCTCATCAACAGCCTGTCCCATCAGATTGCGGTCAGAATCAGCCCTGCCCTCGTCAAAGCTGTTTTAGCGATAAAATGTCGAAACCGAATTATTTTAATCTTATCTTCACAGGCTTGCATTATTATAGGTTAGTTGTTAACATGTGTGGGTTTTCCACCCCTAGGTCATCAATTTTCCTTATTGCTAAAGGATCCTGATCAACCTGAGAACCCCAGATCTCTTAAAGTGGCCGTAGTGGGCGCCCCGAATGCTGGCAAATCCACACTGACCAACCAGCTGATGGGCAGAAAGGTGTGATTATTCGAAGATCAATAAACTTCACATTGTGTGTAATATGTTACACATCCGTTAATACACAATAGTCATAATCATTTTTTGCAGTTGTTTGCAGTGTCAGAGAAAGTGCACACAACAAGATCGCGTGCTGTTGGTGTTCTGACTGAGGATGACACACAAATTGTAAATAATCATCTTTCTCCAATGCTAAATGTTTTAAAATGATATATTTGGGGATTTTTTTCAATAATGTCTTCTCATTAGGTTTTGTTGGATACCCCTGGTCTCACCACACAGATAAAGGCTAAAAGGTGGGTTCTTTACTATTGACGTCTTCTGACTCTATGCTTAAAAGTGAATTGTGTGTTTTGGGGGATTTTTATATACATTTAGTCATTTTTTTTTAGCAGACGCTTTTTAGTTTAATTTATATACTATATATATACTATATACTAATATACTTTACTAGTTTAATGTTTAGTGCTTACTGGAAGTAATGAATGCAAAGGTCTTGCATCACTTTGAGATAAACATTTGCTCAACATTTTCCTTAAATGGCATGAGTTTGGCCCAGGACTATCTGTTTAACTAATGGGAAATGGTGGGAGTGTCGTGTAAAAGATAATGGAATGGAATAATGCAAATCATTTTCATTTGGTGATGAGTAGTGTAGAGCGTATGCGTGTTTATTATGTTTCACAAAATGTTTCCTTTTATTCCTGTTTTTGTACTTTGTATTATGGTCCCTTACCCAATATACCCTTTGAAAAAACATTAATGTTTTGGAATACTTGTTTTACAAGACACCAGCTGGAAGAATCGCTGTTGGTGGATCCTTTTGAGTCTTTGGAGAAAGCTGATCTAGGTAAATAAATCTTTTATTTTGAAATATTCTTAGTTTTTGTTACACTTTATCTTAAAAAACACGCAGCAAACATTCAATTTTTGACTTGTATGGGGTGCTGCATCTTGATATATCTTGTGTCTTTGCAGTGGTTGTGTTAGTTGATGTGTCTGATAAATGGACCCGTAACAAGTTGCACCTTGAAGTACTGAAGTGTCTGGCTCTAAATCCAGATGTACCTGCCATCCTTGTCCTCAATAAGGTATTAACTTTGTCATTGTTTATTATAATATCTCCTAGTTCAATTGACCCTTCGCAAAGCCCGTCCCCTTTTGCTATGTCTGACATCAGCCAAAGCGCTCCCACTGCACCAAAGAGCATCTGTAGTGAAATAATAAGGACTTTATAAAACCGCATAGTGCGAAGCCGGTTAAACTCTACGGTTTGATTGTTGGACAAAATGGCCAATAGCAACAGGGGGCGCATACTGTTCTCGCTAGGATTGGTCCGGTTGCCTGTCAATCAAACTCCAGGCGAAGGGTCAATTGTCTCTATAGGAAAAAGTATTTCTATTAAGTGATATTTCACCCGAAAAATGAATTTTTTGTGGTCATTTACTCACACTCTTGTCTTTTCATACCTTTATGACTTCCTTTCTTTCACCGAACACAAAAGAATATATTTTGGTAACCAAACAGCACTGGTCCCCATTCACTTCTACGGACACTAAACCAATCCAAGTGAATTGAGGCCAGTTAACTACATTCTTAAGTGTCTTTTTTTGTGTTCTGCGTAAGAAAAAATGTCATACAGGTTTGAAGAGCCTTATTTATGATGACAGAATTTTCCTTTGTGGGTGAACTTTCACTTCAAATGATCATGAGAGAGAGTGTTGGGGTGTGATATTACATGCAGAGTTGTAATGTCAGCATTTCATTTGAAAAACTATTTAGAGGTGCTATCAACAAATTTTGGACATGAGTACACATGAGGGATTTTAAAACATTTCATTCATCACGCACAGGTGGACCTTCTGAAGAGCAAAATGTTGCTGCTAGACATCACTGCACAGCTGACCGAGGGGGTGGTGAATGGAAAAAAGATCAAGATTCGTGGTGTAGCGAAGTCAAATCAAAGACTAGCAGCCAAAGCACAAAGCAGACATGCAGAGGAAGCGTATTCTGAGAGCACGGAGAAAGAGTCGTCAGATCAAGAGAGTCAGAACAAAAACAGACTTAGCAGAGATCAGCTGAAGGATCTGAAGAGCCGCAGTGGGTGGCCACATTTTAAAGATGTATTCATGCTAAGTGCTGTCGACAGAGAAGATGTGGAGACGATAAAGGTTAGTCGCCACGTTGGGGAATTTTAAGATTGAACAAAGTTGGCGAGGTTGTTACTGTACATTAAGAAATCCGTTTGATTTCAGAATATATACAGTTGAGGTCAAAAGTTTACATACTCCACAAAATGTAAACGTATGATGTTGAAAATGTTCTCATGAGGAGCAGGTGTCCACAAAACCCCAAGATGACGTAATATTTATTTTAAGCATGTTCTTTTTTAAATGGCATCGATAAAGGAGAAGCTACACTCCACCGGTTGTATATGAACATGCTGCTATAGACAACAGCAGCGATGTGATTATTCTGTATAAATACGGATTTCCGTATTTTTAGACCTCGCTGGGATCACCCACGTAAATCGCATATATTCGATTTATTTTAATTTGTGGCGGGAATAGTGGTTAATCACACAGCTGGCCAACAGGATCTACGCTCTCTACATCATGCACACGCTTGTTATAAATGCAGAGCGACCGCTTCATTCGTTCAGAAGAACTCCCCATTTTGGGAGTTTACATAATGTTTCCATAGAGTCCAAACAGACTAATAGAAGACAAACAAGGCTATTTTGGTACATGTGTGTGGTGTCAATTTAAATTAAGTGGGAAACTGAGCAGCTTTGTGTAACGTATACAGAAAATCCAGAGTCTGGAAGTTGAGACTATATAATATTTATAATTAAAACACTATCTATTTACAGAGACTAAAGAGGCCATTCTGTGATCTGATGGCTTGAAGCTAAACAAATGGCCGATCTAGTCACTGTAATATAAACACGTTGAAGTCTCTACTGAATGCATACATTTAAATTAACTAAAACCGTAACTTGCATCTTTGCAAAACCTGCGGATTAATTCGGAAAAAACGCTGTATGAGTGCGCCATCTAGTGGCTGTGTATGGAAGTCTCTTCCATACACAATATTCACAATGGTCACAATATTCTTTACTTTTTGTGTTCAATTATTGTTTAAATTTTATTATAATTCCTTAAAGTAGGCCTAGTATAAACTACCCAAGGGCCTTTTGTAAATGCCATCTTATTTGACATTAGCATAAGAAATTTCTTATTTTAATAAATGTTATTTAAGTGACTGTTAAACTAATAACGTTTTAACTAATATTTCTAAAATTGGCAAAAGTGAAACAGTTTCCTATTGTTAATCACGTAACATTTAATTAGTAACATTAAAGACTATTTTGGGGGGGATTGGGGTTCTTTTTTGTCCTTGGGTGATCACATGCCTGAACCTTGGATATGATAATATTGCATATCACTATAAAAGTCCTAACCATATGTCAATACTTGATACTGTCATATGAAAAATCATGTGTCACAATTTATGTGCCGTAGAGTTACCTGTTTCAAGTGGCAAAGCCTCGCGAGTGGCAGTATCACAGTGAAGTACTGACAGACCAAGGTCCCGAGGATGTCTGCCTTAACACTATCAGAGAGAAACTTCTACAGCATTTCCCCAAGGAGGTGCCATATACAATGACCCTGGTAGGTTAAAATGTCATTGCGCTAGTGTTGAGAATGAAGAGTTATGCAGACCCACAGTCTCACATAACACGCTTGTATATATTGATGGATGTTTGATTTATAGGTGTCATGAACTGGCCTTGTTTATTCTTTAATACCGTTGTATGGGGTCTACTTATGACGTTTGCGTGGTTTTTACATTCAAAAACATCGAAATCCAAAAATTAATAGTCTATTTACCCAGTTTTGAGGCCGTCTCGACACACGCTCGTTTTTAATGGGCATGCCTCATTGAAGACTTGATAGTAAACTTCCACTGCTATGATTGTATAGAAGTTTGTGTAGTAAACTTAGTTTGGACCTTTCTGTGAATTTGGTTAGACACGTAATATTAGGTTACACATTAGACTTATACGCTCAGGATTAGTATTATCTGGGGACCTCGTGTGATTTATAAATGACCTCCCCACATCAGTATTTCATGTGGCTCAAACGACTTACTTTTTTCCCGGATGTGATGTTAAGGCTTTGCGTATTTATTGTTTGTATAGCCTATAGTTGTGTGGTGTTTAATGATATATAACCGTACCTGTCAGCATTTGAGACCCGTGATCACGAACCGGACAGAAGATCACCGCGATCGCAGGTCTTAAATGCTACGAGAGTTTCCATGAGAAATAAACAAACTCGAGACTCCCAGGAGTCCCGGCCAAAACGACAGTGTTGGATTGTAACTTATGGATATGACATAGCACCGGAAATAATATCAAAACACTACAAAACAACTCCATTATTCGCAAACGGTGGATAAAACCTTGAAAAACGAAATCTGAGCCCGCTAAATCACAGAGATGCCGATTCGGACGGGACTAATATTCTCACAGGACCTCGGTGATAAAATATGGTAGTTAATTTGTGGGGGAAGTTTTACTTTACATTTTACGATTAAGACCACAGACAACCTCTGCAATTATTATTTTGTTCTCTTTCAGCAAATTGAAATGTGGAAGGAGTCTGAGGATGGCGTGCTCGACATATCAGTCAAACTGTATGTGATAAAAGACAGTCATATGGTGAGCTCTGGGATTCCTTCTGTATTTTCCAAAATAAATTTGCGTTCACTCACTTAGAAAATTGGACTTACATGTTACTGTTCTTAAGTCAAAAATGTGCAGTGCTGTTTCTTTTGTATTAATAGATTAAAATAACCATTAACCATAATTAATCTCAGGAAAAAATATATTACATGTTAAGGTTTTATGCTTTTTTGTGACAATAATATAATGATAATGGTGTTGAATCTTAATAACATACGACCAAAACTATAAGATGTCTCACTGTCACCTTTTAATTCTTTCCTTCTTGCAGAAAATGGTTATTGGTCCAGGAGGCCAGACGATATCCAGAATAACCCAGGAAGCTGGAAATGACCTAATGAACATTTTCTTGCGGGAAATACACTTAAAGATCTCTGCAAAGTTGAAGAAGTGAAGTTCAGTTATGAGTTATGAGAACCTATAATTGATGCAAAGAGATTCAGAAGCCTGGAAGAAGTTATTACAGAGAGACGTTGGTTTTTCTCAAAAAGTGAAAGTAAAGATTAAAGTGGAATTCAGAGGCCCAATACATTTTTTTGCATATAAATTGAATAACATGTTGTCAATTTTATTAACAATACTTTGTTAATTGATAATGCTTGTATTAATAATAACTGTGGTTTTGCTGTTTTATAGAATATTTTTGTTTTTGCAATGTTGTTGTAAATTACTCACAGTCGCTCAGTGGAATCATTAAATAAAATTTGCAGATTTTTCTCCAACACCAATTTCATCAACTGAGTGTTTTTCTGCATTATAAGAGAACTGTTCACACAAGTTTTAATAATGGAGGTTTTGTAGTGGGAAACATGAGGTCACTTTATCTTCAGAGTCCAGAAGACAATGCTTTGGCACACAAATTGTATGCAAAAATGTCAAAGGAGCTGGCAGAATGAGCTTTTTCAGTCAACAGTTACAACCCGTGCAAAGATCATGTGCTTGTAATATTGATATATATTTTTTGTTTTGTTTTAATTATGTAACAAAGTTATTTGCTTAAATAAAAATGTAAATTATGAAACCAGTGTTCTTTCCCCTAATTTTGGTAGATGTGTAGAACGGAGGTGTTGATAAGCTTTTAACTTTTTATTTATGCATTTTTATTTTACAATTTCACAAAGAACAAAATCACAGCAGGTAGGGTGCTACAAATACAAGTCTCCCATTTGTTTTATACATTTGAGTGCGTTTCATAATAAGACCATTTCCACCATCGTAGTTTACATTCATGTGCTTTCAGTCTCAGGTCATAGGTCATTTTTTCCATTGCGAAGATTTATTCTTCCATTGGTCCAGTTTCAAAGGCTGACCTTTCAACCAATTCCTCGTTATAACTTTCTTACTGGTTATAAGCATCACTTTGAATAGGTAAATGTCTTCCACTCCAATAACATCTTTAGTTAACAGACCTAGATACAGAGTCTGTGGATCATTCGGTATTTTGTAACCCAAAATTTTCTCCATTACTGTTACAACAGATTCAAAATAGGGGCGAACTTTTGTACATGTCCAAAATACATGGGAATGATTGGCATCGACCTCCCCGCAGAATCTCCAGCATTGTTGGGGGATTTTTAACTGTTTGCTTTTAATGTGGGGAGTAATAAAGTATCTCACCAGATCCTTCCAGACAAATTCTCTCCATTGTCTGGAGCTAGTAGAAGTGTGTTGCAAAAGACAAATCGAGTGCTAATCACTCTCTGACAGTTTAAGCTGCAGTTCTGCTTCCCATTTCTGTTTCATGTGTAATGAGTCTGACCCATTACTATTTTGTAAACATTTGTACAGCCTGGATACAATTTTCGAGGGTAATTTTCTGTATGCCCCTGTGATCATATCTATTAATTCACTGCCCTCTTGAGAAAGGTGATTTTCAATGTCTATATTATAAAAATGTCTTAGTTGAAAATACCTAAATAAATCAGAGTTTTCAAGGTCAAATTCCCTTTTCAAACTTTCAAAAGTTTAATTTTTTTTCTCCTCTGTTAATGTACACACCGCAGTGATTCCCTTGTCAGTCCATCTTGTAAATGTGCTATCCATCTGACCACTTCTGAATTTTGGGGAGGGCAATGTCCAAATCAACAATTTACATTCCCCCTCAATTTTGTATTTATTCATTAAATCCCACCAGATCTTATTGGTTGCATCTATTATAGGATTTGGTTCTATCTGTTGGGTAGAGATTTTTTCACCCAGTCTCGTTTGTGGTTGGCATGCTCCATAGTTAAGCTCAATGTGTTTCCATTTGGAGTAATATTCTGATGAACACCAACAGACTATATATCTCAGCTGGGCAGCTAGGAAATATTCTTTAAAATTTGGAAGAGCAAATCCTCCTCTTTTTTTCTCTAGCTGTAGAGTTTTGAGCTTTACCCTTGGTCTTGCCCCCTTCCAAATAAATCTACTCACTTGTTTATCCCATTTACCGAATTGAGTATTTGGTATACAGATTGGGAGTGAAGAGAACAAATACAATATTCAGGGCAACACATTCATTTTTATCACTTCTATCCGTGAACTTAAATCCATTATTAGTGTTGCCCGTTGATAAGCTTTTTTAATGAAATTCAAAATTGGGTTTAAACCTCAGCTCAACACAACGATTATTACTGCTCTTGATCATTTCTCAGTATCATATTCTAACGCTCTTATCTCCTATTGGCAAACCATTTTTTCTCTTTTTGGGGGGGTCACTTACTCTCACCCTTATTATGTTGGATACGTAAGTTAAGGTCTTAATAAACTCTTGTTGTCGAAGGGGTTTCCCATAGAAAGTTATGTAGACAATAAAATAAAGAAACGTTTTTCATTTCGGATACACTTATATTTATTAAATTGCAAAATACAGTGTCAGTCTTATTAACAGAGAATTACATTTATGTTATCCATTGCCTGAAGTCGTCTCCTCCGTTTGACACTCGCGATGTTCTGTTTCATCCTGATGATGTTTGAAAGAGGCAAAAGAACCCTTACCATTGCTAAACTCAGTAATGGTAACGGTTTTACCGCCACTCTCTGTTTCTGTTGGTGCACGAGAGGTATAACTGAGGCATATTGACCCCCTAGATAGTACATCATCTATACTGTAGTGTCTTTATAATGAACTTACAGTATACGATGATATCCTGTACAGAGGTCAAGAATGTCATACTTTCAAATCATGAAATACATTCACAAATGTCCTAAAGTCTTCTAAAACTATTGAGTTTCAATCTATTTCATTATTATTATTGAAAACATTGTCAAGTCAAGAAAATTGCAATTCTTCATCTGTGTTCTACAAATGTTTGTTTTCTATACTAAAACAACACTAAAGGAAACTGGGTCCAAGTTGTTAGAACAATTCACAAACATTCAAAAAATATTACCCGGTGGAAAGGCTTTTCCAAATACTTAGATGATCACACCTGAGGAAGATCCATCACACCAGACTGAAAGGAAGAGCAGCTGCCGTCCTGTATTTTGTAGTCGCCGTGCAAAACACTCACTTCAGATCTGCATCCTCACTACTCCTGAAGGAGGTGTTGAAAAGCACTTTAATTGCTTTCATTTGTTACCTTTTCCTCTCTCCTTCCACTTTTGTTCTCACAAGTCTGTTGTCTCAATGCTGTTGAGAAGGTCATAAACGTTGCCTCCTCGCTCCTGAGTTTTAATGCTCACTGCTAATTTGCATATGATGATGACACGGAGACCGTTCTATCCTTATCATGTTTCTGGCCTTTAGTCGGTTGACCAATCACGAGCATTTCCCATATCAGACACTGAACAGTTACTTAGCACCAGGACTCTCTCTCACGCATGTGTGCGAGCACACCCCCAAACTATCTCACCCTTAGAATAAACTTGAAATTGGACCAAGAAAGTTGATGAAAATATTCAATGTCAAAAACAATACTGTCAATATTTTTTCTTTTATATAAACAATAGAAAATATTACCAGTAAAACCTTTACAAAAAATGTACATGTCTTTTTTGAGAAAGTAAAGATCTGTCCTATAAAACGGTTTACAAAATACTATATACTAAACAACACTTGGCCAGTTATGAGCGCGTTTTATACTATTTACCCAGTAACTCAAACCTAAAAAGTCTGGATTTTCTATCATTTAAAGTATTTAGTACATTAAAACATTTTTGGTTTGCGGTTTGAAATATCCTAAATCAGAAATATTGGAGTGAACAATTATATCTGAATCTCTAAGAATACATTTTAATAGAGAAAGTAAATTCTTGATTTCAGTATCCAATTCTGCAAGTCTGTTAAGAAGTCACCTTCGGGTGTTTATTTCCATGTTCATGTGTGAGCTGTAACAAATTAAGCTGATTCAAAGAGGTCAAAGGTCTATTTTCTACTATGGGAAAGGCTCCCATGGTTACCGTGGAGACAGACTCTCGGTTAGGGTGGGGCTGGGGTTGTTTGCGACTATCTGTGCCATGTTAACAGATAAAAACAAGGTTGTGGCCTATCTGACTTGCACCAGGACGCGGCGTGGCTCTGACACCTTATCTATCACTCAAATAAATGGACAATTCTGAGAATTTGTAGTGAGCTCTCAGAAAAGAGAGTTGACCAGATGATGCTGAAACTGCCTGTTACAGATCTTATGAAAGAGAGGTCTGATCCAACTGATGTGGGATGATTGAAACGTAATGGTTTCATAAGTTTACATCTAAAATAAAGTCTGCAGATTCAGTTCTTGGAATGTAAGATATCCAGTAATTTTTAAGTCTTTTTCTGGAAAGTCCTTTCATCCCGTTTATAGTAAATGACCTAGAATGAAAGATGGTGTGTGATATTACCTTTTCAGAGAAGGTAATTCAACAAGTTCACGTTGGACAGGAAAACCGGCTTTGTATAGCAAAAAGCTTTTTTTTGTGTGTACACAAAGTACTTTCAAGCCTTTCAAGTACTTTCATAAGATATGTTTAAATGTGTGAACCAGAATATTTTGGTTGTTATGAAGCGCTTTCTTATCATAAATTGGCAACATTTTACAAAGTTGACACAAAACTAACAAGGAGCATTTCTATACATTATTTGTTTGTCGTAGTTTTTGTTAATTTATTCTTAACATTTAAGCATTCATCAATACTCGTTTTTAAAATCTGAGGTTGTAACTGTTAACATTTATTAACGCACAATTAACTAACATGAACAATTGTAAATTGACATTAACTTACATTGACAAATATTTACAAATAAGGAAAAGCTCTATGGCTTCTTATCGGTTCAAGTTAGCTAATGTATTTACTGTACTACTGTTTACAAACACAACAAGTGTTGACCTTAAATTTTACTGAATCTAGTGAATTGAAATAGCTTACAGCCTTTTCAGGACTTGGATTCCATCCTGTGCATTATTTACTATTTGGAGGCAACCCGATAAAGTATCTCTTCATGTATTACAGAATAAAGAAATGTCTGTCGTCATATTGGTACTAATTTTTAACAACTGACAACCACTCCATAATTTATGGCCGTTATTAATGTAAAACTCAGTTTGGTAACTAAGAAATCAAATGCTTTTCATGTACAGAAAGACAACGTGAGCTTGCTGTTGTGAAGTTTCACTACTGCTTCTCTTTACTCCCCACGCTAGCTGTGTGAAACAGGCCTTACTCAAAACAAGTTTCTGCTTATATCAGATGTTTAATCTGCTTATTGTTTTAGATCAAGGTTGTGTTGTAAATATTTCATGAAATATTTCATTTTGGGCCACCCTATTAAAAAGGCCTTGATTATTTGAAATGGGGCATTATAAAGTTCAGTGGTTTAAGGGAGAGTTCACCCAAAAATAAAAATAAATTTACTCACCTCATGCCATTTCAAAACTGCATGGCTTTCTTATTTCTGCAAAACACATAAGAAGATGTTTTGAAGAATGCTGGCAACCAAACAACAATCTCACCCATTGGCTTGTATTGAATGGACTATGGACTCAAAACCACTAAAATAATTGCTCATATCTTCATTTGTGTTCCACAGACGAAAGACTCAAATACAAAGTTTGAACGACATGAGGGTGAATTAATGATGACAATTTTTTCAATTTTTGGGTGAACCTTTAAAGTCAGGACATATCAGCGTATGCTGAACCTAGCAGGCCAAAAAAGGCTAGTATTAGCAAGAACCAATAAACAGCGGTGACGACTGAGCTTCCTGAAGTAATAAGGTGACAAACTGCTGGGATGATTAACACCTATACGAGTTTAGAGGAAGTGTTAGTGGACCCTTGGCCTTTAAAACGAAATGCCCCCCTTTTCTCCCAGATCCAGTGAATGTTGTTCTAGACACCTCTTTGGGCAGACTGGGGGACAAACTGGCAACTAAGAGACAGATCAAAGACAAACGTGATGTTTTGACAGAAACACATACACACCTCCGTCCTCTTTGAAGTGATGGAAAGGTAGTCACCTATGCATGCTCCTATTAGATCATTGGTTCGAGAGCTACAAACCTCTGGACAAGTCTGCTCCTTGCTTCAGTCTTATCATCATGTATCTCCCCGAGCAAAAGCTTGTGTTGGACTTACCTTACCAAATCAATCCTTTGGCTACTAACTATGGATATTATTCACAAGGTAAGACTGCCTATTCATCCCTCATGGCCAAACATCCTTTTTCAAGTTTTATAGTTTACACAGGGGAAGCCTTGAAAGAGGAAGAACTTTTTAAGGATCTGTTAGTTGGGTTGTACAAAGCTATTTTGTGGATAAGTGCTATCAATATGGTGAATGAAAACTGAAATTGCTTTATTACTGATTAGACTTTAAAGAACCTTTTTGCCGAAGTCAGCATGGGCCCAACAACAGAACAAACAGTGTTGAAGCAGAGCTAACCTCATTGCCAGTTCATGTATCACTGCAATGTCGTGAGCTTTGGGACAAATTCGGCAGCCTCGGCACAGAGATGCTCATCACTAAATCCGGCAGGTAAGCACCGAGCTTGAAAAATCAACATGATTTTGCTTTGCGAGCACTCAAGCATTCAAAGCTTAGTTAAAGGGAGAGTTCACCCAAAAATGAAAATTCTGTCATGATATACTCACCCTCAGGTTGTTCCAGACCTGCATACGATTCTTTTATTGTGCTGAACGCATATGAAGATTTTTGGTAGAGCGTCAGTAACCAAACAAACTCATTCCCCATTGACTCCTATAATATTTATTTTGTGGTGGAGATCTGTTCGGTTACTGTGATCCTTCCAAATATCTTCCTTTGTGTTGACCAGAACAAAGACATGTATGCAGGTTAGGAAAAACCTGAGGGTGAGTAAATCATGACAGAATTATCATTTTTGGGAGAACTATCCCGTTATTTCAACAGAGCTGCCCCTCAAAAGGCAAGTCATGGGTTCTCTAGTGTAGTCCAGTGATGACTTTTTGTTTTGGTTTGTTTCTGATCGTACTTTTTTCAGGCGGATGTTTCCCAGCTGCAAAGTAACAGTGACGGGTCTGAATCCTACAGTTAAGTATATGGTGATAATGGACATGGTGCCGTTTGATAACCACAAGTACAAGGTAACTCCCCTGAACCCCTCCCTTTTGACACATACATATATCCCCACACAATCTCTATGACACACACACTAAAGAACAGTTTACTCAGCCAATTAACATTAATGCGCTACCATTCTCCATGATCTCTGTTAAGTGAATAGATTTATATATTAGTTAGCCTATATCAGATCTGTACCGCACACTATTATCGGGACATGAACAACGGTTATGGTGTTCATGTGACGAATCCTGTGTCAAATCCCATGTAGAAAATATACCCTCTACAAACATCCCTTGTACAGTATGTATAAAGTGGACAAAAGTGATGTCTAAGGGGGTATATTTCTGCAATATTTGCTTTTAATGCTACTTCAGATTCGATTAAACCATCAAAATTAAGCGTGTGGTAGAAAATGGACAAAACCCTGAACTTCTACATGGTTTATTGGACTAAATGATGAGTAAAAAAAACAAACTACAGCATATGGGTTATTTTCTAATATATAAAAATTTTGCAGGAAATAAAGCAAAAACATATAATACAAGAATGTCTGTTAATAATATTTGTTCATCCTCTTTTGTATTATGAGGCTGTTCAGTTTAAATTGCTTCAGTTTATACAACTATGCATTATATACTGTATGTAGTTTTTAACCACTCATTACAATTAAATTAATTACTCTTATTTTAACCAATTAAACAATGACGTCAATTGACCAAAATTAAACATCATCTTGACCAGATATATAATATATTATAAATAGTATATGTTTTTGAATGAATTTTATAAAAGGCAAAACTTTTAATCCATGACCAAAATATGGTTGAGGGATAAATAATGCATATATAAATGAAGTCAAAGGACACTGTGCAAACTTAGAAAACAAATGAATAGGATAATGCAATGTAAGTAGCTTTGGATAAAAGCGTCTGCCAAATGCATAAATGTAAATGTAAGGACAACTTGATTGACTACTTTGTTAATTTCTGTGGGCATAAATCTTAATGCAGCAGCATATAATGACATAGTAGAGAGTCATTTTACGGCAACAGTTTGTCTGGGCATTTTTAATTCCAACATGTGCACATATCAAGGTTCAAAACAAAACGATTGATTCAGTCTATTGTTGAAGAACTTGAGTGATCTGTATGAAGCCATGCAGACCTGAACCCACCTTTGAGTCAAACATTCCTCACCAAAACCCATCAATGACTTTTAAACAAAAAACACATTTTTTTTATATTATATTGTATGGTATAGAATTAATATTTGATTAAAATATTTTTATAGCCAAAATATTTGTTTGTCCATGTCTAGCTGTTTTATTTAACTGTTCTTTAATACAGTCTTGTATTATTGCAGTGGAATAAGGATCAGTGGGAAATAAATGGTTTGGCTGATCCACACCTGCCCAACCGCTTCTTCATCCACCCAGACTCTCCTGCTTCTGGAGAGAAATGGATGCAATATCCAATCTCTTTCCACAAACTCAAACTGACCAACAACACACTCAACTCCAGTGGCCTGGTGAGGATGAATTCTGTTTCACACAAGTAAACCGCTTTAAAGCTAATGCATATCTGGTTTAGAGGGAATTCGCTACATCCCTTTCGCATTACACTCTTAAAAATAAAGGTGCTTCACAATGCCATAGAAGAACCTCTTTGTCTAAATGGAAAAAAGGTTCTTCAGATTATAAAAACGTACGAAAGAGATGTTTCTTTAAGATGGTTCTTCTAAGGCATCGCAGTGAAGAACCTTTAAAGCACTGTTATTTTTAAAGGGATACTTCAACCAAAAACGAAAATCTTTCATCATTTACTCACCTTCAAGTTGTTCCAAATCGGAATACGTTTATTTGTTCTGATTAACACAGAGAAAAATATTTTGAAGAATGGTTTAACAGATTTTGCCCACCATTGACTAACAAAAACAGTGATAGTCAACAGCGCCCCAGAACTGTTTGCTGTCCTACATTCTTCAAAATATCTTCTTTTGTGTACAACAGATCAAAAAAAAAGTTTAACTTAATTTTTCCAGCTATGGTAGTTAATGGGGGGCAAGATCTGTTCGGTTATAAGCATTTTTCCAAACATCTTTCTCAGTGTTCATCAGAACAAAGAAATTTATACAGATTTGAAACAACCCGAAGGTGAGTAAATGATGACAGAATTTTCTTTTGAGCGAATTATCCCTTTAAGAGTGTATTTGCATTATGACAACATTCCTCTCTATGTTCATCAGGTGGTTCTTCACTCCATGCACAAATACCAGCCCCGTCTACATATAGTCCAGTCTCCAGACCCCAGTAACCCCCACATGTATGGTGGGTACCTGCGTTTTACCTTTCCAGAAGCTGCCTTTATAGCTGTCACAGCTTACCAGAACCAGGAGGTAAAACATTATGTAACACACACATAATGTAGTTTGGATACCAGTGGTATCCAAACCAGTAATCCGGTCTGTTTGCTGAAAAAAGCTTTTCGGTAGAATTTCGCTGCCATCCAGTGGATTATGTGAGAACACATGTTTCTACAACAATTGAATAAAACATTGTGCAATCCTCGATAATCTATTTTATTCTAGCATGCGTTTCCATCATATCAAAGAATCAAAAGAAGCACAGAATTATGATGTTTCGTGCATGTTTTGTACAGAGAAGTCAAATAAAAACAATGTGCTAAATTAGACCAGAAAATGTCCAGGTTTATAAGACATATAAACACTTTAAATTAAGTTTTACTAGTGTACAGACCACTGCAATGCAATTCATAATCTGAGCCTGCCTATATCAGTCTAATACATTAGTGTCAAATGTTGCTCAATTAGTTTATTCATTTTTGTCAGTTCATTGTAGTGTGTTATAATTATTTTGCTGATGGGGAATTTTCATCCTTTGTAATGTTCCCCAATACAGATCACAAAACTCAAGATTGACAACAACCCCTTTGCCAAAGGCTTTCGAGACAGTGGACTGAACAGGAAAAGGTGAAAGGATTTAGCCGCTAAATAAAAATAGACATTTACTCAGAACCGTTTTATTTATTTATTTAATTGTGCTGAACTGTGGCCAATGTGGAAAATGTGTCAGTATCAGAACTAAGGGAATTTAAACAGGATAGTTCACCCAAAGAAATAAAAATTCTGTCATCATTTACTCACCATCAGAATGCTCCAAATCTTTGTACATTTCTTTTTTCTGCTGAAAAAAAATAAAGATATTTGGAAGAATGTCAGTGTTCAATTATATTCTTAGTCAATGGGCATGAGATGTGTTTGGTTGCTGGCATTCTTCTTAATAAATGTCTGTGTGCTTAGCCGAACAAAGAAATGTATACAGGTTTGGGAATATCTTCGCTTGCATTCAACAGAACAAATACATTTATAGAGAAATGGAACAATCTGACGGTGAGTAACTGATGACAAAATGTTCATTTTTGGGTCAACTATGCCTTTAAATGTAATGTTTATTTTAAATAATCAAATGTTTATGTGATTGAACTTTAACTTTTATTTTGAACTATTCAGGTAAATTAGCTGAGTTCTAATGTATCGCAAACTACCAATTAATCTCAAATGTGGTTGTCAAAAGAGCAAATGTTTCTATATATAGTTTTTATTATTGCTCATGAAATGAGATCAGCTCTAACCCTGATCGTCAATCCTGATGGCCCGGCCAACAATTTAATGATGCTTTGAATATTCTCCAATATTTCAAAAAACATATTTACTATTTTTGGACGAAAACTGTGCAGGATAACCCAAACTTAAAAATAACAAACTTGCAAACCAAAAACTAATGTTACGACAACGTTCTGTGTTCGCTGGTGTTCTTACTCTATAATTCTTTTCTCCTTCAGATTTAGAGACAAAGAGACCAATGATTCAGACCAGCAGGTCAATCAGAATTTGACACAGAATGAGCAAGGTACGATTTGTGAGTGTTCAAATGTGAAATGGCTAGAAGGGAGTTTTGTGTTTCTTTATGTCATATAGTAAACCTTGTAACATTTTCTCCATGTTTTTTGTCTAACAGCGAGACGACGTCAGGAAGATGAGCAAGCGGATGGGACTGTGTCCAGTTCTGCGGACCAAAGCAGTTCAGCGAATTCCACAGACACTTCTTCTTCTGCTTACATGACCAACCCGTTTATATCAGCATTCATTAACCCGAGCGATGGTGGACTACCTTCACCCCGTCAAACACACACCATTCTCAATCTCTGTAACATAAACCTGAACAGGTGAGAATAACTAAATGCTGTTTGTAAATATCAACGACAATGACCGTGTTACTCTGGGTTCTAATCCCTCTTTCATTCCCCCAGTCCCAATGAGGTCGGACCCTCCATCCTCAACAATCTATGTACAGCTCCACCCATGTCTCAAAGTTCCCCTACGGTAGAAATTAACCTCCTCAACAGAATGCCATCTCACATCAGCAGCCCTCTCATCCCTCAGTATCATCACCACAGTCCAATCTCTCAAACCCCATGCCGACCCATGATCCATCCCGCACAAACCAAGAATCCACAGCCTTATTTCGGGACCCCTCCTCATCACTCCCGGCAATGTCCTGACATGGAACTACCCCTCTCACTACCTCCCAAACTCAGTCGGATCCAACTCCCGGAAAGTGCTCTCAAGAACCTGGAGATGACGCCGTCTTCCAGCTTTGTTCATTTGAGGCCTCTTACCAACATTCTTAACAGGATCCAGGCTAAAGCATTGTCCTCAGGAACTTCTGAGAATGTCCTGCAAAATCTCTCCCAACACGAGCAATACCTCAGGGAGACAGAAAGAGAGGCCCATCCGCACATTTATCCAGACGTTCAGGAGTTTATCGGTCAACAGTTTGCATTAAACAGCATGATGGTACAGCAAGCAAGAGACGGTCAGAATGAGCACAGATCACATATCAATTATCCTAATGCGAGACCATTTGTTGACTACTACTGTAACCAAAATACTGCCAAATGAAGGTTTTTCTTTTTCTTTGTTACTTATTTCAAAAGAGACTGTTGAGATTTTTACAAGACACCCAACGTATGTAAATATTTATGGTAAGCTTTCCGTGTTCTGAGCAGTAACTGAACATGAGACATTTGCACGCAAGAAAATATAATTGTATATTTAAGCCAACATTTCTGGTCTTATTCATGGTCGACAGTTTGCAGTTCAAAACAACAGCAATAGCAAAATGTTTTATGTTTATAAAACAAACCAAGATGCATTAAATCAAGAAACATTTATTGAATGTGACCTGAAATACAGACTTCTGAATAGATATGCATTGATTGTATATTCATTCTATAGCAAGGAGAGTTGTATTAAGAAAGAGGCATTAAATATATACATTGCTATGTAACGCTTTCATAACATGTGATTGTTAGTGGTGGAAACAACAATTCAAAATCTAAAACAAACACATTCAGATCAGAGAGAACAGGATTATTTGGTATAGATTAAGCATAGAAAAGATTATTTTGTTGTTGAATGTGTGCAGTATTTTACAAACAGCTGCTGCATTATAGCTGACAGTTCCCTTTTTTCTGCAGTTGAGCGAGACAATAACAAAGTAAAAACAACTTGGAGTGAAAATTGAGCTTGACGAAGAACCCTTCACAAATACCTCCAATTACCAAATAGTTCTGATAAATAAAAGCCCCCCCGAAAATAGCATTTGGCATGAGAGTATACGGTCTCTACTGATGTCGAAATGTTTGGCAAACTGCTTTTTATTTAATGGCAAGACCATCTACAAAACATTGCATGCTTGCAGTTACCCTCGATAGGGAACATGTGGCAGAGTAAAAAAAGTAAGATAACATTCTAAATGAAGAAATTCACAAATACCTGCTCACATTACCTGAAGATTAAATAATTAGCTTTCAACACACTTCTAGAACATTGCCCTACCACATAGCTATTTAGGTTAAAACAGAGGAAGATCCTGTTGTAATCTAAAAGTTAAGGATTAGATCTGGGAAAATATAAAACTTGAAGATTTTTTTACAACAGTTGATAAAGCATAAACACAGCAAATAGAAGACTAAAGCTTTGAACATCAGCATAAACACTGGGTGAGGTATATGTTATTCTGAAAAGCATTAGTTTTTAATAGATTAAATACGGCTGAAGGGAGTAAAAAGTAAAACCTAACCGTCTACTATTATTATCTCTATATTCTTCCATAACAAAAATAATATCAAGTTCACCCCAAGATAATATGGTATGGAATTCATGTAGCCATTTGGTTAATAACGCAATAACAATTTATCATAATGTATCCCAGTTAATTTGCTTCACATAATAGGAAATGAGTGACCGACAGACCTATTCAAGTGAGACTGATTGTCCACATAAAAAAATCAGTTCCAGCCACAGAAATATAAAATTACTAAAAAACTATGCTCTTCATATCGGAGCTGTACACAGACATGGTTATGATTCAACATGCATATAAATCTCTGGTTATAGATAAAGATCAGAGTGACATAAAGATGAAGTAGATCCAGCGCTCATTTGACCAGAACAAACTAAAATGTCTAAGCATGACAAACATACTGTTCAACTAAACACGCTCTAACAAATCAAACAGCTCTTCTATATTTACTAAATCCTCTCTATATAACTTCATACATTGCATAAATGTAACGGTGACAATCCCACAACTAACAGGATAAATTCACAATACAAAAGCTGTAGCTGCTCACATTTGACCTTATTTACTACCAGCACTGCATTTAAAAAGAAAAATAATAGTGATGAGGTATGTATTGAAACAAAACCAACAAACAAAAAGACGATTAAGGCAAACAGTGATTTAACAATAGCAAAGAGTTCCCCCGGGTCTAGAAAATTGAATTCCTTATTTCTGTAGAAATAAAATGGCTTTCATGTGTTTCTTCAAGGCAATCCACAAGAAGGTCCATGTGGCTGAAGTGTTGGAAAGGCAGCTGAGTGGAGGGAGAGTGTTTAAGCTTGAGGGTTGGTCAATTTCTGCAGCAATGGTATCTGTAGAGGATCCACAAGTTAATATATATGACAAATCACAAGATATTTGACATTGTAGCCATGTTAATGCTTATTGATTCAGCCATCCTATTCTGTTTCTGAGAAATATGAATGTTTAAGCAAAATTAAGCAAGTTTGAAGGTTTACGGTTTCAACAAAATCAAGCAAACAAACAAACAAGACGCTTGCTTTAACAAACTTCAACTTCCTGACCAACTACAATAAAGAACACCTGATCTCAACATTTGTGTCTGTAAAATTTGAAATATCTTTTAAGGTACAAATTGATGTAGCGCAGGATCTAAAAGCTCAAATGATTTAAATGCAACAAAGATAAATAGTAGATTAAATAGAAAGTTCATTTATACATTACAGTTATTTAACGTGTTTATTAAATAAAAGCATTACATGCACTAGATGCAATGAAATTAGGATTACATTTATAAGACAAATATGAAGATTTTGCTAAAAATTGTCCTGAATTTCTTTTGTCACAAATGTTACATTTTGAAAACAGCACCCAAGGCAGCGTTTTTAGAAAATAACGTACTGTATTTATTAAGGTCTTACGTATTATGGAAGGTTGTTCATTCATTTATTTGATTTATTTGTTCTCAAATATTATGGAAGGTTGTTCATTCATTCGTTTTATTTATTTGTTTGCTCGTTTTCTTTGATTTTCTGTTGTATTGTGTTGTAATAATTGTATTTTAGTCTACAAGGACTTATAATTTCACAAATATTAGCCTGTGTGCTTTGTTATTTTAAAAATTGAGCAGCACTTAATGCATGAAAATAAAATGTGTATTTAGCGCCTCCCGGTGGACATTCTACCTTAAAACCAAAAAGCATATATTCTACCAGGCATACACTGTGCGCTTTCAGCATTGACTAAAATTCCACACATGTAAGAAGAAAATCATCTGATCTGAGAGGTTTATCGTCCCTCATTTCCCCATGTACACTGTATGAAAAAACCTAAAATTAAAATATTAGTCAACTAAAAAATAAAAATAATAAAAAAATCGCATGGTGCATACCCGCCTTTCTGCATATAGGTCCTACCGCATATGTTAGATAGTATAAGTCACATTCACCCATGAGATGAGGTTAAAAGTTGTATGCATAACAGACAAAATTGACACAGCGAATCAAACCTTAAATGCGTTAAATGTGAAGGTAATACATATTTTTCATGTCCAACATGATATTGCCAAGTCCTTTAAATTCTGTGCAATACACCTCATTTACCTTGGACAGATCCACCCCTGTGAGAGCGTTCACAGAAACAGGAAGTTCAGCTAACAGACGATTCACTTCCCCAGTTACGCGGCCACCCTCACCACTCAGGATAACAATCTCATTGGTCCGGGCCAAAGGTGCTGCCACCTTCTTAGCAATCTGTGAAGATATACAGATGTTCATTAGTCTACAAATATAAATGTGTTGCGATTTATTCTAGTCACACTTAATTCAAAAGAGAAGTAATCGGAAAAAAGCTCGAAACAATTAAAAGAAGAAAAAAATCAGTGCATTTCCCAGACTTCCACACACCTTGGGCAGAGCCTCCAGGACGAGGGCAGTTTTGGCAGCCTCCCCGTACTGCTGATAGGCGTCAGCTTTAAGTCTCATCCTTTCAGCTTCAGCTTTACCCACAGCTTCAATAGAACCAGCCTCCGCCTCTCCAATACGCTTGATCTTTTCCGCTTCAGCCTGAGCCGTCAACACCGTCTTTATCCTGACATAGAAGAACAGAGAATCAAAATTGCATCATTTTAATAAGATCCAGTTTTACGGTCTACATCATCAGTATCTTAACATGAAAAAAGGCGAAAGTCATATGAATGATCAAAAACAAGCCTTTTCATCTGAATTAACAGAATTATATAGACTGAAATGGAGCTTTAAAGAGGGGGTGCAACAGTGTTTCATGCATTCTGACTTATTTACAATGTTAAACGTCTTCTCATGCTTAACATGGTCAACTGGTCAAAAAATGAGTTAGATGTATCACGTAGTATTTCACAGTTCTTTTCGAACATGAAAATCCGTTTCGTGACAACTTTTCTTAGTCCCTCATTGGGCAATTCTCCTGGAAAAGCACACCCATGTGTCAACCGACGAGCGAAGAAGACCTGCCCAGCATCATGATTGGTTACTCTTACGATAGTGAGAGAAGTTGAGGTGTGTTTGTTACAGTATTTCAGTGATGGATGTAACATAAACGGTGCATATAATGTTGGATTTGGAGATCGTTTGAAAAAAAAATTGGAAACTGATGGATGGAGTGGTCCCAGCGTTTAAAGATGCCGAACATGAAAGTGAAACAGAGTCATATATCTGTGTTTTGTTGGCAATAGGTGTAGGCACGTACTTTAGTTTCGCCCTTTTCCCCGCATGCGTTGTATGTTTGCGGAAAGAATCGTACAGCTGTATCTGTCTTTTATAAATGTGATCAAACTAAAGAATCTAGGGATATTTGAAGGGTATGACACTATTCTGTAAGTACTGCAAGATCTACGTGAGATTCTGCAAGATCAACGTGAGATAAGCAGAAACTGTTAGGGCCACTTTAATGTAGATGTTTTCTTATCATTGGAAGCATATGCGAGTGAAAGCATGCAAAATTATGTAAGTATACTTAAATAATGTAAGTGTAACCCCTTGTAAGTGTGCACGTTTATTTGCAGTCAGTGAATCTAATATCTCCCCTTCTTTGAATTCACTCACTTCTGTGCCTCAGCGAGCTGCTGCATCTTGTAGGCTTCGGCCTCAGCTGGTCTCTTCACTGTGGCGACCAGCTCCTTATCCGTCCTCATAATCTCCTTTTCCTCAATGGTGATCTGTTTCTTCCTCTGGACCACCTCGATCTCGATCTCCTCCAGTCGGATCTTCTGCTGCTCCTTGGCTGCCTGGAGCTCGTAGGCCAACTGTGCCTCAGCTTTCTGAAAGGAGGAAAAAAAACCATGAGAAAAGAAACACAAACAAAGGAAAAGGTGAGAGCGTGAGGGAGAAAAAAGCTTTTGACCTTTGTGTTCACTTCCTGATTGAAAGCGGCTTTCTGCATCTCCAGCTCTCGCTTCGAATCTGCCATTTTTGTATCGGCTTGGAATTTCACGTCCATCATCTCCTTCTTACATTCTGCTTCCTGTAGGGATGCGAGGAAACAGAAAATGCACTCATTCCTACCCAGAATTCACACAAACACAGAGATTGTCATCTGATTCTATCGCTCACCCGGATTCCAGCGTCTCTTTCGGCCTCGGCCACTCCAATGTCAGCGTCTCTCTGAACAGCAGCAGTCTGAGATTTTCCTAAAGAGCTCAGATACTCCACCTTATCGTAGACATCCTGTTGAGAGAGTACACACACAATTCAGACAAAGTAACACTTCCTCACTTAAATTGAATTGGGCTGCAAGGACAGGCAGTTTTATTTTCACTACGTTTATATATTGTTAATTTCTAATGTATAATTTATTCGGTACTGTAAAGACGTTCATTAAAAGGAAGGAAGAAGGCGGGAACCGGCAGACATTAAAATAAAGTTTTAATATGAATAATAACAGCCGGCGGCCCCTCACGGCCAACCGCCGGCGAACAAAACAAAAACACGAAAGTAAAACATACATACAACCATAAAACAGGTCCTCTCTCATCGACGGTCCGGTCGCTCGTTCTCTTATATGCTCCCAATCTCCCAAGTGATACGAGACCGGTGCGTGCACAACTGGCGCTCATTAACAATTACTCACCGGTCTCCAACCACGGTCTCGCCCCGCCTACTCCACTACAGGTACCTTACAAACTTTACAAATTTTTGCATGCCCAAATACTAATTTGTATTTTTTGTTACATTTTAACACCGCACCAAACCGAAACACTTGTCATTTGATGAAAGCATACCTTAATAGTGAAGCTTAGGATCTCGATACCCATCCTGCCCACATCAGGAGACGCCACCTCTCTTACCAGCTTGGCAAACTGATCTCTGTCCTGGTAGATCTGCTCTACCGTCAGGGTCCCTGTGAACAGTAAAGTGATGAAGTATAAGACATGATGTAGAAAACCAACCTATGACGTCATCTGGTCTATAATAAAACGATTACACAACATTCAGCTTCAGTTAAAGGACACTCTCATTAGTAAGTGTGTCAAATGCAACATCACCTCTTGGGTGTTTTTTATATCTCATTTCAAATAAATTCAGAACAAGTTTAACGCCAATGTTGGAATATATTTGCAGTCATTGCACTGTATGAATTATGTAAGTTTGTATGATTGCTTTAGACTTTCAAGATCTGGGTAAAGCATAGAGAGTTAAGAGAGACACTCGAGTGTCCAGCATCACTCACCCAAAATAGAGCGTAGGTGACCTTCCAGCGTCTGCAGAATGACACTTTTAATTTCTGTCACTGTCTTGCCCAGGAACTGTTCACAGGCATAACCCAGCAACTCCTTGTCTGTCATGACCTTCACCTGATAGCAGAACACGCATATACGTCAGTCATATTCCAACTGTACTGTCATCTACTACAGCTGGCTATTGTTCAAACAGTATAGGGACAAGACAGCTAACGTGTACATATTTATAGTATTTTTAAATATCTCTATGTCAAACTGCTTTAACACAGTGAAAATATTAAAAATACATAGTAAACGATTGCACTTTTACATATATTTGAAAAGCTGATTTCAGGAACTGCGATCACATGTATTCTGGAAGGTATTTTAATGACATTTATAACACAACATAAGGCAGACATGAGCCATTAAGCACAACCAAACTTGCAGAATGTTTAATGTAAAACTAAGCTTGTGACGGGTGAAGGGACATGCTGCGATCATCATTCATGCCATTCTGAGGTTACGTGCAAAAGCGTTCAGTACATATAATTATGTTAAATAAAAATATGAAATAGAAAGTTTAAAGTTTTCTCAAAGAAAATACGTTTACATTTATAAAAAACTGTTGTGTGTGAATCAGTTCAAACACTGTTTCAAAGAGCCTTTAAAAAAAAGAAGTATGTTAATGTAAATTGTTAAATATCATTTTTCCTTTGTAGTTCAAGTCATGATTTTAGGAAATATAAAGATAGTGAAAACTTTAAACCTCTTTAAATATCAAAACACACATACCTAGTTTTCTTCAATGTTATTTACAGTTTGTGTTAAGAGTGATTAGGGATTATGAAAATAATCATATGGATTTGTAGGATATTTGACTTATTTGATTAATATACGTCCACATGCATATGCAAAAAGAAATAAAGTCAAAACAAAACATCAGAAGAACTGAATATGGCTCCTTTTCCCTAAAACTTAATTGGAACATCAATAATAATAATAATAATAAGAAAAAAATTAAGTAAACACTGTTCTCTCCACAGAAGTGAAACAGAAAGATACAGTATGTGACAGTGGATCTCAGTCTTAAGTAGCACGCAAACATTTTATTAAAAGACAAAAATACATTGTATGTACTTTTATGCCCCAAAATCATTGGGATATTAAGTAAAGATCATGTCATCCTACCTTAAATATATAAAAAGTATATTTTTGTAATTGGATGGCCTTCCACAGTTTTCTCAATATTTTGTTTTCTTATGCACTCTCAGATATTGTCCTATTTTAACAATTTAGGAAAATGTATTCATTCTTGTGGTTTCATTCATTTCTGCAAATCTAAGAAAGCTTATTCATTCAGCTTTCAGATTATGTCAAAATCTCAATTTTGAAAAGTTGACCCATAAGACTGCCTTTGTTATCCAGGGTCACGTACATATGAAGAGCTCTTTTCCAAAACGCAATAAACGCCAAAAAAAATAGTTTTTCATGCCATTTTGCTGTGTACTAGACCTATTCACTGCTCCATCAATGTTTCATGCCAAATCTCTATATTTCCTTGTTTAAAATGTACTGCAAGATGCAGTTTCTTTCCAATACGCTATAAATCCTGAACCTGTTTTTAGCCTAAATGCGATATGTCGTCTCGACCAATCAGAATTCTCTCATTAGTGGTATTTGTATGTGTTATTTCTAAATTATTTATTGTATGTGGTGGAAAATATTGAAACATGAAATTGAAAATATTCAATTTATTTTACTATTTAGTTTGTTACTATTTATTTTATTTGGCTGTTATTTATTTCATGCATTTGAATTTATTTGATTTATATTAATTTATAGGATAAGTCCCTGATGTCGTATGTTTCATGTTCTCTTGTTTGTTTGTTTTTAAAAATAAATAAACCAACATTTTTTTGAAAAAAAGGAAATTAAATTAGAATTTATAATCGACAATATTGTTGTTTCATTAAATAATCATTGTTTAACATGTTCAAACTGAGCCAACAGACCATTTTAACAGGACGAATTAAATATTAACAAAATGTATGGGTCTAGGTAAAAAATTTCATTTTCATGAAAACTATTAAAATGGATTTATAGCGTTTTGTAAAGAGCTCTTCATATAGTTTTTGTGGTTCTTAAAGTTTTAAAGTAGATGCTCCCCCTCTGCACTCATCTAAAACCGGCTCCTTGACACGCAAACCATTGCATAAATATTTATGAAGCTTTTTTTAAGCTCAACATGTCGTATGTCATTCTTAAGAATGTAGATTGTAACAAACACTTATAGGGAGGATGTGCAGCTCCCCCATAGTTGTAGCGTACAGCAGTGCAGTACAAAGCTGTATGGAGCTACTGTGGACCAACAAAAGACACAGACTGAATCTCAAAAGACTCAAAATAACATGAGTAGTGCGCTCTGTAATGTACGACATCTAATAATGGCTGGTCTAGACACTCTCTAATGCTTGAAAAATGATCCACTCAGTTGTTTGGACCTGATGCCATCTTTCCACGTATACGCCCCTTACGTTATCAAAGTAATCAGACTGCTACACCAGTAGAATAAAGTCAAATGAAGTGCTTGTGGAGTCTTTTCAGAATCAGATGATTCAACCGACTTTAAAAATGTAAATGAAGAATTAAGTGTTATACCATTAACAGCCAACAGGGGGAGCAGTGTCTCGACATTCAAATGAAGTTTGCATGCAATGAAGCCTCATTCTACCACCAACCCACACTAGAACAGACAGTCTCCTATTGTGCTCATGGGAAACCACAGAATTAACTTGAAAAAAAGGAAATCATGCATAACAGTAAAAAAGGAAAGTAGGGCAGAATGCGTTTTTCTTTTGAAGCTTTCCAGATGAGTTTTTCAAAGTTATCTTTAACTCTGGATAAAGATATTGAAATTCGAATGTATTATCAGGGTAAATATCAGTATCTGCCTGTGAAGTTACACAGGGATTGATTTACTAAAGAAAACTGAAGGACGAGAACGCTGAAGCGGGCTGAGTACTGATAAGTGGGTCCATTAGCTTAACATCTGCAAGACCTGCACTTACAAATCACATTGTACAAGCGTCTTATAAGTGCTCAAAAACTGGAGGGGTCTGTAGAGGCCTAGTCAACATTTTACTCCAACATAATCATTCCTTTCACGTTATAGAATAGCCATCTCTGTGTTGATAATGTGCAATTAGACTGGAGTAATTTTGGGGTTTTATATGGAGACACTTAGTGCCCTAGTCTCTTGTGGAATGTCTTGTTTAAGTTCCCTATCCAATCACATGTGGCTATCAGAGATAAATGGCCTGAAATAGCAGGACTCTCGGTTACAATGCTCGTATTGTAATTGCAACCAGAGTAAAAAAAGTCTTGTGAATTTAATCAAAACTGAATAAAAAATCATACAAGTACAGGTATCAGCACTTGTCAGTTGAAGTGTAAACAAACTGGTTTCCTTGAAGGTAAACATGTGACACCAGTTAAACAATTAAGGTTTTGGCACAATGACAACAGAGGTACCAAATGTGCAAAACGTCAAGCAATCTTTAATACTAAATAAAATAACCAAACACATGTATTTTATCTGTTAGGGCGAAGAGCTATTGTAAACAAATAACTACAAACATTCATAATATATCAACACTACACAAACCTGAAGGTCACAGACCATAAATACGTTTTTATAGTTTCAAGTTTTTTTTTATAGGTTTTCTTGAAGGGTGAGTACACCTGAAAATAAAAATTCTGTCATCATTTACTCTTTAGTTGTTCCAAATCTGTGCAAATGTCGATATTTGGAAAAATGCTTGTAACCAAACAGTTCTTGGCCACCACTGACTACCATAGTAGGATGAATTTAAATAGTAGTCAAAAGTGCCCCAGAACCGTTTGCTTTTCTACATTCTTCAAAATATCTTACTTTAAAAGGACTACTTGAATGATTTGATTTGAAACAACTAGAGATTGAGTAAATGAAGCCTGAAGATTTCTGGGCGTACTGTTCCTTTAACAAACATATACGTAGAATGAATTTACAACATTATACGGCACATTTCCCCCGGCAGTTTGAAAGGCAAAGAAACTAATAAATTCTGTTCGGTCTTCCCATATCTGTAAAGTATTTCATTCAGGCAAGTGTATGTCAGTGACCTTCAGTCTGCTGATACAAACTAAGATTGGCACATCTCAGCCCTGCGGTTTTAGGGAGCGGGGAAGGGAGCACGATGAGAGGAAATAAAAAGGGTGGTACAGAAAGAAGCAGTTGGGTCCTGGCAAACCTGAAAGAGACATTTGGAGGTTAGGTGAGGTATGATGGTTTACCTGTGCCACACCCGTGACAGTAATAGCTACCCCCTCGGCTGTCTCTACATCCTCACACTTGGGTTGCAGGGTCATAATCTCAAGGGTTATCCTGTGGAAAACGCAAAAAAGGAAACAAACCAAAAAACGTTGGCTATGAACTATGGGAAGAGTGTGAAGAAAAGCGGAGCCGAAACGCAAAAGAAAGTGGGATTAAAGGAACATGTGAAAGTAAACGACACAAAGTGAAGGGTGAAAATACCAACACAAGCACTCGTGGTCCACTTGGTCAGGTGTTTTGACCACTGGCTGTTCCGGAATGCTCTGAATTCAGATTCCAAGACTCGCTTTTACAGTCATTTTACCTCGACCGCATTTTAATTCATCTTTAAATAAAATGCTATTTTCCCAAAACGCCAATTATCTGATCCATTCATCATTCATTAGAGAAACCCAGTGGTCAGAGCACACCGACGTGAGCCATTAGTCATATGAGCCATGAGCGCGCTGCGTAGCCAAACACCAGACAGGGAAAGCGAGCGTTCGCTTGCTCTCTCTCTCTCTTCCGTCTCTGCAGAAAAAAGGCAGCACAAGATTGTGGAACAGAGCGTGAGAGAGTGTGTGTGTGTGTGGGTAATGCAGGAAATGGAACCAGGTCAACGTCTTTCACATCCTGAGCGCCTACTTTTTTTATTTTTCCCTCGTTTGGTTGGCTTTTGTCATTAAATGTGATTACCTGAGCGACCCCTGTCACATCCAAGGGGACACCCTCCGAAGTTTCGATATTCTCACAGCGACACAGGATGGTCATAATCTCCAGAGACAGTCTATGCAGGGAAATGGGGGAGGGAGGGGGATGAGAGGTGAGGTGGGGAGGCAGGACAGCACAATATTGTCAGTGTGTTAACATTTGTGAGAGGGGAGATCAGGGGGGTCTAGGTCGGGGTGGACGGGCGCTGTTGTTGACCGCAGTTGTATCCGGAGCATCAGGGAGCCGTTGCCCTCTTCGGATGGAGAGATCTTCTGTATCATATCTTTTCTCTTTGAAATGTCATGTCACGCAATCTAAATTGCTTTCTTTTACTTTTCTTCCACTACCTGTTAAGCAAAAATTGCGACCGAAAATGGCATAATCGGTTTCGGGTGAAAAAAAAAAACTGGACGAAATAAAAGCCGAAATATCCAGCGACAGAGCTTCTCTGCGGTGCTCGTGTAAAAAATGACAAGGAAAATTATAATTGTTGTATTGTTTTAAAATATGTTTATTTATTGCGGTATAAGTGTTATTAATAGAATTCAATAAAAAATATTTCAAAGTTTTTAAAACTAATTTTCAGTATCAGTTTTCGGCCTAGTGCGTCCTGAATTCTCGTTATCGGTTTCGGCCCAGAATTTTCATTTCGGTGCATCCCTAATACTGACTATTAATACGCACCAGATTAGCAGTTTATTGAGGCAAGAGTCGTAGTTAATGCTTTGTTAATACCGAGAATTGGACCTTAAAATAAAGTGTGACCAAAAAGTAATATGTCCTTTGGTCTGAACATACATTCTAAACAAGGGATGTGCTGAATGTTCAGCAGCCGAAAGTATTTGACGAATAAATTGTACCGAACAATGACACGATGCAAGTAGCAATCAGCATAGAAAGGCGCCCACACAGTGTGGAAGCATTTTAAAGTCCAAGAAAGACACGGTGTGGGAGCAAATTTCTAAACGAGAGCGGTAGCAGTCTGTAACCCTGGTGTAGTTTAAACGGATGTGTGCAGTCCGATGATAGTCTGATGAACCTCTATTCTTTGATTTTATTAAAAATGTCCCAATATTAACCTTCTTAAAACTATATAGTCATTTTCTCACCCTCATGTCATTCAAAACCTGTTTGCTTTCTTTTGCGAAACTCAGAAGATGAAGAACGTTGGTAAGCAAATAACACCGGCCCCTATTGACTTTCATTGTATAGAAACAAAACTATTTCTCAAAATATCTTCTCTGTTCCACAAAAGAAAGAGCCGTATAGAGGTTTCACATGAGGATGAATAAATTACAGATTTTTTTTGGGTGATCTATCCCTTTAATATAGCACCTAGCATAAATGAATTGTGTAAATCTCTGGTTAAAACCGACTAATTCTGTACATGCGTTTCTGTTTTCTGAACATTTCCTGAAATAAAACACTAACTGTCTAACCGGTCAGTGTTCTTAAGGGTCTTCCATAAGGATCCTTCAGCTTAATGTTGTATTTCGGCTCATGTTCTGCAGTGCGCCTCTCTCTGAAATCTTTTCTAATTTAATCAATGCGGCTCTTAGTGCTGCCAGTAAAGCAGATTACTACGTTCTTTATCGGGAAAATGGGGGAGGTTAGGCGATATCCAGCCCCGCCCCGGTTCTGCTTTATTTCTAAACACTGCACTCGGCTAACCAACTGCTGGAACCACACCAAACAGAGAAATAAAATGTCTAAATGTTTACATGTTATAATGTTTACTCTATGTTACTGAAACTCATGAAGCTGCATTTCCGCAATTGATCCTAGATTTTGTAGAGTTGATTTAGCTTAACAATCTTACAGAGTTTCCTGGAAGCATTTCCGGGCATTATTTTAGACGGAAGACGCGCAAGCGCGAGTCCAGCATGTAAAGGAGGGTTAGCTTGGCATTGGCAAACATTTAAAAATGAGCAGGAGAGAAAAACATCAGAGAAAAAAAAAACTTTCATACTGCACATGCACAACCTTGTCATAGCATCAGGTCGATAACATGATAAAGGAAGGAAAACAGGAACAAGAGCACAGAGATAAAATATACATTTCCCAATTGATTCACATTACCATATATACTTCACTATAATCTCTAAGCTTATGTTTTGACATTTAACAGTTTTACAGATTTTAGGAATGACTACACTCCTACCCATTCTATGTTTTTCATCAAAAGATGCTTTATTCGTTTTTCAGACAGTGAAGCCGAACTTTGTGTTTACTCTGTATTGTTTACTCTGTTTACCTTTCAAACACTGGCCCTGGATGTCAGTCCTCACTGAACTGAATTGTGAAATGTTTACGTGCTGGAACAGGGTTGGGTTGTAATATATTGGAAGTAATATTTGTTTATATAGTGTGTAGGTGTCTGATAAAATGACTACATTTCATCTCTCTTTTAAAGCTATTTGATTGTGTTTTTATATGAAACAGGGTATGGACAGCTGCTTAAAGTTGATCACTGCCAGATTGATCTTAAAGTGATAGTTCGTCCACAAATGTAAAATTCATTCACTCAGCTTCATGTCATTACATACCAGCGTTCTGATGAACACAGAGAAAGATATTTGGAAGAATGTTAGCAATTTTCAATTCTGTAATATCATTGACTGCCACAGAAGGACAAATTAAAACGGTACCCAAAGGTTCCATAGAATTGTTTGTTTCCTAAATATTTCAAAATATCTCCCTTTGTGTTCAACAGAACAAAAAAAAACGTTCTAATGGTCGCTCTGTGGAGACCAATTCAGAGCTTGTTATAAAAGTCCAGAAAACGCATTGGGAGAACTTTAAGAATATGGTCTTAACTAAACAATAGTACATATGAATTTGTTTGAAAGTCATGATTGGACATGCTTACTTCTGGATGTCGGTGATAAGCCACCATGCCCAGGCCCAGCCTCCCACTGTATAGTTCTTTTCATCTGAGCCACAGCAGGCACCTAAAATAAACAAGACATGTTCAGTACACATCCCACACTTAAAGTCACTTTCAAACTCAAAATTGTTTGCGTCAGGTGAAACATACGGCATTCATATCACTAACAGACGTGCTCAGATCTGTTGGTACACCTCACAATACACAATTTTCTCTGGAATAACTTGAAACTGACAAAAGCAATTGGCATCCACCATTGTTTATGCCATATTAATTCGAAATCAAACTTTTTATTCAACATAATATAACAAATGAAATGTCATGGACCAAAACGATTGGACGCCTAACCTAATATTTTGTTGCACCTTTTGAGGTAATCACAAGCAAACTTTTTTAGCAGCTTTCAATAAGACTCCTGCACCTGTTAACAGGTAATCTGGCCCACTCTTCCTGAGCAAACTGCTCTAGCTATCTCAGGTTTGATGAGTACCTTATCCAGACTGCAAGTTTCAGCTCTTTCCATATATTTTCGAAAGGATTCAGATCAAGACTCATAGAAGGCCACATTGTGCCCTGCATAGATTCAAGGCACCCTGTGCCAGATGAAGCAAAACAGCCCCAAAACATAGGTGAGCCTCCTGTATGTTTCGCTGTAGGTATGGTGTTCACTTCTTTGAAAGCTTGATTTTTTTTGTCCATGACTTGCCGAAAAGCTCCAGTTTTTACTCAGTTCTCTCCAAGAAGGATTGTGGCTCGTCAATATGAATTGGCAAATTCCAGTCTGGCTTTTTAATTTTTCCTTCTTCCATGGAGCCCACTTTTGCTCAAAAAGCAATGGATGGCACCTTGGAGTTCAGCTTGTACTTCTTTGGCAGTTATCATTGGCTCTTATCCTACCATTCGCACTATCCTTCTGTTCAATCTGGGGTCGATTTTCCTCTTGCGGCCACGCCCAGGGAGGTTGGCTACAATTCCATGGACCTTACATTTCTTCATAATATTTGCAACCTTTGTCACAAGAACATGGAGCTGATGATACCACAGTGACGACTTTTCTCCGTTTAAATAGGCTGAATGACCGATGACAAGATTAGACGCATGTTTGATACCAATTAAAGAAACGAATGAGTTTGAAATATGACTATAATCCAATTGTGTATTATCTATTTTAAGGGGTACCAACAAATGTGTCCAGGCCATTTTAGAATATCTTTGTAGAATAAGCAATAATTCATCTCTTTCCACAGCTTTTTTGCTTTTGTTCTATGACATACCAAAGGCATGCAAGTATACATTATACAATAGCTTTTAATTTTATCACTCTTCAGAAGGATTGAAGCATTATTTCATTGAGGTGCAAGGGTACCAGCAAATTTGAGCATGTTTGTATTTCAATCAAATTACATTCTGCATTCATACAATTCTTTAGCCCACTATATGAGTGGCAGATAGGTAGGGCTGTACAGTATGGCAACCTCTCATCACTTGCAGAAAAAAACAATATTTACCAAAATGGTGTACATGAACAACAACCTGTTAATTACCACAAGCACTGAAAATCAGCGGAAAGCCTCAGGTCGCAGGTTGGCAAGGAAGTTAAGGTCAATAATCAACCAGAACTGCTGCTCTAAACATAACAGTTTGTGCTGAAATCCACTGAATGTCTTACTAAAAGCAAAAAACTGATTTACCATCCTACAACTAAAGTGTGACTAGTGCACTGATACCATTTACTGAACATCAAAACCATCATTTATATTGTGGTTAAAAGACCTGGTTATAACAGGGGTTACACAAAAACAACTAAAACTGTGTAAAATGACTAATAAAAATATTTACAAGCAATACAACATGGAGAAATATATGATTTTGTATACATCTTTCCCCAAGGCAAACACTTGCTATTATTTTCATTATGGACAAGTCGTCGGTTGGAGTTTTGGCCGTGACTTGGTTAACAAATCTGTCTGCAAAAGGGTTAGCAAGCAGTATTGCAGAAAGCGACATATTAAAAGTACCCTTACATTTTTATGACATATTGACGAAAGAAATGTTTCTCAAATTCTTAACAACTGTTTTAATCTGCGATAAATGTTTAAAATTAGTTTTAGAGAAAACCTAATTCTGCCAACATATTACTCTTTAACTACTTCGATGTTATCTAATAAAAAACACATTACAAAGAGATAACTTGGACCGAATTACAAACATTTACCAATAAAACATCCGAATATATGGGATCTCTAATGCTATTTTAAAAAAGCATCTCAGGGTGACACCTCAAGAAGCTGGATCATAAAATGAGAACATTTCTACAAAATCCATGCAAAGGGTGACTACACTGAAAATAAAATATGATTTGTTTTTTTTTGTTATAACTTAAATGTGGAAAAATATTAATCAAAAATAGCTCAGTGATCACAAACGTTTAAATCTAGGTCACGTGGATATAATCTAGCGTCTTATACAAGCAGCTGCCAATGTTATAAAATTAGTCTGGATTCCTAGAGTGTTTAACATGCAATGTTTTATAAACAGAAACACCCTGTAACCTTTCTCAGAGGCATGTAAAGAATGACAGGAACCTCCTCCTAAAATGTTACTATATAGGTCTGTCCCCTGACAAATCAAGAGCGTATCTCTGTGTAGTTGTGGTAAATGATTCCAGTCTCTGAGCAACGTGCCCACATTCAAGAAACAAAGCATACAAGAAATACAGTGGCTAGAACTTTGTGAACCTTTCGCAATTTCATGGTTTTCTGAATAAATTTGTCATAAAGCTTTCCTGTAGCTCAGTGGTAAGGTTGTGGGTTCGATCCCAGGGGATTGCATGCACTTAAAAACCAAATGTATAGAATAATGTAATGTGACGCTTTGATGGAGGTAACGTCATGATTTGGGCCGGCTTTGCTGCATCAGGGCCTAGCCAGCTTTGAATCATTGAGGGGAAGATGAATTCCCAAGTATATCAGACAATTCCTCAGGATAATGTGAGAATGTCTGTATATCAGCAGGAACTGTGTAGAAAGTGGGTGATGAAACAGGTCAACGACCCAAAACACTGGAACAAGTCCACAACAGAATGGCTTCAGAAAACCAAAATCTGCCTTTTGGAGTGGCCACATCCGAGCCCAGACCTCAACCCAATAGAGATGCTATGGATTGACTTGAAGAGGGCCATACACATGAGACGTCCAAAGAATATGACAGAGCTAAAGCAGTTCTGCCAGGAAGAATGGGCTACAGAATGGGCCTGTAGCTGTGCAGGTCTGATCCACAGCTACAGGAAGCTCCTGGTTGAGGTTATTGCTGCCGGGGGGGTCAACCAGTTATTAATTCTAATGGTTCACTTAAATTTTCCACTGCCATTTTGAATTATGAATGAGTGTTCAATAGAGACATTTGTGTTATTGTTTTAGACACATTATGTATGTCAATATCCTTTACTTAAAGGAACATCAGATCACATTTTATGAGACATTTATTCTGAAAACGTTCACATACTTACTCTTGCCACTGTACACATGAGTATCAAATAAATACTTTTATTCCAGGACATGTATTTAAGCATGTCATGTATACTGAAATTAAAGTTTAACCTGATTATCTAATGTCAAATATCAGCACACGCAGACAACAGCACTGATTTTAGAGGAAATCTTTGACATTCTGTCAGCACCGAGGTTATGGTGTCATCAAGTTCTAATCAAACATGGATTTTATAGACCTTCACAAGTCTAAAGATCTTTGCACATACAGTCCGAAATTTTTGTATTTGGCTCTCGTTTGTACGGTGTCTCTGAATTTTTAAAAAGGCCACTCAAAATGTTTGATGGATGCGAAAAACGCTTAAAAAAATAAAAAATGTATGACCGACCAAGATATCGGAGGCAGTGTGTAAATGTGATTGACATAACGTGAGGTCGTATTTATTATATTTCGGACTCGATGTGCAATGGGCTTAAGTCTTTAAATATAGGAGGAATCTCCTAAACTTGCCGTGCACTTATACAGGGGCGTTATTTGTTGTCCTCAGCTGTTGCATCAATAATTTGCACTGTTGTGGCATTTCTATCACGTGAGACAGATGAATCAAGCCATTGAGGTTTCCGTCAAGTGACTTCAATTGACAAAAAGGTGACCAATGTGAGAGCAACATTCAGGCAAATTAGGCAACAGGAACTGCAGCATTGTGGCTAATCTAGTTTGAAGGGTCTCCTCACATCTCACACTTTAAATCTGTTTACCAATAAAGAGGAGACATTTGAAATGTTATGCCAATGTGTGTTATATTACATTTAGGTTGTTTTTTACTTTTTTTGTACAAATATTCTGTAGTCTACAAATAAGTTACTTCTATACATGGTACCACACGGTGAATATGACGTCAATAAAACAAACAAATAAACAATGTTTCTATACAACTAACGTTACATTACAAAACCAATAAACATTCCACAGACATTTATTTCACAATTGTTTTAAAATAACACCAGATTTAATATAGTAGTGTAAACAGATTTTACTATGCCGTGGCAGACAACGACGCATTCAACGCACGCCGCACGCAAGCGTGGATGTCCGCTCACTTTACGTAAATGATTATCGATCAAAACGCTTGAGAAAAAAGCGCGATGTGTGATTAATACGTATCATGCCGTCGAACAAAAACATGTTACGGTCCCCAAAAACGTTTAACAAATACTACATTTCAGATTGTGGAAGGTTGCTTTGAGGATAAAAGGTTACCTGACACCACTAAGGCTTCGTTTGGTCCCACCGTGTGGCAGTTTCCCATGTTTTTCTTGCCCGATTCCTTTATACGTTTACAAAATGTGAAATTCGCCTGTTTTCTACGCAATTTACGACGTAACAGGTTTATGAAAAGAGTAAGAAATGCACCTAATGCAGTACAATGTAGACCATAATAGTAACTGACTGCTCGCTTTCGAGCACAAATAGTCACCGCCCTTTTAACAAAATGACGTCTTTTCTATGCTGCACTATCTCTCCACTAGAGGGCGCCATAATGTAAGTTACGTGTATCCCTGATACAAAATATTCAGATCTATATTCCTCTTTTCCTATCTATCAATCCATTCAAATAAATAAATTTAGATTACAAATAAATTGATACGTTTAACATAACGTGTAAAAATCAGTTATGTAAGTAATACACACAGGAAGTTTTTCTGAACGCCAGGGTCCAGGGATGTAAATCGCAGTAGTATTCAATTAAAAGTCTTCAACATGCAGATAAACTCAAAAATCTTATAAAAGTTATATTTAAACGCCGAGATTTATTTTTTACAATATTACGATTAGACAAACGTTTAGCATTTTAAAGGGTCGGACACGTTTGACCTCTAGAGGGCACTGGTGCACCACTCTTGAGTTTAAAACTCCTTAAAAACAATGGATCCACTACGTCCCATTCTCATGGATAGCAGCTCAGAGATTTGACCCAGAGAAGTTACAATCATCCTTGTTGTGGCTTTATTTTGAATAAGAGATAGTACAAAGACAATGCTCCAAAAACGTTCCTACTTTTGCTTAACCCTATAAACATACAACATTTTTTTGGCAAATACTTTCTTGTTAATGTTACAATTTGCATTGATTTTCAAAATGGATACAAACATTTGAATATTTTTATCTGCCCTCTATAGAAATAATTTACATCATTAACATTGTTAATAGTATGACACGTTGAAATACGATATTTTACTTATTTTGTTCAAACTCAATAACTAGCTGATTCTTTCAATGATAATGAATTTGTATACATTTGTCTTTGAAAGTGCATTAAAAATCCAAGATGTGTGATAAGCAAAACTATTGAGAGTAAGAAGATGGAAGGATGGTTAGTTGCTGATTGCATGGTGCTTTTATCATGGTGTTGTTCATGAAAATATCAAGATTCATAGGCTGTTCCTTTCACCTGACCTGAAAAATAAAAAACATTTTTCATTTTACATCTTAATAATTGTGTCTTTTACTATCCCCTCCAATCAAAGCGAACAATTTCAACATCCCCCTATAAATGTATCCTCCATCAATAAAGCTTACAAACCCTGTTCATTACATTATAAACAGAAGTCATAATAAAAATTCATAATAAGGTAAAACGAACCTTTTTTCAAGCAATTTCCTGATGTAATTCTGAGTGAATTTAGATTCTGGATTCAGGCATTTCTTTTCTGCACCATTCTTTACAGTAACACTGCACAAAACCACAATAATACTCAGTTGAACAATTATGGACAGATTTTTTATACATTTATATTATTTGTATTTTTTATTAGGATATATGATCGTTAAAACATAGGTAATACTTACACAATCTCCTGTCTTTCACAATAAGGACTTGGTGGTATTATTTCAACTATCTCAATCTTTCTGGGAACAACCATGTTCACACCTTTACCAACACAAAAACACCTGCCCTTAGGAGCTCCAGCCTGACCTGGAAGATAAATAAGGTACCCAGTATATAAAACGGCTGCAGCACAGAGTGTTGCTTTCAAATTACAAAAATTAGATTGCAAAATTCATAAATCAACCTCACCTTTCACTTCAAATGCAAAGCAGAGGCAGGCTAAAACAACTAAAGAAGTATTCATTGTGGAGTATTGCTTTTGATCTTCTTTTCTCTCCTGCCGAATGCTTGTTTAATGAAGTGTTGCATAGTCGGGTTCAGTTGATGTATTTTTATACTCTAATAAGGGATTTTACCTCCCTGACTGTGTTTTAGTTTTAGTTTCAGCACCTGAATTTGCCTTGTTTCTGAGAAACACTTTCTTTTCAAAATATTGCAGTCAGGGATGACCTTTCAAAGAATGAGGAAGGAATTATTACACTTGTTTTTTAATGCACTGAAAGAGCTCTCAGATTTTGACACACAATTCAATTATTGTGGCCAAGATAATTTACAAGAGCGATATTATTGCTAAATACGTGATATATTAAAATAAGTGATGTTATTGGAATTCATCTTTAATTTTGTCTCTTTTGTGAGTGCATATTCATATTCTAATAAAGGGGCTAAAAATGTCTTTCACACCGATGCCATAGAAGAACCATTTTTGGTTTCTCAATGAACCATTCAGTCAAAGGTTTTTAAAGAACCATCTCGTTCTCACTTTTATATAATCTACCTTTTTTAATGGAACCAAAAGGTTATTTTATGGCTTCAAAGAACCTTTTGAAGCACAATTTTGTAAGAGTGGTAGAGTGTCAATAAGATAAAGGTCCTGAAGTATTTAGGATATTATAATCTGTGTAATATTAACACAATATCAATAAAACAGTTAGTAATGTCATGTCACGATATTTCTTGTATTTTTCTTGAACACCCCTAATATACCCTTAGGTTTTTTATTTTTGCAATGAAATTTTTGACTGATTTGTCTGCTTAGAAATGTCGAGGTTACTCTTGATTTTTAAGATGTAACACGTATGGAAAACATGTATAAAATATATTTTTTTGAAAAAGTCTGACATGAACAAAACATTGTTGGAATAAAGGAAGGAATAAAATGGACTGTACAGCTCCTGACAGTATTAAACAATGACATTAAGATGCTGACATCAAGAACACTCTCTCTATTGACTCACAACACGCATGATTAATGTTCCATCAAGAAATTCTCATTAATGTTTCTATCGGTTTTTATTTGAAAGAGTCTAAATAAAGTCCCACTTGTTAGAGACAAATGGAGAATTGAGAAATTTTTGAGATTTTGCAAGGGACAAGCAAATGTCAAAGTTGATGTTCCCACGTTAAAGGCTTTATTAAAACTTGTTTTGTCTGCAGTTTGGTGGTAAGTTGTTGAATGAGAGAATACATGGTTGGCGTAGATAATTCACACTAAAATGTTATTGAGAGTAAAATGTCCAACGCATTGACTGTTTACTGTCATATTCTTAATGAACTAGTTTTTTGTTCATGCATTACATTTTTTGTCATTTATGTGCCCCAAGATGAAATGTAACTGACTAAACAGCCTTAAAGAAAATGAATCAAATTAGCCCCTTAATTCAAAAATATTGAATAATTGAAATGTTTTAGTAAAATACTATTTACAATAATAATTGAAATATCATAATTGCCCACCTAGAGCTCATGTGTTTATCATTCTGTTAATTCTGAGTGTTTTCTATACAGTAGCCTATGTGATAAAATTATTTATGCTTTAATGAATTTAGCTCACTTCACAGTCACTAAAGCAAGCACAAATCATAACTGAAAAGTAAGCACTTCGATTAAAAACTTTATTTAGCAGTTCTTTGTAGATAATAGGGACAATAAAAAGTAGACACAACCACAAATTAAATTCAACCATTTTCATTGTCATGTCACCAACAGCACTTGTGACGTGGTGAGTAAAAAGCTTGGGAGCCCCGGACAGAGCAGAATACAAATTTACACATTAAACAAATAACAAATAACATACACGCTTACAATACATGTTTGACAAATAACATTATACACATTTAGACATTTTACAATTAACATGATAATACAAGTATAAACCTAAACAAATGATAAAAAGACTGTACATATGACACATTGTTCAATGGTCTTTTCAAAAATGTTGTACAATATTATACAAATCAAATCATCAATACAACAAGGGATTTTAAAGCTCATTGTTTCTGGTGAGAATAATAAATTAATTATATTAAGAAGTATTTAGGATAGTATGAGGAGTTAAGACAGTTTAAGTCGTCTGGAGCAGTTTATGTTGAGTCTCCTACTGGATGCCTCTGTGAAGACAGGAACATTTTAATTGAATATTTCCCCCATATTTAATCTTTGCATTTATGTAAAGCATGTACTTGTAAAGCAAATGTGTTCCTACCGTTTTTCAAGAGCCTTCAAGATGATATTTTTTGTGAATTTTGACTCTGGATTCAAGCATTTCTGCCCTGCGCGATTTTTCAGCGTGACACTATAATGGAACAAAAGAAGCAATGAGTTAAAGGTGTTACTTAAATGTATCAATTGAAGTTAAATATTGTCAAATAACATTCAGGTTTTGCTTACATAATCTCTTGTCTTTTACAAGCTGCACTTGGAGGTATGAGTTCCACCTTCTTAATGTTCTTTCTTAAAACAATGTTCACTCCTATATCAGCACAAAGACATCTGCCCCTGGACCTGTCCTGCCCTGCAAAAGAGATGTCATACATGACTGTCAGTCAAAACTTCATATTTTATATTAGTTTTACTATTAGTTGTCAAATAATAAACAAATCTGCTGATATGAAGGTATGTTGATTATCTTGGTTTCTTAAAGATCAAACTTACCGTTCACTGCTAAAGCAATCAGACAGGCGAGAAGAACAAAAGCTGCAACAGTCCTCATTGTCTTTTTGGTTTTGATGTCCTTTCTTTGCTTCTGGTATGTGGATCAGTGAGGTTATGAATGAAGGAGTTTACAAGCTGTCTTAAATACTCTAGATCTGGGGTTTCCCCTTTCTGACCCATTTCTCTGTTCCAGTTTCAAACTAACCTCTATTTTTGTTATTATTTCTCGGAAATGCTTTCTACTAAACTAAGCGAGGAAGCACATACTAATTATTAAAGTTACAAACAATATTTAGGGTGTGTTAAGCAGCTAAGGTGTGTTAAGCGGCTACAATGGGCATGCTGTGTTAGAAATGGTATGCAGAACCCAGATTTGCAGACAACGATTTGACAGATTTTATTAAACAACAAGAATCAGGAAAAACAAAACCCACGAAGGGGTAAAATAACAAGGAGCTCGACAAAATACAATTGAACAGACTAGACTAGACTAAAACAATAAACTACACTGCACATAGTTTGACTTCACATGAACCTTCTGAACACGACGTGATACAAATACATACAAAGGAACCGGCACGAAACTGCAAACACCAGGGCATTAAATATGGGAAAAATCAGGAGGGCAACAGGGGCCCGTTTCAATAAGGAGGTTCATTCAACTCTAGCTTAAATCTTGAACTCAGAGTTGGTTTACTTAGAAATTAGAAACTTTGAGTTTTTGGTTTCAGAACAGCTGATTTGAGTTATTTCAATATCTGGGTAGGCTTACCCTGGTTAAGCGCATGCTTAATAAAAATATTTGTTCATGCAGTTTATTTATATGCTTTATTACGTCATTTCTCATCGTCCATAGAAAATTATGCTCTGATGTAATACACGTACGGAGGCTGATGTTATTGATGTGAGGATGGATGAGATATATTTTGACATATCTTTTTCACTGTAAAGAACACAGGGAAATGACAAAATTCCTAAATTGCTCTCCTGAAATCAAAGTTCATACCAATGAATTACTGCAGCCTCTTAATAAATCCTCTATAAAAGCACATATGACATAAGTCACTGAGATGGTCTCTGTGTGATCATAATGCCATGAATGACTGTATTAATGAAAGAATGAATGAGATACACCACTTGCGCTTTAAAAGTGGGAGGATTTCAAAATAAACTCTGGGTTTACCAAAGAAAACCTGCTCCTGACCACGTCAGGTTCACAGAGTAAGTTACTATGGTTACTGACTCTGAGTATAAGTTACCTCTCCTTTAGAAACGGGATTGAGTTACCCTGCTTTCTCGGGTTTGACATACCTCACATTCTTAAACGGAAAACCCAGAGTTTCCCTCATCTCAGGATTAATATTCTCAGAGTTTTCACTAAACCTCCCTTCTGAAACAGGCCCCAGGTGAGGGGCATGAACCAATGACAAGATGATTAATGAAGAAATGAGGGGGTGGGGCCAAGAGATGGGACGGGAGAACACATGGCACACATAAACAAACATTGGCAATATGCTTCCATACAAAACACAAGGGACTGTCGTGATCCTGACACAAGACTAGAAAAGCATGAATGAGAGGGCAGGATCGGGACACGCTGGAGTGCAAGAACTTGTCTGATGAGTCACGTTTCCTTTAACATCACGCAGACGGTATGTATGTGATGTTCAGTGTCCCTGGGAAAGAAATTTCATCCAGATGCACTGTGGGACGATGACAAGCTGGTTAACAGAGTGTGATGTTCTGGGCAACGTACTGCCGGAAGGGAAACCCAGGGTAGGATATTTGAAATTTGACCCGTGATACCCGTTTAAACATTGTTGCAGACCAGATATTCAAGACAATGGGCCACTTTGTGGAAGTGGTTTCTTTCAGTAATATAACAAATTACAAATCAGGGCATATAGTACAGAACTTCATATACATTTTATTTGATCCACTTTTAGCCATAGTTTGCAAGTTATTTTCAGTGTATGTATAATATGATTACAATTTTAGAAAGATTAGATTTCATGATTAAATAGAGTTCTCATGTATAAGAAGGAAATGATCATGTAATCTTCACCAGACAAAACCTTTCATTTCATTGTGATACATTTTCACTTCCTCTTTACCTCATCCAGGATCTGTTGTTCTGAAGATGAATCTGAAACAAAAAACAGATCTGAAAGGGAAATGTTCTTGAGAAGTCTGAAAATGCCGCAGTGAAACTGTGGGCAGATTAAGCAATGTGATAAACACACTGCATACAATAAAATATAATGTACTATTTTAATAGTGTGGTGATTTTGGTATACTCCCAAACAGATGTCTCTTGATTAAAGAACATAACAATTCATTTTATAGGCATGACTGAAATTTTTCAATGACAAAATATTCATATTTAATGCACACATAGTACACAAACAAATATAGTTCTATATTATTCTATGTTTTGTCATTTTCATTAATTTTTGTAATGTTTATGTAACCCCTCCCCCCAAATAAATTGACACAAATCAAAACACTGAAGATACTTTAAACTACTAATACGTGGAGAATAACCACACACACACATGCATACAGTATACAAAAGAAGAACCGTAAAGGAACTGCCCTAAACTGGGAATATAGACTAATGAGTGATATAAACCAGACTCAAGTTTGATCAAAACTTGTTTGACTGCAGTTTGGTGGGATGTTAAGATAAATGTTTTGTCTGTGTATGCTGTTCACACTCTAATACAGTGACAGTTTAGTGTTATGTTCTTAATACATTTCTGCATCGGTTTGGTCCAAGATTGAATGTCACTGACTTAACACCCTTTTTTTGTGAAAAAACAGATTTTTTTGTCTGTTCTGTGTGTGTGTGTTGCAGAAAATTGTGTATATACATATGGGAGAAAAAAAAGTGGATCATACCTGTCCACCTTATCACAATGACACTCTCACAGCCAATCAGCATTAGGGGACGTGTCCGCTCATGATGCCGTAGGACAGGGGTTTTCAACCGGTGGCCCGCGGCCCCCTGGTGGTCCGCGGCGGCATTGCAAGTAGTCCGTGACATGCATTCCAGCCTTCCCAATTTCACTATTAAAATCCCTTTTTTTCCATAATTTATTTTTCCAAACATTTCCAGAATATTTGCGCATTGGTGTGAATACTAAATGTAATGAAAATATTTAAAATAATTTGAGTTTGAGTTGAGATTCAAACTGACAGAGGATAGGATAGCTTTGCACCTATCAGGTCTATCTTATGCTTTGCTAACGTTGTGTTTTGCGTCCCCAACGTCATATACGTACATACACACACACAATAGTGGGCCGCCGATTACTTGTTAGTCAGAATGGTGGTCCCTGGCACAGAACCAGTTGAAAACCCCTACCGTAGGAAGCTGCGTACACACCACCAACAACTCCCTTTTTGTCTCATGCAACAATGTCATTAGAATGTGTTTCTAGCATTGGTTGCTCTAGGAACAGTTATAAACAAACCCTGCAGTATCTGGTGAAAGACGAAATATGTTTTATTACATAAAATAAAGGGTCACGGATATAAAAGTGTAATAAGAAGGGTACAAATTGGGCAGAAACTGGGACCCGCTTTAATATTTGCCAAGATGCGTTAGAACCCGCAATACTATGGGGAACGCTTTCCAATAAAGAGAGGTTTGAGAGCAAGATTGTCTAAAAACCACCCCGGAGGTTGATTTGAATCATTTGCATTATTATTTTGCATGTTCTCAGCTATAGTAAAGACATGCCCATTTAATACCTATGAAGCACATTCTTATTTAGAGAACAGGGCAATGCAGGGAGGGTCATTGTTTGGTCATCGATTTCAGACATCAACGGCAGTTTTCAGAAATTACTTAGGGCACCTTTAAAGTGTGTCTTTAGCTCACTCCTGAGTCCACTTCTGTGTGCCTGAACAAACACTCAAAAAAAAATATTTTGTAGACTCAATAAAAAAATTACAGTTTGGATCAATATTTTCGAGTTGCGACAACATCTAACAAAATTAAGTTCATCCAACAAATTACATTGAGTCAGACAGATTACCTTTTTCTCTTAGATGACATGTATTTTTAAGTGACACCAATTTAAAGATTATTGCTCATTATTGAAATTAAGCAGTTCCAATTTATGTTTTAAAATTGACCTGATTAAATTGTAATACATAAATTCTAGTGGTTTCCATTAAAACACCATTATGAACCACACATTGTCAACAAAACGTTTCTTGAAAAAAAAAATGTCCTGGGCATTAATGGGTGTTCTTTTGATTCCCATCTTCATCTATTGTGTTTTGGGAAGGGTTCTATTATTTTTTCAGCAGGGCAACAGTTACTTTCAGCAAGGGAAGACAGAGAGCGGATGCATATGCAGTTGTGGTTTTCAATATAATCTATATTGTAATCATAAAACATCCAAAAGCAAACTAGAAACCAACATAACATTAACAACAATTGACTCTTGATAAAGGAAACACTAGGGTATATATACACAAACTAAAGAGGGCTAACAGGACTCACCTGGGAGACAATCAACAGGGAACCAATTAAAAAAATATCTACAAATGATTACAAAACAGGACAGAAAACTGGAACTCAAAAGAAACAAACTAAAGTCCAAACTACCGGCTAAAATACAGACAGGATCGTGACAGCAACCAACATAAAGAGTATCCTGTGAATGTATGATCTTTCAAGGCGTATAAAATCTGTGCAAAGCTTTGTGCTATCATGTCTCTGAACTGGAGGACACTCAACTGCAACCGCTCGCGTGACACTCTTTGCAAAATAAGACTTTAATGGTAATGTTTACACTGTCAGGATCATTCCCCAACACCCATATAGTGCATTATGCCTCATTCACCACGTAGGTAACCATAAATGTGCGAAGAAGTGGCTGATTTGAGGTGATGCTTCCGCAGCTCTCATAGTTCAGATTCTAAACAGGATTTGATTGGATGAGAGGCTGTAGTGTGGTATGATGTCATGGAATTTCTAGATTTATTTGAGCGTACGTGCCAGACTGTCAGTTTTGAGCGGTTTTATCTCCTAAATGCGAATTTGGTGGGAAAAAATCCTTTTGATTTCACTGGATTTTTAAGTCTCATGCTGTTCTCGTCTTGAAAAACTCCATTAAATAACACTGTACTTCTACATTAACTCTTATTATACAGAACCATGCAAAGCATGATTGGAAATGGAGATCCTCAGCAATGCTATACTTTGATGCAACAAGCATTAGTCATATAACCTCAACTGTAATAGATTAGGTAAAAGGATTGAACATGAACAAATTTATTTGATGCTTTTCAAACACCTGACACACAGAGAATGAACTTGTTCACGTATGTTACACGGTTTGGGTCTTGAAATCCAGAACTCAATTGGTGTTAAAAAATTAAGTTATCTAGCCAATTACTTTGAGTTAATGCAATTTAAACGTTGTAATCCCATAAACACAAATTTTGTGGTAAAAAATATCACATGAAATTAAACTTAAGTAATTATCAACATCATTAAATGAACCTTACTCATCAAAATAGAGTTTCACAATTAAACTTGAAAGTCAAAAATAATTACACACAGCACCTTAACATGATTTTTGCTTTAAATAATTTATTACAAATCTTTTCAGAGTCACTACACATTCAGTACATGCAGAAGATCTCAACTGAAGCGTTCGCATTTAAATTGTAAGCTTTATTTAGCACTTCTTTACACAGGGACAATAAAAAATAGAATCAACTACGATCCTGTAACAAATTGTAAAAAGACTGTACATATGACACATTGTTCAGTGGTTTAATAAAAACCAAGGCCTTATTACAGGAAAAAAATATGAATGAGCTTAAATTCAGACAGTGTATGAGTTCTCTGGAGCAGTTTTTGTTGAGAGCGTCCTAATGTTGGCCCCTGTGAAGAAAGGGAATTAATTCATTTATTTAATATTTTCCCCCAGAATTAATTATTGTATTCATGTAAAGCATTAAACCTAAAGCAGATGTCTTCTTACTGTTTTTCGAGTGTCCTCAGGATGATATTTTTTGTGAATTTTGACTCCGGATTCAAACATTTCTGTCCAGCACCGTTCTTCAGAGTGACACTGATGAAACAAAAGAAGCAATGAGTCAACAAAGTTACATTTGTAGCAGAATAACAAAAACAAACATTCATGTAGAAAATGTAAAAAAATGTTGCTTACATAATCTCTTGTCTTTCACAAGATGCACTTGGAGGTATAATTTCAACCTTCTGAATGTTCTTTCTTAAAACAATGTTCACTCCTTTATCAGCACAAAGACATCTGCCCCTGGACCTGTCCTGCCCTGCAAAAGAGATATATTTGTCTGTCAGTCATAGTTCATACCAGTTTAGTTGTCAAATCATAAATGTAATTTAAAATCAACAAATCTGATGATATGAAGGTATGTTGTTTATCTTGGATGTCATACATGACTGTCAGTCATAACTTCATATTTTATATTAGTTTTACTATAGTTGTCAAATAACAAACAAATCTGCTGATATGAAGGTATGTTGATTATCTTGGTTTCTTAAAGATCAAACTTACCGTTCACTGCTAAAGCAATCAGACAGGCGAGAAGAACAAAAGCTGCAACAGTCCTCATTGTCTTTCTGGTTTTAATGTCCTTTCTTTGCTTCTGGTATGTGGATCAGTGAGATTATGAATGAAGGAGTTACAACCTCACTTAAATACTCTAGATCTGGGGTTTCCCCTTTCTGACCCGTTTCTCAGTTTTAGTTTCAAACTAGCTTCTATTATTGTTGCTATTTCTCAGAAATGCTTTCTCCTAAACTCACTGAGGAAAAGATGTCACAGGACACTCATTTGGATGGGAGTGTCAAATGTCAGGTCATTAGGAGCGCAAAAAGCACATACTAATTATTAAAGTTACAAAAAATATTTTAGGTGTGTGGGCATGCTGTGTCAGGAGTGGCAGAACCCAGACACAGATGACCATTTGACCGATTTATTTTACAACAAGAACCATGAAAAAGAAGGGGTAAAACAACAAGGAGCTTGACAAAATGCAAATAAACAGACTAGACTGGAAACAAGTTTTAAAAAATAAACTACTGAAACTAGACTAGAAACGACTTGACTGATTAGATTTCACATGAACCTTCTGAACACGACGTGAAAACAAATTCATACAAAACTAACCGGAGCGAAACAGCAAACACAAGGGCAGTGTTAGGGGAAAAATGAGAAGGGCAACGGGTGAGAGACATGAAAGAATGACAAGAGAATTAGTCAGGATTGTGACACACTGGTGTGCAAGAACTTGTCTGATGAGTCACGTTTCCTTTAACATCCCTTAGACGGTATGAATGTGATGTTCAGTGTACATGGGAAAGAAATTTCATCCAGATGCATTGTGGGACGATGACAAGCTGGTTAACAGAGTGTGATGTTCTGGGCAACGTACTGCCGGAAGGGAAACCCAGGGCAGGATATTTGAAAATTGACCCGTGATACCCGTTTAAACATTGTTGCAGACCAGGTATTCATGACGATGGGGTTACCTGGTGGAGGTGGATTAACAAATTAAGGAATAGGACAAAACTTTTTTCTTTTTTTTTTCTTTTAAAGATGCAATTCACTTATAGCTTTAGTTTGCAGGTTATTTTGATTACAATTTTATAAAGATGAAATTTAATGATGAAATAAAGTTGAAATGATCATGTAATATTCAACAGAAAAACTTTTTATTTCACTGTGGTGTATTTTCACTTCCTCTTTACTTTATACAGGATCTGTTGTTCTGAAAATGAATGTGAAACAAAAACAGATCTGAAAGGTAGATTTCTTGAGAAGTCTGAAAATGCCGCTACACTAAGCAGTGCAACTGTGAGCAGATTAAGCAATTTAATAAACACTTAACATATAATAAAATATATGTTAATAGGGTTGTGATTTTCATATGCTCCCAAAACGGTGTCTCTTGATTAACGAACGTATCTGTAATGAAACTTGGGGTGAGACATGGATAGAGGACCCTGACGCAGACAGAAGGTAAGGGGTTTAACAAGACAATTAATGATACACAAAAAACAGGAAGCGAAAACCCACAAGGGAGTAAAACAACATAACAATGAATACTAACAGGAACAAAGAATCATTACACTGAACTAGACTAGACTAAATATAACACTTACATAAACTTTGACTAACTAGACTTAAACCACAACACCAGGGAACAAGAACTCAACCACATGACACAAACAATGAAGCAGCACAGGACAGAAAAAACAAGGGCATTTTAAAGGTAACTAAATCAGGGGGGGACAGGTGTGGGACATGAAATCATAATGAGCACTAACAAGGAAACAAGAGGGCAGGAATAATGACAAGACCGGAGAGAGAGTATGGCAACCCATAAGTGCCAAAATGTCCCGCTCCAACCTAAAACAAGAGATCCTGCTCTGGTTCTGCCTCAAGACCAAGAAATACCTGACATGGTGAGGCAGAATCATGAAAGTATCAGTTCATTTTATAGGCATGACTGAAATTTTTCTAATGCACGATATTCATATTTAATGCACACATACTGTAGTAAACCAACATATGCAGTTGTGATTTCAACAGGAGACAAATGACCCTGCCAAACAGTGAGCGTTGAGAATGTAATAACTTGTCTGTATTTATTCTAAGTTTTGTATTTTGTATTTAAGTTTAAATATTTCTGTATTTAGTCTCTAAATATTATATACTCTAAATCTAATTATATACTCTTTTATGTTTTTCATGCATTTTTGTGATGTGTATGTTACCCCCCCAAAAAATGCATGAAATAAATTGAAATCCTCAAATGAAATCAAAACACTGAAGATATTTCAAACTACTGGTACTTGGAGAATAATCACATTTACACATGCATAGAAAGTTTAAGAACCAAAAAGGAACTGCCCTGAACTGGGAGTGTATAATAGTATATATATAGTATAGAATATGTATACACTCACCTAAAGGATTATTAAGAACACCTGTTCAGTTTCTCTTAATGCAATTATGGTGGTGGTGTAATGGTGTGGTGGATGTTTTCTTGGCACACTTTAGGCCCCTTAGTGCCAATCGTGCATCGTTTAAATGCCAAGGCCTACCTGAGCATTGTTTCTGACCATGTCCATCCCTTTATGACCACCATGTACCCATCCTCTGATGGCTTCTTCCAGCAGGATGATGCAACATGTAACAAAGCTCCAATCATTTCAAATTGGTTTCTTGAACATGACAATGAGTTCACTGTACTAAAATGGCCCTAACAGTCACCAGATCTCAACCCAATAGAGCATCTTTGGGATGTGGTGGAACGGGAGCTTCGTGCATCCCACAAATCTCCATCAACTGCAGGATGCTATCCTATCAATATGGGCCAACATTTCTAAAGAATGCTTTCAGCACCTTGTTGAATCAACGCCACGTAGAATTAAGGCAGTTCTGAAGGTGAAAGTGGGTCAAACACAGTATTAGTATGGTGTTCCTAATAATCCTTTAGGTGAGTGTAGTATTGAACCAGACAGAAGTTTTATCCAAACTTGTTTTGACTGAAGTTTAGTGGGAAGTTGTTAAATGAGAAACTAGGACCCGATATTATGTTGATGAGATGCGTTAGGACCCGCAATATGGGTAAGGCTTTCCAGAAAAGAGATGTTGGAGATCAAGATTGTCAAAACACCATCCCCAAGGTTGCTTTGGATCATTTGCTTTATTATTTTGCATGGTCTGTAAAGGTGTAATGTTTAGATTTAGAGTGACTAAGGCCATGTCAAAGACTTAGTAAATCATGTTGAAATTAATGGTTTAAATAAAATTTTGATGCTTCTCACTAATAACTTGATTTTCAGCCTAGTTTTCACACACTGGGTCACACTTATGAGTGAAAGTTGAGCCTATTACTGTGGAAGCCCAATCCTGCCAAAATTAAAAATAAATACAAAAATAAATCTATTAAGAAACGATGAAAAGCGAAAATAAATAAATACAGAAATTAATTTTCTAAAAATATTCAAATGCATGAAAAATAGAAATTTAAACATATATATACTAATTGAAACATGTATTCATTTATTTAAACATAAATTTGTTTATATGTTTTTGTATTTATTTTATGCATTAATGTTAATATATGTGCATTTCCATATTTTAACATTTATTTATTTCTCAGATTGATTTGTCTCTCTCTCAACTGTCCTATCAATATAAAAAAGGTCAAGAGATAAAAGTGTGATACTGACAGTGTCATCTACCTTGAAATCATTACTTTCCCATTTGACTTGAAAGGCACCCACATCAAGTAATACTACATGACTAGTCTACTTGGTTCCTGGATGGGCAGGCAATCTGCAGAGTTTACTTCCGACCGTAATCAAACACACCTAACCAAGCTAATCATTCAGGATTACTTTCAAAGGAGTTCTATAGTAAATGCTCTACTTTATTACTGTTTCATGCGGTCACACTCATCCCTTGCTCAACGCCGCCTGCACTTAGGTTCTCTGTCCAAATCATGACACAGCACATACACAAGATCTCAACTGAAGCGTTTGCATTTAAATTAGAAGCTTTATTTAGCTGTTCTTTGTTATGGGACAATACAAAAAATGGAATCAACTTCAATCATGTAACAAATGATAAAAAGACTGTACATATGACACATTGTTCATTGGTCTCATAAAAAATGTCAAAAATATGTTCCAATTAATAACAAACCAAGGTCTTTTTACAGAAAAAGAAATGAATGAGCTTAAATTCATCTGAAATTCAGACAGTGTATGAGTTCTCTGCAGCAGTTTTTGTTGAGACGTCCTAATGTTGGCCCCTGTGAAGAATGGACATTTTTTATTTATTTAATTTTTTCAACCAGATTTAATCATTGTATTTATGTAAAGCATAAAAACTTAAAGCAGATGTGTTCTTACTGTTTTTCGAGTGTCCTCAGGATGATATTTTTTGTGAATTTCGACTCTGGATTCAAACATTTCTGACCTGCGCCGTTCTTCAGAGTGACACTGATGAAACATAAGAAGCAATGAGTTGAATGTGTCCCTCAAATTTATTCAATAAAATTAGTTATAGTTGAATAACACAAAAATTCATGTAGAAAATGTAAGGACATTCTTTGCTTACATAATCTCTTGTCTTTCGCAAGATGCACTTGGACGTATAATTTCAACCTTCTCAATGTTCTTTCTTAAGACAATGTTCACTCCTATATCAGCACAAAGACATCTGCCCCTGGACCTGTCCTGCCCTGTAAAAGAGATGTCATACATGACTGTCAGTCAAAACTTCATATTTTATATTAGTTTTACTATTAGTTGTCAATAATAAACAAATCTACTGATAAAGAATGAAGGAATGTTGATTATCTTGGTTTCTTAAAGATCAAACTTACCGTTCACTGCTAAAGCAATCAGACAGGCGAGAAGAACAAAAGCTGCAACAGTCCTCATTGTCTTTCTGGTTTTAATGTCCTTTCTTTGCTTCTGGTATGTGGATCAGTGAGATTATGAATGAAGGAGTTTACAACCTCACTTAAATACTCTAGATTTGGGGTTTCCCTTACTGAGCCATCTCTTAGTTTCAGTTTCAAACTGGCTTCTGTTTTATATTGTTATTTCTCGGAAAAACTTTCATACATGCCACTCGTTGCAGGTTGAATTCGGTGGGGGGGGGGGGGCTATTATGACATTACAAAGCACATTAATAAATTATTAAATTACACAATTTACATAAAAAAGCATGTTTCACATTATTTCACTGAAGTAAGCAACTAAGCTATTATTAAGGGATAGAGAAATTCTCATATGCTATTTTGAATAGTTAATGTAGAAAAATTGTTATGATTAAATGATCAAAAAAACAATACACATTGCATAAAACATTATATTCTCTATTATTTTTATGATGTTATGGAAGAATTGCTTCACAGACTACATATGAATGTGCCTACAACACATTCATATGCCATACACATAACACCATGTGTATGGCATGTATTCGATTTTCCGGTTACCTGGCGGAGTAATGGCATCAGGATCTGAGGGATGATGACAAGCAGGTAGAGGGAGTGTAATGCTCTGTGTGCTGTCATTTATGCGGAGGTAAATTTTGCACCTTGATACCTCAAGTTCAAGCTTTATCAAGATCCCTTGCGGGCAATTCTGATACAACGGAAAGAAGAAATTACAACAGACTCACACAACTCACAATACAAAAGATGTACTGTATGGATTCTTTTTACTTTTTCACCATTTTGCAACCAGATTGCACAAGAAACAAATGAGTATTTGTATCGATAACTTCTCATCTCTGGCAGTCTATAATGTGAGCCTGAAGAAAAATGGTCATTGTTCAGGATCACAGATTGTGCCTGACTCAAAACATTTCTATTGAACAAGAATGACAGACTTCTTTGTTCTTTACCAACAATCTTCCCACTTAGAGTAACTATTTCATGTAGGATTTTTTTAATTGTTCTATATCTACAGTATATTGAATGATCTTAGTTTTCTTAAGCAATATAGGCGTTGATGTCCCCTTTTTCATAGAACGTCTGTGTTCATATTAACACAATCTATTATCAATAATGGTCCTGAGATATATGTAACTTTTCAAACGTCTACCTTCTCACGTTTAATAAGTGTTGCCTGAGAAGAATGTATAGACATGTCTTTTGTCTTCGATGCATTCAGTTGCAAACAAGCATCATCACACCAATTTATAAGATCTTCAACCACTAGGCCATCGTGACACACTTCAATGTTTTCTATGAGAATCACAATCGCTTTGTCATCAGCAAACTTTAGAAAATACCTATTTTTGTAATTGGTTGTACAGTTATTTGTATACAAGATGTATAATAAAGGTGACAAAACACAACGTTGAGAAGGTCCTGTGGGTCTTGTCAAAGTTGGTGAAAAACTGCAGTTAAAAAGTCTAAAACCCAGCTTACAAAGTAAAAAATCAATACCAAAAATAATTAAAGGCAGATAAAAAATCTACAAATAAAATCTTAACATGTGTTTTGCTCCCTTCCAGATGCTTTAACACCAAATTTAATAAAGTTGCTGTTTCATCCTCGACACCTTGCTTCGTTCTAGCATCTGCAGCGGGTCTAAGAAATGTTTGGTTGTAGCCAACAACACTTTCACACACTTTTCAAAACATTTAATTGTAAGAGATGTTAATGCTATAGGCCTAAAATCATTTAGTGTTGCATCATTTAGAATTTTTGGCACAGGCACACAACAGTAGCCTGTTTCCACAATTTAGGGACTTTTTCGGGAGCTAATGGTTGCTGAAAGATATTTCTGAACACTGAGGACAATTACTCAGTGCAAAGGTTAATTAAACATCCTCCAAATCGTGAATGGGGTGCGGACGTGGAATGAGAGCCTTGTGAATACGTAACAGTAACCCCCCTCCAAGGTCTGCTTCTGAGGACCGAGATGTTCGCCTTTGTGGTGGCCTGCCCTTTACCCCGTGGAGCAGGTCGACTGGGGTGGTCCCGGTTGAATAGGGTGAGTAGTACTGGGTCGAAGATGTCGTCTCAAAGGACCCACGAGCACTCCTCTGGGCCATAACCTTCCCAGTCGACCAGATATTCCAGACGGCGGCGACGGGAGTCGAGAATGTCTCTGACGGAGATGGAGGAGGGGGTTCGTCCGACACCCAGGCTCTGTGGAGAGATTAGACATGGGTGAGTGATAGGGCTTCAGGAGTGAAACATTTGGGTGAAGGCTGAGTGAAATCGAGGTAAGTCACAAGGTTGATATGGCTGTTGATGAAGAAGGGACCAACGGGACCATAGCGTGCGGCAGACGTGATGAACGTGGGAGACGTGGAGAACTTGGGAGACGTGGAGAACTTGGGAGACCTGGAGAACTTGCGAGACTTCGTTGGGGACCTGTTAAGTCTAGTGGGTAGGTAATACTTTGAGTACGTATACGTACATGCGAGACCAGACAATGACTGGGGGTGAGCGTGAGTCTTTTGTTGTGCCGTTATTTAGAGTGATGATGAGGAGCAGGAGACGGTGATTAAAACTCTGGCGAGTGTGAGCAGGGTGCGGGCGTGGTGTGAGATTCTGGTGAATCCGTAACAAGTGCTGATTTATGAAAGAAGTGATTATAATCACCAACACAATTTCTATTTCATTTTATAAACTCAGTTTAGAAAGCTTCCTAAAACACTGTTGCACACCCCTTCATGATAATGGTGTTGCCTGGTAAAAGTTGCCTCTTTCAACAGGATTAAATATCAAACCGTTTAACCAAACCCCAGATCAGAACATAAAACAAAACTTAATCCGCTATTAGCTTTTGTTTTTATTTAATAATGAAAATATTCTTATTATGAAATTGCAAAATAATTATTCTGATGTATAACAGCGTGAAGTATTTTCACTTCCTCTTTACTTCATACAGTGTCTAGCCTGGCATTGTGTTCAATTTGTACTGAACATGAATCTGAAATGCAAATATTCTTAAGAAGAAATGATGCTATTAAGCAGTGAAACTTTATACAGAGTGAGCAATATAAAATTTAACATAAACAATAATTTTAATATAGCAGGGATTTTGACACACATTCAATACCACCAAGTATCACTCTTCTTTTTTTTGCACACAATATTCTATATTCTAATATTCTACATACTGTAACATGCTCAAACCTTTTTGGATATATACATCTTGTCTGACACATTCATCTGCAGCAAGCAAACAGACTAACAAAACAAAAACGGCAACAGTCTTAATTGTTTTTATTTTTTTATTTTTTAACTTCTCCATATCAGCTGCTATGATCAGGAGTTTCTCCTTTTTGGCATCTAATGAACCGTACACAGTTCCCAATTTAAATTTCAAAAGCAAGGCTGTTTGGATTTCCCATTTCTCTGAAATGCTTTCACTTACAGCTATTGTATTTGTTTTGATTTACTAGGATTAACCCCTTGAGATGAACCATACACAAACACAAAAAAAATCTAGTTATGTACATTCAGCCAATAATAACAATTGATAGATTCAATTATGAATAAACATCCAACACAAATAATATAATAATAATATTGCAAGATAAATCTAAACAGGATGATTGACAGATTCAACATTTACAGTCCAATAAATACATTAGTTTACACAATGTGCTTAAATATCCTAAATTATATTTTCTTGAAATGATGGAAATAAAAAAGTCTGAACACCTGTTGAAAGGATTTGATGCTTCTGGGTAAATGTGTGTTTTGGGGATTATGGGAATAATGAACCTGCAAATGTCGCAACTGGCAAATCAGAATGAAGCGTTCCAAAGACCCATGTAATAATACAAAATTTACAAGAATGCAATTATTATATCATTGACATCATCATTTGCTTTAGAAATGAGCTCATTGGTTGGTTCTATTTTCGTGAGGGCAAAATAAGACCACAAAACACCAAACATCAGTTTTTAGTGTATGACAACATTGACAGTTTTACATCTTTATTTTAAAAACCGTATAGATTCTTAATGAGGAATCGGATAAAAAAGCATTTTGCAGACTCATGCTTATATCAACCTCATTACCCACAGATATGTGGTAAGTCTCTTTATAGAAATTATAAAAATGTCTGCAAATGAAAATACATGTGTATGCCTCACAAAAATGTTTAAATTGATTTCTCTGTGTAACCAAAATGTTTTCAGCCTGATGCTATGAAGAGTCCTTTTAATTTCCAGATAACTTTTAAGTTCTTTAGAAAACCATTCATGCTTTGGTATTTTAAATAATCCAGAAAGTCTTTACAGCACTGCCTCTCTTTTGCAGCCTTTTTCTTTCAACAATGAATTTAGCTAAAATTCTCTGCAGTGATTTTTGTAGTACAAGACAAAGATTCCTGATCGATGCCATAAGTAAACATTTTGCCATCTTCACAAAACAAAACTACAAAACCTTGTTGTTAATATTGTTAAATATTAATTATGGATTACTTTGAAATGACAGGCTACTGTGAAAAAACTAACTTTGCAGTTATCTTTTGTTTTACATGGCCAGAACAAGTTCAGCAGATGTACAAGAACTTGGTAGAATGGGAGACTTTTATTGTGACAGCATCTGTAACCTTAACAGCCCGACTGTTTAGACTGTTGGTCAAGAGCAACAGTCAACACAATTAAGAGAAGACATGGAAGCAGGTTTCCTATTTCAACCTCTATGAAGCTGATAGAACACATTTCCTTGGAGACTTTCCCTTTCGTGCCCAAGCCCAGCTTAACCTGACCCGAGCTTATCTCCTCAAATGGGCCAGGGCAAGGTGAAGCAAATTGCACCCAAGCACGACACGGAGCACTCACACTAATAAACAAACCACTTTAGTGGTCAAACCTGCTCGGGCACGGTTCGGAAATGATAGGCTGACCTAGCCCCGCTGACAATACCTGGACTGTTGCCAGTGACTGGCATGTTATTATTCATTTCAGCATCTGACACACTGCCCTCTTTTCCTTTACACTACTGTACCTCCGTCAATATAAACTTACATGTTATTATATCACAGTGTTGTAAATATTTCAATATGTTGTACAATTGTAACTTAATCTATTATATTTGTATTTCCATTTGTGTCCAGTCCGCGTATGGGTTACTTACGTTTATTTTTACATTTAAAATTTGGTTGTTAAATTAGTTTTTGCCATATGGCAGTAAAGTTGGAGCCTATGGTACTTATTACCAAATAATATTTAAAATTCAAGCCCATCTTCATTATGTTTGCATTTACTTACGTTTGCATATATTATATGTTACAAATCATAGTTTGAGATCTTTACCAACCTTCAATTTAGTAACATGACAACGAAGAATAATTTAGTACAATTTATTGGTACATTGCAGATATTAGAAAATATTTACATTTAGTCATTTAGCAGCCGCTTTTATCCAAAGCGACTTACAAGTTGGGTAAACAATGGAAGCAATTGGGTCAAACATTGGGACAACAAAAAGCATAAGAACAATAAAAACATGTCTTTCAAAGCCTACTACAGTGTACAGAGCCAACTTTAGTTGATTAAGCTTAAATAAGCATGCAATTATTTATTTAGCTATTGTTGAAAAGATATTGAAATCAGAAATGATCGGTCAGGTGCAGACGGACGAGATGTGTTTTCAGCCGATTCTTAAAGACTGCGACATAATCTGCTGATTTTGTAGCAGCAGGCAGATCATTCCACAAGTGTGGAACCAATCCAGAGAAGGTCCTTTAGATCCGCAACGTAAGCCACAGATGACCGTGGAGGACGACCATAAACCCCATAGACCTGCCGATAGCTTGTGCAGTGCGCTTCGTAGCCATCAGAGCGAAGTCGGTCGATGTCCTCAGATCCCTCGTGGCGTCCGCCTCCAGGCTGCCGGTATCCAGCGACTAAAGGATCTTAGCCTGGAAAACCTGCAGCACCGCCATTGCGTGCAAAGCAGAAGGCGCTTCCCCTGCAGATGCGTAGGCCTTATCGGCAAGGTGGGCAGTGAATCTACACGGCTTCGACGGCAGGCCTAGGTCCGAGCCCAACGAGGTGGTGGAAGGGCACAAATGAGAGGCGAGGGTCTCCTTGACGGGTGGCATGCGAACATAACCATGGACCTCAGCCCCGGCCACGTTGGCGAACATTCCCTGCGTAGCAGCATGAACGTGCGCCGACTGAGAAGCAGACCACGATTTCACCACGTGCTCGTGGACACCCAAGAAAAATGGCCTCATGGACGTGGCCTGATGGCCGCCCGCTTGAAAGAACCAGGAGTCGAGCTTACTTTTAGCCGGCTTCTCATGAGAACTCCAGTTGAGGTCCAGCTCATTAACGGCCTTCTCGAGGACCCTCAAGAACTCCTCGTGGGGGTCCGGGGTGCTCTCCCGGTCGGGGCGATCCTGCTCTGACCCTGCCTAGTCCTTGTCCGAAGCCCAGATGGACATGGAGTCATCGTCCTCCTCGACGTCGAAAGAAACAGCCTCCGTGATGTGAGGCGGGGGACGAAGTCTCTCGTCGACGTAGAGGATGGGGAATGAGGTGACTGCAGATGACGGCGACCCAGGGCCGGGTCGTCCCCGCTGCCTCGTGAAATGGTCAAGAGCAACCAGTTGGCGGCTGTGAGCCTCGACCCTATGAGTTGATTGTTGTATACGAGATGGTTGTTCTAGTCATCGTTGTTCTCATTGTTCCATTTTCTTCCTCTATTCACGATTTCTGTCTAAAAGCAACAAAGACACAAAATAGACATTATACAACTTTGTCATACTTTATGTCAAGAGTTTGGGGTAATTGTAAATAACCCTCTGCCTTTGAATAATCTCTGTTGTTGAATCCCATATGGATCTAAACACACCTTCATCCATTTTGCCTTCACTTTTGGTCCCCTTTCCCTCTTACTGTCAATCTTAGCAGCAGCAACAACACAAATCAGGAATCAGTTTACTTAAATGGACATATTGTTGATGTTTTCACAAGAATACATTCACTTAAAGATTAAAGCGGAAGGAAATGACAATATTATAAAGGAAAACAGTATTATTTTAGAAGGATGCCTACTCACAGAATCTCAGGCTGACAGAGGGTGGGAACAATTCAACCTTACCAATGCATCTAGTGTTTCACTGGTTTCTTTTTGCATAAACAATGTTCTGCACGTACCCATGATTGTCCTTTTAGACGGCGCTTATGTTAAATTGTGTAGGGCAAATCACGTAGATCATTAATGTAGAGCAGGTAATCCTTATTATATCGTTGGGTGAAATTAAAACACAAACACACACAATAAAAAACAATGCAATTATAATGAATCATTTTAGCTTTAAAAATTCACATATCAACAAATGCTGTTTTATTACAAAGTCATTTTTAATTCTTAATACTGATTGGCCATGATATTGGCTAACATTTCTTTTGGTCCACCTGTTTGTCTTTGGGTCTTGCAAATATTTATCATATAAAAAGTATTAAAAAGAACTTGTCATAATTTAAATGTCCACTCCAGAAAGTGTCACACTATTTGTTTGGGGTCTCAGAGACCCCAGTTATTCGATATGTACAAATGTGACTTTCATATGTATTTGATGTTTTTTAACCATTCATCTGATCTAATTTTGGTGTAAATTGATCAATAATGAAAAGTTTTAAACTTTAAATTCTACATTGGTGTTATCCTTACTCAAAATATTGGTGCGTGTAATGTCAAAGTAATAAAAGTCGAAAGATACTGGTATTTCTTTTTATGTTTTTTACATGTAGGATGATTGTTGAAATCAGAAAATCACACAGACATTTCCTACATTTCTTTAACATATGTTTCATTTCGATTTCTCATTTGGGTGTGTAAGTCATCAAATCCAACCTTTTATTATCTTAATTACTGTAATGTTGCCTACAAAATATCAACATGTCAGCCACTCCTAGAAACTATTCACTGAACAAAATGTTAGACAGCAAGGTAAGTTGTAAGTGTGGAAAACCATGTCAATTCTATTAATCGAAAGCATAATTGAAATTACAATATCAGGGGAAGTGGAGATGGTGCTCTAGTGGGTTAAACCACTGAATTGGTAAATCAAAAGGTTGCTGGTTCGATCCCAGCAGCCACCACCAGTGTGTCCTTGAGCAAGACACTTTACTCCATGTTGCTCCAGGGGGATTGTCCCTGTAATAAGTGCACTGTAAGTCGCTTTGGATAAAAGCGTCTGCCAAATGACTAAATGTAATTGACAGTTAATAGGTTTTGGTTATTGTGCAGCATTTTACTAAACGAAAGGTAATGGCGCCCCCTGCTGTTACATGGGACAATACACACATGTAATAAATAACTAAAGTAAATATTGTAGATTCTCTTAATCAAAGTTTTGCTTTGCTTGTTTTTACCCTCAAGAAAACAAATAATAGTGTAGCACAAATTTATAATGTATGGAGGTATCCAAAAATCTGCACCTCCTCAAGACCGACAAATGTTGGCGGAACTGATTTTGTGGGAACGTCTCTCAAATACGTAATAAACATTAAGGCTTTGTCAGTGTGGCTCAATTATATACGAAAATGATGGATTGCCATCCATTCTCCATATCTGCTTCTCTATCATATAGTTAAAATAATTTATAAAATAAAAGTTAATACTATAACTGTTTTTTAATTAATTGTATTCCTGTAGATAAAACAGCAGGTATTTTTGTCTTCAAATTGTTTCTTTATTTGTGCAAAACGACAAACAAAATGTTTTTCTATTCGGCTAAATAAAACTGAACCGCTGTTCCTTTAAACTGAGCTCGCTCGTCGAGCTTAGGTACCACGTCACAGCATATGACCTGCTTTTGAATTACATTTTTATTTCTTCATTTTCTTGGCCAGGAGTTTACACATGGGACAGATGATTACTATCTAAAAACATCTCACAGAATACGTGATAATGTTGTGTATAAGAGATCGGTGTTAAACTGCTGAGCACAGAGTTGTGTTGACGCAGAGCGGTCACATGAATTTGAACCGAAGATGGCGGATCAGAGCTCACCAGCATCGGAGCACCAGAGCACCGAAGTTGATAAAACTTTACTTTCATCTAATGAACTCCTTAAACCCCTCATGAAGGGAAACGATGGACATATTGCCAATAGTCCGGAAGAGTCGCTTTCTCCGGCCTCAGTCATTTACTTTAAGGAGGCGCTAACTTATAACTCAAGTATACAGTTTTCAAAAACAAGCTCTTCTGCCTCACCAGTGAGATATGATTTCCAAATTGAGAAGACCAAGAAAACGAGAAGTGAGTAACTTATATGATCGTTTGTTTATGGCTTAATTTTACATACTGTTGTAGTGTTTGTTACACGTTAGCTTTCTGCAGCAGTATTTGATACGTCCAGCACTTTTTTCAATGTCAACAACATTGCAACATGACAGCCACTACAGTGTCTATGCACGTTTGCAATGTGCGGCTCAGTCTTTTATAGCCTATTTTTCTGCAATTTATTACGGAAGTCTCGCATATTTAGCATTCATAAAACAGCCATAGCGTCCTCTGTACCCGAGCTCATGCTTACAGTATTTTGAGGTAACGTTACTTCCGTTTTTGGCTTTAGTGTGGAGATGTGAAATACACTGTGGCGCTGTCAGTGATGTAGTGACCTGCCTACATGAACGGCATGTGTGGCATTATAAAGAAATACACTTGCAATGATAAAAAATGATGTCACTTAGTCAAAGAAGGCAGCCAATTACATTTTAAGACAACTGCTTAATGTTTTTAATGATTATTATAGTATGAAGGATTATAGTTGCAATTGCAAAGTAATTGTTTTCTTATGTCAAACAAATTAACTAGCAGGTTATTAACTAACTAACTTATTGCACAAGCGTCATGACTAAATGCGTCATTGTCTTTTTTGCAATGTGTTGTACCAAAGTACAGTTCAATAACTTCATTGAGTTGAATTGGTAGAAGATGTGATTTGTGTGGTCAATGTGGGTCAATGATGTATAATGACCGGTGTGACCAATAATAGCAATAACTTAAATATCTAATTTCTCAGGGCTCTAGACCAGCGGTTCTCAAACTTTTTTGGCTTCAGTACCCCTTTTTAGGATTTTTTCAAGCTAATTACACTAATGACCTGACAATAACATTTTAGTTTAGAATACAGGGAAATGAGAATCAAAATCTAAATGTATTCCTTTATTTTTTATGCATCTTTGTGTAGTCCTTATTCATATAAAAATACTAATATCATAATTTATTGATTTTCATTATTCATTACTAAATGTCAGTATTTCTCACGTACCCCCTGCAGTACCCCAGCAGTACCCCCGGGGGTTACGCGTACCCCCATTTGAGAACCACTGCTCTAGACAAACACTTGAGAGAAGTGGCACCGGTGCTAGCAAGTTATTCAGTTGGTGTTGCCAGACCTTAATTTGATACCCCCAGAGGTCATGGATGAATCCCTTAAACTTAATTAAAAAGTGTTTAAAACATTAATAAACTAATTAGTAATAAATGCAAATCATTGTTTATGGTCTAATAATTTTTATTGTATACGTCTCTTTCAACACTTTACCACATAGAGGGTTTTCACGACGCGTCATCAATCTGGAAGTCGGCCATGTTGGAGGCACTGAACGTTAACAACGATATTGAACCGAATGGAAATCACAAATTTTGATGTTGAAAAATTCTTCTTCTTCAGAAATAACTTTGAAAATAAAGATCTTTATTGCAAGTCGATCACACCCGAGAATCGCTATAGCCATATGCTGTAACATCACATGCAGTATAATTAATTATTTTCTACTCGGAACTTCACGCACCAGTCAGCAATATTAACGTTGTATGTAGTTTAACTTAAATCTATTCTACATGGATGTAAAAACACATTCATTGGTAAAAATCCCTGTAATACATATAAGTGGCAAGCTATTTTATTAAGTAGACATCATTTAGTTAAAAGGGACCAGATTTGTTAACGAGTGTATGTTTAAATATTGATAAAAAAATCTACCAAATGTTTTCTATGAGTATCATAGAAAACTTTTCTATGTGCATCACTTCATAACGTCGCTTGTTTGAAGATGACAAAAGTTTCACTGTAGACATCGTCCGATGCCAATTTGGTAGACATCACCCAACCCTACTCACACTTTGGAATGCACACGATTTACACAAAAAGGTGAAAACTGTAGTGTTTGAGGCTCACGATATGTCATTTCCATTTACAGACCTCTTATTATTAATCCATGCCTAGGTAAATACATTTTCCATTCTATGGCACCTTTAAAGTTTAAACACATGTTTCCTGCATTAGCTTTACATGCATACAATAAACACATCACATTTCATTATCTTTGCTGTTTTGTATATATAGTACTATAGTGTCTGATGCTTGAAAATACCATAAATGGCAGCATAAAAAGATAATCCTGAAAATAACACATCTGCACATTCATTTAAACTATTATTTGTTGTTTTTGTCTATATTTTTCACCTCTGTATATAGTGCATTATTGTTTTTATTTAATTTTCATTTTTTTTATCTTAAAAGACCCAGTCTTTTGCTGTTGTAGAGGCTTTGATTATGTTTTTTGGGTGTGTAACAATGGATTTTCATGTTTCTAATTTCAAAAAATGCCTTACATTTCACATATTTCAAGGCAACTATATAAAGTCCCTCCTGTGTATGAAGATGTCCCACCCATACCCTATCAGCGAGCTTCCGCTTCTAAGGCTGTTGTGATTGGTCGGTCCCCCTCTCTGTGGACGTGTTTTCATAAGCTCTGGCTTTGAGCAAAAAACATACAATTGTGTCAACTTCACTTCATCAGTTAAAAACATGAGTATCCATCGAAGTGTAACGGAGGTCTGCCAGTGCATGTGCAAACGTCAATCTTTGTTAGAGATCGCAATTTGTGTTTTATTTCACCTCTTTCATCTATGTTTGCACCATATGTATACTTTCTTCTGCACTAAGCTCCTGACACTGTGTATCACCGGTGACACAGACTATTGCAACAAGCCTAGATCTGAGTCCTTTCCTTCATACAGAATTTTCATTTCATATGGCTATAGATCCTACATTCCTTGTTGAAGTTCCACTATGGAAGGTTAATATGGTGGAGTTTGTTTTTGTTCTAGAAACAAATTTCCTGCTCTTATGCAGTGTCCAAAACAACTTGTGGTGATGGAGATGCATTTTTTCCTTTATTTCTATGAAATGCTTTCTGACCCCAAAATTCAACTGATTACTGCAATTTTCCATCTGTGCTTTTTGAAGAGTCTTTGGCCAATCAGATTCTTCTCCTCGCTGTGCATTGAGACAATAGATTTTCAACATCTCCATTCCATAAAAAAATCTTGTTCATTGCCCTGATGTTGGAATTTTTTTTTTTTTTAACTATTTCCTTAAAGCCATTTTGTATTTTGTGTAGCTCAACATAACTATATTGCACATCAGAACTTTACACTTTGGTTTTATCCATTGTGACTTATTTTTATTCTCCTGTGCAACAAGAAGTCATGACTGGTCAACATCAAGAAAATACAAATATCATAGGGAATAAACTTAAGAGATATTTTACTCATAATAATTTCTAAGGGTGCCAATAATTGTGACCAGGGTGTATTGGATAATATTCCCCCCACTTCAAATTGATTTACTTATAAGGAAAGAAGGCTTTAAGAATAAATCTGCATTGTTTCTCCTTTTATTTACCAAGGGTGCCAAATAATAGTGGAGGGCACTGTATGTGTACATCGCAATTCTTAAAGTTTGAATACTTCCAATTATATTATTAATTTTAATTTGAAAATCCATATCCTTTGCCCCTTTTTTTACAGGTCTAATAAGGGAGCTGTTTAACAAAATTTGTTATTTTGCATTAGTCCTTATTTGAGGTTAAAGTTTTATTAATAAGGTTTGAATAATAGGTCTATGAATATAAAATAAAGAGCATAAAAATCTACCTAACAATCACTAAGTAATAAAATTTATGACCAGTTTTACTGGTTTCCCAAATATTGTCTTGTATTGTTTGAGACGCCTTGCGTATGTATTGGTTCATCTGTGACATGTCATGTTTATCTGCACCCAATACGCCGAGATTCTCTAAAACATTTTGTCTAATAAACAGTAGCTTTATCAGCTAGAATCTAAATCTAGTCCTGATTACCATGGCCTTCATGTTTCAATTTTGGATCAATAACACCAGCTCCCCCGCCTCCAACAGGCCCCTCGGGTGCTGTGCCCCCTTCACCGTCACCATCTGCTCACGTGACTCCCATGATCCTCCTCAGCATCACAGCAGCCATCTTGGTCAACACCCTCCCATTTGCAGTGTGTTCAGCCAATCGAATTAATGCTAGCGGGGGCTGAAAGGGAGCGAGCTGGAGAGAAAGAGACATCTCTGAGTGTGGCTCGCCTCACACAGCATCTCAATCCACTGGCTTTGCCGAGCCAGAGCAGAAGTGGGGAAGCCTTTATTCACACACCGGATTTCAGCTTTTGTTTCTCGTCCTTGCAACGACGCTGTTAAGCTCGAGGAGAAGAATAGCATCCTTCTGTTAGATTTCTCTCGGACTGCTGTCTGTAATTTAGTGTGTTTTCCTTGCAACCTCCTTTGTTTTCCTTCATCCTTTCTACCGGAGAAGACAGTTGGTTGGATTGTTGTTTTGCTCGTGTTTTGCACTGCATCTGTCTCCTTGCTGAGGACCTCCATCGTGATTGTTATTGTCGTCGCAGCAGCTATCAGCTGAGTCACCATGTCCGATCTGACGCCCCATAGCGATGCCCCCACCCCCACTACTGACAAAATCACACAGGCTGCCAGGGAGACCATCTACCTATGTAACTTCCGCGTGTCGGTGGATGGGGAATGGCTGTGCCTGCGGGAGCTTAACGACATCTCGCTCACGCCTGATCCTGAGCCAGCTCATGAAGGTAGGCGAGCAGAGCATCACTAGTAGGCCTGTGTTGCTCTTACCGTACTGGGCGGTGTTGGCCTAGCCTCTCACCATCATGCTCTCAGCATTCCTGCGGGCATGTTTGAAAATGTAGTTTTAGGGAGTGTTTATTAGAGTTTATTTTCTTGTAGAGTTTATTTTGATTCGAGAAGCATTTCGTTAAATATAAATAAGCTGTCAGTTTTAAAGTTTTAATCTGATTAAACAGTTAAACAAATAGTACAAAATATATGTTAATAGAAAATAACTTAGTTTTGTCAGATTATAGCTCTATTTAAATTATTAAAATCATTGTTCACATTTTTGGAGCAAGCATTGACTTTAAATTCTGAAAATTTCATTCCAATTCTAGTTAGTTTGTTAGTTTTAGAGTTTTTATACGTTTTAATACAAAATAAAAGGCATTTTACAAATGTATATAATTTTTGTTGTTTTATTTATGTCCTTATTTTGAAGAATTTTTTTTTTGCATAGCGTTTGCAGATTACGATATGTTCTTCTATGTTCTACTAATCCAGTCTGTTACTGTAGAGCCAAGGTTTACCTTGCCAGATGTTATAATGCTCCATTGAGAAACACAATCATATGGCAACAGACCTATTGTAAGGAAATGGCTTGAATTGGCTTTGAAAGGATTGATCAATTGGCAGCAGTGAGATATGAGCAGAGGCCACATGGAGGACAAGTCGCATCTCTGCTTAATATATTTCTCCTGCAATGAAAGAGCAAGACAGGCATGTACTAAGATAGGAAATAGACAAAATGATCTGATAAGGTGTCTTTACAGGCTTTCAAGCTTTTAAAACGCTTTGTCTCCTTACCTTGAGAAATAACTGACTTAAAATGCTACCACAAACTTATTAATACCCTATATGTAATGTGATTTACTTTCGATTCACATTTCGCATCTAAAACCGCTAGCTGCACTGCGTCCTCCTTTTTTCCGAAGTGCCTGTACTTTGCGCTCTCCTGGCATCTGTCGTCACTAAGCAACCATGGGCCCAATAGCCCTTGATACGAGGAGATATAAACAAATGATATATGGATTACATGCACTGAAGATACATTGCAATAACTCTAGTAGATTAAGTAATGCTGCAATCATTTGTGTCTCCATTTTCATTGAGCTTGTCTATATTGTCTCCTTGGTTCTTTTCACATGACCTGCGGTGCATTTGTGGCTTTCTGAAAAGTTGAGATTTTTTCATCTTGATGCGACGCCAACCTATGAACGCCTGCCGCGCATCTACATATCAAAATAAGAATATTCGCGGAAAATTCACAGAATGTGAATCGGGCCTTAGACCTCTTCTCATTTCTAATTTCATGATTTATAGTCTGTCATGTTGACATTTACACCGATACAATTTGTGAAGAAGGCCTGTTTCACTGTTTGCAGATCTTTTTGTAATACATTTATGCTGAATTTTGCCTCATCGAGTGTCATTTATGGTTTGATTTGTTTTTTCCTCACAGCCAAGCCACATAAAAGCCTATAGTCCGTTTTCAACTAATAACTTTTTATGCATTTTGGCTGTTCATTTACACTACAACAGCGTTTTGGGGACTGAAAACACACACTTTTGAAAAAAGGGTATCAAGATGCAAGTTTTTGAAAACGACGGCATTATCCTTTCCATGTAAACTCTGAAGGCGGCATTTTCCAAAAATGATGACATCACACATGGGTTTTACACGTTCAGTCTGTAGGCATACAAAGTGTATTAAAAGCACATCTAGCTTAAAAATGGTAGGCACCAGTGTTCCCAACTATGTTCAATGGAAATAGCTAAATCCTGCGCAAAAAGTCGGTAATTGTGGCCAGATAACGTCAGGTGCTAATTTGCATATTAGTGACATCATCACATAGTATCTGACAAGCTAAGCGCTTCAGGTCTGCTTCATATCTCTGCTCTCTGAGCTGTCTTATACATTTTTAGATTAAAACAGTACACCCAAATGCACAATAAATAGGTTCTTAATTACTTATTTTTCTGTTTCTGTTGGGAGACAACAAAAACTATGTATTAGTGAGTGAACTCCAACTGCAGTCACTTTCGAAGAACAGCTAATTCTGTCTGTGTTAATGTTAAGGCGTCCATACAGTCATCGCCTTTTAAATCATAAATGACCAAACATGGTCATTAAGTGATTAGTTCTTGGAAACACTGTACATGCGTATCTCATTCAGTGCGTTCTGAACTGAATGTGCTGCTTCTCCCTGCCGCTCACTGAACAGAGTAGACACAGGGAGAGGTGGTGCTGCGGTGGGAAAGCAAAAACTCGCTCTAGCTGGGGAGTTGAAGTGAAGGAGAATGTTTGCTTAGTCGCCAAGGCTTATTCAGAAAGAATTTTGAAAATTAAGTTGCTAAAGGGGTCTGGAAAGTCGGCAAGTTATAGCACTACAGCGCCATCCACTGACCTGGCATGCATAATACTGCATTTTTATTATTTTTTCCCAGATCCATGTAAATGCAGATCGTTTTGATAAAGCTGTCCTGTGTACTTGAACTTTGAGGCATTTTGTTTGACAGATTATTTTTGATATGTTGGCACTAGAGTCTTACATGACAAATTGAGAATTTTAGTCTGAATTGTGAATGTTTTGCTTTCCAAATATTACTCAAAGCATTTAGTTTGAATCAGAATTGTTAACACATTGGTTACTATCAACACCCTGGTGCTATTATTAGTTTCAGACACATGGTTATTATTCTCCAACCATTCAGCCTTAATGCATTGCTGCAGTGCAGTATGGCAGTGGGAGAAAAAGAGCATTAGCTTGAACAAACCTTTAATGCTTGTTACACCAAAAAATGTAATTCCCTTTTATTGTTACTTTGGTTTACTCCCACGATGTGCATGATCCAATCCTCTTCTGCTTTGTTTTCTGTTTTCCATTGCCTTTTGCAAAGACTCATGGGAGGATTTCACAGATTTGGTGGAGCAAATGCAAATGCTTGATGAGTTTAAAGGTGCGTATGGTGGCTTCATCCTCCCCAGTCCAGCTCATCCAGATCGCGGACACCATCCTAAAACTAGAACAGGCGTGGCCGTGCAGCCCTGTCTGTACTGAAGAACAGCCCCCCCGAATGACACATTGGCACCACAGCTTTGGCATCTTTAGCCCCTATGCTGATTATTGTCCTTCTTTGCATCTCTTTGTCTCTCTTTCCCGTTCAGTTTCAGTTAATAGTTTTGATTTATTTTCCTTAATGGCAAATATCTGACTATTCATTTGGCTGAATTGCTGTTGTATGGCCTATTTTGTCTCACCATTCACGTTTGTCTTGGCTGTATGGCTACTGCATCCTTTTTTCTGGCTAATTTGGCTTTTTTCTTGCATGGTTTTACCAGTATTTCATCCTAGCAGTTTATAGTTCTTCAGATTTATCCACTGCAGACTCTCTGAGAGTCTTTGATTGTCAGTTTCAATTTTAATGTATCTTTTTCCTCATAATTCTAAAACAATCTGTCTATTGTGATGTGTAGTTTCAAGGCATATCTCACCTTAAGTCCTAACTATTTTGCGAGGTAGCTGATTCATGAATACAATCATACAATCATATTTGTACATTTAAGTAATATTTTCTTTTGGCCCAGTGACGTTATGTTTAGGGTGGGGTTAGGGGAGGGGCCTCAGTATAGCTTTTTTCACATGATCTTATGTTTTTGTACGAATAACATGAGATCACGTTGTTAGTTTTGACATTCAAATGACTTCTCCTGAATTATTTTTCCTGCCTTATGTTATATAAGAAGTTAAGAAAAAGTATTTTTGGTGCATTGAAAATTCACTGAGAAGATGAGCTTATTTGACATTGAGTCAAGCTTCTGTGCTTTTGTTAAATACACGCAAGACTTTTCAAAGAGAACTAATTTTGGTTATACTGTAGGGTCATCTCTCAATATAAACAGTCACTGCTGTTGGCTAATGCAGACATGGATTGAAGAAATAGTTCAGTCTACAATGAAAATCCCATTATCATTTACTCACCCTTAGGTTGTTCTAGACCTGTATAAATGTTGTTGTTCTCCTGAACGCATTTTTGGTTGAACTGTTCCTGTAAGTGTTGTCGTGAGGTGAGGCTTGAGAACAGAAACTAGAAACTTAATTCAGTAAAATGAGTGACTTTTGGTTTAAAAAACTGATTTGTTGTAGGTCTGAGTGAGATTTGGAAATTCTGAAAATAATGTTTTTTTGTGGGAATCTGTGCTGTTTGAACCAGATATTCCCAGTGTATGAGAAACCATGTAGCTAGCTACATGGCAAGCAATAGAAAGTTAACTTGTAGTCTTCCAAAACACTTACCCAGACCCTCATATACGGCTTTCTTCATGTCGCAGACCTGTTAAATACGTTGTTTACTCAAAATAATAGAATTTCATTATACCTTGTCCAATGTTTTAATGCACTCCCATCCCTGGATTTCTGTTTAACTCTAGATCCGAAGGACCCTATTGCCATCGAGAGGCTTAACCTGATGAACATGGCCAAGCTGAGCATCAAGGGTCTGATTGAGTCTGCATTGAACCTGGGACGCACGCTGGACTCTGATTACGCCCCTTTGCAGCAGTTTTTCGTCGTCATGGAGCACTGCCTGAAACACGGACTTAAAAGTGAGCACAGCAATTCTATCCACAGATGAGAACCTCTGGTCCAAAATTTTCTCCTTTAGTGTTTTGAATATGGAACAAAAGATGACATCATGGTTTTGAGGTTTAATGCTCAGTAAATCTGAATCTACATTACGTAATATTTTTCTCAATATTATGTTTGGAAGGTAAGAAGACATTCCTTGGTCAAAATAAGTCTTTCTGGGGTCCTTTGGAGCTGGTGGAAAAGTTGACTCCAGAAGCAGGGGAGATAACAGCCAGTGTCAAGGACCTTCCTGGGCTCAAGTGAGAAAAATGCTTTTAACCCAAACACGGTGTCTCCTTCACTTTAAGTCTTTGTTTGTGACTCTGAAGTTATTCTTTTCCCCAGAACTCCATTAGGAAGAGGCAGAGCATGGCTTCGCTTGGCATTGATGCAGAAGAAGCTCTCAGATTATATGAAGACCATCATCAATCGAAAAGATTTGCTGAGGTACAGTTCATGATGTTGGTTATCCATTTGTTGCAGTTGTGGTCTTGCTTCCACAGTTTTCTAATGTTCTCATATTTGCCGCTGTTGTTTTCTTCAGTGAATTCTATGAGCCCAACGCTCTTATGATGGAGGAGGAAGGAGCGGTGATCGCTGGGCTGTTGGTGGGCCTGAATGTCATTGATGCTAACTTGTGCATGAAGGGAGAAGATTTGGACTCACAGGTATCCATTACTTACCGTTTACTGTACAGTGAGACAATGAAGGACCACAAATAATGAAATACAGCTGTATCTTGATGCATTTGAGATACATTTCCGGATACATTTCTATAAAGCGTAATGGCCAACAGGTGAATTCCTTTGTACTTTTCTTTTGTACTTTCTTTAGGTTGGAGTCATAGATTTTTCCATGTATCTGAAAGATGGAGCTCACAGCAGCAAAAGCACAGAGGGGTGAGTTCACATTTCACTTTCATATTACGCCAGATGTGTAGGTCTCATATGGTTTTGTAGCTGTGGTTTGGAAAGCTCCTATGAAGTTGTTCTTTGATTGCAGTGACGGACAGATCACAGCTATTCTTGACCAGAAGAACTACGTTGAAGAGCTGAACAGACATTTAAGGTGCAGTCAACTTGACCTAATATCAGCTCTTAATGAGATAATTCACAGAAAAATTTAAGTTCTGCCATCATTAACTCACCCTCTTGTCATTTCAAACCTTTATGGCATTCTTTCTTCATGGGGAACACAAAAGAAGATATTTTAAAGAATGTTGGTAACCAAACAACGCGTGGCGGCACCCATTCACTTCTATTGTACAGACACAAAGCCATTGCAAGTGAATGGGCACCATTCATTGACGTTGTTAAGTAACTCACATTCTTCAAAATATCTTCTTTTGTGTTCCGCAAAGTTTTGAAAACAGCTTTGAAATGACAAGAGGATATAATGAATATAAATTAATAAATGATGATAGAATTTTCATTTTTAAGTGAACAACCTCTTGAACAAATGGTGTTGTGGTCTTGTCTAGCTGCATGATTAATCTCAAATTCTCATCTTAATTCCCCTTTCACAGTGCGTCCGTGAATAACCTGCAAGCCAAAGTAGACGCATTGGAAAAATCCAACACAAAGCTTACGGAGGAAGTGGGTAACATTCATTGTGCAGTACAAGATAACTAACAGAATCAATATAATGTTTTACACTCTGTCCACATGTGGTTTAGTGTTGTTCTGGGTTTGTTAAAATGTGATTATAGCTCAGTTGAACACATAAATTCATCAGCTAACCTTTTATTCAGCTTGCCGTTGCAAACAACAGGATCATCACTCTGCAGGAGGAACTGGAGAGAGTGAAGGAGGAAAGCTGTTATTTAGTGGAATCTAGTCGCAAGGTTAATTTTTGTTTTTAACCCACACTAATAGTGTTGAAGTATGGATTGTTAACAGTGATTTACTTGCTTAGCAATCGTACTGTTCTTGATGCTCATTCCTTAGCAGAACCCACAAGCTTACTTTTAAACTGTAAACTTACAGAATTTTTGACCTGTATTTCTTTTATAGGCATCAAGAGCAGAGGGTACTGCGAATGGTCAAGTACTTGGAGAAACTCGCAAACAGCTCAAAGAGGAGACTCAGCTCAGACTGGTGGGTAATACATTATGTGTAGGGCATGGGGTATAAGTGACAGTCCTATGCCACCATTAAACATGTCAAAAAATTATTGAAAATAAGCTACAGATGTGGCTGTACTGTACAGTATAAAGTAACGACTTACTTGTTGCGAAAGTGTCAGGTTGGTGTTTCTTTATTTGTTAAGCTTGTGCTAATGCTGTTTTTAATCAAGCAAAAGTGATCACCATCTACTTTCAATTTATAGAAAATATTTTGAAGGAAAAAACTCAATAATCAAGTAATATTCAAACATACAGTTGATGCTTTTTCAAAGTTAAAGCGATAGATCACCCAAAAATGTATATTCTGTCATCATTTACACATCTTTGAGTTGTTACAAATATGTATGAATTTATTTGTTCTGATGTGAATATTTGGAAGAATGCTTTAAACCAAACAGTTCTTGGACCCCATTGATTACCATAGTTGAAAAATGTAGGACAGCAAACAGTTCTGGGGGACCTTTTTTTCCTACTATAGTAGTCAGGGGTGGCCAAGAACTGTTTGGTTACATTTACGCATTTGGCAGACGCTTTTATCCAAAGCGACTTACATTGCATTAACCTATACATTTTACATGGGTATGTGCAATCCCCTGGGATCGAACCCACAACCTTGCGCTCTTACCACTGAGCAACAGGAAAGCTAAGTTACAAGCGTTCTTCCAAATAATTTATTCAGCCGAACAAAGAAATGTATACAGGTTTGGAACAACTCGAGAGTGAGTACTACATGACATAATTTTGGGGGGTTGACTCTCTCTTTAAATTTGAAATCTACAAGAAAAGAAAAAGCATGATGCTTCTGTCTGTGTGAAACAGCGCCTGTGAAATTCTGTCATAGGTTACTGGGGATGTTAAAACATTTGCGGTTCTCTTTAAGGAAAATTCTTGATCAGCTAGATCCTTCTTAAATTGTGTTTCGTTTAGGATGTCGAGAAGGAGCTAGAGCTGCAGATAGGGATGAAGCAGGAGATGGAGTTGTCTATGAAGATGTTGGAGAAAGACATCTGTGAAAAACACGATGCTCTGGTGGAGCTCAGACAGCAGTTAGATGACATGCGTTCACTCAACCATGAGCTTTCTGTCAAGTCGCAGGTATGAGAGACGTTCATAAACAAGCCTCCTTCCTTTGTAACATAGCATGAAACCTCTTTTCCCAGCACGGCATGCCTGCTCTTAGAAGATTACTTAATGTATTACAAGTCAAATAATGATTAAGTTTAGTCAGATTAAAAACACTCAAATTTGTATGTACCGGGGTGAAGCCATCAGACATGTGAACACACTTGCTCTAAAAATGTTAAGGATGAATTTCATTTGATTAAATGTTTCCACAGTGTATTTTATGTCCATGCTTATTACCATGATTATGTAATTTATGTGAAATGTCATGTATTAGTGGTGTGTTTTTGACTTGTAGAGTTCTGAGGGTAATGCAAAACAAAAGAGTGACATCATCGGCCGCCTTGAGGAGAAAACAAACCAGATGGCAAATGCCATTAAACAGCTGGAGAGCAGGTTTGAATATCTTACTCTTCACATACACACATACTGTAAACCAGGAGCAATTTTAAACTGAGAATTTATGCATTGAGGCAATTACTATTTAAAATGAGATTCAAGAGTTTGAGACTACTAATGGAAACTATTTGATCTATTAAATTATTTAGTGTTATAGTATCAAAGTCAAATCGAATGAATTTCATAATTTTGCTAAGATATTCTTAGTGACCCTTAAGGTTGCATTATTGACAATCTTCCATTGACTTGGCATTGTTCAAATCTGAGGATTCATAACAGGTTTGAATTCAATTGTAAAATTCATATTTGATGTGGTCTCAGGATTTAGGACCCCACTGTAAATACTGTCACATGTCTTTCCTAGGAAGGTGATTATTATTTAGGGTAGGCAGATTATCTTTGCTTGGTTAAACATTATTTAATGTTCATTATATCGTTGGTGTCCTTTTTAAACCTTGTATGTCCAAATTCTCATTCCATTTTTGAGGAAATAGAAGAAAATACAGTGCTTTTTAAATGGTTAAATACTGTGTCGTCAAAGTTGACAAGCACTTTTTAATTCTTTATAATATCGAGATGTTTACAAAACCCATTGACAAACTTAAAGGGGGAATAATAAACACGAAAAATCACGAAATATGGAGATACAAGGTTTCAGAAGGACAGCAGCACAAGATAAACAAATGCATGACAGGTTCACTTTTCAATTCTCACGAATGTTGCTGCCTCTCAATGGATGGCAATAATCTTGTCCTACAGTAACTTATCTCCTCATCTCTGTCTTCTGTGAATCATTTCTTTGGTCTTTTTTCTTCATTTGGTCTTTTTCCCACGCTCGTTTTCTTCTGTTTCTACTCATTTTTTCCTGAGCAGCGAAAATGACATGGCCAAACAGGCACGGAACTTGAACACAGCTGCTGAAAAACTCCTGCAGAGGCAGCAATAAACTTATTGCACCCGGATAGTTTCCAAAAATGCCTAAATAAAAAACAGATCTTCAGTTTGATTTTGCATAACATAGATGACTTAGGTTATTTATTTTATTAAAGGGTTTCAGATCCATTGCCGTTATTTTGTTATGGAATGAAAACTACGGATTTTGCTTCTGTGTCCCCCGCATCATCTTTCAATATTGTACAGTCAACTCAGTGCTCCTGTCTCTAGTCTCCCTATGTGTGTTTTAGCAGAAGTCAAACGCAACTGTTTCGGCCAATCTTACAAATGGCCTGTTTCCAAATACACATGGCTTGGGGTCAGTTATGCACATTTCAAGTCATGGAAATGCATATCTATTATTCTATTTCTCTTCTTCTCAATACTGTAAGGGGCTGGCAGAATGTCGGTTCCTTAATAAAAACCATAACTCAGTTCAAAACAGCATGGGGAAACTTTCCTAAGAAAAACATACAATCGTTGTACAGAACAAAGAATGCGTCACCATATTATTAGGATTTATTTGTCAACACTCATTGACTGTATTCCAACCCTTGTTTAAAAACATGGACCTGAATATTTGACCAACTTTCCTAAGTTTCACAATGTTGGGTGCTTTGATAGATGCTCAAGCCAAACATACTAACTGAATATGATTCTTAAAGGCATATTCAGGAGGTTTTGTTTGCTTTTTTGCAAGAAATGATGTGAGTGCAAGATTGCGTGCCTAAGTTTTTTTTCAAAGCTTAATGTTAAAGCTTTGGAACACACTGGAAGTTGATGCCTATTGTTAAAAGAACTTAAAACCAGGCTTTATAAAATCTACCAACATCTGGATGATGAAATCATCTACATTGTGAATGGACTGAAGTGTATGTAAACATAACTTAGATGTGAACTGTAGTACAAACATAGCTTAATAAAAAAACAGAACCTTCTCGGACTGCTTTGCTTTCTTTAGCGTTTACGGTTTCTGCCCCAGCCGTGAGCATCCTCCTGTTTTCCAAGCGTCCTTTACGATCCTCATTTAGGTCTTCATTATGCTTTTATGATTTCATTCATCTTCCTTTTCGATGGGTTTTAGTTTTCATTTCACCTCATTAAGTTAATGTGGCCCAACTTCAGATGTAGGAAGGCGGAACGAGAGCGAGATCTGGCGGAGGAGGCTAATCGATTGTTCAAGCAGGAGTTTGGGGACAAGATTGAAAGTCTGCAGCAAGAGGTGGAACAGTTACGAAGACAGAGGTAAAGAGATTGATGTCGCTGGGGTTTCCCAGACATTAAAACGAATGCTTGACCGGTGTTTAAGATCACCAGTGCCGGTATCTAAAGAAACTGAAAAATGGCAGATATAATGCAGATAAGTAATTATACTGCACTATGAAATTTGATTTGCAATAGATCAGTTTTGGAGCAGGGTTTCAGGAAATCGAGAGAGCATCACGGCAGCCACAGTTCTGATTCTCTGTTAGGAAAAACGCCACCACAGAGAGATATAAAACAACATGTGGAGGAGATCAGAAAAGTAAGAGTTGCTTTGTGATTTCTCAGTTATTCTGATCTGGAAGGTTTTCACGTGTTTATTGTTCTATATGTACAACATACTGTTTCCTGAAATTCAATTTTTTTTTGGTTTATTTAGGAGTTAGAAAGCGTCAGAAAAGAAAATGACACACAACGCACTGTGCTTGAGGAAAAGTCGAGCCTTGGATCTAGTTTGTAAGTCTTTATAAACACTGAAACAAACACTAAACATGTATACATTTATCTTTTCCATTATTATTAATAGGAAAACTAAAACTGTCTTTTTCTTAGGACACTGTCACATGAGGGCGAACAGATGCTGCATTTAACTGTCAGTTATCCTTGTAATTTTTTTATCTTAGCTGAAATTCCTTGCAATGTTATTTTAACATTTTTCTTATTTGGTAGGATCAGTCTGAAGACCTAGACCCTTCAATCTGTCATATGTGTGAAAACCAAAACTCACTGACCACACCTAAGGTACCAACGCAATCTGTACCTTAGCAGACGTAAAGATGATTTTATTAAGCCTGTTAAATGTGCATGAATTGTTTTAACCCAATGACTAAAACAGAATGTAAATGGTTTTAATGGAAGCAAAGACAAGTCATTCTGTACTGTTAAAAACGTCAGAAGTTATACATATATATGTTCATGAATGTATGATGTATTTTAAATCCCAGATTCTAATGTGGTCTTGGATTGAAAACCGCACTATGTATTTTTCAAAATATTTATTATATAGGATTGATGGTCATATTTCTCATAGCGGTTTTCTGCATTAGAGAAACATTCTCCTTTTCTTTAAAAATTTCAGAAGCAATGTAAGAACTGCAGTGGTGTGTTTTGTGAGAAATGCATGGCTAAAGAACTTCCTCTGCCTTCCTCCATCAACCCTGAACACGTGTGTGATGTCTGCTACTCGCAGTTACTGCAGCAGTATGCCTCCACACCATCCTTAGACACCTGAGAGCATAGACTGTTCTATCAGCACCAGTAACGGGTTATTAATCGATAAAGTGCAATTTAGATTTAGAAATATTCTGCTAATCAATCAGTACCAGACATTTCAATTATTTGCACCCATTGTTTGCCAAAAAGGGATGATATAAGCTGTTTAAAATGAGTATATCAACATGTAATTCTTAAGGATGAGTGACTGAAGCTGTCCACCAAGTGGATTAATACAGATCTTCTACTTGAATTATCTCCATGCCATTTATGCTTTTCAAGTGTTGATAAACAACAACATAATAATAATCAAAATAAAAGGATGTATATAAAATATATTTTTTAGCTTGTTAAAACAATTGAACAAGCAAAGCACATGTACTAAAGGTTGTTTATTCAAGTTTAACATTCATGAGTTTATAATACATATTGGGTGTGTACACAAAGAAACTTGTGATGTTCTTTCAATGCTCATAACTTGATTTTGGAAGCTGAGCCAAGTTCAGATCATATTTGTTTGTAAAGTTTGAAAGAGAGTTTTATGCCTGCTTGTTGCAATAAATTTTATTATAATGTGCTTTACTCTGTCTGTTTATTTTTATATAGGTAGTTGATCATGTGGTGACATAAGAACATGCTTTATAACAGTTAATTTTTATAACATTTTAGTCTAAATCTACAAATACTTTTAAAATCCATCTTTATCACAAAAAGACTGGGAACATAAGTATTGGAGGCAAAAGCTGATAAAACACCTACCAAAACAGGTAAAATTATTATCATGCAGACTTTCCTTGACACATTTATATGAATTTTAAACAAAATGATTTTGACTAAAGTTTATTGTTACTTGCATAACCTACTCAATGCAAACAACCGTTATGGATAAAATGGCAGAAGCCAGAACTACTTTTAAATTTGCATAAACTACATGCTTATATGGTTTTATTATTACTGTCCAAAAATAATCCAAGGCAATTTAATAACATTATCTTTTAATGTTGAGTCATCACACACAATGTTACATGACGGTTTAAAAGAAGTTCACTTGGTCTTATTCTTCCTTAGTCGGTGGAGAATTAAGAAACAACTCGATGTATCGCTCCACTGGATGACACAAAAAAACAAAAATACCAGGAAACATGGTTAAATGTTATGTTTGTAATTACAGAATTTTTACAATGTTGCTACAAGTGATACTTTTAAGCAACAATTACACTGATATAAATTGAACACAAATTTGTTATTTGCATCACTTACTTATGTACTCTCTGTCTTTGGACATGGCTGATACTGCATCCTGATGTGTTGTAAAATAGGCCTCTGCCTCACCAGTGGGTCGTCCACCAGGACCATACTCTATAAGAACTTTGTCCATTCTGATGGGAGAGAAAAACTGCCACAGAAATACCACCTTGGTCATTCAGTGTAGAAAATGTTATTCACATTAAGTGGGTAAAAAAACTAATAGTCTTGGTGACTTAGAAATAAATAAATATAAAAGTTAAATATCTGTTATGAGAAGGAAAAAACAAGAGATGAGAATACACCAAATTAAAGTTCATATCAAAGTTTTAATGGCATTAATTAAAATCAAGTGAACGCTTACATTAACAATGTCATCTGCTGTACATCCATGGGGTAAACCTCTCATGTGAATGAGATTATCAGGCTTTAAGGAACTTTGATGTGTTGTTGACAGTGGGTTTGCTGAGCATTAAAAAAAAGAAACACAGTGATCTTACACTTGGCATAACACAAACAATATTGCCAAGTTTGGGTGTAAAGGGACAGGACATAATTCACTCAATGAGCATCTCACCAGTTCTCGCCTTGTGCGATGAGGATGTGTGCACAGGACTTGCTGTGTTTCCTGAAGTCACATTTCGCCCTCTTCCATTCTGTGCCTGGATCTCACTTTTTCTGCAGCGGAAGATCTCAATGTACCTGTACACATAATCAAAAACAGTGTGTCAAACTTAATCATTACATAGTCAACCACAGCATCTGTTTAAAAACAAAACAGTTGCTTTAAAAAACACTCATCTATGCAAATTCAGCAGTAGTAGGATGCTACAGATTCCACATATTGATCAATTGTGAGTCACATTGTTTAAATGTATTGCCAAATGCATAAACAAAAGTCTCTCATTCAGGGACAACTGTGCAAAAATTACAGCAGGAAAGCTTATCGAACATATTTTATCAGCTACAAATCCAACCTGTTTTTCAAAAAGATTTTGGTTTATTTATTTTTAAAAACAAATAAGCAAGAGAACATGAAACATATGACATGAGGGACTCATACTATAAATTAATATAAATCAAATAAATGCAAATGCAAGAAATAAATAACAGGCGAATAAAATAAATTGTAACAAACTAAATAGTAAAATAAAATAAATATTTAAAATTTCAATATTTTCCACCGCATAAAGCAAATAATTTAGAAATAACACTTACAAATATCACTAACAAGCGAGTTCTGATTGGTCGAGAGGACATTTCGCATTTAGGCTAAAACTCATTTTTTTTATTTTGCGTTTATTGGGTCTTGGAAGAGAGCTCTTTATATACACTTACTGAACATTTTGCATTATAAATTCATGATTTACACACCTGCTTCCAATGACCTCTCGGTCTCTCTCTAGGGCCTTGTCTGCCATTTCCTTCGTGGCGAACTGCACAAAAGCATCCCCTGAGTTTCTGCCTTTCCTATTCAAGATTATTGTAACTCCATCTTCCACAATCTGTAACCCTGTTTAGAAAACAGCAGAATGCACAAATTAAACGTCAGACTTTCATCAGCGCAACAATATTCATGTGAAACGTTTTATAGGATTTTACCAGCGAAAAACTGAATGACATCCTTTTCTGTGCAGCTGAAGGGAAGACCTCGGAGTCGGATCACTCCATCTGAGTCTGAACTTTCTTCCGTGGCCTTTAATATGGCGTCAGCATCCTTGTTTGTGACCTCATACACTGAAACATGACATTTATAACAGAGCACAGTGAACAATTCATCTCACAAACACACAGTTTCTGTTATTTTTACACCAAGCCAAGAACTTTATCTGGGTGTGCCTCCAAATTCCCTTTACCTTCAATATAGCGCTGCCCAAGGTATTGTTTGTGATGGTCTAATGCTTTGCCCACATCCTCCTCGTGCTCTAACTCAATGAAGGCCTGGCCAGTCGGCCTGCCGTCCCTATTGTTTATAATATGGACTCCTTGAACTCCACCACGGATCCGACAATCTATTAAAGGAATTAAATGGAAATCATTTAATCAATCATATACTGTACACAGGGAAACAGCACAAATCTGTTGTCAATAATCATGAAAGTACCAGAAAAGAAGCTCAATATCTCTTCTGAAGTACATGACCAAGGAAGACCCTTGGCACGGATGATGAACACTTCTTTAGTCTGGGTCTGGGTCTGATCATCGGTAGTGTATTCCGGTAAAGGTGGGTACTCATCTTCTTTAGATGGTGCCTATAAACATCACATAGTGTCAGGCTCAGAGAAAAATGGCAAACAGAGTTGCAATAGCACAACAAAAACTTCTGAGTCATGCTTAAGATGCTCTGAAAATAAACGTATAACATAAATGGTACCTCAGAAGACAGATCTCGTTGGTATGACGTCCATAAATGTTTGGTGTTATAGTTTGTTAAACACCTCGCTGACCATGAATGACTAGATCTAGTTCGTGCTGCTGCGGATTGCGCAGTTCTAATATAATCAAAAGACTCCAAGCAGGAAAACTTCTGTCTTCTAACACAGCGGAAGACAGACAACACATACGAGCTCCTGCTGAATACAGACATGTTATACGGTGTAAATCTTTCTTATTTAACTATAAACTGCTTGAACGTTGCATTGATTCAAACCACGTTGACCTATATTCGCAGAGGACAAAATGACGTACAAAGCACGCGCGCACTTGGAAATGACAGTATTTTCAAAATAAAAGTCCCAAACCCAATAAACATTAATGTGAAGTAAACGTTATTATAGTTATATTCAATGTTGGGTGTAACTAGTTACTAAGTAATTAGTTACTGTATTTTAATTACTTTTCCCTTGAAAAAGTAAATGTAAGGGAATACTCTTATTTCTACTGAAATCTCATTACAGTTACTTTTGATGTAATTAAACTAAATACTTTGTGCAATACATGCATGTGCAATAGTGTATTGACATCAAAATTCAAAGTCTAACTTTAAAATCTGTGCTTTAATGTATAATTCTCACATTTGTAATACTTTGGTCAGTTAATAATATTATTTATTTGAATGAATTAAATAAGCCATTTCATGTCCATCCTTGAATTACTTTACTAATCAAGGTCGATGTAGGATATAGAAAGTAATTAGTAATGAGTAACTAAATACTTTTTGGACGGAGTAATTTGTACAGTAATCTAATTACACTATTGAACATGTGATGAGTAATTAGTAATTAATTACTTTTTCAGAGTAACTTACCAATATACTGGTTATATTGGAAAAGGTTTTAAAATGTAAAGTTATGGTTTTATGCCGACTAAATTAATGCAAATGTGAAGTTTGTTTATCGCAATTTATGAGGTCGAATTGCTGAATCAAAATATTGTTATCTTTATAATATGTGACCCTGGACAACAGAACCAGCATGGGAACATTTTAGTAATCGCATAAATACACTATAAGGGTTAAATTTAACGTTTTTTCCTTTATGCCAAATATCATAAGGATATTAAGTAAATATCATATTCCATGAAAGTATTTTATACATTTCCGACTGTAAATGTATGAAAACTTTATTTTTGTGAGTGGATGGCCTCAGATTAACAATTTCAAAGGCGATTTTCTCAATATTTTGCTTTTTTTGCACCCTCAGATTCCAGCTTTGTAAACAATTGTTGTTCCTCCAGATAGTGTCCTATCCTTACAAACCAAATATCCATAGAAAGCTTATTTCTTCAGCTTTCAGATAATGTAAAAAATTATATTTCGAAAAACTGATCCTTAAAACTGGTTTTGTCGTCCAACAGATATGAATGTTATGACTTATGCACTTGTCTAGAGTCATTTTTTTACTGGTGACTCTTGTGGATGAGAGATGCGCAGTTCGTATTACCGCGAGATTTGGCTTTTGTTGAGACTTTGGATAGGAAGGAGAACTTTTGGACTGACAGGACCAGTGTTGTTGGACTGTTAAGGACATTGATCCTGAAATATCTGGCTTCTACATCATCTAACTGTCAAAATAACGGATCAGTATCGATTTCTGAAGCCCAGCGCGTTTCTTTAAAGAGAGATGAGCTTTTTATTGTGAGTATGAATGGCTTGTGTACATGGTAACATTGATAGCTAGTTAGCAAGCAAGCGAAGCAAATACTGCTTTTGCACAGAACCTGTATTTACATGATACCTCTCGACTCACAGCCTTGATATGTTAAAACTGCGCCTTAATAACTTGCTTATTATTGTCGCAGGTCGATTATAGTAACGTTGGTTCGTAGCCGTCATATGACACTGTATTCAGGCTATTGAAGAATACTGAAAATAACATGAAGCCTTAAAACAGCTGCGTGAACCATAATTTGTTTACTCATTGTTTACATAGTCTTCTGTGATCTGACTGTCTTGTGTGTAAATCGGATGTTCTCGTTCAAGTGATAGAAACAATTATTTTTGCTCAGATGAATCTATAACGTGACCCCAAAGGAGTTGGGTGTGAAATGTTATTTGGTTATCCAATTCTCGAAAGCTAAAAGTGTCTAGATAAGTTGTACCCCGTGTATACTAACAACTTAATAAATTAAGTGATCCTAGCTTAAAGATTGTCTGTTGGTGTAATGTCTTCAGAAGCAAAAATCTAGCTTGTCAGGTGTTTAAATTGTACAAATCTCTTCTGCTTTCCATACAAATCAGAAGTAGGCTATGTTTCAACTTATGCTGTGCCATTAATAAATCATTTGATGTGACGGAAGTCATTTTTAACATTAAGTTGCATCACTTGCATTTCCGGAGAAGAATTGCATTACCCACATAAAGCTCCAGGGAAGATAATTCAGTGAATTTAAATGCTCAATTTATTTTAAGGCTTCATTTGCGCCTGTTTCATCACTTACTGTGCAAACCCTGTCCTTTGCTTTTCTGTCTGAACAGGTGGACGTACTAAACAGCAGCTGTTTAACCGGTGAAGACAAACTTTGTGGTGTTGATAGAAAAACAAAAGCACATAGGCCTGACATCATCTGTGATACATGTTGTGTCAGTTTATGAAGAGCAGTAACTCGGCTATAGCTGCTTGCAGACTTGAATCTGTATGTTCAGCTGTGTTAATGTAAAGGGCACAGATGTTTTAAGGAGGACGGTTGACAATCTCAGTGTAGCTTTCTACTCTCTCTTGAGTAGTTTGTTTGTTGAAAGCGCTGTGATTTTACTAAGCTGAGCCTTGTCATCTAAGAGCGAATGGTCGATACTATTAGGTAGCCGCTTTTTTAAAACATGATATGCAAATGCTGTAAATTAAATCACCAAATAAATGATCTGTTCTTATGCCATTTAATTATTTTACATCATGATTTGGCTGCACTGAGAAAAATGTGTCCTTTTTTCGTGCTGATTCAGGAGTTTTGCTTGCAACGCTGTAATATACTAACACTATTTTAAATTTATAATCCCGACAAAATCTTGCATGAGAAAATTGCAATATTATAAAAAATGTATTGTAGCCTATACAATTGACCAATAAAGACGAGGGCAACTGAATCCGTGGTTTAGAGTTATCTTCTAGAAAAATAAAACCGCTCTCATCACAACGGTAAACAGATTCAAGCACATTAGTTCAAGAATATAATTTCTCTTCCGAGCTCATACCCCACATCACACACCCCAAACTGCTGCTTTCAAACTTTTCTGTCGTTCCACAGTGGAAGCCGCTCGTCGAAGACGTTCAAGCCGAAGAAGAACATTCCGGAGGGCTCGCACCAGTACGAGCTCCTGAAGCATGCAGAAGCCACGCTGGGCAGTGGAAACCTTCGCATGGCTGTCATGCTGCCCGATGGAGAAGATCTTAATGAATGGGTGGCAGTCAACAGTGAGCATGTGACTTTGATCAGTGTGACACGCTAGCCGAATCTGGAAGCTTCTCAAAATAGCGTTTTCAATTTAGGAGGAATGTCTTGCTTGTTTTTGATTAGCTGTACCAGTTGCGTGTAGTTACATTTTTTTATTAAAAATCACTAACCCACCTTATATCGGGTTCCTTTCAATACTATGTTCCTGCATAACAACATTGTACTTATTTGATACAAATGTATTGTTATGCTTTTTATTATGCAAGTATGCAGTATTTCGAGACGCATAATACAAAGTGGGACCTAAATCAGGAATGTATTCATGTTAAATCCTTTGTTTGATTTGGAAGTAAATCTACTTGATTAGAAATCCATTTTACAAGAACAGCTTTGCGACCTTAACTTCAGAGCTTGTGGCTTCTTTTATTTATAACAATAGAGATATAAGAGTGGAACCATCTCTATTCATTAGCCTCAGTGACAGTAGGCTGAATACAGACTCCAGCAGTGTTGATGCCAGTTCTGGTTTCATGTAATTACTGAGGCTCATGTAAAGGTGGGTGTTTCCCAGAATCTCCTTTATAATTTACAGAGCGCCCCAGTCGGGGGTTTCAACCTCTTTCGGTGTGTAATGATACTTCAAGGAGTTTGTAGTAGATGAACAAGTGGTGTGCTTTTAAATGTCTTGGCTTTTGTTGAGCACAGTTAGTGCATTACCTGATTTGAAGTCTTTAGGTTCTGTCTTTTTGAAAGATTTCATTGAACAGTCAAAATGTTAGCTTGAAATGATGCGCCACTTGTGTTTGTGATCGATACACAAAAAATAAAGTTCATATAATGTATTTTGTAAATTAAATGTACCATTTATTAGTCATGATGAATGAAAAGAACACCAGACAACTGCTGGGGACTAGCAGTTCATACTTAACATTAGAAACAGAGTAATGAAGTATTATGGCTTTTGGCACTGTGTGTGTGTATATACTGTTTATAAAAGTGCAGTTATTGTGTTAGGAAAAATTATACAGGGATAAAGTTGATCCTGTATGTTCATACTGTAATGCTGCATGCGTTTACTGCCCATAGCGGTTGACTTCTTCAACCAGATCAACATGCTGTATGGGACCATCACAGACTTCTGCACTGAGGAAAGCTGCCCGGTAATGTCTGCTGGTCCCAAGTAAGTATTATCATAATAAAAAATTGCAAAAATTGTCTTTGTGTGCGTGTACATGTGTGAATGAAATGTGTTTCTTGTTTGTTTTCCGCAGGTATGAATATCACTGGGCAGATGGCACCAACATAAAAAAGCCAATCAAATGTTCAGCTCCGAAATACATTGATTACCTGATGACTTGGGTCCAAGATCAACTCGACGACGAAACACTTTTCCCTTCAAAAATAGGTATTATACTAATTTCATTGTAGGGCTACAAGCAGCACAACTGGTAGCATTCTTTTCATTTTTGAAAAACTCTTGGGCCTCTCGGTTAATTTATCATGACATTTGGTATTCATGATTTGGCATGATGCCAGTTTCTATGCTCCAAAAATAGCCCATCCTAAAATATCTGCTGAACAAATAACCAAACATAAGCCAGCAGCCAATCACATTTTAATAGCTATTATTTCAGTGAATATTTAAGCATGAAACTCAGAATCCATGCCAAAAAAGAACCTGTGGCTGTATATGTATAAAGGCACATTCAAGGAACTGTATACTGAATTATAAGTCAATTGGACACAAGGTGGCGCTTTAAGTGTTTTTAACTTTGTGACTCTGTGACTGAAAGGGGTTCCTTTCCCAAAGAACTTCATGTCGGTGGCCAAGACGATTTTGAAGAGACTGTTCCGTGTTTACGCTCACATCTACCACCAGCACTTTGATTCTGTAATCCAGCTGCAGGAGGAGGCGCACCTCAACACCTCTTTCAAGCACTTTATCTTCTTTGTTCAGGTGTGTCATGTGTGAAACATACCGCTTTGTGTTTGACTGCATGCTATTTTGTGACTGGTCTTTTATAGGGTTAGAACAACAACTCCATAGTCATTTATATATTTACGATAAATAATATTTATAACATTTTAAACAATTAGTAAATATTTACAACACAAGTCTTGTAATTGATTTATGTTGTTACCGCTGAACCTTTTTTTGTTAAAGTGAATACTGATTGAATTCCTGTTTTTCAGGAATTTAATTTGATTGACAGGAAAGAACTTGCACCCCTTCAGGAGCTGATTGAGAAGCTCACATCCAAGGACAGATAATCTGCTCTGTCGGCACATCTCATCCCATTTCTGTGTACAGACAGCCTGGCTTTACACTCTGTTTTTGACAGGTGTGTGGGAATGTTTCCTCCGAGTTGGAAAGAGGATGACTCAAAAAAAATCCCTTGACAAGCTACAACTCAACCATAGGTCAAGGTCACAGTGACATTATACTCAAGTCTTTTTGACGTTGTCTCAAACACTATCTAAGTGCCTGATATGTCCACTTTCAAATGTTAACATTTGTACAAGCAAAACACCACTTAAATGCTTTTCAATTTTAGGGGTACATGCGTATTGATGATAATTAGTGTTATGTTGTTTTCTCTTGATGGATTTATTAAGATGTTTATAGATAAAAATACTGACTTGAAGCATACACTAATTTTCACAAATATGAAGACGAGAAGTCTTGGCTGTTTTTTAACTACTACTTGTGTCTCATTAGGTATTTGGGAATTTTGTTTCACTTTCCGTAGTGGGGCGGCTTTGGGTGCATCCTATTTTATCTAGCCCTCAGCCCCTATTCAGTGAATGTCCCCTGCTTGTTGTGACACGATTCACTGAAGAAATAAACCTTTGGGCTTACGGTTATATCAAAATGCTTTTATACTGTTATGTTTATTCTGGAAAGTACTTATATTGATGAGCCAGACTCCCAGGGTTTCAAGAATTGTCTGATACATGCTGGGATAAAATGAGCTGACTATGCAAGATTGGTATTTCCTGTTATTTATTTATTTTTGGAGATACCCCCTCGTATACCAGGCATTTGAATTCTTTTCACAATCTTTCTATGGATGTCAGTGACTACTCCAAACACAGGCCTACAATAAACCCAATGAGAACGATGCATTTCTCTTGCTTTTTGGCAAGCTGTTCTGTGAAATATTTCAAGCATCCATAATAAACTCTTCAACAACAATTTATGAAGTGAATGAACATTCAACCTATTTCATGTTATTTAAAATGTGTAAATTTTACAATCTGCTATAATTTAAACTTTGTATATGTTTGGTATTTAAGAAGTTTGACCCCATGAATGTTCATTTATCTGAATGTTACAGAAAATGTTATTATTCTGAATTAATGGCTTAGAAGATTTTCACACCACTCCGTTTTTAAACAGTTCAAGATTGATCATAGACAAATGTACTACACGTTTTTGATCGCAAGATGTATATAATGTAAACAGAAAGGTATGCAATTGGAATCACGTGAAATGCTTAACTTGCTGAACTTTTGTGGTACAATGCTGAATAGTGTTTATAGGATAATAAACCTTGTTTAAAAAGATTTGCCTTTTACATTTTTTTTCATTCAAGTATGTAGGCTATATTAAATTACTATTACTTTTATATAATGGTAAATCTGTCTGAATTTAAATTTGTTCATATTATTTGAGAATAAAATGCAATAATATATTGTACAAATCTTTTTAGACTACTACTCCACAGACATTAAAAAAGTCCCATCAACAATACATTATAAATTTTATTTAACCCAGATATTTATTTATTGACTGTAAACAGTTCATCAACAAGCAAGCAAATTAAGTTTCTCTACTGCATAACACTTCCTGTAAGTATACTTGTCTAGCCTTTACCATATTTTTTTTCCCATAACTCCACCTCTACCTAAAGAAAACACCTGAAGACAAAGAGCACGTGGCCATGGTAGTCATGTTTAGGGTGTGTGCAGTTTCTGCCTATTAGAGAAATGCCTGGAAGACTATTGAGCCACTCCAGGTTTAAATGATTCAGCGAGTAATGGGAAAAAAAGTTATGTCAGCTTTTTTAATGCGTTTTATGACTTTAAAATTGCACTTTATTCAATGTCTACCTTGTTATTCCATTAAATGATTTTGATGGTATTGACGTCTCGGATATTTTTTTTAAATGAGATGAAATTATTCATTAATGTATTTGTTTTCTTTACAGGATGCATTTATTGTTGTTTCATATTTTGTTGAGCTTTGTATATGGTACAGCTTTCTGTCTGTGTGTTTAAGGACATTTGGGGGAGATTTCATGCAGAGGACTTCAGTTTGTGAACTCCTGATCATGTTATGAATTCACTTCCATGGGCGGACACTAATCCTCTTGATCTTGTCTTAGAATCCGATTGCTTGGTAGGCACATTTACTGTTGTCGTGAATGTTTGCTGTGCTGGCAGCATTATTATTATTAAAATGAGGAAATGTTTGCCTTTTTACCTCTATTGCTCCATCCATGTTAACATTTTCAGTTGCATTCCTTAAAGGTTTCCAGAAGAGGGAGACAGAACATCTATTATTTAAAGTTGTTTCACTGAAGAGATTGAATTTCAAATTCAGTTCACAGTTCTAGGTATTTTTGAATAATTTTGACAAAATAATACAATTCTTCCACTGTGTTGTTTTAAAAACAAAAGTTCATACTTCAGACTTAAACAATGGTTAAGCAGCGTAATTCCATTAGGAATCAATCCAGTCACATGTTGACTTGACATGTAATAGAGTTGAATTGTATACGATCAGCCAAAAACTTTCTAAACAAATATTTAGTTCAGCAAAGAATCATCGTTAGGTTGATATATTTTTGGTTTTTAATGTAAGTCTCAGGCCAATGTTTTAAAATCTGTCTTTTTAAACTCCCCAGCTGAAAAGATCAATATTGTGCAAGTGTACCCGGTTCTGATTTCTCAACACACTGAGCACGCTGAAGATGCATTACTGGAAGTATGACGTCCCTGTTCTTCACTGCATGTTCAGTGTTCTTTAAAGCGTGCATTTCCACTTTATCTTCCAATTATTTGATCAAACCACACAAACCTCTTCTAACCATTTTTTACATTCAGGTATGTTTCCCCTTTCTTTAGTTTATTGCCAGACGGTTTTGTTTCATAACAGATACTTCTATCACGACTTAATCATGTTTTTCAGTTATTTTTGAATCTTAGGTATTTTAAAAGAGATATTACACATTCTTCTGACTGCTACCTCATAAAAATTTGTTTTTACATCATCTTTTTTCTGTCTTACTAGACAGTAGTTACTGAATAATTTATTGTTCCCTAAACTTTGTTTTGCTTGTGTTTGTTTAAATAGTGTCCAACTGTGTTGCTCAAATTCTTTACACAATCCTTTTTTCATTTTTTGTGTTCTTGTTCGATGGAGCAAAATATAAAAATGTGTCAAAGGTATAAATAATAAATATAATATATATAAATATTTAAAATCACACACTTAGTTTCAAATGCACACTTGTGATAAGACAGAAGTATGTGGTCAAATTACAGCTGTGATAATATTCAGTACAACAGCACCCTTGTAATGTTGCTTCGTCCTGATAAGACAAGCTGATTTTGTTTCAATTCAAGGGATCTGTTGTGATGAATGGGATCTGACACAAACATAATGGGCCCTCCTTTTTATCAGCTGCACAATGAATACACAGGGACTATGTTTTGTATTCGTGAAAGGTTCCCAACAGGCAATTAAACCATCACATAGATCTCCTGACCTATCTTTGAACATGACAGTTCGATCCTCCTTTTGTCCCTGAGCCAAGTTTCGAGTAAACATTCACACAAACTCTCCTTCCAAGAACTGGACTTGTTAGGCAGGAATGAACCGGCATCATTTAAGCTGCTAATCAAGAATCTCATTGCAAAGAAAAATAAATACATTCTTATCAGTAAACACTGTGCTAACTCATGTGCAAAGTGAGTGATATGGAGAACACGTAAGAATGTTTAGTTATACGGTGAAAGACACTTCTGTTTTGCTCAAAAGTGTAAGAGCAATCCAGAGTTTTGTGACTTATTCTGTACCGCTTTAACATATCCAATCGCCCATTTTATTTAAAATGTTATTATAATCTCAAAAATGTAGTTTAAATTTATTTATTTCAACCAGTAATGTTATTTTATATACTACACATCTGAACAGTTCACAGTTTTTTCTTTGTTTGTTCAAATTTTACGTTCAAAGAGTAATCTGTTAAATACTGGTGACTGTCAAGTGTTAAGAGGAGATATCATGAATCCGTACATAGCAGCCTATACTTTTAGTTTCCAAAAACATACATAAGGGTCAAAAGATATATATCAACCACGTAAATCTGGGAAAGGGTTCAGTAAGTGGACAGGAAATATGACACATTTGTTCAATGAACATTATTTATTTCTCATTCGGCAAATGCAGGAAGTATTTTAGTTTTGAGGCATCATGCCATCAGCACTAATACACCTTGTACGTGTTTGATTTTGATGCTTTAATGTAAATATACGTGTAGGAAAAAATGACTCTGCCCTTTAGATGACATTTGTTAAAGTGTGCATAAAATGATATGTTTATTGGCTTATAGTAAGTCTGCACATGTATTTTTCCTTGAGCTTGAAGATATGCACTGGCCAAATACCTCATATCATTCTTCCTCTGTTATTGTCTGACTGTTGAATCTCCATGGTTATACAGCCAAGATGTTTTTGATTCTTCCCTCTTCAATTGGAAACTCAACAGGTGAAAACTTTTATAACTCCTTTGTTTTTGAAATCCCCACAAATCATTTCAGTTCTACCAAACAGCAATGAAAAGATTTTTCGGAGCCTGCCAGAGGACATAAGTATTCAAGAGATCAAAACACTTATAGAAAAGATTGAACTTCACGTTTAGAGGGGCTTTCTTTTTGGTTATTGGGTTTTTATTTGACATCACAGTAGTTTATTTTGGCTCACCTTTTTTAAATAACACAAATTGCTTTTCAAAAGAAGAGGCTGGAGAAGCACGATCAAATAAATTCTGGGCCTAACTTTTAAAAACGGTCCTCATCTGGATCTTTGTAACTGCTTCTGACGCAGGATCCACTGCAATAATGAGCTCTCAAAAGCTGAGTTTGTCAATCCGAGTGTCCCCAGGCTGAACACATGAACAGCCAGCATGAGCCATCGTGATGTGTATATTGACAAGGTCCGGGAAGAGTTTAAAACCACATCGGATCACTAAGCAGACTATCAGGACTCCATAGAAGAATAAAAAAAATGTGGGTCTTGTTTTGTATCAGTTTTATATGAACCTTAATTTGCAAAGCAGGTTAACCCGAAATCCTCATTAAACCATAAATAACATGAGAAACTGTGGAAGGAAACACATGGGGAGAGTTCATCCAAAAACAACAATGCTGTCTTCATTTATTCCCTCAAGCTTGTCCAAATCTGTAGAAATTTCTTCCTTCTGAGGCTCGCGAAGAAAAATGTTTGGAAGAATGTTTGCAACCAAAAGGTTCACCATTGACTACCACTGTAGGAAAAATGACAATGGCATTCAAAAGTCCCCCAGAACTGTTTGCCATCCTATACATTTAAAATATCTTCTTTTGTATTCAACTGAACAAAGAAATGTATAAAGCAATTTTTTCCTACTATAGTGTAGTCAATGGGGGCCAATAAATAACAAGTATTCTTCGAAATACTGTATCTTTCTCTGTGTTCATAAGAATTAAAACACTTCGACAGTGTTGGAACAACTTCAGGGTGATGAAATGCAAACAGAATCTTAATTTTTGCGTGAAGTGTTCTTTTGAGAGACAGTGCCACAGCGACTTTCTCTGTCTCCCAGTGCTTATATTCTGAGTGTGATTTATGGGCAAAAAAAAGCAATATCGATATTGTTAATTATTTTGGCAAAAAGAATCGCGCAGCGAAAAACATATATTGTGACAGCCCTAGTACAAACAGTGCTAAATTCTATGATGTTGTTTGGTTGGCCAGTACTCTTCTGTTTAGTGTCTTGTGAAAGTATCTGTTTTATGATTTTTATCAGTAGTCTCTTAGTCAACATAAGTGAGAAATTAGCAAGAAACCAAACAATGCTGAGTGAAAAAACCTTATCTGATGATTCTTTTCCTTAAAACCGGTTTGGATAACTCACAGTTTCACATGTCACAAGATATGAGGGACAAACTGATATTTTGCTTCACCACATTTACTGATGAATTACCCCTATGCCTTTAGTGCAACAGACAAGTGATTAAAAGATTAGCTTTACTCAAATTGAAGGAAGATCAAAAACCTCCTACCTGCTCAGACGCTCAGAATAACATTTGCAATTTCGTTATGTTTTTTATTTTATGAGTCTGTAAACATGCCCAATTGTGACCGAGTTTGCTGTTTCTGAACTGAACTTGGGCAATGTTTTTGTAATATGCTGTCATTATTATGCCTCGCCTTAATAAAGAAAAAAACAGGAAGGAAGTTCTGAAAGGGGTGTGATAAGAGATGAGAATAAAAGTGTATTACTAACCCTCTTCCTTTCAAACGTCAGTTTACTTATCAAATTTATTTTAGAGGTTTTTACCTTGTGACATTAGTTGTCAGACCAACCTCTGAGTGTTTAATTCATAGATCATATTGATTGCAAGGAACATGGGAAAGTTTTTTTTTGCGTGAAACCAAAAAAAGACGTTGAGTGAGCGGTTGAAACCGGGGTAAGCTTTGGATAAACGTGTCTGCTGCACTATTTACCAAAGATGATGTCATTGTGAATTCTAACATAGAAAAATTTGGACCCAAAGAGTAAAGCTGCATGTACATATTATACACATTGCAAGTTAGCAAAATACAACAGACCTTATAAAACAATGTGTAAGTTGCTTGAGGAAATGATTATATATAAAGTATCAATAGTATAGTCTATACTCATATGAAATTATATTTGTAAAAAATGATTATTATTAGAAAAATAAAAAGACAGGCACTGATTATAAACAAGAACACTTCAGACCAATAACTGTGAAGATTAAATTAAAGGAAAAAAATCTATTAAAATTATACTATAACCCCCTTTTGTTTTATTAGATAAAGAAGGGAACAAAGAAAAGCATATGACTTATTTTGCAATGAATTCAGAATGAGTTGTCACCAGCCTATAGTCGGTCATGTTTCTGTAAAACAAAGCTCTTCATGATCGTGAGCGTGTTGCTTCATGTGTCATCTACTCTCTAGGAAAAGAGGGAGTTTTCTTGGAACTCCAATCATCCTGTTTTTAACACAAAATGAGTTTGAGTGCATTAAGGTCATGAAGATGAACGCAAAATTGTGAAAACATATTTGAAAGACATTTTAAACCCTGATCCAAACACAAATGCAATAACATAAAACATTTGCTTATAAATAACACGCACGTGGTTGCGTGCATATGATACCGTAGTGTTTGCATGCACCTCGGTAGAGAATGACAATTTTGAAATGCACATGAAATGGAAAGATTGAAATAATTAAAATAATACCGTCAGGTTTAGGGTTCGGGAGAGGTTATAATTTAGACGCACATTCGCATAAGGTTAAGGAAGCTAAACTCCCATCCCATCCCCACCCTGCCCCCCCTACCCTCTCTTGCGTCATGGAGCACTAAACTCTGACCACATCCGCAGGTCCATCCACTCACCCCACCACAACATACACCGACACACACTAGTCACTTTATGCAGCGTTGAACTGCTCACTACCTCATTCAGCATCGATCGGCGCATCTTCAACTACCTCTTCTGATAGGTTAAACAATGCCTGCTCTCTTTGTCACTTTAAAAAGACTAATAACCTCTTTGCACTCCCTCACATCTGCACTGTTGTATAATTCATTGGTTTGCACTCTATCTGCCATTACCTGCCATGTTCTTCTTTAAATATCCCTGCTTGTAAAGTTGTATTTTACATATAAGTAATGATCTGTATTGTCTCTTTTTATATTTTTTATTCTGTTTGTTAGTTGTTTTTTGTATGCACCATGGGTCTGAGAGTGATGTAATTTCAATACTCTATATGTATGTACTGTACATTTAACAGAATAGACAATAAAGCAGACTTTGACTTTAGGGTTTGGGCAGGTTAATACAACAAATTGGTGATTAAACTGCATGCACGCTAGAATTGGCATATCATATGCACGCAAAAATAATTGAACATAATTGAACTTTGACAGTCGTGTAACATTGTATTGCAACAGCGTGTGTTAGACATAAAAATACATGCATGTTGATTTGTGGGTAAAAAAATTAAAAAGGTGAAATGTTAGGAACATGATTTGGAATTTAAGGATCAGTTTTAGTACACGGCTTTTGCTTTCACTTGGAAAACATTTAGCAGACCTGTTGGTTCATGAACCAGCTTCAGGTTTCTTCTCTGAGAACATTTTCCAGGAAAACATCACTCAATCCGGCTTCAGTGACAGATTGTTGGAACTTTCTTTAGAGACTGAAAGAAAATTTATGTTATTTATGTAATCTATGCCGTTACACAAAACAGCTGTTCACTTTAGCATTAGATTAATAACAAGAGTAGTTTGTGACCACAATTTTATTTTTATATATTTAACTGTAGATGTCTCTTGCTTTTTTTACCTTGTAAGTTTCGTTCTTACATGTATCCTTGACTCATTGCATGAATGGATTTGCCCATTTAGCTTTCACTATTAAACCATATTCTGTTACCAGCAGACACATGATGTTGCCTAAAAAATCAATTTACAATCACACAGACACTGATATTTATTTCAGTGACTGGTGCTAATGTACATCTTTAACATCTTGACATCCATAGAAATTGACATTTTTCATTATATGTGACATGCATACTTAACAGAGCTATGAATATACCATCTGATTGGAAAAAAGAACTGTCTGTATAACCAGAAAGTGTTTAAAGGTTCATTGTGTATTTCTTTGCAGGATGTATTGACAGAAATCCCATTTAATATGCATAACTGTGTCTTCAGAGTTTAACAAAGCATAATGTTTTTTTTATCTTAGAATTAGCTATTTCTGTCTACATACACCGCAGGTTTGTAGTTTCAACAATAGCCCTTAATGGACAAACTGCTTTACTGCAGTAAATACATTATCTCTTTTGGGAAAGCAGCGAAAATGCAATTTCATCTAAAATCCTGCGTGGAGTTGGTTGAAATTCGCAACTTCTCCGTTAGATGCTGGCAAATTTCATACACTGGACCTTTAAGGGCGAAGAGTCTCTCCGAGCTTAAGAAGGAAGCCATTATGGGTGCACTTATTATAATGTTTCCCACAGGCTCATTTGGGACATTTCATATGGCAGAATGAACTAATGGCACTCGGGATATTTAGATGCACTGTGATGTGGTAGTTGAACACATCACGGTTTAGTGTTGAGGAGCACATCCAGTTGACAAATGCTTCAAAAGTTCATGCATCTGAAAATCGAACAAATCAATAATTGTTATATGATAATCAATATAATAAATCTGTGATAAATATTAAAAGTTCTATTTGAAATTAATAAAATATTAATGAAATATTTCAATAAAACTTAAATCTAGAGTCTTCATAAAGTAATTGTGTCTGTGGATGTTAAAAAGAGAATATAAGATATACTGTAGGCGTGCTAAAGTCTGATTAAATCCTGTTTCTGGAGAACAAATGTTACCCTGCCAGTTTTTAGTTTCAAGGAAACAGCGAGAAACATCTACCAAATGCAACCAGGAACTAAAAATACGAGACAGGATGTAATCAACAAGATGATTTAGATTCAACTTAAGTACAGTGACACAGATGTGGGAGTTAACTGAGCAAAACTATACTTGAAAGAAAAACCTGGATTTCAGGTTTTGTTTGTGCCACAATGTCTAGTTTTAGTGTAAAAAAATAACTGTAAAAGATTTGTTATATAACAGTTCCTTTGAATTGTGTTCTTAAGCAGTACATGATAGTTTTTTGTCTATGATAAACATGTGGCTTTGTAAAATGTAAGACTGAATGGTTATGTTGTCTCCCAATATTAATGGACTACTGAGCCCATAACTAAGTGTGCTTTGAAAAGCATGAGAATAGTTAGGACAGCAAACAAGGCAGGAAACAGAAGGAAAACAATGTAGTTTCAGGAAAAGGAGAGGATAGGCACTTATTCTTAGATCTGCTAACCGGTTCGGACTTTAGTGTTGAGCCTTAGATAAGCAGAATTATTGGTTCAAGCTTAAATCTCCCGTTCTTCCCGATTTAGATTGAATTTTGCCGACAAGGCTCATGGACAACAGCCAAGAAAAAGGTGCACACGTGTTTTAACAGGAACGTGGACTAAGTAATTAGAGACTGTCAGAAACAGATTGAGGACATATTAGGAGCGGTACATACAGTACTGTATCTTTAATCCATGTGTCTTATCATTTTTGCAAAAGATAATAAATATTAATAGAGGCTGAGCCTGAAACAAAAAGCAAAAAGGGGGCAACTGCTTTATACTACTTAAAGATTCTTTAACTTCTAAACTTTACTGAAGTTATTTAAGAAACAAATTATGGCTGTTTTTCCTTGGTAACTAAGAGCCACAAGTCTAACTGGTCTCAAGATAGAAAGCATTCAGACACCAGTCTGATTCCAACAATATTCTTTTGTTCCAATCATATAAATGCCTGATAATTTATCGTACATGCCTACTTTTAATTGTAATGTTGATATTTTATCTTTGTATTTAAATGTTATTTTTTCTGTTGTTGTTGTATTCCCTGCAAAAGGAAAAGCTGTTTCTGAATTTTTGTGTGCTTTTGCGTGTATTCTTTGCCAACTTTGATGGTGACTCATGTTGTGTAAGAGATCTATTTATAGAATGCAAAATTTTGGGAAGAAGAGGTGGGTTTTTCCAGTATTTCACAAGGGATTGAAAAAAGATTTTTACTATCTATGAGTCAGAAACGGATGATTACCACATTGAACTCAAAGGAATTCATAACAATTACACTAGTAGGCTAATTAATCTGAATTCATATAATGTGAATCATACAAAAACATTATTTGTCATTTGTTACAAAAAACGATACGGAACACATTCCCCTAACCCCACCCCCTAAACTTACGATACTGGAAATAACATTGCATGATTTCATATGAAGTATCCAGATCGTAAAATAGTTACAAATTCCTGCATTGGCAGTTCTACTCAAAAAATGACTTTGATGGGAAGATCTTGCTTGGGAGAAAAGCTTTACCATCATTATTAACCAAGCAGTTTATGCCATTCCCATGGCCATAACACATCAAGTCCAACTACTGTACATCCCCACTCATTCATTTCATTATGCCCTCCACCCCTCCCTGGGCATGGGCCACCAAATAAAGATCTCCAGAGATTTCTGTCCTGGGATATTCTTTCTAGTTGATTCCAGGAGTTGCCGATCCTTTTGACGTCTGCTTTGAAGTTGCGTCGCCATGTGATTCGACCTCGCTTCCGCTTGCCTTGAGGATTTCACCTAAGAACCTGCCTGGTGATGTTTGTTGGTAGTAGGCGAACTGTGTGCCCTATCCAAACCCATATTCTCTTGCAGATTTCTGCCTCTACAGGAAGTTGGCCAGTCCTTTCCCACAAGTTGGAATATCATGGATCTTGGTTGTCAAGGTCAGCTCTTGAAGCCCAGATGTTCTTGAGCTGGAAGAAGGCGACTCTTGCTTTACCAATTCTTGCTTTGACACCTTGCTGGTCGATGATGCTGCCCAGGTAGGTGAAGGACTGCACTTCCTCCAGGTGACATCTGTTCAGTGTGAATGGGTTGATGTTACTGACGTTGTTCTTAAGGATCTTGGTCTTCTCTTTGTGGATGATAAGTCCAACCTGTGCTGATGTCGCAGCCAATACACTGGACATCCCCACTATTTTGTCTAAAGTTAAAATCGATGGGCTCCAGTGTGAGTATAAAGAGCATTGCACCAAGATGAACCTTTGATTTTTGCTTACACCTTCTTTTGGTTAAGGATTACTTTTTAATGGGAGAGATGCCACTGTCCTTGAACCTCTGAACTGGGTGTTTTACACGACAAATGGCACATTCAAAGCATGTGTGATAGATCCAAATGATACCATCCTGTCGACAACGCCATATTATAGATCTGATAGATTATACTATCTTGTTATTGATCCAAAATGAGATCGTAGTACTGTTCCATCTTGTTCATATGCCAAAACTGATAGATCTAACTATCCCGCAGACTTAGATGTCAGAGGGGAAGAAGAGCAGGCAGGAGGCAAAGTAATATTAAAATAAAATGAGCAAAGTTATTGTAGAGAGAAAAACATAGTCGGTTAAGATGCCCACTCTATCTCCCTCTAACTTCGTCAGACTAGAAACACATTGAGCAGGTATTATTATACCAACATAGAAAGTGGAAAATTGCTTCTTCACAACATTGTCTTGTGTTTCTTTTATGAACCTTGAGAATGAGACCACCGCAAACTCCCTTATGATCAAAGGGACTCCTATGGAGAGTGTTAGCAGCTATAAGTACCTCTGAGTGAACATTTCAGAGGATCTGACGTGGGTTTCACATATTCAGACGCAGGTCAATAAAGCCAGGCAAAGACTGTACCATCTGCTACAGCTGAGGAAATTCAATTCAACTCAACTTTATTTATATGGTGCTTTTAACAACTTTCATTGTTACAAAGCAGCTGTACATGAGACAAATTGATTACAAGTAAAACAACTAAAGGCATATAACTGTAAAAACAAGAAAAAGGTGAAAACAACAAAAGACAGACATACAAATGCTCCACACACACAATATGCATACATACTTACACACATTGACATAGACTCACACACACGCAAACACACTCGCGCACACATACAGTGAAAGCACACATTTGCGATAAAGGAGAGAGAACCACAGGTAAAATATTAAACAGACTATAAATTCTTATATGCAATATTAATAATGTCTAACTTCTGAATTCTAAAGTTTCTAAAATTCAAGGTTTCACCAACAATCCTGAAAATGTTCTATTCAGGCTGCATAGAAAGTGTTTGAACTCAGTGCATCTCAGTGTGGTACAGGAACTGCTCCAGCCAAGACTGCGAACCCCTGCAGAGAGTTGTACGCTTAGCTGAGCGTGTCTTAGGGTCTGCTCTACCATCCTTGCAGGACATCTACCTCAAGCGCTGCAAAATTCATTAAAGACTTCAACCACCATGGAAAAAAATGTCTTTTTACCCTGCTGCCATCTGGTAAACGCTTCCGTAGCCTGATGGTCAATAAATAGAGACTTAGAAGAAGCTTTTTCCCCAGTCCATCAGGCTCATAAACTTAGTTTCTTAACATCATTTGACCTCACTCATTGTACTCTAAGGAAATGCAACATCCAATATAATGAATTTGGTACTTGCACACAGCACTGACTGCTCTTTTTTTATTGCTGCTGAGTAAGTACCTTGTGTTATTATCTGTTTCCTCTCATGATTCCGCTATCATGTCATGTTTTTTCTTGTTCTTGCAGCGGAGTCATGGCATAGCCTTGGGTTTTGTGTGAGAAAGACATGGCTTTGCTTCTATATTGGCTGTCATGTGCTTTCTCGTGTCTCGTCGGTGTTTCCCGGCCTTTTGTCTCGTTAGCCTTCACATTAGTGTTTCATTACCCACACCTGCGCCTCGTTACTTATGCTGTGTTTGTCCCCTTTAAAACATCCTTGTGCTCGTTGTTCATTGTTAGCTGTTAGCTGTTAGCGGTTAGCTGTTCGCGGTTAGCTGTTCGCGGTGCGCTGTACGCTGTGCGCTGTACAATTAATGCTGTATGCTGTACGTCTGCTTGTGTGCATTGTCTCACCTCTTCATGTCTAGATTGCCTTGTTCCTGTTTCCCCCTATCTAGTAAGTGTAGTTTAGTGTTGGTATTAAGTGTTTGTTTTCTTAGTTTAGTCAGTCCGTGTCCTTGTTTTAGTAAATAGTCTATCCTGTCTTGGTTGCCCCCAAGTTTTTTTAATAATAAGCATTGGGTTCTGCCATGTCAAATCCTGACAGTTTGCACATTCTCCTGCTCATGTAAATATCTACAGTTTACCTCTTTCAAAGTTTACGTTTACTTTTATATGATTGATCTCTTCCTTTTGGGTTTGGATTTTATAATAATTGCATTGTCTTTGGAGCTTACCTGACCTACATTTCACTACTGGTTGTATATATAATCTATATAACTGTGTAAGTGACAAATAAAAAAATCTTGAATCTTGAATATCTCATATCTACTGTGAAAACAATACAAATGTCGTATCCAACAGAATGTAGAAAATAACATTAAGAAAAGTAATATAAGTGATGAGATGTGAGGCCAAGTATGGTGTACCATTCCCTGTTAATTTGTGCACTGCATTTAATCCATCCAAATGCACACACACCAGTGAGTAACATACACCGTGAACACACACCCAGAGCCAGTGAGCATCCATTTCTGCGGTGCCCGGGGAGCTGTTGGGAGGAACAATCCATTGCTCAAGGGTGTCACCTCAGTTGTAGTATTGAAGGTGGAGGAGAGCGCTGTTCATTCACTCCCCCCACCTACAATCCCTGCTGGTACTCAGGCTCGAACCGGCAACGTTTAGGTTACAAGTCCGAGTCTCTTACCATTAGGCCACAACAGCCCAAATAGAATATAATAACTAGAGGGGTATGATTCTCGCTTAGGGTGCGAGAGGTCCCGGGTTCAAGTCCCGGACGAGCCCTGCTGTCATTGAAAAATAGTTCTGGGGCAATCGTGGCCTAATGGTCAGAGAGTCGGACTCGTGACCAGAAGGTTGCCGGTTCGATCCTCAGTGCCGGCAGGTAACGATTGCGGTGCCCCCTGAGCAAGGCACCTAACCCCTACACGCTCCCCGGGCGCTGCACTGATAGCTGCCCACTGCTCCGGGTGTACGTGTGTTCACCACTTGCTGTGTGTATGTTCACTAGTCACTGGATGGGTTAAATGCAGAGGTCACATCTCGGGTATGGGTCACCATATCTGACAAATAGGTCACTTTCACTTTCACTTCACTTCAGATAGAAATGAATACAACTTATAACTAATAAAGTTAATACTCGTGGAAAAAATTAATAATTATAATAAATAAATTAAATACAACACAAAATGAATGTCTGTACTCTCAAGTAAGAATTTCATCATCTTTAGAAAATACTCAGACAGGTTGTTTTTAAGAAATTCAGATCCTGCGATCTATCATGTGTAAACAGGAAAAAACACGATCTTTGTGGTCGCATCAGCAGGATGTAGTCCATCGGAAATCAGTCTATTTTGGGAGGGAGAATACGATAAACCCATAATAAGATACTTATTTCTCATTAAAAATAATAATATTGTGTATTAAAGTACTGTGAAGAAAGACAGTATAAATGTAAACAGGATACCATTTAATTGAATGATTCTGAGTACCATAACGTATAAGTCTTATATGCCATTTGGTTTAAAGAGATCAAATGACACGGCTAAAACTAATATTATCATTTGTTTAAAATGTAATACAATGTCTATACTGTTACAGGATCACCAGGTTCCCAACACACTTTCTCGCAACAATCACCAGAATACTAATCATCGTCACCTGTTCCTCATCACCGCTCCCTACTATATAAACTGGACTCAGTCACATAGAGGCAATTTAGAGGCCACTGATATTCTTCTCTATCTTGGTTTGCGAATGCAGTCAAAAAAAAAAAAAAAACTTGCTGCAAGGCCTACGCAACAAAAGGCAGTATTTCATTTGTGCCGCATTTTCATTGTCGGCAGTACATTTCAAAACGCAGCGAGAGACCAGGACGAAAGCTCGGAGTCAACACTGGTGGGAAAATATAGTGCTGGCTACTTTTACGGAGCAAGACTGGCTATCCAGTTTCCGAATGGGACGCCGGATCTTCGATTTTGTGTGTGTGAGCCTCCAAAACAAATTAACGAGGCGGCACACTCATCTCCGTCAGGCTATAACTGTCGATAAGCGCATCGCTGTGGCTCTGTGGTATCTCGCTACCGGTAGCAGGTATAACATGCCGGCTAAAGTGAGTGACTTAAATCTGTTTGGGAGGAGCTGACGTATGTGGTTTTCAATAACCAGATTAAACCTGACTACTTGTCCTCATTAAACCTGACTACTCGGATTCTTGCTGGATTAGGAATCATCGTCCTCATCTCAAAATCTACTAAGAAGGGGAAGTGTCTCACCTTAACTATACCAATGACTGTCATCTTGCATGTGTGGAGCTACGCCTTATATCATCTGCATTTCAGTTTATTCCCTACCTTGTTCAATAAATACTTACCTGTGCTTAACTCAGTCTTCTCTGGTCAGTGGTCCCATAACATATACACAATTTAATTTTCAAAACGCTGTATTTTCCACATAACGTGCATGTTTGTATCTCCTCTTTGCCCCGCCTCTACAAAACGTGCAGAATTTTAACAAAGCTCATGGCACTGAAACCAAGGTGTGGTATAATTGATCAGTTAACCAGTGTGTAGTGAATGGTCAAATACTTCAAGCGTATGACAGAAATGTAACCCCCCTGACTATATTTGGAACATCAGGTTCCAAAGCAATTGTACTGACTGGTACTGCCACCTTACTTGGGTATACATTTGGGTGGTCTTTAAGATAGATCTTTTGTTCCGACACTTTAATTTTTGCAATTTTAAATGTCTAAGACATGGATGGGCAGCTTATAACACACCAAAGACACAGAAAAACATGTATTTGCGCCATACAACCCTTTTAACTAAGTACTTCTGTTGACATAATCTTCATGGACGTGGACCAAAGCTTGTTGTGACAAACCTTTACGCTTGTCACCGCTTGCTGGTTTATGAACATTCCACTACTCTACCTTCCACTCAGATTCAGTTTCATAACCAATCGCTTCATATATACACACTACTTGTATCTTGTCCCGTGCAGTTGTTTGTTGTCTGGGAGTAGCTGGTCCTTTGGCAGATATGCAGTGCGTCGGCCAAACCGAGCAGCAGAAGGGCGAGCAGCCGCCAAGGTGCACTTGCATCGGCGCAGCGCAACCGGGAAACCATAGTTATATCATTGAAAGTTCAACAATATAATCCACCACGGGACACCGGTCTCAGCCACTTGCACCACGGGAAAGAGAAACCACTTCGGGATAATCTGACGAGAACAGCCTACAGGAACCACGTGAGTAGTTCTGCACTCACAGAAGATACTGAAGTAGACACAGTCTGGGAGGTTTTGACCCTTGAAGGAAGTGCGCACAACGGGGATGAAGCCTCGACCCGGCGGCTGCTTCTTCCCAAGAGATATGTGAAAACGCTGGTAAAGAGATGCCGGGGTGAAGAGAGCAGGGAGATCTGGGATGCCAACGGGAACAAAGGGGAAATAGAACTAGAATGCAAAAGAACTAGGCACTGGAGACTCTAACGTTGGGGATCTCTCTAGAGAGCTATAAAGAGGACTAACCCCAAAACTAAGGGGGGAGGAAACTGTACAATATCATTAGGACTTAGACAGGAACAAGACTAGGATTGGTCAAGAAACGACTGCTACAAACACAGGGTATTAAACACACAGGTAATGTACAACGATCTGACACAGGACAGTAGAACAGAAGGGAATATAAGGGGAGGAAATCAAAACCCAAATGAGAAACAGAAGGGGATAGAGAGAAGACAACAAGTAAAGCCAGGCGAAAGTCATAAAGCAAATAAGAGACAGGAGTGGAGAGAAATGAGAGACTGATTAGACAGATGAGGAGACTGAAACAATAATGAGGAGACAACAGGGTAACGAGGGGGCGGGGTCACACCACAATCACAAGAAAATGCATGGCAGTTTGTAACCACACCATGTGCTCAAAAGAAACAAAACATCTACACAAGAGAGGAAACAAAGACACACTAAACAGGTACCCTGAGAGTTAAAGGTGGTTGCAACAAGGAAAAACTTCAAGCCAAAAAACAATCACATAAACTTTAGTATGATCAGCATGCGAGGCTACGACTCCAACCAGGACAGAAGGTATACTCCTTATTCCCACATCTTCAGACAAACTGCTGGATTACACCGTGATTTATGAGGTTCACCACCCTTACAAGGGGAAGTCTAAACAAACCTACCATGTTAACTTGCTAAAGGAATGGAAAGAAAACCAGAGACAGCACTGATTTTACTGAAGAGGAAGGATGTGGTCAAGGATGTGGTCCCCTCCCCCACCTGGGTCAATCTGATCACCTTTCTTTGTTCCTCACCCCCAAGTATTCACCTCTCATTAATCGTGTGAAGCCATCAGTGAAGACCATCAAGGTGTGGCCTGCGGGGGCAGACTTAACACTCCAGGAAAGGTTTCTACACACAGACTGGAGTATGTTTGCTTCTCAGGCCACCAGTGGCTCTCACACAGACATAGACAGCTATACCTCCTCTGTATTGCGCTACATCAATACCATCATTGATAGTGTCACAACTCAGAAGCAGATCACCATATACCCTAATCAGAAGCCATGGATGAACAAGGAAGTGCGCCTCCTGTTGAAAGCACGCAACACCGCATTCAGATCAGGTGATGCACAGGCCTATAGTACTTCCAGGGCAAATCTGAAGAGGGCCATCAAAAAGGCCAAGCACTGCTACAAGTTGAAGCTAGAGGAGCATTTTACCAATTCTGACCCTCGACGCATGTGGCAGGGCATCCAGGCCATTAGTGACTACAAACCCAACCACTCCATCCCCATAGCCACAGATGCTACCTTTCTGAACGAGCTTAATGACTTTTATGCACGCTTTGAGAGAGACAATAAGGAACCCGCCACCAGGCTCACACCTTTTACTGACCACCCAATCATCACACTAAACTCCACAGATGTTTACACTGCACTAAGCCGGATAAACGCACGCAAGGCTGCTGGCCCTGATGGCATCCCTGGTCGCGTACTCAGGGCATGTGCAGAGCAGCTCGCTGGGGTCTTCACGGATAGGTGTTATCATCCAGGTCTTCAACCTGTCCCTCGCCCAAGCAGTTGTTCCAGCATGTTTCAAATCCACCTCCATTGTACCCATTCCACAAACATTCCAGCCCGACATGCCTGAACGACTACCGCCCTGTAGCACACCCATTGTTATGAAGTGCTTCGAGCGGCTGGTACTGTCACACCTAAAAGACTCTCTACCATCCACACTGGACCCATACCAATTTGCCTACCGCAGCAATAGGAGCACAGATGATGCAGTGTCCATGGCGCTGCACTCCGTGCTCACACATCTGGATAATAAGGACACTTATGCACGCATGCTGTTGTAGACTTCAGCTCTGCATTCAATACCGTCATCCCTTCCAAGCTAATCATCAAACTTGGAAACCTAGGCATTAACAATTCAACCTGCAACTGGATTATGGATTTCCCGACGAACAGGCCTCAGCTTGTTAGGTTAGGCCACATCTGCTCCACCACCATCACCCTCAACACTGGTGTACCACAGGGCTGCGTGCTGAGCCCCTTTCTCTACTCCCTTTTCACACTCGACTGCAGACCTGTGAATGGACCTAACTCCTTCATCAAGTTCGCAGACGATACAACAGTGATTGGTCTCATCAGCAACAACGATGAGACTGCTTACAGGGAGGAGGTACGGCACCTGGCCACATGGTGCTCAGACAACAACCTGCTCCTTAACACCTCCAAGACAAAGGAGTTCATCGTGGACTTCAGGTAGGCGAAAGGAGGCACACACGACCCCATCCACATTAACGGGACGGCTGTTGAACGTGTTTCCAGTTTTAAGTTCCTGGGGACCCATATTTCGGAGGACCTGTCCTGGACCACCAACACCTCATACCTGGTCAAGAAGGCCTCTTCTTTCTGAGGACACTGAAGAAGAACCAACTGTCTTCAACTATCCTGGTGAACTTCTATCGCTGCACGATAGAGAGCATCCAGACCAACTGTGTCACAGTCTGGTACGGGAACTGTTCTGTTGCTGAGCGCAAGGCACTGCAGCGGGTAGTGAAAACAGCCCAGCGCATCACAGGGACTACACTCCCTTCCATTGAGGACATCCAGAGGAAACGCTGTCTGCGTCAAGCTCGCAGCATTCTCATGGACTCCTCACACCCCGCTCATAGACTGTTTACTCTCCTGCCTTCCGGTAGGCGCTTCAGGTGCCTCCGGGTAACAACCAGCAGACTAGGAAACAGCTTTTTTCCCAGAGCTGTTTCATTATTGAACTCTGCTCCCCACTGATTCCACTAACCCTCATAACTTTAACTTTAATGCTGCTACTACATTGTTTACATTGCATAACAGGGCTGCATCCATGACTGAACTGTACACACCAGTACTTCATGTATCTGCTCTACCGGACTGTTTACACACACATAGCATCATTTGCACTCTATACTGCTCACTTGCAAACCAGGAATATTACACTGAATGCTCATTTGCACTAATAAACTACTTTCATAACTGCATTAACTCATCTACTGCTCTGTAACTCATCTATTGCATCTATTGCATAACTAAATGCATCCACTCATCTATTGCACTGTAACTTCAATAACTGCATTAACTCATCTACTGCACTGTAACCTTAATACCGCATTAACGCATCTACTGCACTGTAACTTCAATAACTGCACTAACTCATCTAATACACTTTAACTGTATTATCTGCATCTACTCATGTATTGCACTATAACTTCAACAACTGCATTAACTCATCTACTGCACTGTAACTTTAATAGCTAATGTCTGTAATTAATGCACACTCAACTCACTTGCACTATTGTACTGTCTATATTGTTAACTGTTCATAACCACCTGTACATTAATGTTCACAATATATAGCCTACTGTATATATTGTTCATAGTACATACCGACTGTCATATTTTCATACAACATTTGTATAGTATTTCCCTAAAATTGTATTCTGTATTTATTCACACTGTATATCCTGCACTTGCTAATTGCACTTCTGGTTAGACCTAAACTACATTTCGTTACACTGTACTTGTATATGTGTAATGACAATAAAGTTTAATCATCTAATTTAATGTGGAGGAGGAATATTGTTGTCGGGTCGCAGAGAGGCAAGCGTCTGTGGTGAGTTTAACTAATCAAGAAGACATGAAACACCAGGAGTTGCAACAACTGCTAAACCAGTTTCCCGCTTTGTTGCGTCAGAGGCCTGAGCGATGAGAGTTTATAAACCACACCATACACCTTGTCGACCACACACCATCCAACAGAGAGCTTACTGTGTTTCTGAGCGACTGGTGGAACCTCTGGAGAAGGAATTAGAAATGTCGAAAGTTTGAATAATTGAGCCGTACTCGAGTGAGCGGTGCAGAACTATGGTCATAGTCCCAAAGAAGGATGGATCCCTACGTGTCTGCATCGACATTTGCAAGCTCAATGCCCAATCAAGCTTTGAAACCTACCCCATGCCGCGATTTGACGATCTATTGGAAAAGATCGGACAAGCAAAGTGCATCACCATGTTACCTTACTACAACATGGTGTTTATTCTCCGTTTCCAAGTACAAGAGTTATGTGACTTTAATCTTGTCATCAGTAATCATCTTCCACACGCTATACAGAAGACTTTTGGTATTTATAACTGTCAAAGCCACACCTGTCCCGTCTGACAACAGTTTGAATGTGTGTGAGCTTGTCCTGCCACAACCTATCCCTGCCACAACCCATACCTTAAAACAGTAAACAACATCTCCTTCATACTTTATAAAATTTTGACACCATAACTGAATAAGGTATTATATACATATATATTTGCAACATAGTGAAATATTTGGCTACATATTCTATCACAAATAGATTGAAGGAGCTTCGGTTAAATTCACCTAAAACGCACAAAGGATACATGTTTCATGTCACATGAACATTGCAGTGCAATAATACAGTTGAATATGGAGAACGTCAGTAAAAGGTGTTATTTGTAAATCACCAAGTGACATCCTAAACCTGTGATGTATTGCAGTTATTACATGTAGTAATACTTGTTTTGCAACGACATCTGGTCCATTGTTTCTCAGAGTGATCCTAAGTAGTGGGAGAAATGCAACCCTGATAGTGACAGGCTACCTTTGACACAGGGCGTACTAAGCAATAAGTCATTGTGTGCGAGAAAACTTTTAGTCATACTGTAGTGCTTCTTTATGCAATCTTGCTGTGAAATTTGGTATTCAGCTTCCCCCTGCTTGTCAATGTACACCTGCATTTGCAATTGGCTTGAAAAATGTAACCACGTGCAGTGTAACGTTCTTTTATAAATATGCAATTTATCATGCATTCATCATCATCATTTACTAACATTGTAGCAGAGGTTGGAGGAGGAGTCTACAGACTGAAGCTAAAAAACCTCATCCTTCCTGACATTTGATTGAGAAATGAGGCTTTATATTATAAATGGTAATATTCTCAAATTTAATGATTTAAACATTTGCATAGTACATATATGTTGCAAGGAAGTCATATGTACAGTGAACTACACCTTACTGTTAAAATGAAAAAATAGGCCAAAATATTATATTTTAGATTCGATTTTTTTGTTAAATGATGTACCTCTGTTTAGAAATGATGTAACAAAGATTTTTGCTTGAAATAAAATAACTAAGTGCCACGCTAAATACCAAACAGCAACTGTAAATTTTGTACCATTTTGCAGTGTATATTTCTAAAATCACCTCTGATAACAGACTATTTAGTAATTTATAGACATGCATTTCAGTAGCTTTGAAGTACTCTTCAAAGCACTGTAAATCAGTTAACAAAATAAAGTAATGTCATTCTAACAGTGAATGGGATCAATAAAATAATTTGTAATAAAAAAACGAAATAAGTGAATTTTCTAAAGTGTGAGCTACGCAACAACCCACTAGATGTTCCAAAGTCCATGGTAAAGTATTTGAAAGGAGGGCATGGGGCAATACTTCTGAAAAGCATGCACGCTTCTGTGGCATAAACTATGACATTGACAGCAAACTCATGAAGCAAGGTAGCAAGCTGTAACAGGAAAGGGAAGTATATGCTTCTAATCATACTATACATTAGTTTTAAGTTTTGTAGTTCCAAATAAAGTTCGCCATGCACTTGGCCAGTTTTAACTGAAACTATAGTTTTATCTAAACCATAGATGGGTAATAATGCATTTAGGAAACACACTCTCAAATTGGAATTTGGAAACACATTCTCGCTCACAAAAACAAATTTCACGAAATGAAACATGTAAATACAGGTAGCAAATGTTAAACAACTACAACAAATATCACTGATTACACAAAGATGGAAACCAATTGTAGACTACACAATAGTAACAGGTTCATGTGGTGTATTCAATGTTTATGTCAACAATGGATGATAACAATCTCAGTGGTCAAAGAGAGATGATGGATGGAGTGGAAGAGCATGAGGAAGAGCAAAACCCAATAGGCAATGGAATCGGTCTGCGCTCTAAAGTTTGCTATGTTACAAACTCAACCTTGTTGCCCCATTTATCAATTTAACACAAACTCAACATAAAAAAGTACTTCAAGTGTGGTAAAATTCCCGAGACAAACAATGTGCAATTTTGGCGTTTTTCCATTTAAGTATTAGCTGACTATGTGCATATTATGAAAGCTTTGATTTGGGTACAGATACAACTATTTTTAAAAGAATGTTTGATTTTGCCATGAATTGGAGGGTTATTGATCGTGGTTTAAAGATTTTTTGTGTTTAAGGTTTTAAGTAGGTGAGCTTTGGTTTCAAAACCTTCTAATGCCAGCAGTGTAGAAGCATAAGCATAACAATATGAGAAGCTAGAACAAAAGCCCAAATAATCAGCAATTCTCTGCTGTTACGTGCTGAGTGTTAATGGCGGTCTAAGAGATGGAGTAAGAGTATTCATTAAATAAAACATTTGAATAACAAAACAAGAGAAAGTTCAGTTCACAGACCCGACGTATGACTTAAAAAATAAAAAGTTGATTTTACTGCTTGCTCAGCCATCTCCACTAAAAGTAGCAAAAAGTGATCATTCACACAATAATGAGGAAGCAAACAGTACTTCAGGAGGCGGAAATGGGCCCAAAATAAAGTACCCAACTAACTAGTTAGTCCGCTAAGCCAGCAAAGGGGAGAACCCCCCCCAAAAAAATACAAACATTCCTCAACTAGAGATATACAGGAGAAAACTGGCTTACAAAAAGAAACAAGCGGGCGCCCAGCTCCTTAGGGCTTTCCAGGGTAAAGAAGTCATTTGAAACACATAAGGCATCCTGTTCACAACATGCTACAACCAGCCCTTACAATGGCCAAATTGAACAGGCCCTACTGCGCAAACTCTACAACAACAGAGTAATAAGCAACAACTACGCTTAGGAAGACAAGCTCTGTCTGTCTGCAGCTCCTTGTGTACTTAAAGCAGGTTGTGGCTGCCTGCTAACCAGCTACAGGTGGTGCCAGTAATCAGTGCTCTCTCTCTCTCTCTCCCTCCGTTCCTCTCCAATCTCTCTCTCTCCAACCTGACAGGAGCAAAATGAGAATAAACAAGGAAACAACAAACTCTCAACTGTAAAAATATACGTCTACACGTAACTTCTGCATACGTATAAATAGAATCATTTTAATACATTTAAAATCCAAAAACGTATAGCCACCAATTCAAGTTTGAAACCAGGAGAAATTCCATCCACCTTATCTCAACATGAAATTTCTAGCTTTAAAGGGATAGTTCTCCTAAAAATTAATATTCTGTCTTGATTTTCCCACACACAGGTTGTTTCAAACCTGTATGAATGTATTTATTCTGTTGAACACAGAGAACGATGATTAGAAGAACGTGAGCCATTTTCAGTTCAAGAAGATCATCCAACACAAAGTAGAATTTTCTTAACAATCTTTGTTAAGTTGAACACATAATGAGATATTTTGAAGATTAAGGAAAACAAACAGTTCTGGTGGATCAGTCAATCATGTTCCAGAACTTAAAATTGTCAGCATTCTTCCAAATATCTTTCCCTGGGTTCATCAGAACAATAACAGAAGTTATTTATGGAGGTATGAAATTACACGAGTATATAAAGATAGAATTTTCATTTTGGGGTGAACTATGCCATTAAATGTGATGGATGATAAGAACACATGGTGCTTGACTCACTTTTTGACTCACATTAACATATTTGTAGGTTCATTATACATTTTTTACTGAAATGGAGAGACTGAGATATGAGTTTTTACCCCATGATGCTATACTGATTTTAACACCATCGTTTACTGATAAAAGGACAAATCTAAATCAGAGTAAAATAATAATACAGTCACGTTTTTCAGTAGAAGTGTACTATAAGCGAAATAGACATTTTTTATGCACATATATACATCATTTGTGCATATATCCAGAAGTGGTCAAAAAACTGTTCTGCTATTCTGCAGTGTTAATTATTTTGTAACACATGTATGGATGTAGAATTATGCCTGAGAACAATTAGATGATGTGTGTGTTACATTTCATTTAAGCTTTAATCAGCATCATTTTTTACTTATATGTTGTGAATCATATACGCTTAAGCAAGTGACCAAACCCTTTCCTGATCCTTAGTCACGCTTAATGTGAGCTTGAAGCGAAACTCTTCTCATACCATTAGACCTAAAAAGATAAGCCTAATCTTCTTCTGCAATTTCACACCCCGTGTTTTATATAAAGGGTTTATTATTGGGTAACGAAGTTTCAGAGGTTTACAAAAATACAATGTGAGAGAAGGGTAGACAATTGAGGAACCTGTATTATAAAAGAGAAGAACAGCACAGGAATGCAGCATGAAGAAAGAGGAGTGAGTGTGTGTGTGGTTGTGTGTGTGTGGTGCGTGAATAATACAGGGAGGGTTCAAAAGTGCTAATGTGGCGCATAGGTGTGTATGTTTGTGCACGCGTGTGTGTTTCTGTTTGCGTGAGATGGGGACATGTGTGAGTGGGCAGGCTTTAGCATGAAGGGTTGGTCCTTTCAGTACTTTCATGTCTATAAGAGGAGAAGACTGGCCTTCAAATGAACATACTTTGAGGGACATTCAGGTTTTTGCACACAGTCAAGAAAAGACATCAGTGCAAAAAAAATGGGAAGGCAGAAGGCCATTCTGGAAAAGATTGCGCAAACTGTGCATATCCGCAACAAGCTGCTGCGACAGGGATTGGCGGAATGCTTGGGAACCCTCATCCTGGTGGTGCGTATTTTTCCCTAATTATGAATTACTCTTCTGTGATCTTTCGAAGCTGAGGTCAAGTTTGCTCAGGGTTGTGTTGTAGCCTTAACAGACATAAATGCAGGTTTATGTCTCACATTATCTGTGTCATATTGTATAATAAAATATTTAATTGGTATTATGTTGAAAAACTGCACAAATTAACTTAAATTGACTGATGCTTTAAAGTTTGCATATTCAGAAGATACATAAATCATTGTATGTATATACATTTTGTAATTACATTTTTAATTATGGTGGAGACAAAATATGGACACAGAGCATTGAGACTTGAATCCAACTGAATGCTAAACAATAACAAACATGCGGCATTAATATTGAACTTACTTTAATATTGTAATGTGAAGTTACTTCCTTTATGGAAATGCGTATCTATTAAACATGTTACAAGCATGAGACAGTTAACAAAAAAAAACTGGATTGTTACATGTTAAGGGTGTGTTCCAGACAGTCGTAAGAGCGCTACGAAACACGACTCTCATTAAAGACCACACTGACACCAAAACCCCTTCTCCAAAATGCTCTGTATGATTTTACAAACACTTAAGTAAAACATTTATTTTTAAGAAGCACTCTCATAGTTTGGTTTCGAGGTGTGTGGTTTTAGTTGTATGAGATATAATACTTAAATACAGGGTCATGCACTAACTGGATCACTGAACAGGTGTGATGTTTGCTAAGTGGTATAAAGCCATTCAATGTTCCTCAAAACGAAACCACAAAGAGCTCCCTTGAACACAGAGTCTTCGACTGTTAAGATCAGTGCGCTGATAGCCTTTTGACTAACTTCCCCGTCCAGGAACCGGAACAATAGGTATTTGGTAATACATAATAGGACAGACACTAGGTGACATAATCATAACTAGGTGTCATTATTAAAAATGAATGTCATTTCTTTTAATGCAAACTGACTAAAGGGTGATATTCAGGTGATATACTGTGAAATGTGATTTTTTTTGCTGGAATTAAGTGTCACAAAATCTCATTAAAGGATTATTAAAGGATTTTGGTGAACATGTGCAGTATTGTATAATGCCACAAGTATTTGGGTTCAGGTGGCGATGTGACTTTAAACGGAAAACTTTAGCCGCAAGTCTGAACAGCAGCTTGGTAGATTCTAATGTCAGACATGACTTATCTGCATAGTTTCTGTGCCGTCAAAACACACTATTTTCTTTTGAAATCATGGTTACACAAATGTCATGCTAGAAACATTGAAGAAGAAAAGATCTTTATAAACACACGTGAACCAGTTAGACTAAACACGATGTGGGTTTCTTCAAACAATAATCAACGCATTCTTTTCACAAACTTTACAGATGTTTGGTTGTGGTGCCGTAGCCCAGGTCGTACTAAGTGAAGGATCTCATGGTCGCTTTCTCACTATTAATCTCGCTTTTGGGTTTGCTGCCACCCTTGGAATCTTGATCTGTGGCCAGGTGTCAGGTAGGCAAACTCTCCTGAAATTGCATCCTAAGCCATTATTGTGTGTGGGTAGAAAACACATTTTTTGAATGTGCGTTTCATAAAAGATTCTTTGTGGATGACTTTGTTTATTTCTGTCTTCAGGGGGTCATTTAAATCCAGCTGTTACATTTGCTCTCTGCCTCTTGGGAAGAGAAAAATGGAGAAAGTTCCCAGTTTATTTCTTCTTCCAAACGTTGGGATCGTTCCTGGGTGCTGCAATTATCTTTGCTGAATACCACGGTATTGCTTTTCAGCAGAAATGTTCTTTCTATAAAAAAGACATCCCTATCCTTTCTTTTGATGACACTCTATTTGTGTGTTTTAGATGCCATGTACGATTATGCTGGAGAAACAAATGAGTTGCTTGTAACTGGGAATAAATCCACTGCTGGGATTTTCGCTACTTACCCCAGCAGGCATCTCACCCTCTTAAATGGTTTTGCTGACCAGGTCAGTATCGATGCAGTCATCTTGACGCTTATTCATTTCTTCTTGTTAATCCATAAAACACATTTTCTAAAAAAGGAGAATATGATCCAATTCATTTCTTTGTATAGCTTTTAATTACCACATTATGAGTTGCATTATTATTCACTGAACAGGAGTCCCGTATTTAACATAAATCATTGAATAGGGCTACAGAAAAACAGATATTACACTTATATAACTATACTTTTCATTTATTATACTATTATTATTATATTATTAATGATATTACTATCGTCTTCTCAGGTGATAGGCACAGCGGCTCTGATTGTCTGCGTCCTGGCCATTGTCGATCCGTTCAACAACCCGATCCCTCAAGGTCTCGAGGCTTTCACTGTTGGATTTAGCGTCCTTGTCATTGGCCTCTCCATGGGTTTCAATTCTGGTTATGCAGTGAACCCAGCCAGAGATCTAGGTCCTCGTATTTTCACCGCCATGGCTGGATGGGGAACTGAAGTATTCACGTAAGTGCATATTTAACTCCAATAACATACATCATGAACCATTTTGCAGCAATTTCTATGCAATAACTAAACCAAAATTTCTCTTCTGGTTTGCAATAGTGCCGGGGATTGTTGGTTTTTGGTGCCAATCTTTGCCCCTTTCCTGGGATCCATCATTGGCGTGCTTGTGTACCAGCTAATGGTGGGATGGCACGTGGAGGGGGAAGTTCTTGTCAGGAAGATTAGAGGTACGGATGAGAATGTCAAGCTTAACGATGTCTCCAGCAAGGATGGACTGGCGTGATCAGCGTCATCTCCAGAGTCTCTGGTTTCAATATCCTTCCACAGAGGACTTTCCTTTTCTTTAAGAAAGGGAAGTCTGATTGTCATGTCTCCTGTTTTCAAGGACTTCCGAAAACACTGCAAGCCTCTAGATTTCAAATCGTTTTCAGTTGTTGAATCTTACTTTCGTCGTTTTCTTGTTTTATCTGTTTCTTCACACGTACTCCAGATTCCTCCATTATGGGAAAAAGGTCTTTCTTCTGCAACACGAATTATATTAATTCACTGTTTTGAAAAGTTTGTAAAATTGTCGTGTAGCATGTATTGATATTCACAGTGTTTATGCTTTTATATAAATTCACACAATAAAGGGATTTGATTCGAAATATCAAAAAAAGGTGAGCTGTTCTTTGTAAATATTTTGTACTCCCGTTTTCATTTATCCAGATTTTCACTTTTTGGGAATGACCACTTAACATGTATGCATTTCACAAAACCATACTGCAGATAGTGATGTTGTTACAGTCTATAAATAGTATCATATGTTTCTGAATTGTAATGTTGTACTTGTGATATGAATGTTCAAACGCAAGGGATTATTTTACTAATAAAGTTCTTTTTTTTTAATTTGTTAACAATTTGATGTGTTTTTGTGATGTTTGATTCTAACTAATCTCAAGGATGTGCACATTCATGCACCCCTTTGGGTGATGGATTTTTCAAATCTATTTCCTTTGAAATGAAACTAAACGTATGCCAAAGCGACTGTCAAACGCTGCACAAACAAATGGAAAGCGCTTTCATAAGACCTCATGAAACAACAGGTGTGGATTGCTCTTGGAACACGAACCCTTACTTTCAGGTACAGGTTCAAGCGTATTACAGCTATACCTGAAGAGTATATGGGTGTGTGCATGGTAAAATATAATACTCTACACTTTCAAAACATGGCAGACATGCATTAACTGAGTATTATATCTCTTCCAAACAAGAACATGTCAGTCCTTTTAAAGAACTCATTTGTAACTATTATAACAGATTTCTCTCAAAACTATAATACAACAAAAAGTTGTACAATGTTGGTGATATTGCAGTTACATTTATAACTCATATTTACAAAACAAATCCTGTCTGTGGACGATGACTGGAGGAAAAGGATGCATGATTTGTTATTTCTAAGTCTCCCACTCCACTCCAGATATATCTTAAAATCTTTTCACCTTCCTCGTACACCATTACAATGCCCTTTCTTTTCTGTAAATATGACTCTTGTGGCAATTGCCTCCTTCCCTCTTTGCTGTACATTACCGCAAGCTGCCTCTCTGTACCTATTGCACTTTCAAAACCTGGTTTCTTCTCAGTGAGAACCACTTCCACTCTATCGTTTCTGTTCTAATTCCCACTTTTGCCTTAATGTGGAAAATGTTAACCCTTTATTTAACCTGAACATGGTTTTTGGCCCACACACCTGCATAAAACACATATGTGTCTCATCTTAGGTATTGGCCCATTAGAATGAAGCATGCCACTATTAGTGAGGTGTGAAATCTGAAGTTATTTCGGGGCTTTTGCACAATTTGAACTGTTTAATGAACATTTTGTTTGATAACAGAGTATTGTCTATGGGTGTGGGTTTCTTATATAAACAGGAATCTACAGAGAAACTGTGTGGCCTCTATCCACTTCAGTTTCCTGTTTACAGGATTTGTGTGGCAAAGTCTGAAATCTTCATATCAGACCGATTGCATTTGGGGTCTGGTTTAGTGGAATCCTCTGAGGAAATTTCTAGACTGTAAAAAAATTTTTTTTGTAAAGTAAAAGGACACGTTTTTCATGTTGTTTCACACACCACCTAATTTTGTCACTTATTACCGTGAATTCCTGTAATATTTATATAATTTATTTAATATATATACAGTGTAAAAATCCAGGTGTTTGATGTTGTGTGAGAGGTTGGATAGTTAAGCATTCAAGTAAGAATGTAAATGGCTTTAATAAAGCACTCTGGGGCTCCTCTCTTGTTTTGGTCTTTGCAGAAACCTGTCAGAGACCACACCTGACATTTTTCTCGAGAATCTCATGGGTGTAGCTGTAAATATTGTCCTTGGCATCACACGATTTTGACATATTGCATATGTTAAGTTTCTTCCAAAGAACACCGTGTCTTATTATTACGTCTTTAAGTGAAAAAAAAATGCTGTGTGTAGTTCTTGGATGTATGACTGGAGATGGCTTGCATTTTACCTTAGCCCAACTTTTCATGCTTTAGAGCCGCTTTATTATTTTCAGGCAAACACGGACAAAACACTCAGGTCATACCTTCACTCGTTGAGGTCCAGAAATAACTTGTAAAGCACATTCCCAAGTATACAAAGCTATTTTGTTTCCTGTTTAGACGTACCAAATGTGCCTGGAGACATGCTTTTTAAAGAGTCTCTGATGGTCTTGCTGGGAGCTTTAAGACATCACAGAAGCCAGACAGCTTTAAGATGTTGCCAAACCATATGCTGCCCACATGTGCGATCCACACCGCTGATATGCTTTCAGAAGTTTGCCGTCAGATAGTAAAATCAGTACCTGACTTTCATCTCAGATGTTTTATTTTTAACAGACATTCTTTAGATTTTCCCCTGGTTTAAACCACGAATTGCTTGCAAAGAAGAACATTGCAAACGATTCTTCAATTATTTAACAATCTGTTATTGCAATTTCTTCAGGATCATTGTAAACATGACTAAACTTTACAAGCCAGTAGCCTGTAAACGGGACACCTAAGGTTGCATCAATATTATACATGTAATTTCTAATCGAATAAACAGAAACTATATTTACATTTAGAAGACGCTTTTATCCAAAGCGACTTACATTGCTTTACCCTATACATTTTTACATAGGTAGTACAAACCCCTGATTTCGAACTCACAACCTTATGTTGTTGACGCAATGCACTTACCACTGAGCTACAGGAGAGCTATGTATCATTGGGAAGGTCTAAGATTAAGATTACAAATTTCTTTGGTGTTTTCTTAAATAATTTATGTAGGGAGAGTAATTGATCCTTTTTTATAAAAGTGTGATAAGATTTTTTGTTATCCTTTTGCGACCCGTGTTTTTTAATGTATTTTTTAATCAAAGAAAAACGTAATCTTTTTTTATTTAATTTTTACAATAAACCTAACAACATACCTTTAATTTTGTGTGTGTGTGTGATTTTTTTATTGCAATAATCGGCTACTTTTCTATTTTCTATAACAAGCAACAGATTTGAACAATAGAAAAATTATTCGCATGCAGATTATTATTATCATGCTTTTTTTTACAAAAAAAATCTTCTTTTCCCGCACACATATGATATATCAATAATAAAATGTCATTTTAAATTGATGTATTGATCCTGTTTAAGAACTCTGGTGAAACTAAAATTACCAGTTGCAATGTTGTGACTTTAAATCTTGTAGTGAAAAAAAACACAAAGGAGGCAAACAATGTTACAATAGTTACAATGTTATGAAACATTCTGTCTCTCTTTTCCACCTACAAATATAAATTATTTGTAACGAATACTGAAAGATTATCCAAATAACTATGCAAGACTCTTTTGTCAGCATGGATTTGATGTGACTATCATTGTTTGTCATTGGCTGTTCAGTTTCTCAACTGTGGCCTTAACTTTGAAATCATCACAATGCGTTGCACAACACAGTCTGTCTTTTATAAATGACCTTTTGTGCTTACCCTCAAAGAATCACACAGTCTTGCAAAGTTCCTGTTAAAAAAGCCTTTTTTGTCGGAATCTAAAGAAGCATGTATCAAAACTACCCTGCATTGTATGAGTGACCTGTTGCGTTCAAGAAAGAGAAAACTCAATCTGTATATGTCTTACACAAATAGGCGTAGTTTCTTGTTATTGTTTAGGGATGTCCATTTACTCTCATTAAGCAGATATTACCTCAGGAATTATTTAAATGATCAGATCATTTCCAGTTTCTTTAGCTTCCTCATGGATTTTTAGAAGCAAGTGTAAATGCTGCACAGGAACATTACAACTAAACTGCATAACTGTATGCCTATGGGAGACGAGAATAGATGGTGATTGAAGATATAAACACAGAGCCAATAGAAACCGGGCCAAAGAAGGAGATACAGAGACTTTGTCATTTTCTTTTGGGTGGGGATATCCTCTATTATCTGGATGAACATGGGAGAGCACATCATCTGTTCTGTTCAAAGCCAATTACAAGCAATTCACGTAGACCCTTCTCACATTTGTAAATTAGATCTTTATCTCATGTGCAGTATTATCTTGAACTCCATATATGACTGTACAGCATGTATATCTACTGAATTGTTGGTATTTTGGAAAATATTCCAGTATATGTAGCCTTCAGTAATGTAATTACTATTCCAGTTACATATTCCAGTTATATATCAGTAACAAAATATTTTTTGAAATACATATGTATAGCAGTTAAAAGTGATACAGGTTCATTCAGATATACACAAGAATAAAACTTTGGACAAAAACTAAAACAAATACGTCAACTTGTTACAAGCAATTAGTTTTCCTCAAAATATATTTTTGGGTTGGTTCAAATAAAAAACCCTCATTATTGTGATCATTGTTTGCTTAAATTGGGCTTTCTATCCCTGATTTTGGTTAAATTAAATGTCTTTTCTCTTTCAGTATTAACAATAGTGTTTCAATAAGAACATTCATGCATTCATAAGAGAAGAAGAGATGCTTTGAAGTTACGTTTTTGTGATGTCAATCAAGCTTTGATAAAGATGAGAAGTGACACTAAATAATGTGGAAGTTGATCTTTTATGGCTGATTCGAATGTCCTGGTTCACAAATGGAAAGATACTGTGATTAAATAAACAGACAATTGTCTTGGCTCTTGGCGCGCTTAGATGTCAACTCTCATCACACAAACCTCAACAATTGTGACAATTATCAAACTAATCCAGATAAACAAATCAAATAATAAACAATGAGTTTTGTACTTTGATGTTACCCAGCATGAATTGCCGCATGAAGCTTTCCTTTGTTGATGGTCACAATTGTTGAGATATATACACTTATTCTCGACGTCTAATTGAGTCAAAAATTGTAACATTTGTTGAACGTTTTCTATATGTTCATAATAGGTTTTAGTGCCACTGTTCAAATCTCACACTACAGGATCACACAATATTCACACATTAAAAACAAACTCCTGAGCACACAGTGATAACAGTCTCTTGATCTCAATTGATCTTAGTTTTCATTGCCTCAACAAATGTATTTTAACACACTTGCACAACAGACAATGAAAACATATCATTAAAATATAAGAGTCAAGAGCCCAACAAAGCAAACACTGATCATAATAATGGTGGTTTATTGAAATGTATACATTTTGTTTGAAACAAAGCCATACATATAATTTGAGGAAAACTTGCTTGTAAGTTCAAGTTAGTCCAAAGTTTCACTTTTTTAGTAAGGGTATATGGTGGCAGTGTATTTGTCTTTTCTTTGATTATGCCACAAAAAACACAAATGCTATTTTACATAATCATGAAAATAATGACAAAATAAAACCAAACATTATGCAAAGATACATAGCAAACTTCTGAATACAAGCCTGCTCAAAGACACCAGTGATCACAATCTATAGTATTTGTGGTACAAACCTGTCTTCATCTTGAAGGCTGTTACCTTCTCCACTGGAATTTTAGCTAGCACATGACACGAGAAGAGAAATCTGCCTGAGAACATTACATATTTGCTTTTCAGAAAAGTAAACACGGTAACATACAAAACTTCATTTTTGGAGTTTTACTCATGGAGTAAAGATGTGAGGGAAACATTTGAAATATGTCCCGTCTTTAAGGCAAGGTCTGTCATTGTGCCTAAAATGGCCTTTAATTCCTCCAAATTCAGTTTGCAGTTAAAAAAAATATAAAAAAACTTATTGACAATGATGATCAAACTATTCATTTTAAAAGTATGAAATTTGAATCTTAATGGTGCATTGAAGTTACAAGTTAAACGAATATTGCTTTATTTTATAGTTTGTCAGAATCATCTTCTCATCTGTAGGCTTTAGCCTACAAACTGTGAAGCAAAACAAGAAAACCACATATTTTTCAATGAAAGAGCGTGTGAAATACACCATTTTAGACAGGTTTTGCTAGCTATAATTTTTCATGCTTTCATGTAAACCCCACATTTACGTCCCTCTACCTTATCTCACTCTAACCATGTCCGTGTCACAGACTTTCTGCCCTTCCAACATGCCTGCACAGACATGCTTTCCATTTTGGGCAGCTGTCCTTCACAACAGATCTTTACAAAGCAACAAGTCAACAGAAACAGGTAAAGTAAACTCGATTAATTATAAACCTGGGAAAACATTTAGGGTGGTGCTCTCATGCACACTGAAAACAAGTTTAAAACACAGTTTGTAAGTCAACAAAAAGTTTATTTAGAACTGTAAAATGTGATTTCAACCTATGTTATGGTATGTTTTCCACAAATTCTATTCACCTTAATGAAAAATAAGTGCTGTTAGGCTTGTGCGGATTAAGAAAAATCAACATTAGTTTTAAACATATTCAGGCATTCTGGCTTAAAATTACAGAAATCTATCAAACAGAATCACAGTACTTATATGGTAGTAGTTCAAACTGTATTTGACCTGATGCTACCTTTAATCTTTTTGGCAAGGTACTAAATATTGTCTTTGATCACAGCCCAACCTCAGCTTTTCTAAATTCAACATTTTTCTTCAGAAGTCCCACCAGATGTCTGTGATTTTGTAAGATGCTGAATTTGTGAAATAAACCATCCCTTCACATTTGATCTTACATAACAGACGTATAGCCTACAGATCTTAGTCAGTTAGGTATGTATCAAACAGTGGGGTGACTTTTCCATCTTTCCACTCCACGAGGATCTCGCCTCTCTGTATAGAAGGTGACTGGGCAGGTTTCATGAGGTGTTGGGTTAGAGGTGCTCTCTCACTAGGTACAGGAGAACCTGGTTGACTGACCTCTCCTGTTGGAGTGTAAGATTTCAGCACCACAACAGTCCTCTTCCTCCTGGACACAAGGAAGAAACTTTCTTCGTTGAGAAACTGATCGATGTACGATTACACATGTGAAATAAAATGCTGACATTTTGCTATTACAATGTTCAGAAGTGTGAATCATGAATTGAGTTATACCTTCCAAATAAGCAGTATCTAACCTGTTTTGATAGATGTTCAGAACTAGAATAACAAGTCCAAGTAACAGGGCCAAGGAACTCAAAAGCATCATAGTCATTTTCCAGCCCATCCCTGGTAAGAAAATACATTATTTGTATGGAACATCATCAAATCTTATTGTTTATCTTACTGTGAAGATTTTGGTAATCCCTGTTCAAATTAACGAGTATAAACTCCATCCTAACAGGCCTTGCGACTTGTTTCCTCTCCTTTGCTGCCCTCACGTGGAACAAAAACCTTTCAACTATTTTAGGATCAAATGTAAAAATGCTTTATCGTTTTTTAACCACACTGAACAGCACGGTAATCTGATAAATTAATAATTTAATTATAATTATACAACTATGACAATAATGAATGAACCCTTTCTATACTCACCATAGTCGTCTGCAGTAAATACATTAACAGAAGGTCCCTCGTGTTCCTTGCTACTTTGAGGTTCAGACGATGAAGTCTGTGTTTCTACAGTGGGTTTAGGAGCAGCAATGTCAATTCTCTCAGCTTAAGCAAACAAACATAAAGATGTAACAACATCACTACATTGATAACATTACAATTATTAGAAGTCAACTATACAATGTGTGAGGATGGTTTTCTGTGACAACAGTGATGCTTTTAAAAAATCCATAAATTATAGTGAAGTTGTGTATTATATCCCATTAATCACAATGATGGAATGATGTTATGCAAGAAACACAGACCTATCAATTAATTAATGACTTTTTTACAAACTCCCTTACAATGCCAATATCGAATTTTAGTGAAGATGCTGGGTCCAGTCTGAAGTGTCTGCTGAGACTCTTGCAACACATTCTGTCCATCATGTGTACCGTCCCCATCCTCGCATATTGTTCGGTTAGCCAACGTCTTCCACTTGCTGCCTTTTCCGCGACTTTTGGACAAGAAGAGCTTGGAGGAATCATGGAGTGCGCTTAGGTGCAGACTCTTGCCGTGTAATGTCAGGAGACCCTTTTTAGAGCAACTCCAGGTCTGATCGTCATAATCCTGTTCCTCGGACCTGCAAGCTCGTAACCAAACAATTTCAAGGTCCTGGATCTTGGGTGCAGTTAAACACCCTCCCGTCTGTGGGTTGCTGAGGGTGCGGTTCACAGGGTTCCAGTGCCACTCCTGAAGAGTGGAATCTACTCTGCACTCCTGCAGGCTTAACCTACCGCTGACCTGGTCTGCATTTACCTGCACACACTTTCTCAGCTCTTCATTCCTGATCTGAAATCCTCTAGATACTGCAAGGAAATAGAAAATGTGTTTATAATAATTCCTTTGGTAAATTACCCCGACAACATAGCTACTGCCAAACAAAAGATAGATGCAGATAGATGGATGTTAATGAAACTTCCACATTACCTTCAAAAAGGAGCGTTGTGAGAACCAAAGTCCACAAACCTTTCCAACTCCCATCCATCACCTCGGGAAATTTAGAGCAATTACAACGCAACTAACAAAAGATTAGACACCCAGTTCCCAGTGATGATGTTTTCTGATCTAACCTGTAACGTTTATACATTCATTCCCGCCACACCTGATATGATCCCTAAAGCAGCCGTGAGCAAAAGGCTGCTGATCCACAAAATACTGGCCGCTGTAGCAAAACAGACTTTCATTTAGAAGACGACCAAAATTTATAGTGCACAGAGCTCAAAAGTCTTCAAAGAGTGAGTACAGAATACTAATGAACAAAAAGGGTGAAAGGCAAAATAAGTGCCCTCCCACGCTGGAGATAAAGGACGAAAAACAGTAAAAACAAGAAGAAGAGAAACACCAAAACAACTGAAAAATCGAAAAAGGCTATAACAACAACAACCTCATTAATAGCTTAATGCACATTGTGATGAAATTGTTGATGCAAGTAAAGAAAGAGGTAAGTAAAGAACAGCCGTTCTTAATGATGATATACAGAGGTTTAGTGTACGACGAAAAAAACTTTTTTATGAGGCAGCAGCATTCAGCAGCTTGAAAGGCATTCCATTCATGACAAACTGAGATGACAGAGCTTCTGTTCCCGTTGCTAAGTAGTCTCTAAGTTGGTGTCCACGAAGCCAGGCAATATTTAAGTGGGATGGGAACGCCATGGAAAAACACATCCAGCCTGTTTTCAACTTGTTTTGTTTCTATGGTGCTGCAAGTGTAAAACACTTACACAACAAAAACAGAGAAACAAACAAACAAGAATATAAGCAAGCATAATAAAGCAGTGAAATGCAATTAACAACAATTGAAACAGTAACTCTCTTATAGCTCCAATGTGTCTTTATTTAGAGGATCTGTTGACAGAAGTGCAATATAAAACACATCATTATATCTTCAGAGGTGTATAAAGACGTTATATAATGAAGTGTTATGTTTTTCTACATACACCGCGGGTCCCCTTACATGGAATTCATCATTTTGTCTCTACAACTGACAAACTGCTCTACAAAGCGCATTAAGTAAATATGTAATCTACTTTGGCAAAGATGCGAAAACGTGACAGCATCTTTAGTCCTCTGTCAGCCTCCATAGAGCTCCGAAAGGAGTAGGAGGGCTGGAGTGAGCCATTGGTTGCTATTCACAACCTCACATCTAGATGCCGCTAAATTTCATACACTGAACCTTTAAAGTGTAAAGCTTACTGATCATTGCTTCATTCATGAAAATATTAGATTTTTTGCTCTGGAAAATAACGTGCCTTTCATTTGAGGCCACAAAACATTCAGATAAAAGAGAACATTGCACCTCCTACTACAGAATGTTAACAATCAGATCTTTCAAAAGTGGATCTGAAGGAGATTTATGAAAGCCTAAATGTAGGATTGAAGTTTCAAGACTGTATGTAACTGCCGCAAACTTTCAGCTGTTTTTAAAAGACCATTGTGTGATTATAGCGGCATCTAGCGGTGAGGTTGCGACAGTTCACTCCACCAATCCCTTTCCATGCACTACGGACGCTGAATCTCACTTCTTTACCGAATGAAAACATGTTTACGAAATCCATTCAGTAGAACAACATGGCAACACGGCAAATACATACCATGCATGCAGACACGCGTTGTATGTAAATAATCGCATTTTCATTACGCTTCTACATACATAGTATAGTATATTCTACTATATACTACCCTGTACAATGTCTATTATGTGTTATTAATCCGCATTTTCTGTACAATAGTCTTTTATTTTATATAGGCATACTTTAGAAACTTCTAGACAGTAAATCTTATTATATTGTGTTGTCATTGTGTTGAATGTCTGTTCTTCTTGTGTGTTCAAGCACAATTGGCAATTAAGCTCTGATTCATTATGTAAAGTCTTCATACACATCTGAACACAAACTTATGTGTATATTATATTGCATTTCTGGGAATATATCCTCCTTAAAATTACACACGGCACTTTAAAGGGTGTTTAAAATGCAAAACCAAATCAAATAATAAACGTGTATTTTGTAAACTAAACACTTGCATCCGCATTACTGCAAATCTTGGTCCGCTGTACATTGGGTTCTTTTCAATAAATATGATGGGCCCAAGCTTGACATTTATCATAAATACACATATCTGAATCAAGTACATAATATCATTTGATAGTGAAAGATGTACATTTACATTGGAGGACAGATGGGTGCTGCACAATTCTCGCAAGAGGGCCTCAAGAAAAGGTTATAAGGCAAGGCAAGGCAAGGCAAGTTTATTTATATAGCACATTTCATACACAAGTGCAATTCAAAGAGCTTTACATAAAATGATTGACAGAAAGAATAAAACATATCTTTAAAATGCAAATTATTTAAAACAATAAAACAGCAATAAAATTGATTAAAAATGTGAGTGTATACAGTATATAAAAAGAATAAGAGCAAAATAAAAATAAATTAGAAATAGAAGTGCAGTTGATGTAAAGCAGCACAGTGCTCAGGTTGTGAATGCACAGCTAAACAAGTGTGTTTTTAATCTGGACTTAAAAGTATCTACTGTTGGTGAATGTCTGATGTCATCTGGAAGCAGATTCCAGCTACGAGTGGCGTAATGGCTAAACACTGACTCGCCCTGTTTTGAGTGAACCCTTGTTATCTCTAACTGACTTGATCCTGATGATCTGAGAAGTCTGATTGGTTTATATTTAGTGAGCATATCTGAGATGTATTTGGGTCCTAGACCATTGAGTGATTTATAGACCATAATAAAACTTTGAAGTTGATTCTAAAAGTAACTGGTAATCAGTGTAAGGATCTGAGGATTGGAGTGATATGCTCAGATTTTTTGGTTCTGGTCAGAATCCTGGCAGCAGCGTTCTGTATGAGCTGCAGCTGTCTGATGGTCTTTTTGGGAAGACCTGTAAGGAGTCCATTACAGTAATCCACCCTGCTGGTGATGAAAGCATGAACTAGTTTCTCTAAATCTTGGCTTGAGACAAAACATCTGATTCTTGCTATGTTTCTGAGATGGTAGTACGCTGATTTGCTTATTGCTTTGACATGACTGCTGAAACTAAGGTCAGACTCCAAAATGACCACAAGATTTTTTACCTTGCTTTGTGTATAAAACTAAAACAAATAAAAAATATTTTTTAGGTGTTTTTTATATAATGAAGAAGATATACATATTAATGCCAAGCTCTAGAATAGTTAAGTTCCCAAATATTACTGTGAACAATGGAGAGACTTGGAAAGTCACTGATGCATGGAGACACTAAACCTCCGTTCTTGGACTCTCGCTCTGAGCCAATCAAATCGATATGTTTCGCGCATGCTCAGTTGATGATATATCTGTAGCGAACCTGGCAAATTGTTGTTGTTCCTGGAGTATACACGCGGAAAGGAGCAGCTGCAGCACATGCTGTACCTGAGTACAAGTATGCGGACACGCTCGCAGAGAACCGCGTCAAAAAAATGTAAGCAAACTAGTTTTCTTGATCTGGATAACAGTGGTTGTAAAAAAAAAGTCGGCTGCATGACATATTGCCGAAATAAACGTTACAAATGCAGCGTGCAACAATACCGTGACACAATAGATCATCACAGCAACACAGAATGTATAACTATTGCCATATTTACACGTGGAGAGTTTGTATAATATATGTTTTTAAATTGGTGCATGTAATGCAACAGAACAATCCAATAATAAAAACGCTTGCATCTTTTTGTTCAGGTTCACCTAAATGTGAGAACAAAAACACTGTTTCCAAAGGGAACCATAAGGGTGAAATAAAAACCAAGACCACACAAACGCCCAATAAAAGAGGGAGAAAAAAGAATCTGAAAACATCATCAAATGGTCACCGCTGCAAGGAAGACCCAAAGCCTGCTGGTATAAATGGAAATGTGAAGACAAGGAAGGTCAACGGTGCAAAGAGTTCTGCAAAACATGCTGTGGGGGAAAGCAGTAGCAAAGAGAGGAAGCCCAGTTCCTACGATCAATGGGTGGAAGGTAAATTTCCATGTAAAGAATGTGGCGTCGTTCTGGAGAGCAGAAAGGACCTTATCGATCATAACCAGATGGAGCATCATCAATTACGTCCATGTAAGTGTCGTGTATGTGGCGACCGCTTTGCTAATCAATACACACTGAAACTTCATACGCGCACTCATTCTGGGGAGCGTCCGTACACCTGCAAAATCTGTAAAAAGGGTTTTACGCAGAAGGGCTCTCTAAACACCCACATGATTCTGCACAGCGGTGTGAAAGCCTTTAAATGTGAAGAATGTGGCCATACGTTTGCTCGATGCGGAGATTTGAAGTCGCACCGGAAAATTCACAGCGACGAAAAACGGCACAGTTGTACCGAATGTGGTAGGTCAACAGAATATAAAAACAATACTTTGAATCGTGATCGTTGCTTTTATAACCCAGTGTTATCTTATATTTGTTTTGGTGTCTTCTTTAGGCAAACAATTCCACCGAGCGGAACATTTGCGGCAGCACTTGCTAATTCATGCTGGAGAATTACCGTTTTCCTGCACCGTTTGCGATAAAAAGTTTCGTATTGCTAGTAACCTTGCTGCACATCAACGCACGCATACAGGAGAAAAACCTTTCGAATGTCCTGAATGTGATATGCGCTTCAGACAGTGGGCCCACCTGAAAGTACATCAAAGTGTGCACTCGGATGAACGTCCGTACGCATGTGAGCATTGCGATATGAAGTTCTCACGTTTGGGTTATCTGCGCAATCACATGCAGATTCACACCAACAACCGACTTTTTGTCTGTGATGACTGCGGTCATTGTTACAGAAGCCAGAGTAACCTAGATGTTCACCGTGCCGTGCATTCTGAAGACAGGCCGTTTAAATGCTCGCAGTGCGACAAGAGCTTTAAACAGTATCCTGGACTGATGAGACACAAACTTGTTCACACAGCAGAGAGACCACACCAGTGTAAGATCTGCAGCAAAACGTATCGCAGCTCAGGAGGACTGCGTTTACATATGTTTTCTCACACAGGTGCTCGTCCTTACGTTTGCAGTGAGTGCAAAAAAGGCTTTAGAGATCCCGGTGCCCTCACGAGACACATCCGAACACACACCGGAGAAAAACCTCATAAGTGTGAGCTTTGCCCAAAGGCGTATTCCCAGCTTTCAGGCTACTATGCTCACATGCGCATACACACTGGGGAAAAACCCTACAAATGCACCAACTGCCCCAAAGTTTTTCGCCATCGGAATAGTTTGAAAGCCCACCTTTTACTCCACACTGGACAGGCTCCTTTTCCCTGCCCAGGATGTGGAAAGCTTTTTAAGCAAATGAATAGTTTAAAAAAACACATGACAACATTTGGCCATAGTGCCAAAAAAGAAAGCTGATATCAGTAAAGTGGAAAACGTGTAAAAACGTACGAAATTCATAACCAAAGATAGAAGTTAGCTTTTAAATAAGTCGCTTTAAGATGTTGATGGAATTGTTCCCAAATTCTGTCATCATTCACTCAACCTCAAGTTGTTTCAAGCCTACATTTCCATTTCGTTACACTGTAATTGTTATATGTGTAATGACAATAAATTGAATCCAATCCAATTTCTTTGTTCTGCTGAACACAACAGAAGATATTTGCAAGAATGTCAAAAAGATCCGATCCCCCATTCTTCCAAATATCTTCCTTTGTGTTCAGCACAACAAAGAAATGTATACAGGTTTGAAACGCTTTGAATCCGAGGGATAGAAAATTACATACTTAAAAATTTTGTGTGAACTATCCATTTGAGACAAGATGATAAGAGTTTGTAAACACATGCACGCCCATATGTAGTGAATAGTAACATGTACTTTATCTAAATTCAAAATGTAATCTTGTTAACACCAAAAAAAATCGGTTGACATTCAGAAGTAGGAATTTATTTGTTGTAAGTGTTGAGATATTGTCCTATTGTGTAAACCTGCACATATATATAAATCAGGTATTTGAAAAAGTTGTTTGCTGTCACGAGCCAAATCTCACTTGGAGACCTTAAATAAAGTACACAAGCCTGCCTGTCACATATCAATGTGTGTTTAACCTGTCGTCTATTTATACATTTTTATTCAACCACATCACAATTTCTTCAGTTATACAAGTGCATTATTGTATCATTATTATTATTGAACTTCAAACATTTCACTTCATAAAAAATCTAGATTATTGTATAGTTTATGCTTCATAAAACTTCAAAATCATGATATAGTTTATCGTAGTTGCATATATTTTTATTCCTATAAACGTAGCTGTAGTAGACCACTATTCTTACTTTGTCTTATTAAGATTAATTTTATAGATTAATCTAATTAGTTTCTCTGTAACTAATATAACACCATGTTTTGTACACGAAACGCACGTCACTCGCTGTGTGACGTTGTACACACGTCTGTGAAATTGTACGCAAGTCTGTTCCGTCACTATGGCTGCAAGAGACGCGAGATGTTGAGAGCTTATCGCATCAAAACCCGATCGGGCGAAAATACATATAAAACCTGTTAACTACCGTTCAGTGATTCAATAACAGGCAGGCAGACGTGTGTTGGTGATATATTTGAGTCAGTTATATTTTGCTTTAGTCTTTAACGAAGAAGATTCACTGGAGCGAACGTACATCAACGCTTTATCCTGGTTTGGTTAAGTTAATCATTTCTTTGATGAAATGGGACATTTGTCTTGCAATGCATTTAAAATGCATTTAATGCATTGAAGTGGTGATACTTTTATTATGTACAACGCCTGTTACGCAAAGCAACCGATAACCGTAAATTGCTCAGAAGTGATTTTCATGTCCCGATTTGCCTTTCATAAATTGCATTACCGGTTTGACACAGTGAACAAACGGTGCTTCTCATTGCATCGAAATGGCTAAAATGTATCACAAAGAGAAAAGCATTCAGATCAAGAGCAGCGCGTCTGCGCTGTACAACAACCTGGGCGTCCTGCGCATCGCGCCGCGCTGCCTCACATATTTCACCGTGGTCCATGCCAACGTTGTGAACATGGTCAGCGCTTCCTGGGATGGCCTGAACTATTCCCATCGACAACTGCAGTCTAAGGAGGGAAGCATGGCCACCAGCTCCTCGCTTATTATGCAGGTGAGACGAATTTTCATCCCACTTGTTCTATGGTTTAAGACTTGAAGATGCTGTAGCTTATGTTTGACTACAACAAATGCCATCTCTGATAGCACACATACGTCTGGCTTACGTCTATTTGACATCTGCATTTATATTTTGCAGACATCTACAATACATAGGTGCTCATCTGCAATACGTCTCGGAGATGTCTGCTGTCAGACGTGCTATAGACATCTAAAAGACGTCTGTTAGATGTTTATGATTTAGAATGGATGTAAAGCTGCTCTTTTGAAGATGTTTAGAAGATGTTTTTACGCAGCAGATCTTTAGCAGACGTATTACAGACGTCTCCGAAACGTATTGCAGATGAGCAAACTATGTATTTCAGATATCTTGCAGATGTAAATGCAGACGTCAAATAGACGTAATCCCGATGGATTGTGCTATCTGGGATCCCACCAACTTTGGTTTACTTTTGTCTGACAGGCAGCCTGGTGTGTACTGCCCTCCAGAGATTTGCTTGTCCTAACTTCCCAGAAAGGTATCCAGGTGAGTCAAGTGTTCTGGCAAGCTGTGTACTCACTCATTTATTTGCCTGGGGATCAGGTCTAAAGTATGTTTATCATTAGATGTACGAGTCTGATGGATCTATTATGGTGTATTGGCACGCACTGGACACACCAGAGACACCAACGGGTTAGTTGAGGGGGCAAACATTGGCACTTCATGTTTTAAATGAAATTTTTTAGATGCATTTGTTATTTTATGATTGCTGTGTCTGGTAAAACATGTTCTGTTGCGGTTTCCAGCTAAGGCAGTGTTTGCACGAGGAATCGCAGCAGTCCGGGAAAATTACATTTGTGTTGGTACGTGGCAAAAAAATTCGTCTTTTCTAAGCATGTCATCCCTTAAATATGCATGTTTACCAAAAGTCCCCCCCCCCAAATTCTTTCAGGAGTCTCATCTGGCTCGGTGCTTGTGTTTGATGTTCCCAGTAAAGGCAGTAACATCACTCTGTCTGAGGTTCTGGAGGAACACAAAGAGGCCATCACAGATATGGCCTCTGAGTGTTCAGGCAGTCTGGTAATAACCTTTTTTTGTGCTCAGTGTTGTTTGTGCATACGAAGGAAATTGTTATACGTTTTTCTATATTTGATTCAGTTTATTTATTTAAAAGTGATGTGTGTAATCTTTTTGAGGATCTATTGCCAGAAATGCAATATAATATAACTATAACTTCAGAGGTTTATGAAGACCTTACATAAGGAAGCATTTTGTTTTTAATACCTTAGAATGAGCTTTTTCTATCTACATACACTATGGGCCCCCTTACATGGAATTCACAATGTTGTTTCAACAGTGTCCATAAACGGACATACTGCTCTACAGAACCTGTTTCGTAAATATGTTATCTCCGTTAGCAAAGAAGCGAAAACGTGACAACGTCTTAACCCTGTGAAGGCGTAGAATGAGGGCTCTCACTAAATCCTTGGTGTTTCGAGTCTGACGTCATTCCCTAATGTGTTTTTTCGTCAATTTGAACAATCATAGGTAGTTTAGATGGTTAGAGTAAGGTTAGGGTAAAGGTCTTGTAAGACTGAAACACCAAAGATTTAGTCAAAACCAACAAGCCATGCCCACGGATCTGACTCGTTACACCAAGGATTTAGTGGGAGCCGTAGTTCTTAAATTAAATCTCATTGGAGCTGTTGGTTGCATTTCGCAATCATGTCCCTAAACGGACCATTAAGTATCTGCTGGCCCCAGTGTTTGATGGTTAAATTGGAATCTTTTTTCAGGAGTGCATTGCTGATTTAGTCAGTGCTGATGACTCAGGGCTGCTCTGCATGTGGAAATCGGGAGATGATTTTCAACTGCTCAACAAGATCCCTGGTTTTGAGTATGTTTTGAGTAAAGCATTCATAAGATACCGAATACAGTTTCATAAACTAAATACACTTTGTCAATTTAAACAACAAACCTTTAATTCATGGCACTCAACCTAAAATAAAGTATAATTTAAGATGCCTGTATTAAATCATGACTATCGAACCATCTTAAGCATAGAAAAGCTTTCATCCCAATCTTTATCAGCGATTTAAATGTACCACATACATACACATGAACAAATTATCATCTTTATAAGATGTACCATTATCTTTTTCTCTAAGTACGAGTTGTTCTTCAGTAAAGCTGTGGAAGGGGACCGTTATTGCAGGCTATGGGACAGGACAGATCCGTCTGTATGAAGGGGTCACGGGTATACTGCATGCAGAAGTAAATGCCCATGCTCGCTGGATATACTCTTTGGACATTGCCCCTTTCACTGGCCTGGTAAGAGAATTGTATAATGTGTGCAATCTACTGTACAGTATTTTACATTCTGCATTTATCTTTTATTTAAAGTTATATTTTTATTTAGACGTTATTTCTATTCAGCTATTTTCTATACCCCGACTCATGTATGTGTCTTTTTCAATGAAAAAGCTGCTTTCTGCAGCAGAAGACTCTTGGGTTAGAGTGTGGCATCTGACCTTGACCCCAGAGACCAACAGCGTAGAGGTAAAAGCCATACCCTCACAAGCATTATGACTGCATTAGTAGTTTCATTCAATAAAAACATCTTTCTTGAACCAGATGAAATATCCAGTTCAATAAATCTTTATGTAATAATAAACTTAAAATATTTGATTATTATTTAAAAAATAAGGATGCAAAAGACTGGGGATTGTAGACAAACATCGTGAATGTCAAGTGTTCTGATATTAGTTGTTAGATTTAATAAATCATATACATGCCAACAACATTTCTCTTTCCTTTCTAGATCGAGCACATGTACAATGAGTGCATAACTGACACTCAGATCTGTGGAGCCAAGTTCTGTGATGGAGACGGCTATGCTTTCGCAGTGACTGGTTATGACTTGAGTGAGATTATTCGCTACACGCAGGTGTAGATGGTGTATAACATTCACTCTACAAGTTGACATTTCATGTGAGGATCACCTGCAGCGGTTGCTATAGTCTCCTTTGACGTGTTCCTTGGGAATTCTGTTATGTCTGGACAACAAATTTGTATTCTATTATTAATGTGCAGGCATGATTGGCAGGTTCAGTCTGGATATCATGAATGTTTTGTAAATAAAGAATGTGAAGGCAGTGACTGAAACGGGCTAAAAGCAGCACTTGAACAGCAGGTGGCAGTGTTGTTGATGGTTTGTTCTGCCAGTTGTGAATTACAAATGGGGTTAAATGAATGATAGAGAATGCATGATTCTCTCTTATTCTGGGTGGAGTGAATCATAGAAATAAATGTTCAATTGTTTTGTTAACTATTTGTGTCATTTCAGTCACATTTACAGTAAACAATATTTGTTAGTAAACTTAAATACGTTTAAGTAAACTTATTTATCATATCAAGGATATTCACACTTACCTCAATTAGACAAAGTTAGTGTGTAAAATAAGTATTAATATTTTAGAAATGAAATTCTGCAGATGTTATGTTTTCCTAAATGAAATTGTAAAATATGTTTTTTTGGCCATAGTAATTAATAAATTGTATCTATCTATTACAGTGTGATGTTAAAGCCATTATTTTCTTATTTTCCATGTTATAGTAAAACAAATATAGGTTAAAATCCAGCAAAAGGATTATTCTTATGTTGTATTTGTAAATATGTACCAGTAGAGTGCAGTAAAACTTATCTTTGCATAATTTTTCTTTCTTTGACCTTTCCTTTGCTTCCCTAAAGGAAACCATCAAGAATAATTAAAGAAGGATTAAACGATGTCGATATTATAAAGATAGTGTTGTCTTCAATGACCATATTATTCATTTAGCATCAACTTAAGGGTGAATCTGCCATGACTTACATGTTTTCTGCAGAGTTCCCCTTTAAAGGGATAGTTCACCCAAAAATGAAAATGTATTTGTCATTTACTCACTCAAATGTCACTCCAAACATGTATGACTTTCATACACCGATCAAAAAATAAGATATTTTGCTTGGGGAAAAAAAACACCTCTGGCCCCCATTGACAACACGGGTCCAACTATAATTGTAGAAAAACAAGTCATGTGTACATTTGAACGATACACGTTTGTTTTAATTTTTACATTAAACAATCCTTTGCTTCCTTGTTGCATCTTTGTTTGTCTTTAAGACAGAGAGAGATGTTGATCTTCGGAAGTACCCTTCATGCACCTGTTATCCTTGTCCTTGCTAACACCCTATTACCACACTGTAATATTTTGTTGTTATTACATCATTCATCTGAGCAGGTGTGTTTCTGTTTTTAGGTCATTACAGAACACTAAATGCATGCAGATTTAGATATTTTATCACCAACCCACTGACAATATTTGCTATGTTCTGACTATATTTCCCCCAAAATATTTTTGTCCATCCTTTTATAACTCTGTTTTTGCCTCGGTGATATCAAAACATAATCAGCCATTCCAGCTTGTTGTTGTTCAACAAATACTTACTTACATATTTCAACTTTGTCCTATGGTACTTGAAGAACTGGTAAATCAAAGGTTGCTGGTTCGATCCCAGTAGCCACCACCAGTGTGTCCTTGAGCAAGACACTTTACTCCATGTTGCTCCAGGGGGATTGTCCCTGTAATAAGTGCACTGTAAGTCGCTTTGGATTAAAGCGTCTGCCAAATGACTAAATGTAAATGTAAATGTAAATGTAAGATCAATGACACAGGGAGGGTAATAGAGGGCTGGTCATCACGACCATCAGATTTGATGTTGGACAGAGAGGGAGTCTGGGTAGCATCAATGAGATCTCTATTGGATCTGGGTTTAATGGACTTATGTAATGCTCCTGTGCAGCACTGGAGCACAGAGCAGAAGAGATATGGTTAAGGTCATTGTTTAGTGGGATTTGAGGTTATACATACTATGGCTAGCTTATGGGCCGGAGTAACATTCAATAATGCTCTCCACCACTTTACATCTCAGACCTTCAGGGGGTGGGAAGGGACAATGCCAGCCGACATGGCACAATGTAATACTACTAGACCTGCATGCTGATTTATTTCACTTTAACAGAAGAAAAGGCAGGGGCAGGCTGGATAAGGATTAATATGTGGGCAAAACCAGCATTCTATTTTAAAAGAGGGGAAAGTAAAAAAAAAAGGTATGCACAACCATGAATAGTTTAAGTAGATTTGCCAATAAGAAAAAATATAGGTTTCAGAAAATGTTAATTTGCATTAAAAAAATGTATTTACTTACACTAACTTACATGCTTTTACCTGTGTGTGTTATATATATGCACTTGGTAGAAAGATGTATGTGTTTGGTAGACACTTTTATAAAAAAAAGTTTCATTGGATTCAGTATTTTTTATCATGTTCCCTCGAAATGAAACTTAAACACAACCTACTAAATAAGCTACAGTTGTTTCCTCCCAGAATGTTGCACAAGTTGTTTACACCACCATACTTTTCACCACACAACTTTATCAAACACGAGACATTATTTGAGATATAATAACAATAATAATAAGAAGAATGATTATAATGCTAAAAATAAATTTCTTGGTTCTGATAGCTGAAACAATATTTTGACTAAACATATTCATTATCATTAATAGGCCTCTGGTTTTCGAAACGCATGCATTAGTTGCTTTGTTTGTCCTTTGACCAAACTGGTTCTCATATTTGGTTTCAAAGAGGCCAATGGAGACCATAACAGGCTCATTACCCTGAATTGAATATGTTGCAAGATGTTACATGCTTATTCATGCAAATGAAAGGCTAAGAGGGTTTTGAGGATGGTAGAGACGTAAGTGACCGCAATCATTAATCTTGGCAAAATGCACGTGTTTTTCATTGATGAGAAAGGGATGGTAAAAACAACCTTTGATTAATCGGGGTACATACTTAAAGGAGCCAGTCTTCAAAGTTTTTGAGGCTTTGATTATGTTTTTTGGGTATTTAACAATGGATGTTCATGTTTATAAATAAAAAAACGGTTTATATTTCACATATTTCAAGTCTATTGTTCACTGCTGTCCCTCTTCTAACAAAACGACTGGATTTTTTTTCAGTCTACATTAAGTCCCTCCTTCAGAAACGCTCTGATTGGTAACGCTGACCAGGTCTGACGTGATTGGTCCCCCGCTTGGAGCGTGTGTGTGAAGGTGTCCCACCCATACCATATCTGCGAGCATCCACTTCTCAGGCTGTTGTGATTGGTCGGTGACCCTCTCAGTGCACGTGTATTCATAAGCTTTGGCTTTGAGCAATAAACAGTAACAATGGCGTCCACTTCACTTCATCAGTTAAAAACATGCGGATCCATCGAGGGGTAACGGAGGTCTGCTAGTGTATGTGCAACGTCAATCTTTGTTAGAGATCGCACATTTTTTTCCTACTTTGGCGAGGTAAATGACATTGGTCCAGACCGGTTATATTAATTAACACTAATAACAGAAGTGTAGTTTTGCCCTTTAACATTGGACCCGAGTTGGATAATAAAACAAGCAGATTGACCAAGAGACATTTGCAAGTAAGACTTCAAAGGACGTTTCATAAAAGTGTTTTAGAGGTATGCGCACACACACACAAAATCAGTGTATTACACAGAACAGCTTTCAGAGCGAATGTTAAAGTCATGAAGCTGTTATTTGACCGTTGTTTATCTTAAAATGTGTGTAGCTGAATTCTTATTACCAGCTGTAGGACTGTGATGAAAGTAAAAGTAGTTTAGTGTGTAGCTCAATTAAATGTTTACAATCTCTGATATCCGAACACTTCTCCAGCGGCTCTACCTTCTCTCTAAGGAAGGCCCCATCCCTTTTTTGGCGCATACCTTTTGGCGGAGATAATAAAAAGCAATAAGTGACATCATTAGCCCGGGTAGTAGAGGGCTGTTGTCCGAATCCAGCTGTTCTCTGTAGTGCTTGAAAAGCGAACTCTGTTAAAGACAATATCTTGCTTGATTCTGAACTTTGAGATTTATCATATTAGAGGTATTATTTATGCTCTAACAGCAACATTACACAATAACTAAAGGTTTAAAAATGGATCGCGGGGAACGTGGCTTCTAAAGTTGTAACAAAACAGTAATATGCCTGTTTTTCATCGTATTTGTAGCAGTGGCCAAACCAAGCCACATGACTTTGATGTTCCGCAAATAAAAGCCACCGGCCGCATCCCATTAATGTGAATGATTAATTTGGAGATGACTGGATGGAGGATGCAGCACTCACTCCCCCTCTCTGGAATTTTTATAAGGTATCAGTCTAAAAGCTGAGCCTGCTGGGAAAGCTCACCACACAGGGGATGACAAAGTAATTCCTCACCAGTCTGGAGCTGAAGAAAAAAACAAAAGCATGGCGGAAATTAGGGAAAAGTGTCTCGTGAAAATAGTTCATATAAATAGAATAAAATCAGCAGGGGGTAAAGGGGGTGGGGGCCTGGGTGGATGAGACACACAAACAAATAGTAGAGGGTAGAGACTAGTGATGTAACTGGAGTGAATGCTAATGATTAATCTGGTCAGAGAGAGAGAGAGAGAGGGAGAGAGGGAGAGAGGGAGAGAGGGAGAGAGGGAGAGAGAGAGAGATAGAGAGAGAGAGATAGAGAGAGAGAGATGGGGAGGGAGAGAGAGAGAGAGAGAGAGAGAGGGAGAGGGAGAGAGAGAATGAGAGAGAGATAGAGAGAGATGGGGAGAGAGGGAGAGAGGGAGAGAGAGAGAGAGAGAGAGAGGGAGAGGGAGAGAGAGATTTGTGCACACCCAGCTTGAACAGCTGCTCCCGGCTCTTCTGCTGGGTGGTGTGAAAAGTAAAAAAAAGAGAGTGAGGCATTTAGAAATGGTTGGACAATTTAACAAACAAAGCATGTTTTAAGTGCATGATTTCTCATAGTGTCATGATTCCACTATCATGTCATGTTTATTCGTGTTATTTGAGTGGAGTCATGGCATAACCTATGGTTTTATGTATGATTGAATGATTCTTTCTCGTGTCTCGTCATTGTTCCCTACATCTCGTTCCTCGTCAGCCTCTCCTTAGTGCTAATCCCCAGCACCTGTTGCTCGTTAATTATCCTCTGTTTGTTCCCTATAAAGAGTCCTCATGTTTCTTTGTCCTGTGCTCGTGCATTGTTCCTGTAGCTGATACGTCTGCTGTAGCTGTTTTGCTCCCTGTAAGCTGTTGTATTTGTCATACCTTGTGAGCTGTATTCTTGTCATCATCTTACCTTGTCAAAGTAAGTCTAGTTAGTCAGTGTGAGTATGTTGTTATTCAAGTGTTTGTTTTATTAGTTTAGTCAGTCAGTGTCCTTGTTTGTTAAAGTTTATATATTGCTGTCCTGTTTTCCCCCTCGTGGGTTTTTGTTTTGCCTGTTTTGTTAGTGTTTATATGTTAAATAAAAATCTTTGTTACCACCTCTACCCTCTGTGTCTGCCTGCAATTGGGTTCTATCATGTCATATCATGACACATAGGGTCACACCAAGTACTTAAATGATATTTAGAGAAAACAAAGATTTTCAAGCTCAGTCAAAATGAACAATTAAATGAGACTAGACTGATAACTTCTGGAGTCTGTACAATAGTCATGCCTTTACAAACCTGTATGAGCTGTTTTAAGTGGTTACACTGAACTGTCTTTAATATTTTTCTCTTTTTTCCATTTTTCTACTGCTTTTACTTTTGTGTGAACATCAAAACAATTCAAACAAGAAACTGATGGTGAAAAACAGATATCACCAACTAACATGAAGGGGTTAAAGGGATAGATCACCCAAAAAAAATAATTCTGTCAACCATTACTGACCCAAATCTGTATTCATTTCTTTGTTCTGATAACCAAGATAAATATTTGGAAGGGTTATATCCAAACCGTTCTTGGCCACCATTGACTACCATAGTTGAAAATATACGATGTTTGTCAAAAGTGCCTAAGGACTGTTTGCTTTCCTACATTCTTCAAAATATATTCTTTTGTGTTCAAAAGAACATAGAAATGTATAAAGATTTTTTTCCTGTTATGGTATTCATTGTTATAAGCATTCTTCCAAATATCTTTCTCTGTGTTTATCAGAACAGAGAAATGTATAAAGATTTGGAACAACTAAAGTGTGAATAAATGCCAGAATTTTCTTTATTGGGTGAAAGTTCCTTTAACCCTCAAGTTTCATTATAAATAATCTCACAAAAATAGTTCATAAAATCACTTTGGCAACTTGTGTTTTGGATGTTATTTGCTAAATCATTAAATTAATTTTGTGTATTTTTACATAATTATGATTTTATTATTAAAAAGCTAAATATGTTTAAGTAGTTTTTGTTTGTCATCAAATATGTGACCCTATGAAAAAAAGGCTAAATTATCTAATTAGGAGATTAGGAGCATCAAAGTTTGATATCAATCATTAATTTCACTATGATTTCAATCTTTGGCCTGTTCTTACTCATATATTAAAGATATCAAGGTAATGTTTCAACAAAATGCTCATTACATTATGTATGATGATTTTATGCGAAAAATCTGTGAATCACATAAAAATCACTTTAGTTGGATGTTCACAGACTGCACCTATTGGTTGTATATGACCATTCTCCAACCTGCATAGCTCACCAGGACTATCCCTGGTACTGTCTGGCTCAAGAACAATCCAGGTTTAAGTGTTATAGTGTTAAATTACCATGCTTAGATTATAACCGGGTTCATTGAAATGACAGTGTTGCAAGGCAGTGTGAGGCCATTTATGTTGGCAAGGTAGCCATGTCATGATGGATTCGTTTGTTTTTCCACAATTCTTATTTATCTTTGTAGCTCTGTATTTGACATCCACTATCGGGAACCACATCAACCAGCAGTCTATGAAGACGGAAGACGTGGTCAAACAGCAGTTGGGCAGTCTCCCTGGATGAGGGGAGCTGGGCAGGGGAATAAAATGAACCGCCTTGGAGAACCAGTCCAACACAATGAGAACCACGGCGTCACTTCCAGAAGGGTAAGCCTTGTGATGAAATCAAGGGCGATGTGTGACCAAGGGATGGGGGAGGATGTAGCAGACCAATGGCAGGATGATTACAGGGCTTGGTTTGAGCACACGTCGGGCAGGCCAACATGAACTGTCTGACATCAGGGACCAATTACTTCCACCAAAAGTGCTGCCGGATGGCAGCCAGCATTCCCCGAATGCCTGGATGGCAAGTCAATCTGGATGAGTGCCCCCACCGGAGGACTCCAGGAAGCAGCGCAGCCGGCACCAACAATCTGCCCACTGGGCACTCAGTCAGCACTTGCACCCCTCAGCCGGCCAACTTTACCTGTCGTTTGATGCCCATGGAGATCAACCCGCAATCACCTTCTTGGAGTGGATGGCATCGGCCAAAAGTTCCCCCTCTGGTGGCTCGAACAGACGGGAAAGCGGATCAGGCTTGATGTTCTTAGACCAAGACAGGAACGAGAGGGTGAAGTGAACCGGCGAAATAAATGAATGCCCAGTGGGCTTAATGTGAGCTCAGCCTGTTGGCTGAACGGATGTACCCAAGAAGGGCTGCGTGATCCCTCCAGCTAGTGTCATCACTCACCCAAGGCCAGCTTAACCGACAACAACTCCATGTTGCCGATGTCGTAGTTACATTCCACCGAGTTGATGGGAGAAGAAGGCGCAAGGATGCACTTTCCCATAGAGAGCAGATTGCTGAGATAAGACGTGACAACCCCGACATCCAAGGCAGTGACCTCAACAATGACATGGAGATAAGGATCTGGAACAGACAAGAAAGGAGCAGAGATAAAACAGGACTTTCATTTATCAAAGGCATCTTGAGCATTCTGGTTCCACTTGAAGGACACCTTAGTGGAGGTTAATGTTGTGAGAGGTGCAACAACCTGACCAAAGTTCCTGAAGAATCGCCTGTAAAAATCGGCAAAAAACCAGGAAGCACTTCAAGGCCTTATGGGAGTCGGGGATGTGCCATTTGGCGACAGCCATTATCTAAGCGTGGACAGTTTGAATGTGGTGGACATTAAGCGGCCAAGGAAGTTAACTCTTTCCCCGCCATTGAGTAATCTCGTCATTAAAAACAAAAACATTTCCCGCAAAAGACGAGTTGTACAGCAGGTGAATCTCTGAACCTTGAACGTATATCGTATGTAGTGTAATCTGGGCGGAGTCTTTGACAAAAAATAAATATTATCTCTGCTGTTTAATCAAAGTGCTGCATTTTTGAAGAAACCTACCCACATCAAAGGAGTGATAAAAAAAGAACAAATGAAGATAGAATATGGTTCCTTTTATTTAAAAAGCAGAAACTCTGTTGTTTCATTGGACATATTGTATGTCCATATATTCGTTACAGAAAATGTACTGTGAGCCATTAAAGTTTCGTGAAAATGTTCAAAAACGCTGGCACTGGCTGGCAACTTAAAACTAGGCTGGCGGGGAAAGAGTTAACCGACTCGGCGTGGAATTCGCACTTTTCCGCCTTGACAAATAGTTGATTCTCGAGCAAATGCAGGAGGACCCGTCTAACGTGTTGGGCGTGTCACGGAAACTCAAAGGTGAACCCAATTGCAGGCAGAGACGGGGAATAAGGGGTTAACAGGGTTTTATTTAACAATAAAGGACACTACAAAAACAGGCAAAACAAAACCCACGAGGGGAAAACAAGACAGGATATATTTAACAGCAAACAATGAACACTGACTGACTAAAACTAAGACTATGAAAACAAACACTAGTACAAACACTTAACTACACTTACTAAACACGGGAGCCAGGAACAAGGCAAGACGAGGGCATGAAACATACGTGAGCAGGTACAGCATACACAGACGAGGGACATCATACAATGAACGCGCATCAGACAATGAAACATGAGGACTCTTTATAGGGAGGGTAATTAAGACAAACTAGGAAACAGGAGGGTAGAAACGATGACGCGACTCGGGGAGAGTATGGAAGGCCACAAGGGTCAAAAACATCTCTCCCCACATGAAACAAGGGATTCTGTATGATTCCACCTCTAAACCAAGAAATACCTGACAAGGAGAGGTGAAACCATGACAGGGCGTGTATCTGGAGAGAGGGGGAGAATATTAAAATGTTGTTGAGATACACAAAGACAAATTGATTAATCATGTCACCCAGAACACTATTATCGAGACCTTGGAAAATGGCAGGAGCATTGGTAAGACCAAACTCAAGTACCTGATACTCATAATGTCCCATGGGTGTATTAAACTGAATAAATAATAAAATTCTTCCAGTATTGAGAAGTGTCAGAGTCAATAAAGTTCCCCTTGGTCCCCTGAATCCAACAGAGGGACCCCTGGAAGACGAGCCGGAAGGGCAGCTGGGTACGGGTGGTATGGCAAAAAGAACATGGGATAACGCAGACCAGCATCCTCCGCCCTATTGGTGGACATCTGCTTTTGAAGGGCTTTAATGTCATGATGACAGGGCTTGCCACAGTAGAGGCAGAGGCACTGAGCAAGAGGCAGCTGTTTTTGCCGAGGGGTGAGGCGAAGACGACCCAACTGCATAGGCTCGGCACACAGGGGGTGGGAAAATGTGCTTTCGGCAGCTGGGAAAACGGTCCCTAAGAAAGGAAAAGGGGCATGACGACGCCGGCTGAGGAGATCTAGGCGACACTCCATCCAGATAGCAAGTTTGACGAGCCGGTCCAGTTCATCGGGCAAGTCCATGACCACCAGTTCATCGGCGATGGAGTCGTTAAGGCCTTCCAAGATACGGGCCCATAGCACCGCTGCATTCTAGCCAAAGGGGGCACTGAGGGTTTTGAACTGGATGGAGTATTCAGTGATAGATGCTCGGTCCTGGTTCAGGCGGGAGTTTGACAGCTACTTCATCTCCTCAGGCGGAACGTTTGAAAAGACACTCCATGTCCAGGTGGAACCTTGTAAAAGACACAGAGGAGGGCAACACTGTTATGTCATCATGGAGGAGGGGAAGAGGACTCCAGTGGCAACATGCTAAGCTCTGGTGAACTCCATGCCCAAGAGGGTTAAGGAAGTGCTGGAAAATAATGGTTGCCACACAAAATTTTGATACTTTGGGCCTAATTTGGACATTTGCACTTAGGGGTGTAGTCACTTTTATTTCCAGCGAATAGACATGAATGGCTGTGGGTTAAGTTATTTTGAGGGGACAGCAAATTGCACTGTTATACAAGCTGTAGACTCACTACTTTACATTCTAGCAAAGTGTAATTTCTTCAGTGCTGTCAAATGAAAAGATATAAAAAATATTTACTATAATGGGAGGGGTGTACTCACTTCTGTGAGATACTGCATATTTACATAAACTACAGGTCTCCATGCATGGAATTCGTCATATGTTTTCTACAGTAGCCCTATATGTACAAACTGCTCTACAGTGCATTTCGAAAAAGCTTGCACTCCTTCGGCAAAGACGCGAAAACGTGGCAACATCTTTGTTCTGTGAGAGCCGCCATAGTGCTTCGAAAGGGAGGGTGGAGTGAGCCGTTGAGTGAAATTCCTGACCTCATCACTAGATGCCGCTATATTTAACAAACTTTATCTTTAATTTATGAATCAAAAAAAAATGTTTTACCCCCATATTTTAACCAACGGTGTGTTGACAACAACCCAGCATTTTTTTAGAGTGTAATGAGAAATATCTAAAACAGAGTTACGTAGTTTATCTCAAAGTCCCATTCAAGAGGTCAATGTGTATAAAGATCTGTTTTTGTTGGCATCAGACTCAGAAAGCATTAGAAGTACTTTAGGTTGAAAAGAAAGTATGAGGTGGGCAGACAAACAGTCCAAAGGGTGGTACACAATATCAGATCATGTCATCGGAGATCAACACATTAGTAGAGGCCGTGCACTTGTGATGATGTAGTGTTTTTGGGGTGGGGTTGGGGGGACCACGACTTTTTTGGCCGCACGAAATAAGATAACTAGTGGGGGAGGGGTGTGTTACATGAGTCTATGCATACGTCTGTGAAAAACTTCTACCAGTTCTAATATACAATAATTTGCCATATTAGTGTTTCCTCCGTTACATCAAATGTAAAATAGGTTCTCAGACCGGAATAAAGCCGTTATTCTCCCTTTGAACTTGTAATGTTAAGCTAGATAATTAGCCAGATAGCAACATTGTGACTATGTCAACTAAAAATGTTTACAGAGCAGCAAGATCTTACCAGGGAGTTCTTGGTAAGTTCCTCACAGTGCGACCTGGTTTCATATGTCAGCTTTAAAGTCAATATGTTTTGATCTGTATCACATGAGAAACCAATGACTTCATGGCATGTGGTTACATCTATTCATTCACAACAGACTTGAATGTGACGTGGCAGACATAGGTTTTGTTGACATTTTTGATCATTTCCATAAAGGAGTCAAACAGCTTATATTGTTGAAACAGTAACATGACTTTGTTATACCGGTGTAAGTAATGTTTTCTTATCTCTACAGAGGGGGCAAAGATGATATTTTCTCTTATCTGTGTGCTTGTTCAAATACTCATTGGATAAAAAAGACAATCCCATACTGAGTCCTATAGATTTTGTGTAGAATTGACCAACTTTTTGTGTGTACTTTTGTTTGTGCGTGTTCTAGCCGCTCTGTTAATCTGGCAAGTCCACTAGTAACACATAGTGTTGTTTGCCCTCCGATTGGATCTAAATTTGCTCTGCTGACAAACTAAAACACAAACCTGACCCCAGACTCTCTCCAATTTCTTAAACCTTAGAAGTTTCTTACATTCAGTCTTTTCATCCCTCTTACTGTAGACCTCATCAACCTTTCCCGATATATAGCACAAAACCTGTACTAACTAAATCTACACAACCTCAGCATTGCTACAGATGAAGTCAGATTTTAATTTTAGTTCAATAACTGTCAGTGTTTCCTCTTTCAGGAAAAAACACAGGCTACCAGTCACAAGATCCCAGAGGCTGTGACACCGATACGTCCTGTAAATAGAACACCTATACAGGGGTTTATATAAGAGACTGAGTTGATGGACCCGTGTGGTCTCCAGATGGACTTGCAGGCCTGGACAGCATGATCAAAATGAACAAACATTGACATCTAAATGAAGCAGAACAACAAACATTGTTTTTTCTGCTGGTTAAAGAGGACAGACACTGAATGAACACATAATGTGTAAAGATTAAAATTCTTACAGTTAAGAGACTGACCCACAATGGAACACTGTGAATATATATTTTATTGTGAAAACACATGGATCTACTGGGTGGTGTTTGGGTCAACAAATGGAATAAAAGTTATTATTTACACATTGGCCAGAGTTAGTCAGCTTCCTCTCATATCCGTTTTATAAAATATATTATTTATTTGTACACTTGTAGTAAAAATATGGTTTAAGTGCCTAGACGTTTCACTTTGGAGACATAGTGAGCATACTGAAGGAATTGTTGAAAATATTAGAAGTTTTGCAAGAACAAAAAATATGCTGTTCTTCGAGGAACCTACCAGTGTGCCATCTGGAACCCGGATCTGAAAAACCAACCATTTTAGTTTCATTTGCAGTGAGATGCACTTTACTTTACTTTCATGGAAGCATGGTGTTTTAACAATTCTTTTTTGTCCTGTTGCTCTGTAGGACTTCGGGAGACCTGAGTTTGAGACCTGGCTTGTGCTCCCTTCCTGGTTCCTGTTTCCCTCTACTTCATCCGGCCATTTCCTGTCTGTCTACACTGTATCCAAAAACACGTAAATACAAAAAATGGAAACGTTATGGAAGTATAGAAGAGCATGCAAAACTATCAGAAATCACCTGAAACATCTTGAAGCACAACAATTATTTTCAAAGTGCAGAGCACTCGTTCAAAATCCTTTAGAAGCAACTTCTCTTGCTCTGGGATAAGAAAGAACATATTAATACTCTAATAAAACTCACCTGCTGGTCCAGATTCATTTTCTCGCAGAAATTCAGAGGCCAGTTTTCACCTGACATGATGAAAATAGATGCAATGTTAATAAACTTCCATGATACGAAGATGTCAGAGCAGCGTAGCAGTACTCGTTTCTGTTTCCATGGCGACCCCCAATGTGCTGCTTGGAGGTGTGACGCCAGGAGTCTGGCATGTGCCAAAGCCTACTGCCTATGTCTTGTTCCCTAGGTTTCTATTCATAGCGCTCAGTGGTGGGCCATGGTCAGGATGGGCATGTGGTGGGTACAGTTGGGCAATGCAGCCCGACCCAAATCGGACCATACCATGCTGATTTCAGAGAAACTAGAAACCCAGGGGGCAGGAGCACAGGTGTGTGGATTAACAGAATGCCAAACCTTAAAGGGATGCTCCACCCAAATATGAAAATTCTGTCATTTATTCAGATTTGAATAGGGTGAGGGTTAGTAAATGATGACAGAATTTTCAGTTTTGGATGAACCATCCCTTTAATTCTCAGTGGTTCAGTTCAAGTCTAAGTACCACCTGCTATTCAATGGTGACTCACATTTTCCCAGATAAAAGCTTACAGGTCATTTTGGAAAAAAAGTTTATTTTTTGGAGAATTGTTTACTTGATAGCTCAAACCATATATCACTGTTAAACTAAACAATAACTGCACAATAAATGTAATCTTGTTTTAGTTCATGTGAATAAACAACAAAGTAATATTATTTTATAATTATGATAATATTTTGCATTTGTTATTTTTAGCTAATATTCATTTATATTAAATGATTTTTCACATTTGTTTTCAATAAATTTTAATGTAAACATCACAAATTAATGATAAACTATTTATTAATAACAATAATCTAGATCAATAAATGAAAAAAGGTTAATTCTTACGTTCCTTGTTTTTTCATAATTTAATAAATGAATTTATGTTCACAAATTATTACCAACATTTATTTTACAATTTGCTGTCTCACATATTTCCTTGAAAGACATTCTCTGATTTCACTGCTCAATGATCTCGACTCTAGCTGTGATTGGACACAAAAGTGATCTCACGCAGTGAGGAGAGCTCAACCAGCCTGCCACTGGGCAGTTTTTTTGGGCAGAGGGGTTGAGCAGAATCCATGTAAATAACAGCTTTTGAGGGTGATTGTTCAAGCTCAATTGGCACCTCTGTAATAGGCTTTTGTAAAGTGGATCAGTGAGGAGAATGGCACGGCTCTATGCCACAGAAAACAAGTCATTGTGGGCTCTGCCTGTTTAGTGCCAGAGACACAGAGAGTTGCTGAGAGAAATTGATCTGGCCGAGCTTAACCCCTAGTCTTTCATGTGTCTATGGCTTTGGCCAGGCTTGGCTTTGTTAAAAATAGCTTACGTAAGCCTTTCCGACCCAATGATCAGCATTTTACCCCCCTGGGAGAAGGGAGAGGGACAGTGGACTACATTGAAACCACCCTAATTTCCTATTGTGCCCGAGGGTTCATCAATAGTGTTGGGTAAAACTGCTGGGAAAGACACTTTGGAATACAAAAACCCAGCTGGGGTGATTGGTTCAAAGGGAAATCAGCAACAATTTGTTGTTGTTGTTGGTGTTGTGTACCCTGCCTTTACATGAATACAACATATACAGTTTAGTATATTGAAATAATGTGGAACCGATGAGTCAGTTTTTTCATCAAGACACATTTTTCAAATGTTTTGGTGACACTCTAAATCTGAAATGACACGGATGAGTCTGCACACATCCTACTGGCCTACTTCAGATGGTACTTTGTGAAACATGGCATGAGGTAGCAGGCATGAGGGAGCTTTTTTGGAACTGTTCCCAGCATGTCTAAAGATTCTGTTAATATCAGCAATTGCCACAAGGTTATACAAACTAGGTCATTTGTTGAGACAGCAACTGTTTTTTTAAGCCCCACCTGTAAATATCTCCTGGGCTGTGTAAACCTTTTTCACCCTTTTCACATGTACCTTCAACAAGACCTCTGGCCGTATTACAGAAACATCCGAAATTCTACCTATCAGTTTGCCATGGCAAAATCAATGTTCAATTTTAGCATGTTAACGGCATAAGATTGGAAGTTTTTGCATAACAGTTCTTCAAAACTTTGGAAAAATGCATCACAGGAATGAAATATTTAATAATGGTGAAATATTTTTTTATTATTAACAGCATATTTTTATTCTGAAATATATATTTCACTCAATTAGTGTAAACGCATGATTCACTATTAGTTTAATGGACAATACTGAAAATTATCATAATGCCAGTAAACAATATACAGTATAAAAATTAATTTGTTACCAAATTCATATAAAAACAAATGTTAAATGGAAGTCATTTGTTGGATCAAAAATACTTTGGAAAATCTGAAACGTTTAAGACTTTCTGGCCCAAACAGTCCAATGAGTAAAAATATGGTACACATTATTTCAAAATAAACATTTAAAGGATCCTACAGATTTTCTAAAAGAAATAACTTTTATTGTATTTCTGTTTTATTTCTGGGTTTGAATAATAATATGTATATGAATTACTTTTACTTCTTTTTTTCATTCATTAATGTTGTGTACCGTATCAGGCACTCTAACAGATCAACAACATCTACACAGTATATGAAGTTGTTTGTTACATATAGGATTTTACTGCACACCTGTGAATGTGTTCTCTGTTACACTTCCATTTCACAAGTTCGATTCGCAAATAATAAGTAGGCCCACGGATAATGATAGAATGCGTATTTGGTGTGGTGTCCCGGGGAATGGGCTCCAAGCTTAGAAGTTCCTCCGAACTCTGTGCGCCCGCCCCTTCGTCGGGGAGATGGCCCCGGGCCCAGTATGTGCCCGGATTCGGGTCGTTAATTATCTGGTTGGTGATATTGGTTATATCCAACCAGCCGGGTTAGTTCCTCCTCCCACACTTTGTTAATAAAACATTGTTAAAATGTAGGTCACAAAGATTTTTTACTAAATTAGGAAAGTATATGCAAGACATTGTGGAGCTTCCGGTGTTTTTATGTCCTTTTTACTATTGACATAGTATTCTGCTCAAAAAGACTCCAAGCTTAATCAACCTAAATAATTCACAGCATTTAGGGTTAAAGTAAATTCCTTTGCAATATTTTGTGTTCGTCCTCTTTTTAATATTTTGATCATAACAATTATGATATTTATATTTCAAATATTTATACCTACATTCCTCTTATTTATTTTGTCCTGACACTGTAAACATTACAGTCACGCATTTCTTTAGAGGAAGCCACCGAATAAGTGGAAGACTAAGGAAGAAATTTGCTGACCAATGTAAATAAATGAATTGACGGGAAGGCCTACATTATATCCCCACACATCTGTATTCTTTCTTAAGCGTTTTTAAGCGTTAAATATATTAATGACAATAGGCTTCAACTAAATCTAAACCGCATGTCTTTGTATAAAACACATGTTTGACCACATCATCATAAACAACCTTTCCTGCCCATCATTTTCAATTAAACTAAAGCTGTGAGATGAAACCGACGCACGCCGCTGTCCACGCGCTCTCGCGCTCCACTTTATGAATGGATGGGAGTGGCGCTGTAGTGTGAGTGTCGGTGTCGTCACGCTGTTAATAGGCTCTTGCGCTCGTCAGTGGATTTGACAGGACAGCAAGTGGACACCGCGACAGCATACGACAACAGCTAGAGCGAGATAGAGTCTGGCTTCAGGGGCAAAAGGCAACCGGAGGCGATACGGTGAGCACCCAGCGCTGTGTGACAGTGGTAGTTCACATGTTTGAGAGGTGGGAGGACGTGTTCCAGGAGACAAAGGAATCGCAGGCATGTAGTTTTTTTGTCCGCCCATAGTCTACTGGGGAACGTTTAAGGACCGAATAATAGAAGTTACATCCCTGTATTACATTCACGTTCATGTAAATCCTCACCCAACTATTTAATGACATAGGTTGGATTTTTCGTGCTTAGTCACTAACGCTCCCTAAAAAACAGCTTAAACTCACAGAATCGCATAATCATTATTGTTTTTGAAGTATGCGTTACAGTATCTGGACATCCTGAAGCGCATTCCTCCAGAGTTCAGGTAAAGTGATCGTCCTTCATAGGCGTGACCAAATCAAACGGACGAGACAGACAACTCGCATCAGCACCACAATATCCACCCTCTCATTAAAGCGTCTGCAGATTTGGGCGATACGAACACATTTCGTTTGGTCTGTGTGGAAGCGCTCTAAACCCGAAGTCCTGCGATCCCCGGCCCGTCAGAACTGCTGCTCAGCAACTTTGTCTTTGGCTGTACAAACTCCACGACTTACGCCAGATTTGTATTCATCGTTTTGGAAAAAAGGACGCTAAGCTGCCTAAGCTGCCGCTAAGTTTAAAGCAGTGAACGTATCGACGAGCTGTGCAACCCGAACGATTCCCGAGGAGAAATCTCAGTAAGGTAATCGTTATTCCCAGTCCGAAACTTTATTTTCCAAAATGTTTACGTGTTTTTTCGCATGTATTTTGGTTCGGGTGTGTGCATTGTATAACGAGAAGATTGTTTGTTTTGTAATAGTTTAGTTTTGTTAACTTTAGTGACTTCAGTCGCATATTCTGTCAATCTTCTGTAGCCTAATATTCTAAGTTTTGTGCCATTATTCTGTACATAGTTGCTTTTTCTGAGGTATGCACTGTGCGTGTAATGGTATGTTACGTATATGAAAAGACTCCAGCTTACCTATAAGTGTCACTTCCCAAAATGACGATGTCTTCACGGTATGTCAAGTGCAACTTTCACATCTAAGCGATTTCTTCTTCTTCAAGAGTTTAATGCCTATGCCTTAAGTTGCATTTTTGGATGCCTGTTGCCATGCTCTGGCAGTGTTGTAAAAAGAGCGATTTCCCCCCATAGGCACAGGCATCATTGGCTAGTTTTGGGTCTTGCAACGCGCGTATAATACCTGCCAAAATGTTACATGTTGAAATTATGCCCACAAATAAACAGCTCAATATTTTTTTGGAACACAGCCAATGTTTGTTTTGTCAACTGTATATATCTATAAGCCCCCACGAGTTACTTGTATAACATAGCCTAGTGAATTATATAGATTGCGCGCTTACAGCTGGAGAAATCTCGATGGTTCCCCGGCAAATCGGCCTGCGTCACACTTAAATGAATTCATATTGTTTCCACGTAAATTGTATTTTCGGGGAGTTCACACAGCTGCGTAAACACTCACTGCTGGTCATAGTCCACACCGCACCATTCTATTATTTCTTATAATGAATCAAAATCCTAATGCAAGAACAAACGCATGATAATTGCGCTTTAATTACACTTATTAGATTACATTTCAATTTTATTTAAAAAAGAACTAAGGTCGTTTTAAACAATGGAAACAGATGGACATTCTTTGTACCATCCATTTGGTTTAGGCATTTGGATACCTTTTATGATCTGATCTGTATCCATGACTGAGCTGACTGATTTGTGTAAGCTCTGTTAACGAAACTTGCCATTGTTAAACTCACAGATTCATATCTGTAGATTTGAAGGGTGCCCACATTGTTTGGACAATACAATGGTCTTTAAAGAAAAACGCACATAAATGAATAATAACTGGCTTTGTGTTGTCAAACAAAAGACAGTTAAAGCAGACGAATTACATGCTGTTCCCACCCATTTATTCTTCATGGAACTAAAACCACTGTTGCTTGGGTGAGGCATTTTGTGGAGCTTGTTGCCACCCACTCTCTATCTCTCTCTCTCTCTCTTTGTCTCTCTCTCATTTTTCTCTTTCCAATTTCGAGACTCTCGTTGACTTGAGCTTTCCAGAATGCTTGCACTCCACACATTCCAGCCCTCTCAAGCACCAAGGAGCTGGCCAGCTCTTCACAGCTGGGAGCCATATAAGACTGTGTGGCAGTTTATTGAGCAACATCTTAAACTCGGTTCTGTACTCACTATGGCCTGACACAAGAAGGAAAGGGAGGGGTGTTCTGCATTCCCCTTGTTTCTTTAACGGGCCAAAGAGCCATGCAAATCCCAACTCCCTTTAGGAATACATACAGATGTGCATTGTGCAAAATTGCGACGGCTCATGTCATAACACTTCAAATGATGACTGAAGTACACACAAAGTGCATATTTATAAACTACAAGGACAAATTCTCAATTCTGAACACATGCGTGAGATTAAATGCTGTTCATTCTTTGTGACTGCCAACAACTGACCTCTGTATACACGTGCACGCACATGCATATACGAATATGGAGAAGAGCAAATATTTTTCCCCAAAGCACATCCGTCCGTCTGTGCTGGGAATTTGCAGTTTAGAGAGATGGTCATTGTACAATGCTCTATCTCCCTCTGCGTTTTTGGCTGCTCTCACAGTTGTTTTTGAAACGGGAGAGTATGCAAAGAAAGTTGAGGCCAGAACAGCAGGCCGATAGCAAGAGAGAAGAGAGGAGAGAGGGAATGGGAGGAAAAAGAAAAGGGAAGATCCTCAAGAAAACATGCAAAGGGTTGTGGGAAGGAGGTTCTCAGCTGCATACAAAAAGATAGTTTGAAAGGGATAATCTAGAGACAGACCAAGTTTCCCGGCTGTCATCACAAGACAGAAAGGGAGATAAGGGTAGTAGAAAAATGAGTAAAGTTGTAAGTCACAACTGTAAGTCTTTGGTAATACATTGAGAAGGAGAAAAAAAGTTGTATCTGAGCACTCTCTGTTATTGAGTATTTTTGCTAGAGGTCTCACAGACCTAATTCACATTTAGCCAAAGAGAGGCAAAAGGTCTTGTGTTGTTTTTTTGTTTAAACAAGAAAACAACCATCCACTTATATATATATATAGATAGAATATTATGTAAAGGAAGATTTCCACCTTTCTTTCGAGTTACATTTATTACTGCTTTGTTGTTACTAAAGTATGTTAAAATGATTCATGCAGTACATGGAGGTGTTCGCTGAAACTATTCAGTAATACAATCCACTGCCCTGATCCCTGTCCTCGGCAAGTTACCTTGCTTTTCTGCTTTCTGTTTGTCTGTTCATATGTGTATACTTTGAGATCCATGGAAATAGATAGAGTTGCATGTTGCACAACTATTGACACTTTTAGGGAGCATGAACCCTGTCACCCAGAACTGCAAGCCTCTACAGGAGACTGAAGTCATTGCCTTAAGATACCTACATATTTTCATATACATTATTGTTTTCAGTTTAACAAGTTAAGGGGGTTTTATACTAGTTTTATACTGTACTGTAATTTTGTGATTCGTCTTAAACCTGGTTGAACTGCTAAGGTTCATGTTTGAAAACCCTTTCTTGATATTTTTTTCAATGTGAACGATTGACATAATATGGAAAATACTTTTTAAACCACTAAAATAGCGAGAATCACTGTTCCATTCTATTATTCTAAATGTTAGTCTGTTGGCTCTTGTACCGGTAGGCCTTGTAGTGCTATTCAAATTCAGTCACATTAATCTGTATGCACATTCACTTACAAGTCATTTACAGATTTGTTAAATCACGTTGCAGGTTTTTTATGTATTTGCATGGTCACCAACTTTCGTTTAGCACTGTACGTACACAGATCTCACATTTCATTTACAGAAACTTCAAAAATATGCTTTTTCTAGAAGGCCTTGGGTAGCTAGATGATTTAAAAAAAACTTAAATTTTCATGTCAACAAAATTATTTTTTTGGCAAAAGACCAAACGTTTGTCAAAAGACCAACTCTGACACAAATAGATCCTAAACTTGGTCTAAACACACTGGTTGTGGAATAGGTGAATTGGACATGACACGTCACAGTCCATTTGCATATTATGGAGCAGACTATTAACTGTCCTGTTTTAATTATTTTTAGTTTGTTTTCTTTTGACTTATGAGGCTTCTGCAGGGTAATATTTAAACAGGAACCAGATCCAAAATCGACACTGGTCGGGGCAACATATTTTTCAGTTTCATTGCTTTAAGTTACTCTGGATTCACTGGGGGTTCGGTGAGTTATCATCTAATTTCCTAAATGTGACAGATGCAAGACTCTATGACTCCCTTAAGTTTTCCTAAATCTATTTTGGGTTAGGTGTGGGATTCATTCAAAGATAATTATGAGGCCTTGTTTATACTTCTATGCTTGCTGCATGCACGTATGGGCATGATCTTATGTTCATAAGTCTGTGTGAGGCGGAGAACAGAAACTTAAGATAAAATCAATCACATGATTTAAAGTCCTAAAAAAGTAAAAGAAAGTTTTAACCACTAAATTAAAAACCTAATTTAGTAAAGTTTTTACTGCTATGCAATTTACATGATACATGATACAGGTTTACACAATTGCATTATTATAGGGAGACATATACCCACTGTACAGTATAAATCTGTTTGCTTTTATGATCTGTCAAGGCAACGTAATCAATTGAACTGCCTGCTATCCACATTCCAAAATAGCACACCCAACATGACCGGTGATCTCATAAGAGGATATACATTAGAGTATATTTTGCCAACACACCAAGTGAGTCAGCAGGAAAACCCTGTACTGCAGGGAGTGTCTGGTGTGGCATTTTTTGTTAGGAAAACCCACAACTTGAAACTGCTTGCTGCAGTAATTCCTTCCATAACAATCCACAAAAGACAAAATCTCTTGTACAGTATCAATCTTAGCTGTTGCATATAGTTTCAGGCACAATTTGCATGTATTTAGACTGAATTAATAAGTAAATAAATGTCCTTTTAAGCCGAGTGGGATGTACTGTTTTATAGCACAACCACACCTTTCAAGAATGACAACTAACAAGTTTTAGATTATAAAACATAACACAATTGGCAGTTGAGCTGCAGTTATGTGTTCTTGTTGTTTTGAAAAACCTAGTAGGTTATATGACCAAGTAAGCAAACTTATATAGTAAGTTATCTTGGTATGGTGAAATCAAGTTAGTCAAACTGCTCATTGCTGTTGACTTGACGTGTTTAAAAATGTTACAAATAATTTTGGGGGGAGCAGTATACATCATAAAAGTGTAAAATTCTTACACGGTGTATACACCGGACGCAGCGCGATGCGACAAAAGGACCTATTAGAGCCCATTATAATAAAAAAATTGGTCCACACTGAACATGGGACTGTAGCGCCGTGACACGTTCTAAAAAGGTTGTCCCCTGGTTGCTGGGTGCAATACAGGTCATTAACCCTGGCCTATCCATGTAAACAAATGTGACAAGAGCCACACAATAAAATCCAATTACACTTCAAAAAAAATTTCCAAAGATGTTTTCTGTTATTTTAGTCAGTTTTCATCACGTTGATGAATGTCTAAGTGTTCGTTTTTTGAATAAGTTTGGTTTTAGTTAGTTATAAGATGTTATAAAAAAGAGGTGCGGTAACACGATTTCTTCATTTACATTCGAGTCATCAGGGAATATGGGCAGGACCTTGATACCACACTGTACACACTTCGTGCCCATTACTACCCAGACTCAGGGTCTACTGACGATTCCTTCTGCGAATGCCGGGGGTCCAAACTGACATTTTTGCGTAACATGTCAGTGCCCATCGTCGGACATTTTATGATCAATTCATTACAATGAAAGGAAGTGGCATCATGCTGTCCATTTTATAGAGTCTATGGTCGCGCTGCATCCAGTGTGGACACGGTGTCAGTGTTAGATGGATAGTTAAATCAAAAATAAACAGTTAAATCATTATTTATTTATCCTTATTTTGTTAGACACAAGTATATGGAACACAAATGCCGTTATTTTGAGAAGTGTGTCTCAAAAAGTGGTTTTGTGTCTGTACAATGTAAGTCAATGGGGGCCACTTCTGTTCTGAAGTTGTGCCAAAAATCTTCAAAATATCTTCTTGTGCTTTTTTTTATTACATGATGGTAAGTAAAGGCTGAAAGAATTTTCATTTCTGTTTAAGGCTAATTCACACTGATCCGACAAAGACTTACAAATACTGACATTCGGATTTCGAATGAATACGTTTGTTGGCATTCATTAGCCTTTAATGAAATCATCCAATCGTCTTTTCAAGAAGAGCTAGTTTTATTGTTGAGTCAGTCAACAAAAACCTGAAAGGGTGTATATTACTATCTGGAAAACAACTAGAATGTGGTTCCTCCCAATCATAATGCCTTGGCTTTTGTTCATCAGTACATTTCAGTTACAGTCACCATAGTTTAAACACACCTCAGTTCAACTGTTTTAATTGTTTTAATTAAATTTTAATTAACTGTAAATGAATAATTATTCTTCAAAAAGCTTAAGATCAGAGCTGGCATTGGTTTTGCTCCATATTCATAAGCCACTGCACTGGTGTTGTAATGGTAATGACATGTGATTGGTTATGTTTGACCAATAGGAGGCTAATGTGACAGGCGCATGAATAACATCAATATAGATTTTTCCAGTGCTCATTGGAGAAGCTCTTTTATGTGTTCAGCAAGGTCCCAGACAGTAATTTGCTGTGTGAGCATGTGTTTGTGTATAAACTCTATAAACTGCGATTGTGTTTTGGTTACATAGTAGTTCCTCTTTTTAAAACTTTTGTTCTATTTCTGGGTCTAATATGTTTTCTCTTCTCAATCCAGACTCTATGACAATACATTCCAAGGCAGTTACTTCATAACACTTAACAGTTATCGCAACAAAATCCCTTCCTGTTCTTTCTAAAAGCCCCCAGCCCAAAGAGGGAGAGAGAAAGAGAGAAAGTGGAATGGAGCAACAGAAAATGTGAGCCAGTGAAAACAAGATCTAGTTCTCTCTCTGGCCTAAGGTTGATTTCATTCCCTGACTGGTTCTTGCACAGCAGCAGATAGGTGTTTAAGACTCCTTTTCACCCGCATTAGGTTCTCACCGAGGAGAATAACACTGATGTTGCTTATTTACACATTCCCCAGAGGTGGACAGGCAGATTACAGTTTGGCCTGAGGTGTTTCAAAAAAATTTTTTGGGTATGCTAAACTGCTTTATCGACTTGATAATCCATGCCACATTTTTTAATACCACGCTATACTGGTTTAGCCATACATAGAGAATACACAGAGATAAATATTCAGCTAGGTGTGTCCTATGATCACCTTATGTTTATTAATTCTTTACTCTTGCGTACAATACATACAGAATACACCCAAAATACACCCATGTCCATGAATTTGACTGATTGCATGCTGTGACTTTTATTTGTTCCATGTTTAAGTTGATGGTAGAATTTTGATTACTTTGAAATTTAAATTTTACCATGAAATGTTCCACCATCTCCAACTATTTGAAATAGTCAATGTCAAACGCTTGTAGCCTGAGGTGTACAGTATCTGCACCAAGGTCAAGATAGTATTCCTGAGGTCTGACTGTAATTATCAGAAAGCCAGAGACACACATATGAGAGTTACTTGGTTGTGCCAACATGTCAGGCCTATGGCCCACACTCTAAAAAATAAATGTGCTTCACAAATTTTTCTAAATGGTTCCACAAAGAACCTTTCTGTTTCAGAAACACCGTGGCCAAAAAAGGTTCCACTGATGATAAAAAGGTAAGAAAGAGATGGTTCTTTAAAGAACCTTTGACTGAATGGTTCTTTGTGGAACCAAAAATGGTTCTTCTTTGGCATCGCTTTGAAGAATCTTTTAAGCACCTTTAATTTTAATAGTGCAGATCTCAGTAGTTTACAGTCAGCAGATAACTTTTAATGTCTAAAGATTCTAGTCTTTAAATGTAAGAAGCTGTCATTTCCAGTCAATCTTACAAAAGATTTTTTAAACCTGCGGCTGACAATTGTTAAGATTCCCCACTAGATTCTCGAGAGCTTTTGATTGGTCAAACATTTATTTCGGTTAAAGTGAGAGATTGTTAATTATATCGGTAATCACTATCAACAAGTTGCTTATTATCATGCATAGTATGCTTATTAGCATGTGTTTATAAAACACATATTCTGCATGATCATATTCTACATCCCTCATCCTACCCAATACCTAATCCTATAATAACTATCATACTAACTATTAAAACGAACAAAATTAATAGTTTATTGAGGCAAACGTGGTAGTTAATGGTTTGTTAATAGCGAGAATTGGACCTTAAAATAAAGTGTGACCGTTATATCTTCTAAATGTTAATTTTGTCAATATCTATAGTACAAGTCAAAAACTTTAAAAACTTTTTGAGGACTCCTCAGAATCATAGAAGCTTGTGCAGTAGGAAACAAGTGTTCATAGAAAACTGATTATGGTTGTTAATGGCATGTAATGAGGTTTCAAAAACAAAAGAGTATGAGTTGCATCTAATGAAACTAGGCATGAAGATGACTTTCAGTATCCTTGCATGACATGCGAGTGTCATTTTGTGAAAATGTCTCTCTGCTTTAGCCTGACTCATCTCCATCATTACAGTTCCACTCTATATGCTATACTCGCAAAACTACATTGCTCACTTAATTCAAGGCAGATTTGGCCTGGTTATCTTTAAAGAAGCGTGTACGCTATTAGACTCAGCGCTGGTGTAGCTCTATGACTAAACAGGCGAGTAATGGCTTAATGAGATTAACCTCTTCATCTGAGCCGGTTGTTGCTAAAAGATGTGCTCATTTAATGCACATCTCACATCCTGCTAAGAGTTGTGGCACTTTGATTTCCTGAATTACAATAAGATTAAATGTCTCTCTCACTGACGATAGAAACCGCATAGCAGGAGTTATCAGAATCGCATCTGAACTTCCAGTGTCTCGTGGATTCTGATAACCCAATCATAATGAGGCTTTGCTGGTCAGACATCACTTCCAAAGCATAGCCAAGCTCACCCTCATCAAACAGCTTTATTTCAGGAAGGAATGCATGGCATCTGTTGACCTCTTTCCACTTCCAAGCCCTCAAACTTCTTATCCCTGGACATCTCTTCAGGCCTGTTGTGTGCAATAAGGAGTGATGTTGCTGCCAACACACTAAAATAAAAGCCCCACTATATTCTCTAGTGGGCTCTATTGAAGAGTTGTGTCTTGTAAGGAAGACAAAGGTGTTCTGTTAATGAAGGTGTCAATTGATCGATGGTCTTCACTTGAGAGCAGAGCAGAAAGTTGAAGGATGTGACAGCTTTCAAAAGGCTTCATGTGAGAACGGACGATTATATAAGAATGTACTGTTTACGTATTAAGAAGGAAAGTTGTCATGTACTGTACATAAATCAGAAAGTAAGTAGGTCACATGTTGCACAATGACAGCTGGCCTGAACTACCAGTGCTGACATACTTGGAGAGCTTGAAATTGTGGGTTGATAAGACAGTGTGACCTGTCCTAATGCTGTGGAGATAAAGTCTGGAGAAAACAAGCTGACTTCTCTAGTCACACACACACGCACACACATTCTCCTTTGTCCCCTCATTGCAGCCCACCATCCCACTGTCAGCACACTCAGTCCCAGACTTGTCTTTCTATCTTTTCACCTTTCCAAGATTCAGGATTCCAATAGGCTGAATAGGTATGATAAATAAGTGACGCTGCCAAACACTTACTACACGGGCCAGAAATACACATACCACATAGCCTATAGAGATGTTTCTTTCTCTTTCGCTCCCGCTCAGCAGCACTTACTGTACACCTTTCTACACTTTTTCACCCACTTTCTCTTTTTTTAATCTGTGTTGTTTTTCTTAACCTTATCTTTGTTTGAATGTTCTGCACACAACCTCACAAGCCTCTCACATGGGCAACACCATGCCTCTGATACTAATAAACCTCCCTCTGTTCTGAAAATGTCAATCTCATCTTTTTCTCCACAGCGTTTGCCTGAGGAACTGTGTGTCCATGGCGCTTAATCGTACCCCCTCTATTAGCATGTTCGACATAAGAGTGCAACACAAAGTTCCCATGTTATTGCCTGACTGTTTATCCGTTGTTTTCACATTACTGAACACTGCGACTTCCTGTTTATGCGGCCCAACTTCATAGAATTTTTGCTCCTTAAAAAGATTCCCCATTGTATAACAGGGCTGACCTACTTTGCCCGCATGTAGACTAAAGCAGAATATATTGGCAGTAGATGTGAGAGTAATATTAACCCTGATAGGTGAATGTTTAGGGGTATTATGGACAATCTGGTCTGGATTCAGTATATACAAGCCACGATAACAAATATAGTTCAACTCCACCGTTTCGCAGGCTCATCCAGCCAGTCTCATGGAGCACAATAATTTAGAGCCTCTGGCATTTCCACCAACCTTCATTCTTTTTAAACCAGACGGATCCCAAAATTACCATATGGGCTTAGCATTGGGTTCCACCTCTTTCTCGAAACTCTTTGATCCTCACTTCTATTCCGAGGGGTCTAGGGGCCACAGGGGCATCACTTTCTCAGGGCCGCTGCACTGGCAGTGGTTTGCCTGCTAAGAGTCCAGCTGGATCTGAGATGGAAAGAGAAAGGATTGCATTGACCAAAGTGTGGGAACAGGGTCTGCTTTACTCAAATCTGTGACGGACAGTGCCAAACCTGCTCAGTGACCTCATGATCAGACTCCATGATCAACAGTCCAAATGTTTAAGGACAAGTATTTACGAATTCAAATAACACAAAAACGGGATCGTTGCCATGGTGTGTTGTGTCATCTGTGCGCTTTGTTCGTTTCAGTTTGTTATTGTGTTGTAAAACCAGTAGATATCGCTAGAGGTCAGTATGCATTACTTGTCGTGTATCTGGTTCAGGATGTCGCAGGGACATATTGCAGCCTTTTGTATTGAGACACAAAAGGTTTTTTCTTGAGAATGTATTCGTTTTAAATGTAATTTTCCTTCATTTTCAAGCCTCTTAAAAGCAAACCTTAAACATCCTCACAGATGATATCAGCGTGCCACACTAAACACCTTGAAAACTATTTCAAGTAGTTATTAATAATGTCTCACGGAATATTTGTCAACGAGGGCTTTTATTTTGTTTAAGAGCATTTCCTGTACATACCCATTTAGGCCTATGTGTTATTTGATCTTGTTGAAATTATCGCTTTTAAAATTGTGAATACACAGATTACATCTGGTTATAACACGTACTATGTTGTCATTTAAATAAGGAAAGTGTGTAATAAAACACAGCTGTTTCTGTCTGCCATCCATTCGATCGGGTTAAGAAATAGGATAGTATTATGAAATATATCGCTTACGTTATCGTAACAAAAACAACGTGTCAAGTAGTGAATATTCAGTGCCTCTGTATCGAGTGTTTCAATGCGTGTCATCTAAACACAGCGCGTGTTCTGACGTAGAAGACGTTTTTTAACGTGCCCGCCTGTCAGAACGTAGGACTGAATATTCAAGCGCTCGGTATATTGTGGGTTAAAAAGAAGCGTTCCAGACGGGGCGGGGCTTCGGGTTGGGATAGATTTGATTGGCTGTCTGTCACAGTTACATGAATTCGGGGTGGGTTCGGTTTGTGTGACGCAAAGAAGGGGCGTGTCCTAGACGAAATCAGCTGTAGAAACAATAACAGTCCAGCGGACGCCCCAAAATGAGTGCTTACCTATGAATGTTCGGAGGAAATTCAGGAGAAAAAAGCGTCGTTGACACACTGAAGTGCAGGTGTAGCAGACTCGTCGGCTAATATTCTTCGCTTCATTGTGAAAACTTACCAGCTCAGAACAAAAGGCGACTGTGGAGATGCTGCTTTTGTGACAGACGTGACACCGCAGCGAGTTTAACTTAAAGGCACAGAGTTTGTTTGGAGACGCGCAATTTAAAGGCTGCGCTCGATCTCCTGCGCCCGGTTTAACGGGAGCCGGGAGCGAACCACGTGAAGACTGGCATGTGGGTGAATTCTGGTGGCGTCGGAAGGTAAGGTGGTGAAATTTCACTCGTGCACAGCAGCGAGTCACATGTTTCACCCCGCAACGATCCTATGTGCGGATTCTCGGCCACCGGTGCATGCTCGCGCAGGTCGTTGCATCAAAATACTTTGCTCGAATAAAACACACACATGCCAACCACCGCCCATCTAATGCTTGATGTTGGAAGCGTGTCTTTGTGTCACGTCGCGAGTGATGTAACTCTCCACCTCTTTCGTTTAGTGAGTTGCCCTCCGTTTCCGTCAGTGTTTTTGTTCATTTCCCGCTGCGCATTCCGATCCGATGGCGCACATGTGCTTGGCTCATCTTTCTTTGCACCTCCGGTTGTCAATTCGCCCGTAACCCGTTTTATTTAAAAGCCAGAAGTCTTCAAACGAAATGACTGGGTCGCATATATCAATGAATCGTTTCCTGAATGGGTGGGGAATTAGTAAAGTATGAATGGGGGGTTGTCAATGGCTGGCCCTGCACGTCTCACACGATACCTTTGGACCTGATGTAATCGTGGGAAATATCGAGAGTGCTTGAATATCAGCAGGTTTTGTTTATTTTTATGCATATCCAAGCTCCTATCAATGCTTTTTGTTCAGCAATCATTGACATTGTTTCAAAATGTTCAGCTACTTCACACTGACAAAATACAAACTGCAGTGAACCGAACTGTAATGTGATTTTTTTTGTTCTTATATGACTCAGATTGTAAGCAGCCTTCTTTTACATTTACTTTATCTGACTAAATGTTTAATCTGGGTGTCACGCGTGGATAATCGTAAAACAAACGTAAACGCCGCTTGATCATCGAAAGCGCAAGCGCCCACAGATAAGCTGCTGCTGTCAATATCCACCAGCACTGCTCGCACACACTCACTCTGACAGGTCCCTTGACAACTAAAGTCTGGAGACCTCTCAGTTTTTCCATAACTAACTTTAATGAGTCACACTTTGCTTAGTTGTCTCTCAAGAGCAAGGGTGCAATTAAGAATAGATTGCACCTGACTGCTCAGCACCGTAGGGTCTGTGATGCTGCGGTGGTCCATGTGGGACATTTTGCGAAAACAGAATGGATTCACATTTTGGTGCACATCTCTCTGTGAGCTTAAACGTGTTGTCTATGCTGGGATCACGGTGCCCATTTTTAGAAGTTACAGTCAGTTTCGGACAGGAAATTGTTAATTGTAGATCACCAACAGATTGACATCACATAATAAGAAAAATGTGTGGTAATTGTGCCAACTATTGCTATACCCAAATCATTCTATTTCCATGGACTGATATAAATCCAAACATTATATGGACTTTGTATAGATTGTCTTACATATTCATAAATAAGAAAATATAAAATAGAGCATCCCTAACTTTATTTAACCTGCAGTGCTACAGTTGAGTGGTTAATTCCTCTGTTATTCCCCATTGACTGTGATCCAGTTCATGCTCTGATCCCGGGGACTCAGCACTCTCAAAGACTTTGCAGTGTGACTATAAAATGTGATCGATCCACGGACTCCTTTACTGTTTGCTGAGTTACATAAGTTGTCTGTGCTCATCTCACTTGTGGGAGTGCTTGTTTTTACAATTTAAACATTTGAAAACTTGCCTTTGCAAGCCCTCAGATCCTTTTGTAAAGACGTGCACCGGGCGTGCGTTTTCTACTGCATTGACAGAAGCAGCTAAAATTAGGTCACTATGTCAGGCAGGCGCTTTAGCTTGTATTTTTATCTAGATGTGGATAATTTAGTGTGTATGCAAAGGGAACAGTGTCTGTGCTTTTGGGAAGGTCTGGAGTGAGAGTTTTAGGACGGGCATTAGCAGGTGCTTCCGAAGAGTGAGCCTTTGCCACTGGAGCTGTTATGTAACACATACACACATCATTGGAGGGATGAGTAAGTCTCTGCTGCCTGGATCTGTAAAAACGACTGAACAAGCGTTCAAACTTACTGAAGAATTCTCTTCTGTGAGATTTACTAAAAAGTTTTTCGATAACAAAATATACACAATATAGCAGTTGAGAAAGAAATACTATAGCTGAACCTACTGTACAGTAGTATACTATAGAAACGGTGTATATAAAACTGAGCCGATTAAACCTTACTGTTAATACAGTTTTGGGCACATTCATCATATTGTTTTAACACAGACAAAATATATACAGCGTTTATATAATGTATAAAAATCTTTATTGCATAATACCCAAGAGAATGTTTCTTATTAAAAAAGAGCACAGTGGCTGGTTATGAATGGAAAACACATGGCCCGTAGGACGAAACTGTTTTTGTGCCCGAATATTTTGGAACCGATTGCTCTGTACAACACAGTTTGTTTTTCATTACAACCATATTCGCTTGTGGGTTTTAGTTTGTTATCACGTTGCAAAATTCCTCTCTCTACCTGCATATTTAGACACACAACACACTGGCACACACGTAGGCTGGCAGGACCGAATACAGCAGACAAACTGTTGTGTGGGTTGTACAGTGTTTGTGAATGGAGTGGGCGTCTGCCACGCGTCTCATCTCTCTCGCTCACCTCCCACTGTTTCTATCACTGCCTGTCACTACAACAAGAAACAGCGTGACACACTGCACATCTCATTCCTCACGACCAAACATTGACTCACTCCACTGACTCTGCTAAAAGCTTGATGAGACACTCTTGTCTCTGGTATCATTGTTTTTATTATAGCTATACATTTGTTTGTGTGTGTTTGAAAAGGAAGTTGTATAGGCTGTAGTTGTTCTTAAAGGGACAGTTCACTCAAAATTAAATTCTGCCATCATTCCCTCACCCCCAGATTGTTCCAAACCTGTATAGATTAGTAGAGTAGGTAGGTGCAAAGTACACAAGCTTGCAACCACAACTCTACTTCCACAGTTTCATATGTGGGGAAGGTTTTGATCCCCTTCAATTTTCTTTTTATTGTGCAATATGTAAATAAATAACACTGCACATTTGCAGCATCCTTTGTAAATGTTTGTGACTCTCACAAAATGGTTACATAGTACAATTATATAGTTTAAAGCTAATTTATCTCTCTGCCCTTGTTATTGTTATGTAACCGGACTATATCACTGGTATTTCTGAGAAGCATTTCTGAAACCTGAAAAAACCCTCAAAGCACGCTGTGATTTGATGTCCCCCTCATAAGGATTTAAAGTGAGCACCACTGCTCTAGATAAGTGTGGTCTTTTATATACTTTATCCTGCTGGAATAATACTTTATCCTGCTGGAAGTAGCCATCAGAGGATGGGTACATGGTGGTCATAAAGGGATGGACACGGTCAGAAACAATGCTCAGGTAGGCCGTGGCATTTAAACGATGCCCAATTGGCACTAAGGGGCCTAAAGTGTGCCAAGAAAACCTCCCCCACACCATTACACCACCACCATTATTGCATTGATGAGAAATTGAACAGGTGTTCCTAATAATCCTTTAGGTGAGTGTATAACGTTGATTATGTGAATCTGAAAATATCTTAAATTTTAATATTGTACAAATTTGAAAATGTGTGCAGAAATGATTTGCCTGCCTACTTTTCCTGAAGCAAATCAGAGTGAATGAAATGAATGAGAGCCAATTTTAGACCCCAGTATATCATTGGATGCCTGAGCCGTGACGTCTTTGACAACGGAACAATAAACAGTGGCCGTATTAATCTTTCATGAACTCTTTTTATGGAACTTAAGCTGACTTGGACAGGAGAGCTCTGAACGGTTGTAATGCAGATAGCTGTATCACTGTGTCCAAAGAATGCACCGCACTCCGTTGGCAATGGCTGCTGCATGAGTGTTTATTCAAGGAAATTCTTTATTCTTTCCCAGAAAGGTAATTGTGCAACACAGTATACTGTGCATCTATTGAGTGTAATTCAAGCCACAGTGGGTGCACATTTAAAGCCACAGAACAATTACGGTTCCCTTGTAATTCGATTTTATAACGCCTCTTTATTACAGTGTTGTTGAAATAATGATTCATTTGAACAATTGCTAAAATGTACGCAACTACCTCAAGCAAAGCAGCTGAGCTTCATAAATAAATGATTGCAATTATAAGGATGCATGCAGATCCAAACATACAGCTTTCATTGTTTCAGTGAAAAACAGTTGGATCTCACATTGCTTGCTTTTGTCTGAGAATATCCTAGTTGTCATGGAAATTATTAAGTTACAGTCATTTGTTGGCACTCAGGCCTTTTAATAAAGAGTTGCTGTTTTGGTCACAGTGGATACGAAGAAGGTTCAGTTATGAAAGGCACAGCATTAATTCTGTTTGGTTTACCAGTTCGAATCACTGTTCTCCTGTACAGAAAAGAAAGAACTTTACCACTTGGCATTGGTTGGCTTCAGCTAGACTCTTCTACAAAGAACATTACATAGAAGAAGTAAAAAATGTATTTGATGTACTTGATGCAGAAACTCTTTAAAAGTGTGTATTGCCAAGTGCAGAATTGTGTTGGCTGTTTATAGTGTTCAATTCTTCCAGAAATAGTACCTGACCCAGATTTTTGTTTAAACTTTGAACGTTTGGTGAATGAATAGTCAGTATTGATGATGCCATTCATTGTTTTGAGCCTGTGTTGACTCGCATCAGCCTGTGAATGGGCCGTTTCATTTGTGTGTGTGTGTTTTGAGAAAACTAAAGCAAAACACGACTTTTGGACTTGAACTCATGTCGCCCACACACAGCACCACTACACACATGTCAAAGCGCATGCACAGTATTGCAATTTGAACTGAGTGCATTGGTACTAAAAAACACTATTTTTTTTAATTAACATGTATCAAAAAAAAATTCAAAATCAAGTCACTAATAATATATTTAAACTCTCTTTTTCTCTTTCTCTCTCTCCCAGGGCCCTCTCCATGGATATAGACACAGATTATGAACGACCTAATGTGGAGACTATAAAGTGTGTGGTGGTGGGTGATAACGCGGTGGGCAAGACCCGGCTGATCTGTGCCCGTGCCTGCAATGCCACCCTTACTCAGTACCAGCTGCTTGCCACCCACGTGCCAACTGTCTGGGCCATCGACCAATATCGCGTGTGCCAGGAGGTAGGAAGGCCTTTGGCATATTGTGTACATGTTGAATGGCATTGAATGTTGACATAAAAACATCTCATTTAGTGAAATTTTTATACTGAATTACCTACACACAAGTATGTCGCTAAGATTACACATAAACATGATAATATTCTTTAACTGGTGTGTTTATATTCTACATATTTATTCATTTCAAAATATTTGAAAAGGAAATAAAATAAAATAAATTTCAATCATTAGGTTCATATAAATAAATATAATCTTTAATACAATCTTTTTGTGTGTCCCTTTATGGTTACGACCAGATTTTTGCATAACATTTAAATATTGTAGAGAGAGTAAAATTGTGTTTGCATTGGTGTATTGTTACAATTAAATCCCACTGAACAGTTGAAGTCTATTGTTTAGGTGCTTGAGAGGTCACGAGACGTGGTGGACGAGGTCAGTGTCTCTCTCAGGTTGTGGGACACATTTGGAGATCATCACAAAGACAGGCGCTTCGCTTACGGCAGGTCAGTTACAAAAAAATGTATAGGCTATAAGTGTGTTTGGACTAATGTGTTTGTATTATGCCGCCTGGCTTGAGAAACCCGTTCTCAAAGACTTACTTTTAGTCATTATTTGGGTAGCACACATATTCTGAATGCCTTCAGCAGAATTCAAATGAGCCATTTTAATCTAGATTAATTCCAAGATTAATCTAGATTAAAAAAAAAATCTATGCCCACCACTAATTTTAATACTTCTAGGTTTAAGATGACATCGCAAACCGCTCTTCTGTAACATTTGTACCCACCCATTTAATATCACTGCCCCTCATTCTAAATCTAAACAGTCTAGACTGGGTCTGTTTCCCACAATGCCATTCCTCAGATCAATCTTTAATTTGTTTGCTCTGATCTCTCTACGCTCTTGGCTGTGGCATTTTTTGTCCTGCCAAGGTTTGGTTATTGCCCTAATCCTCCCAGCTGGGGAGGGTAATGTGCTGTAAGCCCAGCCAAAGATCACTGCATGGAGGCTCTTATTCCCAGCGCAGCACAGGGCAGCGGAGGATCAGTGGATCAGCAGTGGTGCTTTGGCTCAGGGAAGTGCAGCAGATCACAGGAGCTACTGAACCAACCTGAGAGAATAAAAGAGATTGATATTGTTCTTGAAAGCCGGTACGGTGGACGCTTTATGTGTTTGGACACTTAAACCACTCATAAAAGGGGGTTTGAATTTCAATGCATTAGATATCAAAGTAATTTACATTTGCATGAAATACCGCTAGACCTTTTTTCCACCACTAACTTGACAATTCTGATGCTTAACAATTGATCCACAAGACCACCAAAAGTTATTCATGAAAATTCTGTCATCATTTACACAGACTCAAGCCGTTACAAATACCTTTCCTTGTTCTGATGAACACGGACAAAGATAATAATGGCAGAATTTTCATTTTACCCTTTACATATTTAAAATACTCATGTTTATTATTTATAGAAAACGACTAAAGAAATATGAGGAAGGTGTTTAACCGAAAACTTTAGGGACTGCTTTTAAAGGTTAGTCATTTATTATATCATCTGGTCCTGACTCAAAGTTAGCAGCTGATTCTAATTAAAAATTCTAAGAGCAGATGCTACATGATATAAAACACACTTATTGCTGGTGGATATATACATTATGGTGATAAGCACTGTCAACTTGCTGCAAGTGAGTATGAAACTTTGTCACCCAGATACCACACACATTACTCATACATCAGATACACAAGATACTATAAGGTCCTTGCGTGTGATGTTTTTGATTATGTATTCTATATAGCAGTTTTAAAGTGTTGTGGGTGTGACTTTTTTTGTTGTAGAGATGTGAAGTGGTAATTAAATCGTTATTACTTAGTAATAATTAATCATTTATACTTTTAATTTGTAGTATTATGGAGGATTTGTACTTCAAGTTATATTGAAATCAAATGCTTAGCCATTACTCAGTGAAAGATCAATCTATAAACAACTATGTTAAAGCAACACTGGAGAACTTTTTCTAAACAGTTCTCCATGCACACTTTTCTTTTACCAGTGTTGTAAATAATGTCGCTGTATAAGCTTCCCCGTGGGTAGTGCAATACACGTAAATTAGTTTAGTAAGCTGATGGAACCGGGAAATAAAGAAACGTTGTTTGGAAACCATTTCACACTTTTCCACAGGTAGGGGATGGGCTGGGCTTTGTGTACCGACCCGAAACACGAAACTTACAGAGTGTGGTTTAAGCAGCTAGGAGGCTGCTCAGGCAGCAGCGTTTGTAGAATTTGTCCGGTTAATAGTTGTTCAAATACTGCAATATTTTTGGAGAAATTATTTAAAGGTCGAAAAACTCCATAGTGTTGCATTAAAGTGTCAAACAGCTACAGAACAAAATCTGCTGCAGAGTTTAAAGATTAACAGTTTCAGGTAACACTTGCAGGACAGAGTTTTCAGTTTAACATCTGGTGTGCCCTAGAGACATTGTCATACCATTGAGAGTTTTGCTTAAACATGTTGCTTTACAAAGTGTGAGCTTCAAAGTTACTCTAATGAAAAAAGTCTCATGACTCAATTTTAATAGTTGAGGAAGATGTTTTTACTTTTAAATATGTTGTAATTAAGTATCTTTTTGGCTAGACACAATACAAACTTACACTTAATTTTTATAATGTAGGAAGTAAACCATAAAAGTGTCTTATGGTGTGACAGTCAAATTGGAAAAAAAAAACAATAAAGACAAATCTCGTATATACAATATCATGAACTGTCTGTTTTCTATATTTTTGCTGTGTCACACTGTAGGACACACGTATGTTATATTTGTCAACTACCCATGTCCATTTGATACCTAGTTCTACAGTATATGACAATAGAAAACCAAAGAGGGGAGAGTGAATCCATGCGAATGAAACCACAGAATACGTGTGTGGGAGATCTGACACATCTCCCATTATGTTTATTTGTGTGTGCAGTACTGAACAGATGCAGTCAGCGGATAAACCAGCTCAGCTGTTGAACCTGCATCTCTGTGTGTGCCACGGCTCATTGTAGAGAGGATGCACATTTTAATGTTGGTGCCCTGTTATGGAAACACAGAATCAGATGATCTACACTTAAGTTACTAAAGCTAAACACACACCCAGACAAACACACACTGACACATTTAACAGTTCTTGATAATGTTTATCAAACCCTAGCTGCTGACTTCATCAATTATTTATGCCTTCAGTGTACCATGGTACAGCCACATAGCGTTTTATTATCAGGTCTGGGCTCTATTCATAGTGAATTGTGCTTGCTATAGATCAAAACATTTTAATTTCTTGAATGAACTCTGTGTTTAGATCTGTCTCTGATCAAGACTCTGTTTACAGTCAAGTCATGTTGATAAGCAGTCAGGAGTTTGAACTTAGACATGCTGTACATAGCTCTGGAGAACAACACACACATTTATTATGTAACACAGTTCTGTTCTGGATGACCAGAACATTGTTCATTGAAGAAAGGTGGTCAATTATTGTTATGTGTGCTGCGTGCTGTATTTATCTTTATTGTTTGACCCATTTCCACATATTCTTGCTGACATTCACATGTTCATGAACATAAACAATAACAAAGGCACTTTGTAGGACCTTGATCTTCAAATGCTGTCTTAGTGTTCATATTTATATATGGGCTACACCTATAACCTCACCATATATGAAAATGGTTAAACCCCTTTTAACTGTTTACAGGGACCTGTCTTTTATTTCTTTGTAATAAAGTGATTTAAAGGATCTTCAAAGGAATTTCCATTGTTTAGTCACCATTCGCTAGACCAGAGCCTATACTAATGATAAAACATTTTTGAGAACCCATATTGTTTCAAAACAGCAATCATAAATTTGGGCCTTGTTTTGCATTGCTGTATGTTATCAATAAGTATTTTGCCGCATGACAGCATACAGTATCTGAGAAATATTTTCTGACACATATTCACTTTGTGATGAATGAACATGCATTAACAGTGTGAATGCAAAACTCGGTGATGTAATCCAGTAGTCCAAGTGTGTTCACAATAAAACAGCATTGCAGAGCTCCATTAGTCATTTATTGATGCTGGTGTCACATGATGAGTTTGTGCGACCACCTATGAAATACGATTTAGATGTGGTTTCCTCATTTGCGCAACACCTTGCCTTCACATTTGATGCTAGTTCATGGTTAAACATTCACTGTGTAAGAGCACTTACAGTACACTCACAATTATTACTGTGTCAGGCTGCTTGCTCACTGTTTCTTTATAAAGTTCATTTATGCCTCTGGGAAACAGCCAAACCACAGTTTTAATTTCATCAAAGAATGATTATTAGTTAACTGGTGAACCCTTGGATCTGCAGCCATCCAAACATCCTATCAAGCCTGATCATTCAATTACTAACTAAAATTAAAATTAAAAAAACATAACTTGGGTACTTTAGAGTGCCATAACTAGCACATGCTTCAAATCGTTCTATGATACAAAATGGACCGAAATATGTCTTGAACTGGGCTCATGTCATTATTAAAAAGTAATGGCTGTTTTGCCCATTGCATTTTACAGGTTCTCTTCCAGAAGCAACTAATTATTGTGTGTATAGTGTGTCCATATTAAAGCCTCTGTGTAGGATGATTAGTGCCTAGGGTTTGCCAATTTCACGCCTGTTTTGATTTCATTGTTTCAAGAGAATTCACACAGATTACTTTCTCTGTATCTTTAGATCAGATGTGGTAGTGCTGTGCTTCTCTCTGGCCAATCCAAACTCTTTACGGCATGTCCGCACCATGTGGTTCCCTGAAATTAAGCACTTCTGCCCCCGCACCCCGATCATCCTGGTGGGCTGCCAGCTGGACCTGCGCTATGCTGATCTGGATGCTGTTAACAGGGCTCGCCGGCCCTTGGCCAAGTACGGACCACATCCTCCACCCACTCGTATCTCATATTCTATTACTCAAATCTTGTAAAAAATAAGCTTGGAAAATTTGGATGAGCTTCCGTTTTGACAATGTGATCACTGCATATACAATATTTAAAAGGTCCAGCCTTTTATCGCTCTGTTATTGCACATGGCTTCAACAATGCTTCTGTTGTGTTTCTAGACCCATCAAACCTACAGACATTCTGGCCCCAGAGCGAGGCCATGAGGTCGCTAAGGAACTTGGCATTCCATATTATGAAACGAGCATTGTTGCTCAGTTCGGTGTTAAGGATGTGTTTGATAATGCTATCCGTGCTGCACTCATCTCTCGACGTCACCTCCAGTTCTGGAAGTCCCATTTAAAGAAAGTCCAACGTCCCCTTCTTCAAGCCCCATTTCTACCCCCCAGACCACCACGACCCGTGGTGGGCATTCCGGATCCTCCTCCCATGGATGGAGAAGGTCCGGACTCTCTTTTCTGCCACCCCTTGTGCGGAGATGTCCTGTTTCTCCTTCAGGGTGGGACCACTCGTGTCTTCTCTCATAAGGTGTACCTTGCCACTTCCTGCTCTAAGTTCTATGACCTTTTCACAATGGATCTTGGGACAGCTGGCGAGGAGAAGGACGGCGTGGATAGCTCAGAGGGGAGCGAGGAGGAGGAGCAGAGCCGAAGAGGAGCCAAAGAACAAGCTGGGCGTACCAAAAGCCTGGACATAGATAAAGAAGGTGAAGGGGGTACCAGGGATACCAACAGGCTGCTCATGTTGCAGCAAGGGTCCTTGAGGACTTCACAGAGCGATAACGCTCTACCCGCCAGGAGCCAGCACTCTGTGGTACCTCTGGGAGCAGGCCGTGCTCTTTTGGGATGGGGACGTGGTTTCTTAGGGGTGTATTTGGAGATCGTGGATGATCCTGTTTCAGGGCGACCAAGGCTCATGACAGTAGTGTCCATGGATGATCTTATTCAGGAAGAGCCATTCCAGGTTAGATGATACTCACATTTTCACACAATCTATAGTAATGCAATGCAGGGTACATTATGTTTATTACAAATCAAAGTTCAAACAAAGCTTCTCAAAGTCATTGTTTGCCTTCGCTTTATTTCGGTTATTTCAGGCAGTCCTGCAGTACCTTTACACAGGTCACCTGGATGAGGGGCGTGGGGACCTGATGCAGGTGGCCACCATTGCTGAACTTCTGGAAGTCTTCGACCTGCGCATGATGGTGGCTAATGCACTGAATCGCGAGAGCTTCATGAATCAAGAGATTACCAAAGCCTTCCATGTGCGTCGTGCCAACCGCATCAAAGAATGCCTGAGCAAGGGCACCTTTGCTGGTAGGCAATCTGAAACATTACTCAAATGTATAAAGGATTACTCTCATTTACTTTGAGGTTCAACCATAAACTTTTACAATATTGCCACACAAAAAATCTATTGGATATGATCATCTGCGTTTGGACGCAGATAAATCTGTAACCCTTTTATCTATTTATGATTCCACAATCAGAAATGTTATCTTTTTTCTCCATTTGTTGATGTTCAACTAATTACAAGCACAACTTCAAAAACAGAGACAAGTGCAGTTCTCGTAGATTTTTGGTAGTTAACTGTCCTAATTTGTATAGCTCTAATTCTTCAAGAGGTTCTGGTGTTATTGGCGAATTTCCATTATTTGTCAGCGTATCACATTCAAAAGTTCCTTGCAGTGACTTAGATTCTCATTAGTTCTATTTTCAATTCCACAGTCCACGAGAATTGAAATAGAATAATTCATACTCTAGAAAAGTCAATTTGCCTTTTCTTCCTTCATTCAGTCTCTGTGTTTTTTGATGAAAAACCCAGTGGAGTGTTTTCCAATACCCCTTCATTGCAGTCAGTGAATATTTGCATTTGTGAATGTGTTTGCATTTCTGCTCTGTGGTGTTCTGTGTTGTGTCGCTAACCCTTTGTTATTGTCATGTCTTGTGTGTTGTGTGCATGTTTGTTGTAATTAACCTCTTCCAAGAGACCGGTTCTCTCTAAATTCATGATTTCATTGCACCATTCGCAGTTGTCATAATCTCATGTTTGAAAACCAGAACATTTTTCAACTCAATTGTGGCCTTTAGTCTCTGAAGTTTATAAACTGAAGCTAAAGAGATGTATTTGCTTTCCCACATAGAGTTGAAAATAAGTTTTAAAAAAGTTGGAAGTCTGAATGAATTCAGTACAAAAATAAATTCTCCCCTAGTTTATCACAATCTGCCTGGCACTCCCCTTAAAAGAATTCTGTCATCTACCCTGCTGAAAAAGAAAAAATGCTCAAACTCCCCTATGCTGGTTTGCTAGTTCTAGGCTGGTCTGAATACTCCCTCGGCCTGGCTAAACTGGTCTTAACTGGTTTATGGTGGTTTGATCAGGTAAACGGAACCGAAACCCATTTTATAACCACAGCTTTAGGACCAGCAAACCAGATTAGGTTGGTTTAAATTCTTTATTCCCAGCAGGGTTATTCCTAGCCTTGTCTATCTGTCTATTTATTATTGGTCTGTGTGTTTGTGTGTGTGTCTTTCTGTCTTTTTGTCTGTCTCTCTGTTCGTCTGTCCACATGTCTCCCCCTCTATAGCCTCGACTCTGTGACACACGCCGAGATGTGTGCTCTTTTCCTCCCGGTTTTAGATGTGGTGTTTCGATTGGATGAGGGTTATCTACCGGCCCACAAGCCACTGCTCATCTCAAGCTGTGACTGGATGGCAGCCATGTTTCGAGGATCTTTCATGGAGAGCTACATTGAAGAGGTGAACAGAGCTTAGTGATACATATTTCATTTCAGTTGTATGTATGGAAATGAAAAAAGGAACTAAAAGAAACTGATCTCCAGTCCTTATAGGTATAGTTCACTCAGTTCTTTCAGAGTTTATTCCCCCTGCTGTTGAAAACCTGACTCAAAACACAAAATATGTTTTGAGAAAAGGTTGTTTTGTGTCCAAAACGGAAGTCAATGGGGTCCAATGTTGTATGGATACCAACATTCTACAAAATATCTTCTTTTGTGTTGTGCAGAAGAAAGAAAGTCATGCAGGTTTAGAATGACCTGAGGGTGAGTAAATGCTGAAAGAATGTTTATTTTTGGGTGAAATATCCCTTTAAGGGATTCTGTTAAGGAGCTCATAAAGGCCAAGGAGTTCATTGGTCTACATTTATTTTAACACCAATAAAAAAATAAGCGATAATCGACTTTAAAATTATTGTGATACCAGATTATATCAGGTGTGTTTGACTTAATGCCACGTTGCACAGACGATCAATCTCCGGATACGGACTGGGAGGGAATTCGTTCTGGACCCTCCAAGTGCCAAACAAACACCGACACATACACACAGTCGAGCCACGTGCCATCTTATTTTAAGATGGTAGGACTGTTTGACAGGGTATTTTGCATTGTGAAATCACCCTACTTGTTTATTTTGTCGATGTGGTTTAGATTATATTAAATTTTGCCCTGCGGTAGGAAAATCTGATAGGGCAGGATAATTTGAACACCGGTACAGCCCCGCGAGCATGAGGTTTTGCTTTGCCGACACAGCTTGTTTTTCTTCTGGTCTGTCTGTGCAGCGACCATTTTTCCGACAATTTATGTTAGTTTATCAAATTTTGCTACCAACATTCAAAACAGCACTAACCTCTCCCCCAACCCAACCCTTACACCTAAATTACCCTTCACCCTACCCAATCACAGCACAAGTGTAGCAAAATTCGATGGGTAGCATAAATTGACAGAACACCGGCAGAAAACAAAAGCAGATCATTCAACTGACCTACCAAAACAGCGTTTCCGAAAGTCACATCACCCAGCCCTATACCAAAAGTTAAATTTTATGATCATAGACAACAGTTTTGATATAACAACGAAATGTTTATTTAAAGTGGCACTTGCGTGTAGCTTACAAGTAGTTCTTAACTACACATACTGCTTTATACTTTTGTGTTTTTTTATTATAGTGCATATCAACTTTGTGTAGTAGTTAATAATTATATTTATTTTACAATTATATTGTATTTCTTCAGTTTATTTATACACATATTAATTTTGTCCCACCTATTTAGGTTCACTTAAGATTTAAATTCTGTACAAAATTCTGTCTTTACCAGAATACCAATACTTTTCAATTGTACTGCAGGTACTTGTAATTATGACACCAGTAATCTATCCGATATTGATTTCAAGTTTGACAAAAATTGACCATAACTAATCCAGTTTCACCAAAACGTATTTCTGGAAGAACTGGAAAGACAGTTTAAATTGAGTCACCTTGATTCTTCCTACCCTGAAGGATAAATCCCAATAAGAAAGTGGCACAGGTAGTTAAAACTAGGCCACCTCTATGACAGCCTGACCCAAATTGATTTAGCGACAGGAGACCGTCTCATTCATATGAATGAGTTAACAGCCCCACAGGACTAAACAAGCCTCTGAGGGGAGCAGAAAGATGCTGAAATATTAGAGGAGGTCCTGTGACTGCGGAAAGACTGGCATGTACATTGAGATACTCAATGAAATATATGCTGTGTCTGTAACATAGTAGAGTTACTTTAGGTTGGCATATAAAGAAACATCAGCAAAGGTTTTGGAATATGTAGTATATATTCAAGACCAATAACGTAAATGGAAGCAACATAAACAAATCAAAATTAGAAATTCTCATTATTTTGAAAACCTACAACTTTAAAGGAGTCATGAATTAAGATATCAAGGTTAACCCAAGCAAGAGGGGAAATCGTATTCAAGTAGCTCAGTGGTAACAACATAACAACGCAAGGTTGTGGGTTCGATCCCAGGGGATTGCAGATACCCAAGTATAAATGTATAGGATACTGCAATATAAGTCGCTTTGGATAAAAGTATCTGCCAAATTCATAAATCTAAATGTGAGGAGGTAATTTCTAAATCACACGAGGTCTCCAGTTAATACTAATCCCGTGCGGTATGGCTAATGTGTAACCTAACGTTACGTTAACCAAATTCACAGATAGCTCCAACTAAGTTTACTACACAAACTGCTATACAATCATTGTGGGTTTAATTCCAAGTCTTCATGCGGCATTCCCATTAAAAATTTGCGTTTGTCAAGCCGCCCTCAAAATCCGGGTAGAAAATAGACTATTACTTCTTGATTTTGATGTTTTTGAATGTAAAACCATGCAAACCGCCACTAAGTAGACCTCATACAACAGTTTAAAACAATAAACAAGGCCAGTTCATGACACCTTTAAAATCATACCTTCAAACTAGTCGCTTTTCTGCTAAATTTGTCGTTTTGAATCCAAATGTGCCATTCCTGTGAATTGTAGACATGGAAAGGGGTTTTTACCAGAGTGGGGATCTTTGGTGATTTATAAAATGTAAGTCGGTGCCATATTTTGAACATTCAATGCATACATAAAGGCAACATCATAGCATCAGGTGCGGATGCAGGAAGAGTGCATTCTAAACGTAATTTTTGCGCGTGTGAAAAGAATTGCTGAAAGGGGCGAACGCAAAGTGTCGTGATGGATAAAGACAAAATGGCGTCGATATTTATTATTCAGTTCGCCCGTGTGTTGGAAAGGCTATGTTATATGACAGTCATCCTCAATAGGCTGACCGCGGGCAAGTTCCGGACTTTGCTTCATTCCATCTGGACCGCGAGACTAATAAAACATTTTAAATTGTTGACTATTTTTGTTGTTTAAATTGAGCCGCGCGTCTTCACAATTGAGAATCACATCACACGCGCTCTCAGGAACATTTATTTAATTGATTTTTGCCGCTATATCCCATAATATCTTTATTTAGCGCCAAACGCGCTTCATTTAAATTTCTCCTCGCGCGTCTTTGCTCTCCCGCCAAGCATGAAGAGCAGCAGAAACGTGCTTATTTTAACAACAGTAGTGCATTAAAAAATTACTTTTAACATCGCTTAAGACGTATAATCATTGTATTTCATTGTAGTCATTCTTATTTTATAATGCCTTTATAAAATGAAACCTGAAATAATAAACCTCGATGACGTATGTGGTCGACAAATGCGACTCCCGGAAGACGCATCCGAATCAGGGCAAGGACGCGTCGGGCTCATATAAACATTTCAAAAAACAAAAACTATCAAAAAAATAAACATTTTAATTGTTACATTACATTTGCTTTTTGCATGTTGTCAGTAGTTTATTATTAACAAATATTAATTTTCAGACTTCTATTAAGAGGGCATACCCCTAAAGCCACAGAGCCTATACATACATATATCAAAATATAAAATGAATGGCCTGATAAAAGATAATATGGGAATAAGATAATATCTTTTATTGGGCTAAATTGATTAAATATTTATTTATTTTCAAAAAACAATGTTCCTCCGTTTGGTAGAAAATATAAATTCCAACATAGGTATTCAATTAAGGCACTTGGGTGCGATTTATATTCGTCCAAAGTTACAGTCGCAGAAGCTGTTTACAGATGATATTTAATATTTCTTCTAGAGACAATTCGATTCACAATACATTTATATGTCGTCAGGAGCCACGCGGATTACTATTGTACTATTGTCTGCTTTTGTGAGGTGTTTATTTTATACTTTTATAGCTAGGATCAATCAGGTTCTGCACTTATCTCTCTTAATAACTCTTTTAACAAGTTTATAAACATCGGTCCCACACTTTTTTTTCTCAATCCTGCACCAAATTGTCAGACGCGCAAACTCTTTTTTTCCGATGGAAACGCATCATTGGAATGACTTGGTAAGGTGCACATCTCAGAAAACGTAGACAAATAAAGATCATTTTAGATGTTTGGTTAGGATTTGTAGCATTGGGATCGCGAGACGAGGGTGATGTACTTAAATGTGAAATTCGACCAAAATCCATTTTTGTCACTTTTTGTCCTGTAGCTCAAAATTAGACTGTACGCATTCCAACTCATTACAACGGGTCACATTTGGGTAGTGAAGCAAATATTTTTCTTGCCAGAGTTCACCAGAATTCATAATTTACATGCTAAAATTAGCTTTTTTTTGTATGCCACTAACAACCACCCTGCCCCCTTGGATTCAAACCTATTACCTTGGTGTAGTAATTATTCACAAACAAATCGCCAACCGTACATGGCACAAATTTACCTCATGCATTTTTTATTAAAAACTATTAAGTGGGGTGTCAAAGGTAAGGTTTCGCTGTATTCCATTCTAAAGCATCTCACCTGCGCATAACTCAATCCAGGTCTATCCCATGCACGCTCTCTGATTTCCCCAGGCTACCGGTTGTCATCTCAAGTTCTAGAAAGACAAACTCCTCGAGGGCAGAGATTCAGGTGCAAGCTGACCAGCACGAGAGGCAAAGAGAGAGAACTGGCTGGGTTATAGGTGCCCAGACCTGCTGCTGAACAGGATCACCCTGGATAACATTACATGCATTACAGTGGGTTCGATTTACAGCACCCAAACTGATGCAGGAAATAAGATGCTGTCTGCTTTTCTAATCTGACGGCATTGGCAGGGAGATGTCACATAGAGAGCAAAATATGGTGGCTATTTGGAAGAAGTTATAGCCAGTAAACAGCAAAGTTAGCCAACAGACTGAAAGCAAGAACGTTTCCAGATTATAAAAAAAACAAAATGAACGTGTACAGTAAAGTACATGTTCCACCGATGCATATTTAATCACAATAATGATGTGAGACACGGAGTTGCTAAGTGACTAGTGGAAGTCTCTGTTGGTTTGGGACACTGTAGTGAACGTGTGCTCTATTCAGAACCTCATTCTATAAATAGCAAAGCCTTGTCATAGTCTGTGTGGAAGGCATCACAGAAGGTGTTTAATAACCAGATAAAAAGCGCTTGCAAGACCTGCAAGATAAATTTTTATAAAGTGTCATTCAGTCGAGTAAAGCCAAGAGTTCACTCCAAAGTGAATTTTTAAAACTGTTCTCAAATGTTTTTGTGTGTAACCAAATATGCATTAATGCACATCGGTTCGTGACGCACAAAGTCAAGATTTGGCCTCGATGTGAACTTTTCTATTCTAACGCTGTGCAAAAATATCTCAAGGTTTTCAAGTTAGGCAGTGCCTTTAGATTATTGAGGACAGTAGTCTTTTCAAAACAAATCAGCCGGGTTTGTGCTAGTTCCTCATCTGAATGTTATTTATAGGTCTTTTTATATCAGATTTGCACTACATCACATGACACTGAATTCTCAGGACCTGTTCAGAAATGTCCTGCCGTCTTTTTTCCCATGCAAAGCTTTTCAGAAACACAGGCAGTGTTTGAACATATGGCAGACACTGTGGTGTCAGAATTCCTGTCAACATCATACTTTTAAATGTGTTTAGCAGAAAAGCCAACGGAAGCGCGGATGTGAAAACTTGTCACTTTTCTCCCACGAGCGAAAGATGAAGTGAAAACCAAGATAATGAAGGCGGAGTTTGTATGGTTTCAGTGTGCACAGTAAATGTTAGTTGCTAGGAAGGAGTCTGGTTGCTTTGTAATAGGTGACCACTTCCTGACACACAGAGCCCTCTGTTTCTTGACCTCCTTTCTTCGCTCTGTGCTTTCTATGTAGTTTCAGTATTGTCTTTGTTTCTCCTTTTCGAAGGAAGAGAAAAGGCAAAGCTTTGAGTTATTTCACATGTGTTCCTGTAGATCAGGAACTGAATAAACAGTGGCAATGGGTTTGATTCCCCCGGGACGACACATATGGATCAAATCTATAGCTTTGGATAAATGTGTTAAAGTAAATGTAAAATTCATAAACTTTGCTTAAACTAGAGTTTCTAATTGTTTGATCTAGGCAAAGAGAATTTCCATTCACTCACAGCAACATTGTTATCTTTAGGTTTACACAGGAAGTTTCCATCTGCATCTTTTAAGCCTGCCCTTTAGCCATAATGAGAGGTCATATTCACATTGACATTCTGCTAATTGGCTTTGAGACAGGCAGGTGAAGGGCACCCCCAAGGCTTCTGAAGAAGCGCTCAGTGTCATCTTGCTACCCCCTGACATAACATCTCTGACCTATAGAATATGTATTTCTGCTCGGTGCCGCGGTCCTTAGACTGCTGCTCTAGTGATGGAAGCGGGACAGATTGTATTGAGACATTTTATGTTATTTGATGCTTTTTTAGTCATACTTCACCCAAAAAAGGAAATTTACACAACAATTTTCTCACCCTCTTACCATTTTAGGTGTATAGACGGTTTCAAAGCAACAACATACACTAGCATTACTGTGCATGCACGCGTTCGTGGATTGCCCTTAACTTCCGGTACCCATTTGCAAATAATAAAGTGCATGTAGATTATTTCTGATAACAAGAAAAAGAAACCTAGAAGAAATGTTACTTGGATAAACCTGCCTCTCTGATATTTTGAATTTAGACTGCGATATCAAGCTCAACCGCTAGATGTCAATGTCCCATAAGGTTTCTTTAAATGCGACAAAGATACACAACACTTTGAAAAAAAATTTGTCTAACAAAATTAACATACAACAAAATTCAACAAATTGTTTATTTAATACAATAACTATACAACAAAATAATCATATAAATTAATATTCATTTAAATTAAATTAAATAAAGTTACCGGCAGTCTAGGCGCTAGCGTCTTCTTTCTTCAGCCAAACTTTAATTGGATTAATATTAAATAAAACCCTGGCTGTTAGATTTGTAATGCCTATGAATTGTAATGCCCCATTTTTGAAGCTCCAAAAGCATTCATCCATCATCAAAGTAATCGAAATGATATGTTTAGGAGTCAAGATAGGTTGCGTTATAATTTGAACATGTATTGATAAGAGAACTACAATCAATATGGCGACATGACTGCTACACTTTTCTATTTATCACCATATTAGTACCATTGAGATATATACATCTAGAATGGCATGAGGTAACTTTATGGGGTGAATTTCATTTTTGGATTAACTATGGGGCGGGATTTTAGGATCAGCGTACCTGCCTGATGCTTCCTTGATTGTATATCCCTGTGTCCTTCTGAAACCTTCAATGCCCAAAACTTTTAGGAAATGGAAAAAACATTGTACTTTTTATTGGTTAGATATTTGCAAAAGCCAGTGACAAACATAATAGGTGACTAATAATAATGATTTTTGGCCCAAAAATTTAAATCATGAAATATGGTGTACAAAGTTTCAGAAGGACAGTGCCGATATATTTGAGGTTCGGTTTTATTGTGTATAATTAATCAAAGTAGATTACTAACCCCTTCAGAAGATAAAGTGCTAATGGTTTCTAGGTTGCTGTACGTAAGTGTCTGTCCCTTATAAGCGCAAACTCCTCGAACAGAATTACGTAAAAGGCAATTAAATCCACTGCGTCCTGTCCTAATTCACAGAAGAACAACTGCTTCATGTGAGCTGTGTGACAGCATGAGGAGGAGGTTGCCATGGATTGATTCGCAGGCCCGGCACTTTCCTGTTTTTGTCTAATTCCTTAGCCGTTCCTTGGAGATGAAAGATTAAGCATGCCTTTGTTTAATTGCCACCCTCCAGCCAAAGAAGTGTCAAAACAAAAGCTATCATCCATTTTAGCGTTGTGTACGAATGGGGTTATGTCATGGGGCCTCAAGGGATCTCCCGGAACGACAAGCCCACAGAGTTATTTTTCCACAGCGTTAAACTAAGACTGTCAACAATTTCAGACAGCGCTTAAATCTCCTGAAGGATTAAAGACCCCTTGGGGAGGCCACTGGCCTTACCCTTTTATCACTCTCTGAGGCCCCTTCCTCTTCTGAGCACTTCCTGTTCTCTCTTCCTCCTACCTTGCCCACATGAAGGCCTCGTCTAATGGTCGCTGGCCAGGACCATGCAGGTCTCAATAGGGGAGAGGTGCTGAGCAGATTGTTTCAACCTCGATCAATCTGCCTCTCAATTTTCCATGTCCTGGAGATAAGTTATGAATAAACATCCCTCAATATGGCTTGTGAAGTACTTGTGGGCTTTAGTGAATCATATTTTTGATAACTAATGGTTTATTTCTCTTTGTCAGGTGTCTATTCCCAACACCAGTTGTGCCTGTATGAGAGCAGTTCTGGAGTATCTCTACTGTGGTTTATTGACACCATGTCCTGAACTGGAGCCAATGGACCTTATAATACTAGCCAACCGCCTCTGTCTTCCCCACCTCGTAGCTCTTACAGGTAAGTTTGGTAATGACTCTGTAGGCCTGACAGTGAAAAACCGCGGAGTGATTCTGGGTAATAGGGCTGAGGATAAAAATGTTATTTTGTCTGAGAGCCAGTTGAAGTGCAATGGTGCTTTGAGGACAGGGTTAACACAGAGCAGTGGTTTTCAAACTGGGGGCCCAATATGGATCAGGGGGTGGGCACTGATTTTGTGTTATTTTATGAAGTATAGAAATGTTTCAAATTTTGTGCAATCAAACGTCAGAAAAATAACACCACCAACAAAAATAATTGATGTTCCAGCATTGTATAACTGAATATCTACTGCTTTAATTCAATTCAATGTTTAAGATTATTTATTATGTCTTTATTTTGGGGGGCTGCAAAGTGGCGCAAAATGGGGGCCTTACAACGAAAAAGTTTGAGAACCACTGTCATAGAGAATTATTAAAATTGTTTCCAGGCCATAAATTTGATTTTTTGTCATTTATGACACAATGGTTTCCTGCAAATTATGTTTTTTCGTCATTTATGACAAGGCAGCTTTTCATGTTTTCACAGCAAAAACAAGCAAATACTCTGTCTATGTTGTGATCATCATTCTCAAATGATATGGATGAAGTCTTTAACCAAACACATATTTCTCTGCTTTTTTGTTAAGAATTTGTTGCTGAGGAAGAGATGAAAAAAAATGTTGTATGTTCATGTAGAGGCAAATATTTTGAGGGCCCTAAAAGTTTTGGTGATAATGATCAAGAAGGCTTGTGCTGACTGGCAACATAAGAAAATGTTGGCGTGAAAAGAGTTAAGATGCCTTTTGGAACAGATTTTGTCTAGGAAGCCCACCAGTAATGGCTGCCCAGGTTTTAAAACAGTGTTATTTGGATCTGAAAAAATCCATATACAAAATGTTGAGTAATAAAAAATTTGGGGCTAGCCAACAATTAAGTTAAAATATTTTGTTAATAATGCATATTGCATATAGTCCCTACAAAGGTCCAGTGTTGTTGCATAATAATGCACCACCTGTATCTACTGCTGAATAAAATCATGCGGTATTTGTAAAAGACAGATTAGTGAAGTGAATTTTGAAGTGTCACTATTGTTGTGTTGTTCTTTTTTCCAAATGTTAACCATTAAGCCTAATGGATGAAGTATTAACACCTGTTTATAATGTTTTGATGTGGTCTACAGAGCAACATGCCGTTGAGGACCTGTTGGAGCTGTCCGTTAAAGGGCTGGACATCGATGGCCCCGTGCTGGCCTATCTGGAGATGGCTCAGGTAATTTCAATTAAAATAAAGTGGACCGAGCCATTAATAATGCTATGGAAATGCAAAGCCCCACTAAGTCGCTTTGGATAAAAGCGTCTGCTAAATGACTAAATGTAAATGTAAAGCACTCACGCTAAGTAATGAAGTTGCTACGGAACAATTGGGACACATTACAGAATTCATTCTTGTTCATAGGATACAAAGACATTGATTTTCAAATGAGCCTCGTTGAAAGAAATCACTCTTTGGTGATGTGTGCCAACTCTGCTTTCTGTCTGCTGTAGTTCCACAATGCCAAACAGCTCTCGGCCTGGTGTCTGCATCACATCTGCACCAACTACAATAGCGTCTGTCGCAAATTTCCTAAAGACATGAAGACCATGTCTGCTGGTAAGAAGGTTTACCTGATAAGAAACCCAATCGCCCTTTCAAAATAAGCCAATTTTGTCTTTTTGTTTATCCAGAAAACCAGAAACACTTCGAGAAGCATCGCTGGCCCCCTGTCTGGTTCCTTAAGGAGGAAGACCGCTACCTCCGCTCCCAAAAAGAGCGAGAGCGCGAGGAAGAGATCGTACGGAAGCAACACATTAAACGGGGCTGGTGCTTCTGGAGACATCCATCCTCCTCAGCACCCCATATTTCTTGAAAGTTCATTTCTAACCATCAACCCCTTCACTCATCTCCATCCTGAGGCATGTAGCCGAGCCTGGGGATCCCTGTTTAAACGTCCAGGTGTGTCCGTCCTGGCTTCTCTGGAAATTATTGATGGGTCTCTTTCCCCCGTCCTTTCATCTTCCCTCCGAGCTGGGCCTTAGTGGACCCCCTACCACAAGTGCTCAGAATGTGTCATTAAATTGGAGAAGGCTTGAAGAACATTTCAAATCTGTTTCAACGTTATGTGAGGTTTCACCACATGCCATCTTTGCAATGAACTGACTCCACTACTAAGGACTGTTATTACTATACGTACACACTTACACCAGCACCCTGTCTGTGCGCTGGCGCCCAGGCCCACGGATGCTGCATGGTGCTGCTGTGTTAAGCTTTCTTTGTGAGACCTGTATCTGGGAAAACCGCCATGTTCAATGCATACGAGCTGAAACACACCGTACGTTTTGAATACAAAAAGCAACTAAAATGGTGGCAGGGATATACAAATTAAGAGGGGCTGTTGTCGCCCCTGTTTCGAACTAATGTCTGCTTACATTCTCACAACACAAAAAATCTCCATTTTTGTTCTTCCATTGCCCCATATTGGCATTGCGTACCAATTGTGTTGCCTACTGAGGAACTCTTGTGTTTTTAAAAATTCGTCTTAGTAGACCAGGGGCAGGAACAGAAGGGTTTATTTCAGGTCTGTCACACATAAAGGCTCTAGCAAAGCACCAAAGACAGACACTCATTCAGACGCAAAGGCCTTACCAAATTTACTGAAACGAGACAAAACTTGACAGCAAGTGAACTATAGATTTAGGGCTATTCATACCACTGCCGTGAGGGAATTAGCAATCACAGCTATAGAATGAGATGTTTTCTACAATATGACCACTAGCAAGCTACTTGACTTGCTTGCCTTTCGCCTCCACCACCAGGTGGTGCCCATGCCTTCTGAGTTTACCCTTCTTTAGAAAGTATTAGCAGCTCCATAGTGTGTAAATAGTTGACCTTCGCATTCAAGAATCCATTTATTTTGTAGCACCTATTGGCGAAATGTCTGATAACCCCCCAAAAATTGATTGTGACATTTCCCTTCAAGCTAAAAACAAATGCTCCCCTCTGTTATTCCTCTGGTCCTCTACCTCTTAACCAAAGAGAGGGAGAAACTATCAATCCATTTTCTCTAGTCTTTCATGTTGCATTGTGATGATTCACGGCTAAAATGTCACTTTGCACTTTACACATGCAGACGTGTGCTCAGGATAAGCCTGCAAAATGTCACAACATTCAGCCAGTCATTCACCTCTCTATACAAGTTTACCCGTTTTTGACAATCTTAATAACAGCCCGGCATATCTTGTTATTGAAAAGTTCCTCTTTTTTATTAAGAAAAGCTTTATGCATTTCAAAACAGGTTTTGAGCTTAAACTGACACTTGTAATTTACCCTTTCCTCACTTTTCAGATCCGCAGTAAAGCAGTGTTAGAATCTGTTTGCTTGAGTCTGTCTATATTGCCTTCCATTTTAGTACATGAGTGCCTAAGACCATGTTACACTTTTCCTTCAAAATTGAGATACACTCATCCTTCAAGTATTTTTCGGTGAAGCATGTTTGTTTTGCCTGTTTTGTGCCTTTAAACAAGAGTGTTATTAATAGCTATTGGAGGTGAATAAGAAATCCAAGACATTTTTTCCTGCCACCTCTGCTATTCCTGGCTTTCTAACTTCGCTTTCTCGAGACTGCGCCCTGCTTTTCTCACCACAAGACAAGCTGAAATCATCAACAGCTACAAAAATAGACTCGCGGAGCCCATGTGCCCTGAACGGCAGTGAAATTGGAGAAATTAAAAATGCGAAATGGATTTGAATAGACGCTTTTGAAACTCATCTGCCCTTAAGGGAAATCTTGCGTTTAATGTGTTTGTTTCATTCCCTTGATGGGGATTCCACTTCTGCAGTATTTATAGGGACTGAAAAATAAATAAATGTTTATTGAAGCACTCAAAGACACACTATATCCCTACCCACTACCTAAAGGCTTGCTGTTAGTAAAACATAGAATGTACGAATTTACTGTTTATTTGCAGTCTGGCTCTGCAATGAATTCTGTATTAAATCGGAGCTTCCTTGTCCCGGATAGCTGCTGTCTACCCCTTAGAGACCCCCTAGAGTTTGATAGCTGAAAGAATATTGACGCAAGGTACACAGACTACAGTATGAGCTTTGAGAAAATGATAAACATCGGTATACTTCCTTGGATGGAAGCTTGTTGCCGTGGTGATTTCGGGCTTGTTAGCACTTTTTGTCTTTGTATGCTTTGCACTTTTTTTGCTTCGATTTGGTCTGGCTTTGATATGCATGGCATTGACTGTTTTTAAACTATGGCTTTTTAAAAGAGGTTACATTTTGTAGCATGGAATGGGTTTCTTCCATTAAAACGGTGCTTCTGATGGCCCTGTATATTCTGTGCTTGCATGGAATATGGAAAAACTTTCTCATACTTTCTACTTTGATGTCTACTGTGATAAAGGCATCAAAGTCTTCCTCCCTTGTGCTTTTATTGACTATGCCTTCACAAACTCTCGAGTTGTGTTTTGTAATAGTATTTAGAAGGTCTAGTTGATTTCTTTTGAACGGTATTGGAGAGGTCCCATTTGCCCTTAAAACAAGTTGGAAGGAATTGGTTTTGCTCTTACGACTGCTAGACATGCACTTTATACTAAAATAAGATACAAAATCAGATTTCTGTTAGTTTAACTTTAAGTTGTCCTGAGTGACAAATTGTAAAAACATTTAACGTTAACGTATGCACGTTTACAGGTAAGATGTGCATGGGTACGGTCTTGGGAGCGCTAGCTTGAGAGTTAGCATATAGTTATAAATAGTGGTAGCTTTCATTATTATCCGTTATGCACTTTTGTCTTGTTATTAAAAAACATAAATCCCTCATTCAACCACAGATATCCAGAATCCTGACTGGCATCATGTTAATAGTAATATTGTTCTATACTTGGTTATTTAATGTAAGTGGTTTGCATTGCGCAGCATATAAACTCAGAATTTTTGTGAGAGATGAGAGATAAAAGTTGTGGTCTGTGTTACCTGTGCCTTTTATTCAAAGTCCTGTAATCATTGTCGTAATCATTTTTAAGAGAGGCCACTGCCTTTAGTTTCGGTCGGGGTGTTCATATAAACACACACAACAGTATACAGTTACCTGACAGTCAGAAGACCACTTTATTGCTTTGTTTGCATGCCTGTGGCCATGTAGCAATCCCTTCTGTTCTTTGAGTGATGTGATGCATCTCTTTATGATTTTTCCATTGATTCGTTTGAATTATTTCCTCTTTCTGATTGTGCCGAGTTGAGCGGAAACTGTACTTATTGGGAGCTGTGATCATGACTAGAAGGTTTCACATTAAGAGAGGGTCAGAGATACACTTTGCGCCCTCTACCGTCAGCCGAAGACAAACTGTTAAGGGTGATTTTCCCTGAAAAGATGTAGTACCAGAACAGTTAATGAGTACTTTCTTCTTGCAATTCTATTAAACTGGAAGGGTAAGCCACAACTTGTTTGTAAAATGAATTACAACTAACCTCATTTAATATAGGTAGAGATCACTTTTAGGTTTCTTTTTGAAAAGAAATATTTTAGAACTAGTTTTGAAATCCACATTTACATTCTTCTGTTAAACGGATAGTTCATCAAAAAATGACAAATCTGTCATCATTTCTTTGTCCCAATGAACATAGAGAAAGATATTTGGAAGAATGTTAACAATTTTCAGTTATGGGACATCATCCACTATCATATAGGGGGAAAAAATGTTACATAATGAGATATTTTGAGGAATTTAAGAAAACGGGGTAGTTCCTACTATGGTAGTCAATGATGTCCCCGAAAATGAACACAAATAAAGATATTTGGAAGAATGTTAGTCAAAGTAATTCATACAGGTATGAAGTTACAGGAGCGTGAGTAAATGATGATGACAGAAATTTCCATTTTTGGATGAACGATACCTTTAAGAAAAAATGGATCAGTCAGTTACAATGAAGCACTTATTCCCCTTGGCAGATGATGTGGTATGTGTTTTGACTAAGTGGTCATGGCCAATTTTGTCCTCTTGAGGGTAGCGGAGTGTCACTGGCTGCCTGTTAGATTGACCCGACTCTTTACCTCTCTTCCTTATCAAATCTGTGATTATTTAAAGCTGTTTTGCACTTTGTGTTTTTAACCTAGTTCTAAGAATTACTGTTCTGACCCTAAAACAAAGTTTCTGTTACCGTTTTGTAAATATTGTACTTGGTCGGAACCAGAAGCACACACACTACACACACACTATGAAGGGCTTTTAAAATATTAAATCAGAATGTTTTTGCTGCTGCTGCAAAATAAAAAAATTAAAACGTTTTTTTGAATTCTTTGTAATATTTTTAAACAACTGTGATTTGTATAAAATGGAGTGTGGGGAAGGGTTGGAAAAAGTTGTCTGTTTCAGTATTTTAATGTTTGCTTGGCTTTTAATAAAACTAAACTGAAATCTATTAACTCACCTTTTCTTTACATGTTTTTTCTTAAACTTTTCAACACAAAGAAATGTAGTTTTGTAACTTTGCACATGATCAGATCATTTCAATATAATTTATTTATACTCTCATTTCACTGACAGGAAGATTCACTACTGTTATCTATCCTCTAGAGGGAGACATATACAGTTTTATGACAGTGCTTGTAAACTGTTTTATGCTTCTCGAGAATCTCTTTTTGTCTTCCTGGCATGCATGTAAAATCGATATCCACATTTTCTAAAGACCGCCACAAAATATCAAACGTTATTTCCAAAAAACAAAATTCAGACTTTTAGGTCGACTAGGACATTAGCATAAACCACGACCAAAATATTACTTGGACCAAATATCTAAACTATGCTAATCCATATTGATATTCTCTTGGTTTATAACCCTGTAATGAATGGCTGGCATCATCTGTCAGCCCCACTATTCATCAAGTTTAGCCTGAAAAAAAATGTTTAGTCATCACACTTGCTGCCTTCATGTACTTCTTTCCTAACCGCAATCTCTCAAATGATACAGAAGGATGACATCACACTTTTCGGTCCTCAGAAGTAACTCTATGAATTAATTATGCACACATGACTTTTGTTGATTTTCATGGGACACTGGTAAATGTTGTGCTGAATGCTTTTAAGGAATTTACATCACAGAAATCTTTAAATGCACACAAATAGCCTCATTTCCAGTAACACAAATCAACCTAATCCTGTCATTGCATTCCTGAAGCATTAAATCATAGTTATCTCCCATTTTAACCAGTGGACTGCACATTTCACCTCACATTAACAGCGAGAACTAGGACTACACAATTTCTTATGAAAACTCTTTAAATCATAGAAAAGTCTAAGACAAACCAATTGTAACAAGTGCAGTGAAATAATGTTTTTATCCAAATGTCTTATTATTATTTTTCAAATTACTTCAAATTAAATGCACCTGACATGGGTCAACTGAGGATATCATTGTTCTCCGAGATGCTGTTATGATGGGCTATTTTTCTAAGCCAGAAAGGAATTTCTCAGAATATTCTGCAATAAATGTGTGGCCTCAAGTCCAAAATTATTACTGAAATCACAAAAGCAATTGCAGTCATTGCAATAGATGAACTAATCGGGTGAAATCGATATACTTTAAAGTTGTAGTTTATCCAAAACTACTACTGTCTTGAACAGATCTTATCACATTATTTACATAAATCATGTATTCTAAATCTATGTTGTTTTGGTTCCATTTCATGCACATTCAAAGTATAAAGAAAGATTTGATCTTCTTTTCGATACCAGGAGTTTGAGACTTACCCCCCTATTCCCTTGATAAGTTAAGTTAGAAAGATCAACACAGCTTAAGCCTTGGTTGAGATACCAGCCACTGATGCAATACAGCGCTGTTCAATGTACATTTTTGGAAATATTTTATTATGAATTAAAACTACTCCCGTCTCATTTGGTGTGATGTACACTGATGCAAAATGGGATGCACAATGTCCCACCACCACATGTGGGAGTCCAGACTGTGACAACATAAGCATGAGACCTTCATCTTCTGGTGTAATGAGAGGAGCACTAAATAATGACTGTGTAAACAGCCTGAACACAGTGGAGGATGCTTACTGTACGCTCCTCACAAGAATGTGATATATTTTTGACCTCCAAATGTTCTGTGAAAGCAAACACAGATCGCCTACAACACTGAAATCTAAACCTTTGGAGTGAACATGTTTTGAACTAATTGAGGTACATTTAGAGGTAAAATGTATACTGTGATTTCTGAGGTACATATTTAGGTAAAAGCATGTTTGTACGAAGAAACATACAGATGTGAGTGTCATTTAGTGATAGTTCACCCAAAAAGGGAAATTCTGTCATCATTTACTCATCCTCTTGTCATTTCAAACCTGTCTGACTTTCTTTATTCTGCAGAAAACAAAAGAAGATATTTTGTTAAGAATGTTGTTAACTGGCCCTCATTCACCTGCATTGGTTTTGTGCTCATATAATAGAAATAAATGGGGGGCAGTGCTGTTTTACAAACTTTCTTCTAGGTATCTTCTGTAATGTTCTGCGGAATAAGGAAGTCATGAAGGTTTGAAATGAGGGTGAGTAAATGATGACAGAATTTTCATTGCATTTTAAAGAAACAAAAAACAACCAATATGAACAGAGTTTAAAGAAAAGAAGGAAATTGTTGAAGATACATTTTTGCAAAATCTGCGCACGCAATGTAATGAAAATTCTCCAACTGACATGGTAAACATGTTGTCAGACCTGTTAAAGGTGTCATGAACTGGGCTTGTTTATTGTTTTATACTGTTGTATTTGGTCTACTTATGATTTTTTCGTGTGGTTTTTACATTAAAAAACATAGGTAATAGGCTATTTACCCCATGAAGACTTCGAAGTAAACGCCCACTGCTATGATTGGATAGCAGTTACCTCTGCAAGTATTACAAATGACTAGAGGTCCTCAGGTAATACTAATCCAGGGCTCAGGGCATATCAAGCGAACTCTAACAAAGCAATAGTGATGCATAGTACAAATATGTTTTAATCACAGAAGATTACTGCACCATTCCTATCGGATCCAATATTGAAGGCACAGCACTGCTTTTTAATTTTAGTCTCTCTGCAAATCCATTGTCGACCTCTGCCTTGTTCTCAAAGAAATCCGCGGTAACGTTTTCCCCACGTGAGCTGGAACGTCTTTAAAAATAAACATCAACCACGCATAACTAATGTCGAAATGCGAAGGAAGGTAATGCAGGGACTGTGTTCTTCCACAACCAGGCACTGACTCCACAATATTTAGCGATCTTTAACGGCATGTTTATTGTTACGCTCTATATGGCACCGTGCAACTTCTGTTACTCCAGTACTGTCATGCGTTAACCAGTGGGTGGGGCTAGAGAAGTAGTCGTTGATATTTTTCTGTGGAGGCGGAGTTCAACTTATCAGTGACATCATAGATAGGTGCATTCCAGGACCTGCGTTCGCTGGGCCTGGTGTCAAGAACAGCTGTCATTTCAGGAACAAGGGCATTTTCAGTTCTTACACTTACAGGATGTTCGCTTGAATACGATTCCCTTTTGTATAACAAAAGTTCGGGTTAAAATTGAGGTCTCAATTTATCGCCCCTTTAACTGCCCTTGGGTATGTAAGCATTCCTAATTGCAATGCATTCTCTCAAAATCACTCATGATGATAAAATTTATTTTTACCATTTATAGACAAAAACACTGTACCAGAACTCCTGAAAAGAGACAGAAGTGCTTGATTTAAAGGGACAGAGAGGAGCACGGCAAATGAAAAACATACGATGAGAAAGAATAATGACTAAGGCAGAGGTCAAGCTGCGTGGTGGGACTCAAGGCATATATCTTTGGTGTGTTAAACTTTGACCTCTTTTTCAGGTCTTCACACATTTAAGCATGATTGTCTTTGTGGATTGCATCTGTTAAGGATATAAACACATTTGCATTTCTGTCTGCAATGCACCTCCATTTAAAGGACCAGTGTGTAGTCAATATACATAATTATGTGTTCAGAGTTGAATAAAGACCTTACATAATGAATGACATAATTATATTTTTCTTAACTTAGAATGAGCTATTTCTATCTACATACAGAGTGGGTCCCTTGCATGGAATGTTGCTGCCACGTCGTCATGTTTTTTCTAGCCCTAAACAGACGAACTGCTCTATAGAACATGTTTCCAAATATTTCATCTCACTCAGGAGAGAAGCTTAAACGCGGCGACATTTTCCTCTATCAGCATCCGCTTCAAAAGAAAGGGGTGGAGTGAGCGATTGGTTAAAATTCAGAACCTCACCACTAGATGCCGCTAAAAAATGACACTCAGCACCTTTAAAGCAGAGGTATGTTTTTTACTTTTATATAGTAATATTTCAGGCATTTTAAGGCATTATAGACACATGCATAGTAGAGGGGAAAAGATTATTGGTATGTAATGTGTATCGTCACTGTCCAAGTTCACTATTTTTCAGGATGTGGAGAAAAAATTATAGTTTTTAATTGATTAAATACTTTGTTATCAAAGTTGACAAGCGCTTTTTAATACTTTTTATTGGTTTAATATTTGCAAATCCCAGACACAAAGGACTTATGTCAAAAAATAACTATGAAATTTGAGGTTTCAGAAAAACAGCATACAGTTTGCTTCAACAGACTCAGTTGGAAACTGCATAATGGCTTCCTTCTCCATCTTGTGTTCAACCTGTTTGAAATACAAAAGCTATTAAACAGACATTTTACTTTCCAATAAACAGCATTTTGTGTTTTTTTAAACATTCTTATTTTAACACAAAGGAAATACCAAACATACTTTTTGATCTAAATAAACACAATAACAGTCTGTCATCAGGGAAGAGTCGACAGGAGGCAGGAAGCTGCTGTGATCGTGAAGGAATTCTGACATTTTGGCCCCATTCCTTACATAAACTCTAACACATGCCTTCAAAGAGGATGTTTTGGGGGGCACAAGCGGTTTAAGGCCCTCTAGTGTGCACCCGTCTTCACGGGGTTGCTCCCACAGCTGATAGGAGTTTTATTCAGGCATACCAGAGCTTTGCAACATGAACTAATTAAACCGTTAAAGACAGATGACGATATGTTTAAAGAAGCAGACATGGAAAGATGTGGCTCCAACTCTCATGCACGGGACTGTGTGTGGGGGTGTCGGCAAGAGGGTAAATTCATAGAGTGATGTCAGCAAAGAGGAGCTGAGTATTGAGGGGACTTTTTTCTCTTTTCTATGAAGGTATTTTAACCTGGGCATTCCAAAACAAACGCCCCAAGGAACGGATCTAAAAGACATTAAAAGAGAATAATTAACTTGATGAGTTGCCAAGAGGCAAGTTCCCAGCTTGCATATTTTCACACCAATGCACCTTAAAAACTCTCTCAGAGTGTGCAGAGAGAGAATATTGCCAAGCATCGCTTTTTCAGCGGCAACAAAGCCAGTTTAAACGGAGACTAAAATCAAGCTTGGCTCCCATGAAATCGGCCCTGCTGGGGCAAGGGAGTCTCTAGAGATCAATGCACTGTAAATGGCTTCTCAGCTTGCTGCCAGACGCTCCAAGGACTGCTCACAGAAAGCCTGTACATAGAGACTGGCAGCTCAATAGCTTGGACTCTTGGACTTCCAGCCAAACTTAGTCATTCACCGCCCCACTTCAAATGTAAGAAAAATGATAGAAAGTATCAAACAATTCTAAATGAATTTACACAAAACCAAAGAGCTATAATTTCTCCCTGTTTTGGAGATCTAAAGTAGGAACACAAGAACAAATGCACTCTGTAGAATTTAACTGGAGGACATTCAAATAAATAATAAGACTTAAAACGTAATCCACTATTAGTTGAACAGACTTTTAAACATGATGTTAAAGTCTGGGACATGGCCGTGCACGGACGTTTTTGGGGGCAGTGGCTGAAACAAACGAAAAACGGCACTTTTAGAAATGCTAATCCAAGAAATGAAGAGCTCTTTACCAAAAGGCAATAAACACCTAATTTAAAAAAATGAGTTTGTCATGCCATTCTGCTCTGTACTAAACCTATTCACTGCTCCATCGATGTTTCATGCCAAATCGCTATATTTCCGTGTTTAAAATGTACTGCAAGATGCAGTTTCTTTCCAATATGCTATAAATCCCGAACCTGTTGCGACCTAAATGCGATATGTCCTCTTGACCAATCAGAATTCTCTCGTTAGTGGTATTTGTATGTGTTATTTCTAAATTATTTATTGTATGTGGTGGAAAATATTGAAACATGAAATTAAAAATATTTATTTTATTTTACTATTTAGTTTGTTACTATTTATTTTATTTGGATGTTATTTATTTCATGCATTTGCATTTGTTTGATTTATATTAATTTATAGTATGAGTGCCTGATGTCTATGTTTCATGTTCTCTTGTTTGTTTGTTTTTAAAAAGAAATAAGACAACATTTTTTGGAAAAATATAAAAATATATTATAAAATATAAAAATAAAATTTCAATTTATAATCGACAATATTGTTGTTTCATTTAACAATCATTGTTTAACATGTTCAGACTGAGCCAACAGACCATTTTAACAGGATAGATTGAATATTAACAAAATGTATGGGTCTAGGTAAAACAATGTCATTTTCATGAAAACTATTAAAATGGATTTAGAGCGTTTTGGAAAAGAGCTCTTCAAATGTTAATCTATATTTTGTGTTGTGGGCTACTATGCTGGATTGCAACTCTTTGCAAACATTTATAGTAGCCAAAGCCATTATTGTATTTTCACAATAATGGTGAGTTTTGAAATTTCAACATTATTTCAACATTATTGCGGGCCAAAAGGGATTAGATTAGATTAGATTCAACTTTATTGTCATTACACATATACAAGGACAGTGTAACGAAATGTAGTTTAGGTCTAACCAGAAGTGCAATTAGCAAGTGCAGATATACAGTGTGAATAAATACAGAATACAATATTAGGGAAATACTATACAAATGTTGTATGAAAATATGACAGTCGGTATGTGCTATGAACAATATATGCAGAAGGCTATATACTGTGAACATTAATGTACAGGTGGTTATGAACAGATAACAATATAGACAATACAATAGTGCAAGTGACTTGAGTGTGCATTAATTACAGACATTAGCTATTAAAGTTGCAGTGCAGTAGATGAGTTAATGCGGTTATTAATGGTACGGTGCAGTACATGAGTAGATGCAGATAATACAGTTACAGTGTATTAGATGAGTTAGTGCAGTTATTGAAGTTACAGTGCAGTAGATGCGTTAATGCGGTATTAAGGTTACAGTGCAGTAGATGAGTTAATGCAGTTATTGAAGTTACAGTGCAATAGATGAGTGGATGCAGTTAGTTATGCAATAGATGCAATAGATGAGTTACAGTGCAGTAGATGAGTTAATGCAGTTATGAAAGTAGTTTATTAGTGCAAATGAGCATTCAGTGTAATATTCCTGGTGTGCAAGTGAGCAGTATAGAGTGCAAATGATGCTATGTGTGTGTAAACAGTCCGGTAGAGCAGATACATGAAGTACTGGTGTGTACAGTTCAGTCATGGATGCAGCCCTGTTATGCAATGTAAACAATGTAGTAGCAGCATTAAAGTTAAAGTTATGAGGGTTAGTGGAATCAGTGGGGAGCAGAGTTCAATAATGAAACAGCTCTGGGAAAAAAGCTGTTTCCTAGTCTGCTGGTTCTTATCCGGAGGCACCTGAAGCGCCTACCGGAAGGCAGGAGAGTAAACAGTCTATGAGCGGGGTGAGAGGAGTCCTTGAGAATGCTGCGAGCTCGACGCAGACAGCGTTTCCTCTGGATGTCCTCAATGGAAGAGAGTGTAGTCCCTGTGATGCGCTGGGCTGTTTTCACCACCCGCTGCAGTGCCTTGCGCTCAGCAACAGAACAGTTCCCGTACCAGACTGTGACACAGTTGGTCAGGATGCTCTCTATCGTGCAGCGATAGAAGTTCACCAGGATAGTTGAAGACAGTTGGATCTTCTTCAGTGTCCTCAGAAAGAAGAGACGCTGGTGAGCCTTCTTGACCAGGCATGAGGTGTTGGTGGTCCAGGACAGGTCCTCCGAAATATGGGTCCCCAGGAACTTAAAACTGGAAACACGTTCAACAGCCATCCCATTAATGTGGATGGGGTCGTGTGTGCCTCCTTTCGCCTTGCTGAAGTCCACGATGATCTCCTTTGTCTTGGAGGTGTTAAGGAGCAGGTTGTTGTCTGAGCACCATGTGGCCAGGTGCCGTACCTCCTCCCTGTAAGCAGTCTCATCGTTGTTGCTGATGAGACCAATCACTGTTGTATCGTCTGCGAACTTGATGAAGGAGTTCGATCCATTCACAGGTCTGCAGTCGAGTGTGAAAAGGGAGTAGAGAAAGGGGCCCAGCACGGAGCCCTGTGGTACACCAGTGTTGAGGGTGATGGTGGTGGAGCAGATGTCGCCTAACTTAACAAGCTGAGGCCTGTTCGTCAGGAAATCCATAATCCAGTTGCAGGTTGAATTGTTAATGCCTAGGTTTCCAAGTTTGATGATTAGCTTGGAAGGGATGACGGTATTGAATGCAGAGCTGAAGTCTACAAACAGCATGCGTGCATAAGTGTCCTTATTGTCCAGATGTGTGAGCACAGAGTGCAGCGCCATAGACACCGCATCATCTGTGCTCCTATTGCTACGGTAGGCAAATTGGTATGGGTCCAGTGTGGATGGTAGAGAGTCTTTTAGGTGTGACAGGACCAGCCGCTCGAAGCACTTCATAACAATGGGTGTGAGTGCTACAGGGCGGTAGTCGTTCAGGCATGTCGGGCTGGAATGTTTTGGAATGGGAACAATGGAGGTGGATTTGAAACATGCTTGAACAACTGCTTGGGCGAGGGACAGGTTGAAGATATCCGTGAAGACCCCAGCGAACTGCTCCGCACATGCCCGGAGTATGCGACCAGGGATGCCATCAGGGCCAGCAGCCTTGCGTGCGTTTATCCGGCTTAGTGCAGTGTAAACATCTGTGGAGTTTAGTGTGATGATTGGGTGGTCAGTAGAAGGTGTGAGCCTGGTGGCGGGTTCCTTATTGTCTCTCTCAAAGCGTGCATAAAAGTCATTAAGCTCGTTCAGAAAGGCAGCATCTGTGGCTATGGGGATGGAGTGGTTGGGTTTGTAGTCACTAATGGCCTGGATGCCCTGCCACATGCGTCGAGGGTCAGAATTGGTAAAATGCTCCTCTAGCTTCAACTTGTAGCAGTGCTTGGCCTTTCTGATGCCCCTCTTCAGATTTGCCCTGGAAGTACTATAGGCCTGTGCATCACCTGATCTGAATGCGGTGTTGCGTGCTTTCAACAGGAGGCGCACTTCCTTGTTCATCCATGGCTTCTGATTAGGGTATATGGTGATCTGCTTCTGAGTTGTGACACTATCAGTGGTGGTATTGATGTAGTTCAATACAGAGGAGGTGTAGCTGTCTATGTCCGTGTGAGAGCCACTGGTGGCCTGAGAAGCAAACATACTCCAGTCTGTGTGTAGAAACCTTTCCTGGAGTGTGAAGTCTGCCCCCGCAGGCCACACCTTGATGGTCTTCACTGATGGCTTCACACGATTAATGAGAGGTGAATACTTGGGGGTGAGGAACAAAGAAAGGTGATCAGATTGACCCAGGTGGGGGAGGGGTGTCGAGGCGTAAGCTTCAGCCATGTTTGTGTAGACATGATCCCAAGTTTTGTTTCCTCTTGTATGGCAGGAAACATGCTGTCGAAATTTAGGGAGCACTGTCTTTAAGTTAGAGTGATTAAAATCTCCCGCAACAATAAATGCAGCCTCCGGGTGAGCAGTCTGTTGTTTACTGATGGCTGCATGAAGTTCGTTCATAGCAAGCTTGGCATCAGCATCCGGTGGAATATAAGCTGCCGTTATAATGGTGGAAGTGAATTCCCGTGGCAGATAAAACGGTCTACATTTAACCATGAGAAACTCAAGGTTAGCCGAGCAGTGTCTCCCGACAACAACAGAGTTCGTGCACCAAGCTTTATTGACATAAATGCACAGTCCACCTCCTCTTGTCTTACCGGATTCCTCTGCCGTTCTATCCGCCCGGTGTGTGTTGTGGGATGTTTATGTATTAAAAGGGATGTTTATGCATTACATTGACAAATCAACAGTTTGAACATCGATTCAATAACGTAGCCTACTCCCTTGCTATCTGGGGCACTGTTAATAAGGTCTAATTATTATATTATATTATGTTATATTACATGTTGTATTGTAGATTACTGGATTTTACTAGAATAGACGAGCAGTGGGAAATGTATGCTACTGTACATAAGTTACAGTATGAAAAACGGTCAGCCTCTTAGGCATTTACTGCAAAGTCTGCTTATTGCCGCACATTTTATGTTTTATCAAATCTGATATCTTTGAGACCTAATTGTACACGTCGTTAGCAGCTGTCACCAATAAAAGACCAGAAGCAAAACATTACCGACAAAAAATACAAAAAAATAATGTGGAATATCATTTTATAAAGTAATGGGATGAACTTCTGAATCTGTTGTCTTCACTTTAAAGGCGGATTTTTAGTTCTGCGTTCGACCTACGTGGTAGCCTCTACGCCGTAGCCTGCGTGTCGGTTTTCATTTATACTTCTACGTTTTTGTCCACAAGGCGTCAGTGTCCACGCGGGTGTTTCTTGTGTAACCAAGGCAAGAGCCGAAGAAAAAGCAGCTCGTTTGACTAGCATTAGCGTTGATTGCGGCAAGTAAACAGTCACTTTTGTTGCAGATTTGAGATGTTTAATAAAGAAGCACAAATATTTTACATAGATAATTCATTCGGAGATGCGTTTGAGTAAACGTGACTCTATCGCGGATTTTTTTTACCTGAGGGAGGTGTTCAAACAGACCAATCCCAGCGCTTGCGGTTCCGCGTTGAGTTGACGCGTTGTTACATTTTTGGAGAGGTGTGCGTCAGGCTACGGCGTAGGGTACGCACAGGGTACGCGGCTCTGCGTAAGATACGCCGCAGGTTCTACGCATAACTATAACTTGCGCTTAACTCGCGGACAGACTATCTGTGAGTGATACTGGCTGAGCGAGCGGGAAAACACGGAGTGGATTAGCGGAAGGAGTGGTTCTTAATCGGGATCTTGAATGGATTGACCGGGGGTGGGGTTGAGAGGGGCACCCCAGATGATGAGGGAAGCGGGGCAGTGGCTCTAGCACGGCCCTGTTTTGGCATCAATAACGACACTCAAGAAGTAAATGCAAATTATTGCAGAAAAGTTTTTTTTTCAAACTTCATTAACTAATGTTTACTATTTCAAAGTGACGCTACAAATGTAGCAACATGTGTTACAAGCAAGCAAGATAAACAGAAATTGTGCAACAGAGGGTTTTTTTCTTAGAGCAGGAGGTGGAGCTTTTTGGCTTCTCTTCGTGAAGTTTTCCAGCAGAACTGATGCAGTTGAAACATCACCCGTGTGCGGCTGTACGCCTTCACCTCTCCGCCAGCTTGACTTCCACAACTTTAAGATTACGCTTACACTTCCTTGCATGCAAGATCGGATAAGGTAGCTCGTTTAACAAGAGAAAGAGAGTTGAAACGTGCTGTTTTTAGGAGTACACAGAATAACTCCAGCATCATGCGAGCGATTAACTTGGACACGTACAGCCTGTCTCTGCTGACTGCTAAAGAAGACATCCTCAATCCCCGAGCATCCACCAACTGGTAAGGTAACTTTTAAATAGCCTATTGTCTAGGTGTACTGGATGTTTCCTTATTCTACATATCATTTACTATTCATTTTTTTCGTTTAGCTGAGTTTGTAGGCTTGGTTTTGACCCACAACCAAAGATCGCGCATTGCTTTTCTAATCCTACGTTAGAAATGGGTATTGCGCAGTTGCTTTTATTGTCGTCTGAGACACGTTACATTTGAGTTTGAACACTGTGTTTAAAATTCCCAAGACTGGTACAAGATTTGCATATCTAACGACCTGTCACTACTTGTTTGAGTAGGCTACTTATCACTTTTTGGCAATCAAAATACTGAAGTAGTGCACCTCAGTTATTGCTAAAGATTTAAATGGAACTGATATGTTCCCGTGGAAGTGGGTGATGTCGGGTTCTTCCCATTGTCATGTTTCTTTTGGTGTTTGCCTGTATGCAAATCTAGTCAACCACGAGTTGAACATTAGCTCAGAAACAAACAAAAAAGAAAAATGATTATAATAATAAGACAGTTTGCTGATGTATCATAAGTACGATCAGCATTTATTGTCATACAAAATGAATAAATGGATGTTCCAGATTCCTCATTCGGTGTGCTTACGTGTGCATCATTTGGGATGAATGATGGTAGCAAACCAACAATCTTACAGTCCCTTTCATTTGTGACTTTCTGCCATGATGTTATTACGTTCAATTTTGAGTCAGTTTCAGCTCTCTGTGGACAGTAATAGTTTGTACAGTGGTTTGCACTTAAGTGGAGCGCCCACATGATTAAAGACACCTTTCTGTAACTGAATTTAGCTCTCAAGCTCTCATTCATTTAGAAAAGTACCCTGTCACCACTCACGCGACTATGATCTCATCATTGGTATGCTTTTAATAGTCATAAATTTTTTTTCTTCAAACATCATAGTCATATACATTTGATATAATCTAATATTATGATTATAAATCATTTCTTTACAGTAAACATGGTTTGGGGGAAATGTTTAAACTTGTCAAACTAGACACTCCAAACTGATTTGCCAAGTGAAATGTTAACGGTTCACAAACAGACGGTACAGTTTGTTGACCCTGGAAGAACATTTATGGAAAAAAAATCCCCATCCCAAAGCCTTACCATAACTGGTGAATAGCAATAATGTATAAGCATCCTGGTTGTAACCTGAACTTCACATTAACTGTAAACTTATCCCTGAAATCTGATTGATTGATTGATTGAAATATATACTATAATGATCTGCCAACATTAAAGTCCTGCAGTGATGTTCTTGTGTGTCAGATCTTGGCAACTCATGTTTGTTAAATCAACGGTGTCATTGTCTCCCGACCTTCAGCAGGCGGATTCTTGCAAACGCCCATCAGGCTCCCCGAGCCAGCCAGGCAGCACCCATTCTGTTTTTCCACATGCTTAATCACCATGGAAACGTGCTCAGAAACACTCGCTGGTGCTGTAGGCTTTACAAGCCTATCAGGCCCATTCATGTGCTGTCTGGCGGTATTTGCTGACAGCTAAAACCTTCATGGTGCAAGTTTGCCAGCTGTATTTTTTGTCTAAGGCATTTGCATATGCCAGTTTCTAGCAAAAAGGAGAAACCCGCATGTGTAGATGACAGTTACTTCATGCATCCTATAATAAAAAGAAAAAAACTTTATCTTTTCATTGACTCCAGTCATGTTCTTTTAGTATAGCAGGACTGCCATGTAGTCATACTGCAAGCATATAAAGCTGCTTAATGGGAACAATCCATTTCTCCTGATCAACACTTTTCCACTCATAAAATGCAGCCAAACTAACTTTAGCCTTGGTCTGGCTAAGGCTTGTGTTGGAAGATTGCATTTCTCAGTAAAAGTTTCAGTATGCGGCTACTTATCCTGATTCTTAATCAGTTCATCAGTCTTTATCGGACATGTGATCAGAATTAATCCCTGGCCGTGTTTTTACATGCCACTCAGAAATTCTTCAGAAGTTGATGTTGGCAATAGTTCTTCTTATGTCCTCATACCAGTTAGAAACAGTGCTATCTGTTGTACATATCTGCATGTAAAGGGGCCAAGATCACTTATAAGTTCAATGACAATGTGTTTAATGCTAGGACGATAGATACTAGAGTCTAGGGCTGTTAAAGGATTAATTCAAATTATTTATTTTATTAATTCAAATTATTATTAATTGTTATTAACACAATATCTGTACTGTTCATATGTATTTTGTGTTTATAAAGACAGGTACACATCTACGTCACATCTATGTATATACGATCAGGACAGATTTAGATTTATTTATTTATATATAATTCAAATGATATATAAACATTCATTGGTTTGTATAGTTGTTCCTACATATATGTGTTAGTAAATTCAAAGTAAATACGCACAGTACACACACAGTTATGTAAACTCAAACTTTTGTTTTGAATGCGATGAATCGCGTTGAACAGCCCTTCTAGAGATCTTCTTGATTTGGTTGTTGTTGCAATAACAACAAAGGTTTGCATTTGATAATTTACTGTTTTGGTTTTAACAAATTGTTCTCATATGTTCTAAGATGTTTGTATTCTTCTTAGTGTGAATTTGTCATCCCAAGCCTTAGGCAAACAACTATAAGAACTCCCATGGGATATGACTGAACTAGAAATGATAGGAAATTGTGAAGGCGTGGTAGAATTCTTTCCCAATAAATCTGTAGGACGTTATGTTGAGCAGCCAAACTTGTGATATTTGAGTCTTGGAAGTGGCTTCAGCATCCGTCACACAAAGAGGGATTCAGCCACTGTCCTTTAATATTTTCACAGTGCAAAACATGGTGCTTTTCATTGTGACAATAGCAATGTTGTAAAGGAGCTCTCCCACAATAAACCAAATGAGATAACGGATCTCAGGTTCAGCGTGTCTCAGGTGTTTACATCTTCATGCTGTTGAAGCACAGGTTTATGCATGATTTAAGAGCCTCAAGGTACAATCTCATGTTACCACTAATAAACATGTGCTCTATGGTAAGTTATCATCAGTACTTAAAAAAACACTGTTCAGGTCCAACAGTTCGTAGTAGGTGGTAATTTTGTGGACAGCTGAGGTAAACAAAGTATTACTTTTAAAGATGAGGTACTGTAACACACGTAGTGTCTGTCATTCTCATATTAATCTTGAGTATCTTCGAAGAGTATTTAGTTTGATCAAATTTATAAAAGAAAGATACAATTGTACGATTGTTTCCAGAAAAAGACGAACGCCTTGAGGTGTGCAGGGGGGCGGAACTATAGCACGAGCGAAGAGGGATGCAACGATTCACTCAGCTCACGATGCGATTCACGATTCTGATCTCACGATGCGATTTAGTCACAATTTACTCACAATTTATTTTTACAAATAGGTTGAAATAAATGAGAAATGAACAAGTTTGTCTTCACTTGCATCATTTCTTAAATCCTTGACGTTTTGTTGTATAGTAAAATTATGTTTTATGTCAAATAATAAAACTAAACTGCAATTTTAAAACAAATTAATAATAGAAAAAGGCTATTTAATATAAACAAACTAATACTGTCTGTGGTTTTCTTGGATTTTTTGCATTTAAGAAATATCAGCATGTCCACGTTTATGTTTGCAGTGAACATGGCGGCCCCTGCTGTTCAAAAAATGTATTGCGATTCAATTCAAACCTCAACCGATTTAAATCGTCATTATAATCGATTTTCAACCGGCTCACGGTGAATCGCTACATCCCTACGAGCGAACAAAACACCATTGCATTGATTCTCTATAAGTTGATGTTGCTTACATTATGCACGTTCACGCCGATGGCCAACAAAACACAGACATTCGACTTAGTTTGCCATGTCTGTCATCCTTTAGCGCTGGGACCACGCCATCTATCAGCTTCAAACAATCTCCAAATCCAGCGTTATCCACCGTTTGGCTAACATTTATCACTGAAATTTCTTGAGCCAACAGACACAGCTAAACTTCAGTCACCCAGTGAAGCGGCATTGATAGGCTTTCTCTGAAGCCGCAGGTGGGCGTGGTTTTTCACATGCTGGATGTCTCTTGGCCGTGCTTTTCTGGGAGAATTGTCCAATGATAGCATATCCATGTTTAGTAAGTTTGCAGTAAACATAGCGGCCCCTGCTGTTCAATACATGTATTGCGATTCATTTAACATCTCAACAGACTTGAATCATCACATATTATTATCAATTTTCAACCAGTTTAAGGTGAATTTTTACATCCCTACACGGCAGTAGTTGGCAGTGTTACTTTGTACAGTAATACGCATGCATACCAAGGTTTGACCCAGAAGTGATTTTTGAATGCCCTTTGTCTCTGTGCATTTAGAATTTGACATTTGTACATAATTGTCACTAGTGGTGCAATAAATATAAAGAAACATACTAAATGTTGAGAAGCACAAACACAGTCCTTGTAGCGAGGAAGGCGGGACTGGAGCCGGGGGACGGGGCCGGTGGCGTGAGTGATAGTGGGAATCAGCTGTGCGCGCACCGGTCCCGCATCTCCCACGGAGGAGTTCGGGAGCATAAAAGGACGAATCAACAGGACTAGCGGCGAGAGAGGACCGGGCCCGGACCTATGTTTTAAGTTTGTATCTTATGTTATGGCATTTTACTTCCGTGTTTTTGTTTGTTTATTTTATTAAAACTTTATTTGAATGTTCGTCGGTTCCCGCATCCTTCCTTTTATTGAACATTGTTACACTGGTGCCGGAAACCGGGAAGGAAGGAGAGTCCTGCCTTCCTCGCTACAGTCCTGTATTCCGCCATTGTTGTTTTGGGTAAACTAGTGCATCCAATGAACATGTAATACACATGTACAGCATGTCACCAATTCCACAGATTCTTGTTTTGTGGTGTACATAGAAATTATAACAATATGGTTTGTAAAAAGTTTGTGCTTTGCTTTCATGCCCCCAAAATGCCATGGTCTTTTCAATTAACAGCCAAAACACACACATTTTTTTTCTATTTTTTTAAATGTACAAGAGTTTCACAAAAATTGATGCTCATTCACAAGGATTTCTTGAATCGAAAGCATATTGCTTTTATGTCTTATGACGTTTATTGAAGGACTTTTGACTTGTGACACTCCTGACGGCAATGTTCATGCATGTGTTCCTGTCAGAAACAAAGATTAGATTAGATTAGATTCAACTTTATTGTCATTACACATAACAAGTACATTGTAACGAAATGTATTAAAAAAATGGTGATACTACATCTACATCTAAAGTCTGTTAAGATGCAGTCTGCCTCATCAATGCTGAATTAATACTGGAAATTGAAGGACTACCACCAGGGACCTGTTCTTTGTAAGTCGCTTACTACATCCAAGATCAAATGAAACATCCGAGATGATAATTAGGTTCTTTGAACGCACCAGTTGTTGATGATTAGCTGGATTAAATTGTCTTGGATCATTGCACGCTCATGCACTGTTTTGAAAGGCAGCATATATCAATAGAAGAACCAGTGATCAGCAGCGCTGCTATTGGCTGGTTGTTACTTCAACGTTCAAATTTTTTTGCTGCTGCTTGAAGATTATGCCAAATTTAAAACCTTTTTAAAATGTCAGGAACACTTTAAACGATGCACAGACAGAATACTTTCAGAGATATTTATTATATTTTAAATCAATTGTAAACTGAAGTCGTATAACTGATAAAAAAACTTTTAAGTTCTTTTTTATAAATTCTCTTGTGGTTAATTGCAATGAGATGGTGTTTCCCCCCATAAAAATAAAGTGTTTTATACCATTTGTGTTCACTGTATAGATACTTAGGTCCATTTCAATAACATTTTTAAACTCAGTAGCAGTTGCATGAGTCCACATCATCTGAAAGGCCTACATCTGCCGAGACTTCACAGGAAAGTGGTACAGAGATGTAGAAAATATGATTTTGTTGTGCTGTTTTATTGCTTTTAATGTGTTGGGAATGATTGATTTCTCTCCACAAAAGGGACAAGGTGCATCCATGTATAAACATTTTAAAGTCACATAGATTAAGAAGCTATTTCTCAATTGTTTGCTGACCTCACATTTCTTATTGCAGTTACTGTAAACTATGACATTGATACCTGCCTATTATTCATGGCATAAAAATAAAATGCATGTGGGCCTAACCATGTTTGTGTTGTTTTTTATTGAAGAATAATAAAGAAATGATATTCCAAAAATTACATCTCATGAATCTCAGTCTAAGTGTAGTGGCTGGAGGTCATCATCAGGCCGCTCCTTTCTTTTCTTAAGATGTGTACTGTGTAGTGTAGCACATGCAACAGTTCAAGCCCTGTCATGTTCATCCTTTAGACTTGGTATACACTGAAATCCTTAATTACTATCAGTTGCCCTAAGGTCATTTCAGATCATGATCCTGTCCTGTCTAGGGCTACAATAACAGGTTTTGATGAGGGAATGGTTTCTTCAAACACAGTCCCATCATAAATGTGACTAAAGACTGTTGACTCATGCAGATTCAGGACATTACGCTTGAGTGCTGGACTGATGATACTGTATGTGCACATTTGGTCACACACCATCGAAGATATTTAATCAGTCAGCTTCGTTATCGATTCAATTCCTTTCTGCCTAATACTATTGCTATTTATATTAAAGTGAATATTATCTACACATATTTTAATTAATTTTCAGAAACCTGAGGCCTATGATGAGATCTATGACATCAATCAAGACACATACAATGCTAATTGACATAATCATTAGTGCATAATCTTTAGTGCCCTTATGTAATATTTATTGGAAGAAAAAAGCAGTGTTACAAGCCGGGGTCTTGGATGGACTGAAATACCACATATTTGCAAATGGCACGACAGACAGTATTTTTATAAATTCGTAGCATTATATACACATATGCACTGTCTGCGATTTTATATATATTTAAAATGCAGGTCCACCAAATTAATATGGAAAATTTGTCATTCACAACAAAAAACGATGTTTTATTTATATATACATTTTTTTGGTTGTCACCGATCCCTTAACAAAAACACAGAAAAAGCTAATTATGACAACACCAGCAGAGCCGCACACATGCGGGGAGCAGAGAGAGACAGTCAGCCTATGTGCTGGGGCTCTGCCCCGGATGGCTCCGGCCCAATTTAACCCCTGACTACCTCCACACGGACCATGAGAACGTCACTTGGGTAGAAGCTCTGTTGTTTCTTGGGTAATATCTGGACCTTGTCTAGGTGGATTCATTCTCTGGTTTCTGTTCAACCCGTTGAGAATGTACAAGGAAGATGTTAATAGAGTTCCTTTAAACAGACAGGCTTGGTCCCAAGCTTCAAACAATGCTGTTTGTTGTATGTTATGATGTCATCCCACACAGATGGCTTGTGTTTGTTGTCGGAACTCTGAAGCAAGAAAATATTGTTTATTTCATTTAAATTTGCTGGATTCAAATGCAATTGAATCTAAAGTTTGCAGAAAGTTATTTTTATTGAATTTGTGTTACTTTTCTACACTTTTTAGATAATTAACAGAATCATGTGCAAGTCTTTCCAAACGTTTTTATTGCCTTGCAGCTTTCTCTTTTCAGTGCGCTGTTATGTTGTCTTGGCCAGTCTTGTTCAGTTTAAAGATTTTCCCACTTGTGTTCATATATCGCAAGAATGTCAGATGAGTTTTGCTTTGACCAGACAAAAGGTTCCAAGCTGCTCTGAGCGCACTACATCTTTTCAAACATTTATGATGTTCCCACATTCCAATCCTATCTCAGTCCAATAACGGACCTTAAAAAGTCTTCAAGCCTGTCAAAGTACTGCTCGCCAGTGATTTGAGTGCTGATGCTATATTGTGGAAACATTCACATTCTTCACTAATGCAACTTTCAGGATGAGGACCAAATTACACACTTACCTCTTCTAGGTGCTGAATGACATGATGCAGTAAGCCGACTGCAGGCATCACGCCTACTAATGACTTGCAGTAGCCTTGTACTTTAGAAGGTCAGGCGGTTTGCCCCTTTAACTAGAGCGCGTTGAACTCTTTTAACAACTGAGCCAGCGAGAATCAAGCTCACTTTGAAGTTCTGTAAATGACTTGCACAACCTAAATAGAGCTCATTTGCAGAAAAGAAACAAATACTGTGTTTATCATGTTGATAAAGTATAAACGTGCTGTTTGGTGCTGTATGTAATTAAAGAAATATAGTTTGTGGTGTTTTGGATTTACAGACAAGGTTGGCCCTGCCTGAGACCTTTAATCACCTCAGACGGAAACCTTGTGGCGGGGAAAATAAATCAACAAACAGCCTACATACCTAAAGCCTCCCACAAACTAGCCAAAAAGGTTCTAACCAGCCGTAGTGGGAGAGCTGATGTTATCTTGTCCTGGCGTCACCTCACTGTTAGAGCGAGAGCTTTTGTCAGCCTAATATGATTATTTCAGTTTTTTCTATGGTGTTTGCTAAAAACAAGGTTTATATACTATAAGGAGCATGATCAGTGCTTTTTTGAGAGTTTGGACAGTAGTGACTGAGTGTCCTAGATCTGGTATCTCATCTCGCTATTGCAGGAATTAGCTGACACCATGCATTCCTGTGAATGTAAAATGCTGAATGTTTTTTTTCGCAACAACTCAAAATGAAAAACTACGCAACTTAACCAAGGGCAGCGGCTGCTTGGTTGCCGGTCCGTAGTTTTTCATTGTTCTGGCTCCAATGCGATTCCTTGTTTCGTTCTTTTATAGTTTCCAACTATACTTTAAGCTTCCTGAAATAAAAGCTTTCTTCTTCCCAAGGCGTCCGTAAAGTGTCATGATCCTAACTTGATTATAAGGTTACGAGAACCGTCCTGAAAATGTCAGGCAATGCAAATTTCACCACCCGTTTTTGTCACAGTTTACATAGTAGATTGATTCAAAGTGTGCTGTGCTGCTTTGGGAGCTGTGAGATATAATGAATCAGAAAAGTGTGCGCTAACGCAGATGTGCTGAGAAGTTTAAAGACAAAATACAAGGATAAGTGCTCGGATCTGAGGAAAAGAAGAGGTTGTACATCAAATGTTGAGGTGTTACAGAAAGAGACAGAAATGGCAATGCCTTAAAAGAATCAGAGAGGAAATGTTTATGAATTAGAAATTGTATGAGGGATACCAGAGTTTAGACATAGGGTGTGTGGGACAGGCAGGACGGGAAATGCCAGAGTTGTCCCGGAGGAATGTTCTTTTTGAGAGACCAGTGGCTAAACTTGAGAGTGGCCTGCAGAACGAAAGGCTAATCAGTTAAGTGTTTAAGAAAGTTGCAAAGTTGTGATGTTTACTTTGGCTTTAACCTGAAGATATTTACACAGGTTAGGGTTTGTATTTGGCTACCTCAGATTTTGTCGAGCAGTTTGGCCTGTAATATAAATTATTTACTGTATGGTGCTTATTGCATTTAAGGATGTTTATAAACCGTGTCCAGACGCTGAGTTAAAATAACCCACAAGTACACTAGCCATTAACAGTACTTGAAGTGAAGTAATGATAGCTTGTTGCCTTGGGCTCAAAGGTCACTAAAGGAAAAGAAAGAAGGTAGGGTAGGATATAAATAATTTCACTTTAATTGTCTGAGAAAAGTGTTTCATGTAATTTTAGTCATTTAAGTCATTATGTAAATAACTTTAGTCATCAAATTCTGACTGTTAAAGTTGGGATAGGCAGTTTCTTTTAGGCTAGCATTAGCAATCTAGCACTTAGTGAGCTTTCTCCAAAGCCACACCTACTCAATTACTTCATTTATAAACCACCAATGAGACAACATTACAGTACAAAACATGTAACATTACAATTTTAATGAACAAAAACAACTTCTTTAGATTTATTGTTAGTCTACAAAGATGTTTGGAGAGCTTGTTTTTATTCGTGAGCAAGGTGTGTTAAGTTTTGTAGGTAAAACATCCTGTCATTGCATCCAATGATTGGGCGAAGATTTACGACCCTGAGACTTCCACTTTTTTTCATTAATTGTTTAGACCAATTATTTTCTACGATCAGAATGTAAAGAGACTTTTTATGAAAAACATTGCCTACTCTAGCTTTAAGTAATGAGCTGCCCTATAATGAATAACAGCACATTGTTTTTTTAGAGGCTTACATTACATTTCCTTTATAGGGTAATAGCAGCATTGTTGATGGAAAACCCAGAGTCAGTTCCTGCAATTCTGAAAACAGTTTTAACCTTTCTAGCTTTAATGCCTTATTGAAAGATACACTTTGTTGACCTCCTGCACAGAGAATGGCAAACGCAACAGTTCCTTCCTCATTTCTAAATAGGACTGGATGTATATGTGTCAAGATAACCCAGCTTGTCTTCAGTAGACATCTATTTATACAGCAGCTGACATATAAGGTTCCTGATGAAAGGTTTCTACATGTAAGATGGGGTTACAGAGTTGGGTTCATGTTACACAATAGTTACTTGATTTGCAGCTTTAATCTTTGTTGAAACACTAGACTTATTCTTTCTACTTATATTATTTCTACTTGTGTTAGTTCAGTGCTGGTCATTATAATGAATGCATAAAGAATTGTTGCCACAAGCTTGGGCACATCTGTCGACCTGATGATTTGTGTATTTGAATATTGTTGACAAACAATCAACAATACAACTTTTTGCTGATCATTTAAGTTTTGTAGTTAGTTACAATTTGTACTATTTAGTTTAATTGCAAGGCTCTTGAATTTTCCATGACTGAAAGCCTGACCACAACAGCTAGCTTGTAAAGTCTTTGGATCTACATTGAAATGTTATTTTCTATCTTGGAGCTTGTTGAAATGTCTCACAAAATGGCCTGGTTTACCATTAACAATGTATAGACCAACATCAACTACATTAAAGTGATAGTTCACCCAAAAATGAATCTTTTGATGAAAGTTGGTAACCGAAAAAGCACTGGCCCCCTATTCACTTCTATTGTATGGACACAAAACCAATGCAAGTGAATGGGTGCCCGTTAACATTCTTTAAAATATCTTGAAATGACGACAGATTTTTTTATTTTTGAGTGAACTATAATTTAAGCTGTTCATGTAGATACCATTTGCATAGTATCACCGTAAAAGAAACTGTAACATAAAAAATCGCAAAATTCATAATTAGACCATTTTTTGAGTTTCCCAAAACATCACAATTTTGACATATCTCAAGTCGTGCCCATTCACCTAACTTTTTATTATGCGATGTTACTGTTATCTTTACTGACTGTATCTTACTCCATAATATTTGGGTCTTTGTTTCCCCTCCCTCTCTTCACCTTTCTCATCCTCCGTTCACATTTATTTGTTCTCCTGTTCACACATACTCATCTGGCAGAGCGGATGCTTTTGTTCAAAGAAAATTCACATAGGGTACTTTTTATCACTACACGTGTTCCCTTTGAACTGAACCCATAGACCTTGATACAACAACGCTGTCATGTTTCCGTAGCTGTTCTCATACTCTCACACCTTTTCATTTTGCAACCTTATATCGCACACGAATGCCTACCTCCTCCGTCTGTCTTCTTATTCCCATCCCCCGTCCTCTTTAATTCAGTTTCCCATACTCCTTTTTATTTTCCCATCCTCCCTCCTCTCTCCTTCACTCTTTATTGAAAACTCTTCCGCTCCATCCTTTATGCATCTACCCAGAATCTCCTCAAGATCCTAGCAATCCTCTTCTCTCTTCGAAAAGTGCCCAAAAGCACAAAATTGCCACCCAGGGGACAAAACTGTTCCCCCTTAGACAGCATCAATTTGACTCTCACGCAGATGGCTTATAAAGTTGCATAGAATTGCAGTTAAGCAACCTAAAGCTGTAAAGTTAATTTAATAGCTATTGTTATTATACGTCTTCATTAGACTCGCATCTGTTGGTTTAGCTCTACTTTTCACCTCTTGGCTGCTGAACTCATTTGAGTGTGTTGAGCAGTTTGGCTGTGTCTGTTCCAGGCCAGCGCACGCTGAAATGAATAGCACTTGGCACAGCGATTCAGTATTCAGTATGACAAGGTTACTGTGCCAGATGGCAATGTGCTCAGAGTTGTTTCTGCAAAGGTTGTTAAGAGAGCCCACCGTTGAGATCTCCACCACTGAGCTGAGGTTCGGCTCAGCAAGGCAGTCGCTTCTATCTGAATCTGCAGTGGCTTTAATGATCTCCCATTTTCTCAGAAAGCAAATTCGAATGAAAATGAAAAAAATATTTTTTTGTTTGAGTGTTTTGGACACAGTTTTTTAGTTCTTATCGCCTTCCCCTGTGTCATAACTATATAAACACCCCCAGCTTCCTTTTTCCAGCGATTTCAGTCCAGTGACATTTGGAGCAGTTTTATAGGGAGTGACGCGAGTCAGTGCGTCTGCTTTCGATTTATGATCATCTTCAAACAGACCTAAGAATATTACAGAACGGAGCCTAAAAGAGTTGTGGGTACAAAAGCTGGACTGGCAAAAGAATATTAGTCATTAAATTCATTCGAAATAACTGGCCTTCCAGGATTTCTTTCCTGCAACAGTAAAACACGCCACAGATGACACTTGACACTTTTCATATTGCTTTTAGGAGAAACCGTTTCCTCTATGCCAGTCGGTCGCTCAACCACGGAGGTAAAACTCCTCCGTTTCTTTTCAGCCATTGTGCACAAGAATACTCCTCTGCACAGCTGTTTTCCAGCTTTACGCACTACAGATGGAATGCGGCCATCTCAGGCAAGGTGGACATCCAAGTAGATTTGGCTGGGGAGTTTATAATAAGTGTATCAACATCACTTTCAGTGAACGGCCCTTCAGACATAGTCAAGATGTTGGAGACATTTACTTTGGTAAACATTTTGCTTAACATTAAGGCAACGGCACCTTGGAAAAAAAGTTGGACAGTTACCTAATCTACAGTAGATACATGAGAAAGTGTAGAATTTAGTCTTCATGTTCTCTTGAAGTTTTCAGTAGGTGCAGTTGGTTACTTATAACTAAATGTGTTTTTTATGTATTGAGCAAGTAATGAGTAATTGACTTTATATATATCAGAAGACCTGAATGTTGTTGAATTTTAAGGAAATCTCAAGCAATAGAAATTTTGTAAACCCACATCTTTTATGGAACCACAAAGTAATGCAACTTGAGAGTCAATTGTGCCAGTACTCAAAAGTACCTTTTTGTGACATATTGTATTTTTACTACTTCTACTACAAATGTTTTTTCTTTATCCATTATGTTGTGAATGGCCCCTTTCTTCATCTAAACCTCATAACTGTCTGACTCAGACATGGACTGCAGAACAGAGCTTCTTGTGTTTTTCTCATCAGTCTCTTGACACAGGAAGTGTGTATGTGTGAGGTGAGAAAGGGCCAGACGACTTCCAGACAACACATCTCTGTACAAAACAGATTGCAGGAAATGTCTAATGCAGCTTTTGATTTAAATTGCATTAGTAATGGAAATAGTATATAGTTTTTAAGCATGAGTTACATTTGTAGTTGTAGTTTGTCGTCGTAATTTAATATACAAACAACACAAACAGGCCAGGCTCGCAAACAGTATTACTGCAGTCAGTGCTGCTGCTGGATGTATATTGGTCCCTCTGGATTTCTCTGCTTTGTGTGTTTTTCTTACAAGCTCTTTTGAACGAAATCCAGATAAATGAAACCTTTCTTCTCCTAAATACTTGTGTGCATGCAAATACCAAACTTTAGCTGCATAGACACAAAAAGCAGTTCATTTTAAAAACTATAAAAATTAGCATGTTGCTAATAGTCTAGAGTGCTCAAATGTTATCTATACTTTCAGTTTATTTGCAAAAACAGATAACTGTTTTTAAAAACGTTGATCATTTTTTTCCAATATTTGTATCATGTTTTTATTGTGTCCTATTGTGTTAGTTAGCTGTATTCTTAATTTAGTTATTACTACTTAATCAAAACAACCCAACTGCAGTTTGTTTTACAATCATTGAAATGCACAACAAAAACACGATATTATCTGTTTTGAAAATGAAACATTTATCCTCCTTTTGTATTTATTTTTCTGTCGAGCTCATAGCAGTGCATTCTGGGATTGCATTAGAATTTAGCTCAAACAATGTATTTTGCGAGGTAACAGATTACAGGCATTGTGTTGTGAGTGCTTGATGTCTTGGAAAGCTCCTAGTGCAGCTAACACACGGTTTATTTTAAATGCCTTTAAACAAAAAGAATAATTACTGCTCACAACATAAGATTTCTGAGACTGAATAAACAAAAGCTTTTCTTTTATATTCATACAAATCACATGTAGGTGCATGTGAATTTAAGCTCATAGCGTCAAAGACGCCATGGGGATACTATGCATGCCTGCAAAACAATGAGTGATGTGCTTACTGTTTGTGCTCATTTCACCATATCAATGGGAATGTGTGTGGTCTGTACGTACTATACAAATACAGTAATACACCGCGACTTTTCCCTGTAGCTTTCTGTAGATTACAGCATGACATGATTTGACCCCTAGATGAACCTTGAATAACCAACCAGGTCTGCTGTCCATACGGCAACATGCTTTTCATTTGACATGGATACAGGTCAGAACAGTCTAGCACAGTATGACGTCATAGTTTTATTTGACCTTTTATTGACTCTTTAAAAAGTTTACTCAACATATTTAATCTCTTGGACTCTGGGAAGATTCGACTATCGCTTGTATGTAATGAGCTTGGCAGCGTTATGGTGATGCTATCTTAAATCTCCTAACTCTAGCTTCATTGAGTGATGGGACATATTAGTGGAGTGAACAGAAATAAAATTGTACATTCTCATTCTCCCCCTTTCTATTCCCATTCTGGTGGTAAGATCTGAAACAATGGTCTCACTACATGTTAATTGCAGACTGTTGATAGAACATTAAACACAGACCCCGATGAAGGGAAACAGGTTGTTAGTGTTGCTTGTGTTTGGGCTCTGAGTCAAAAGCCCAGACGTCACAGTCTGGGTCGCTTCAGAGATCATAGGCTTTAAAGACAAAAGGAAAATGATGACGACAGGCCGTTCTCTAGTTTAACCTCATTCAGTACACAAACGAGTAGAGAATTCTGCATAGGAGGTGTTTAAATGAATTGCATAGCTTGTCAAACAAACGTAAACTTGCATTCAGGCAAACTACATCTTTGCTAAATCAACAGATTGGCTGAATGACTACTTGAATAATCAGTGTTAAGAAAGTCTCGTATAATTAGACCGGTTTCAAGGTCACCTGACCCCGAAATGACATGTTTACATAAGACGCATTTAGAAAAAGCTGAAGGAAACACAACAGATTGAAAAGGAATGTGGGAGCTTTGTTACTATTTCTAAAACTGAACTATTATTATATATAAGCATATTTCACTTTGAAACTGCCAACGGCGTCTTAGGAGGATTATAAAGATTCAATTCTTCCAAGAATGCAAATTTTCTTATTTTATTAAAAAGCACTAAAAATTAAATCTGAAAACAGTTAAACCCGTTCTCACTAGACTCACTATTTGTCTTGTCATTTGTTGAACGATTGTCGATGAATCGATCATCATCACACACCAGGGGATTGTCAAAGGTGAGGCATACTATACTCTACATGACCATGATACAACGTGCCCTGCTGTTATTGGACCAGTTTCATCCATTTATTAAGTTGATATTATGTAGAGTTATAGGATTTGCTTCACATTTAAAAACTGTTAAAATATACTTTTTTACAGTTGTTGACCTGTTTATGATGTCACTCTGTCATAACCGAAGCAGGTTCAGCAGAGGGTCAACTGATACAGTAGATAAGCTTGTTAATTGCTACCGGAAGTCAAAGACAGAACTATGGAGTTTTGGCTTCATAGATTGTAAATGGGTTTTGAACGCTCCCCTTGAAGTGACCAAAACATGAAAACACTTCAGTTTTGACAAGTTCCTTTGGATGTAAACCTGACATCAGCTGTTCCATATTTCAATGAGGTCACTGCAGCTATTGTGAATATTTCAATACAATTTTTGTTTGTTAGTGAAGAAAGAAACACGTGGAATGGCATGGTGTAAATTATGAGTTCCCGAACTGTCATTCCTGTTTCCTGAAACTAGTCAAGGCTATAGGGATGACCCACTTGAAAGTGGACTAATTCTTGAGTTATTTTGTATTCTCACACACATCCTGATATGGCTGTTTAAGTGGTTTAAGGTGAACATAATCCTGTTTGGACTCTATAGGAGCAATCGCTCTCTGCAGCGAACATCTTATAAATCTCACAATCCGAGCACCCTATCTGTGCTTACATGTTTGCCTCGGTGTAGAATGGTGACCCCAATGCAAAAGCATTATTTTCGCTAAGCCTCAGTTCCAAGTTATAGTCCCAATGCAGCCGTGACTGACAAATAACCATAAACAGATGTGACCCGGGTTCAAATGTTCCAGTGCGATTTCATATTCTGCAATTGCAGTTGTTATTAAAGCTAGTAGCCCCGAGAACATTTGCTTACAAGCTCTGACTTGATCCTGTCAAAATTAGAGCCTCAACAAATGTTCACTAAGTCCTTTTAGGGCAAGTTAAGTAGATCCCGAGAAGCTCTTGTTGAAAAATCAATAAGTAAATACCAAATAGTGCAGGTCAGGTGGAAAAGATGGCTTGGATGCTATGTGAGGACGTTTGGTGTTTTCATTCTCATGCAGGTATATATCATATTCAGGATGGACTGAAATGTGTCAGTAATTTACTGATGTTTTTTTTGTCTTTTCTAGGGCATTATTCACATATGATGGACTGACCAACAATCTTAAACTCTCTGATTCAGGAGGTAAAGTGTTTTTTTACCATAAAAAAAAATGTCATGCCATTAATATAGGAACCATTTTCCAATGTCTTAATAAATTGTACTAAAGTGTCCAATGTCTTCAGAACATAAATTGCCTTATTTTTATCGTCTGAATTGCTCCAGATCCATATAACTGCAAGGAATTGTAATATCCTGAAGTGTATCCAATGTGTTTCTCAAATGAATAACTAGTTGGGTGTCATGCATGATATCATTTTGCTACTAATGCCAAGGGCATGATCTAATACCAGGGAACCAACAAAACTAAATGATTATTTTCAAATTGCTGTGGATAGCATTTGTGACATTAATGTAAATATAAGACATAAATGTAGGACTTACTGCTAATGGTTTTGTGTTGTACCCTTGTTTATGTGCAAAAAGAACCTCTTACGTTCCTACTTAAAACATGGTGATGACTTAGTTTTACAGTCTATTTGAGGCTTAGTTTCTGATGACAGACAGCCCAAGACTTTTTGTGTGGTCATTATTACATGCAGAAGACCTAGAAATCCTTGGATTTGGTTCCTTCCAGTTATTTTTTCTCTCTCTCTCTCCCTCGCCATTCTGCCAGCTGGAGGTTTGACAGAACTTGTTGGGAAATTTCACAACGGCACGGCCATGTATGGCCTTTGCAGGATGGGATTGACAGAAACAGGACAACCACAGATTATCATGGTCTGCTGGGTAAGTTAATACGCACAATTCACACTTTAACATTACATAGGCCATAACAAATTAAATAGTTTAGTCAGGATTGAACATATACTGTCCTAAACTTTAAATGGAAAGTCTTACATCTTTTCCCTTATTTTTTCTTGGTGTGCTTCAAAAATTTGTTGCTCTTTTAACAAATACATCTGAATGAGGTCATTTTGCCTTGTTCTGATTGGTTACTAAACCTATATGAGTAGCTTCTATTGGATGTTGTCGTGGGGTGTGAGTCTGATATGACTCCTCATTGGATGGAGCTGGGACGGCATTAAACAGCCCATGTTTAACCAAAGGATGTGAGGTTCCTGTCGATGAGACTTGTCTATGGTTTCACTTCAAAAAAGGGCTTTGACCTTCAGAAGTGTCACTGAAGGAGCTCAAATACAGACAAATACAGGCATTCTGGGAACCCTTCTAATATCCATCATGGCTCCGGTTGCTAAGGCAACCAGTGGGAATGTTGTTTTTAGGGTCAGAGGTGCCATCTGTAGCCGGTCAGGCATTGTGTAGTAGAAGGGGGATGTGGACTCACTGACCTGATAACTGCAGAAGAAAAAATCTTTGCACTGGTACTCAGACACAAAAACACACCACACATAGTGATCATGAACTTTGTTGGATACATTTAGATGAGGAAGCATTTATAGGACAATTCAAAAGCTGAATGAATAATTCAATTTGTTGGATTAATTTAATCTTATGCAATAAAATATATAGATTAAAGTAGTTTAAATGTGGGTGTCCCAAATGTCTGAATATTTTTAAGGGCACCTGCATATTGTCATGGCCACAGTAGGTCACTACCTCGCACTGTGTTATATTAAAGCAATTAGCCCCAAGAAGCCGTGGGTTACAGTGCATTTTATAACAGCTAAGCAGTGCCTAAACCCCCTTAGCTGTTATAAAATGCACTGTAACCCACGGCTCCGCGGGGCTTATTGCTTTTATAAAACAGTTACTCCATATGCTTAGCAAGGTTTCATTAAATAAAGTAAATAAAAAGATATATAGGCAATGTGGTGTGGTCAGCCGTTATATATCGGGGTATTTTATAACGGCTTAGAACTCCGCTCAGCCAATCAGAATCAAGGACCAGAAATGACCGTTTTATAATATATCAAAGGGAAAGTCCTCACTATAATTAAAGTACTGTCATCTTTTAATCACCCTCAAGTTGACTTTTATGAATATTATTTGTAACCAAACATTTCTGCGGCACTAAGCCTAGTAGGAAAAACGAACTACTATTGTACGGTAGTCAATGGTGTCTCGGAACTGTTTGGTTCCCGCATTCTTCAAAATGTCTTGTGTTAAACAAAATAAAGAAATGTATGCAGGGTTGGAACGACTTGAGGGTGAGGAAATTATGAAATGTAATTTTGGCTGAACTATCCGTTAAAGAACATTGCAATCTTTTCTGACTGCATCACACAGTTTGGTGAGAGCGTGGATGAGCTCCGCAAAGAAGAATGTACCAGCCACGTGCCCGCCATCAAGACCTTCTTCAAGGTAACAAACTGTTTCTCTATTGGCATCTATATCACTCCTTAGGAATTGTAAGGATGAGATTTATCCCTATGTTGTGTTGCAGAATAGAAGGTTCTTCCAGTTTAAGGTTGTCATTAATCAACTTGTATTTACTACTGTGGCTACATTTGGAAACATTCACAAATAGACGAACAAAAAGCGTGTGTCTTTCCCACGTGCACACATTTGTCTGGTTCTCATACATCCTGTGTTTGTGTCACTGTGGAATGAGGGTCTGTTAGCGTTCTGCTATACAGAATAATTCTGATTGGATGTTAAGTCACAAACACACTCATGTTCTGCTGCTTAGATACACATTTTTATCCCATACAACAGAACTTTTGCAGAAAGCATCTAGTGCTTATTCTAAAACAATCAGACAACAGTATTTGTACTAAATAAGTACAAATACAAGTTAAAGGCATAGTTCACCCAATGAAAATGCTCTCACACTTGCCATTCCAGATCTTTTCTTAGCTAGATTCATATTAAAATGTTGTCGTGTTACATCACAGTTCTCTTTCAAACTCTTTCTGCTTTAGATCGTTTTGTATTTCTTTCCTTACAGCACATTGCTGCTTTGCTCGAACCAAGGGAATTTAACACATTTTGCCTCTATTTGAATAAATAGGAGGAGTATGTAAAATAAGATTCTCTCACAGTCCTGAAATGACTGACCTTGTTGGAAAGTACAAATGCTCAGTTCTGAGAATTTCCTCAGATTTAAATGGTTTCCTTTCTCTGCTAGTATCTGTAAAGTGATGGTTAGTTGCTTGGTGCCAGGTCTTTTCGTAAAGAGGTGTCCCTGTGTTATTGGCCCATTGTTTCGATCAACCAAAGGGAATGCTGCTGACAGACACTACAAACACACATCGACAGGTCAACAAGCAAAAAAAATATGCTTAAAAGGATATTTGTTGTATACAATTTGCGGTTATTTTGTGATAAAGTAATAGTGCTTAGTAAGTATTCTATGTGGTTTATATTGTGATATACTGTATTTCAGTCTGTTGAAGCTGGTTTGCTTACTTCGCCACCTAGGCAATGTTGGTTTAATGTTCCACATTTTTAATATTTTGGAAGTTGGATGGATAGATTGTTAAACACACATCTCAGTTTTTAACGCCTTATAAAGACATTGCCCGGTCAGCGTATCAGGCATGCCAAGAATGTTGTTTATTTAATTCTCAAAGTTCCTCTCTCTCTCTTTTGAGGTCGACAACCTTTATGACCTTGAATCTACAGTGAGTGTATATGTAGCGCTTTGAAATGTTGTTGGGCGATTTCTGTGTTGATTGATGGTTGTTCTCACACGTATGAACTTTAATGGGTTTACAAAAGTGGCGCGAACCGTGTTTTATAGCGTGGGAGAGGTTGCGCCCCCAGTGCAAAGTGTAAGTTTCCAGCTGAAGCAAATACTGCACTTTGTTTGGATGGACCCTTACGCAGATACACACTAACACAACATTAATAAGTACATTGTTACAACTGTGTTGTTTTAAATAATGACTCCGCTAAATCTGCCATTCTTTTAACTTCATGTACAGCGCTCTTGGCCTACAGCGGCTTTTAAAGACATTTAGACTTAGGGGGTTATATCAACCCAATGTATAAAGCACCTCATTTATCACAGCGTATATGTTGGCTTCTGAGATCTTCCTTTAAAGTATCAGCAACATGATTACAGATTGAGTATGAGCCACAGTGAGATTAAATCCCCCTCAGCCACTCCTCAGTGATTTCTCTCCCTGTTACTCCCTCTTTATTGTCTCCTCTTGCGAGTCTGTGCTGGTAAAGGCTCAGTCATGAGTGCCGAATTGACTTGTCAGGTCTTGGTTCCACAAAAATGACTTCAAATTTTGAAATTAGGTTTATTTAGTCATCAAGGTGGATCTTTTTTTGCATTAGTTAAAATAAATGAGCATTAATCACAGATGTGGTCACAGTGGTTATCACCTATTAAAACTACGATGGCGGTTATGATGGATTAATAAAACGTTAGGAAATACTCCGTGAGACCATTCTTTGAACTAATTTATCAAGAACATAATAAATGTAATGTCTGGTTATGATCCCATATGAGATAAGAACTGTAAATTGCATTCTAGTTTGACAGTCTGCTTCAGGGATGGGGTGTGTATGGGAGAGAATCTGCCATCAGTACTGCTAATATTGTCATTACCACTAAAGCCCTGGGCAAACTGCATGTCAGGGGCTCATCCAAAACAAGTAATAACAGAGTTAAGTCATTCAACTCCTCCCAGGCAGAAACAGGGAAAGAATGGAAGGGAAAATTAGCTACAGTTTTAACCTAATATGCTGAAGATAAAGTCATTTTATTCACAAGGATATGTAAGTATATTGGTTCTGACATGTTGGAGTTATAGTGCAGAGAAAGTGTTATGTAGCAACCTGCCTAATGACAGCTCAATAGTTCACTCTAGATCTGTGGGGTTTGCTGAGTTTGAGCTCAGCTCAGCTATGATCTAAGATAGCGCAATCCATCAGGATTACGTCTATATGATGTCTGCATTTATATCTGCAAGATATCTGCAATACATAGTTTGCTGATCTGCGATACGTCTCGGAGACGTCTGTAATACGTCTGCGTAAAAACATCTGCTAAACATATTAGAAAGAGCAGATTTACATCCATTCTAAATCATAAACACGTCTTCAAGATGTCTATATGACGTCTGACAGCAGACATCTCAAAGACGTATTGCAGAAGAGCAAACTATGTATTGTAGATGTCTTTAAGATGTAAATGCAGACGTCTAATAGACATAAAACAGATGTATGTGTGCTATCAGGGTATGAGACTGTCTGGAAGGTGCATTGTCTCAGTTTCAATAGTCTTCTGCTCTCTTCGCTCCCATAAACCACATCACTATCTTGATTTGCACTGGATACATTTGGTTAGTGATATAGTTGTATTTTGTTGAGGAGTGATTAATCTTAATATTGTTAAAGTTACCCCAGAGCTGTAATGGAGGAAAAATGTCATTTAAAGTAAATTGTAGTAGGCAGATATGTTTGGCCCAGCATCATATAGTACTCTGATTCACATGCATTTATTATATGCAATTACATTTTTTGGTATTAATTATTTATAATTCTCATTTCCATTTGTCAATTAAATAGTTATTCAAAATACATACAGTTAATAAAATAACAGCAATTGTTGTATTATACAACAAATTTTGGTGCAACAACGTTTAAATAGATGAATAGGAGACCAGGATATAAATGGTTAAAACAAGTTTTTTATCGAACAATAAAGTAGACATAAAATAGAAGAAAAGAAAGAAAATGTAGGTCGGGACTTGATTTTGTGAGATGGGAACTGCTAACAAAATGAAGAACAGGAAGTGATGAGAAGTCATTTCAGGGGGAGGAGCTCAACTTTTAGGATTAAAGATCATGAATTAAAAAATAAAAGTAAATTATTAAAAACACTGCACTCTTCCATAAAAAATAAGCTTTTTCTGTTTTGATTTCATTCTGTCGAATTTTGTACATTAAGAAAAAATGAAAAATCAGTTTGATCATTTTCTTTGAGCAAAAGTTAATTTAGGGAACTTTCAGAAATGTTTTTAGCTCTTAATGTTTCTGTCATAACAGGAAGCCCAAGTATTCATTACAGCCTCAAACCAAGATGAGGTGACAGATGAGAAGATAAAATCTGCCACTGAAATGATTCGACCGCCAGTAGAGAGATCAAGAAGACCCTCGAGGGCAATGGATAAGGAGGAGACTGTGGTGAGTTACCACAAAACCACCACAAACTTGGCTGTGTAAAAGGGTTTCTTTCTTTAAAATATAAAAAAGTATGTTTCAGGGAATAATTTAGTGAGCACATTTGAGAGTTGATTTACTGATCTCAGATACATTAATTTGGGTAATTTTGAATCTTTTCCTTGCCGTGCCACACCCATAGGGTACAAACTACAAGAAGACAAATGCTGCCATGGAGATGAGAAGGATTAACAGAGACTCCTTCTGGGCACGAGCAGAGGTACAGCTATGCTGTGTTACGTGTTTTATACATCATTGATCTCTAGAGCGTAGTTAAAAATATTAAAAAGAAAATGCGCCAGCAACGTAAGAAGCCATAATGTATTATTAGCTGGTCATCTTTGCATTGTGAAGCCAGACTAGAAGACGCTGACATTTTTTTTGCAGTTTACATTAAATCATTTCGTAGACGCATTTTTCCAAAGCTACTTATAAAATGCTAAATGCTACATTACAAGGCTTCTTGTCAAAATATTTGAATGCACTAAAAATTATTTTAGGTGAAATTGTCTTATTATCTGAGACAAGGGGACACAATAGGTGTAATGAATAGACTCAAAGACTCAAAAGGATATAAGTGACACAAGAATAGCACCAGAATGTAAGAAATATTGCCGGGGACAAGGGTCAGTTTTACAAAATTACAATATTTGACTTCAGAATGATTGTTGAGAGAGACTGACCAAGACCTCTGTGTACTAAAATCAATATCGTACAGTATATCAATTCATTTGAACAAAAGACTGGATTAAGCATCTAACAGTGGGTAATAGATCGAGATGTCCTGTCCGGTAAACTCATGTTTATTGTGATGTAATTCTGTTTAATATCACCTGTCACAGCGTGAGGAAGAGGAGAGAAAGGAAAAAGAACGTCGGCGGGCTGTAGAAGACAGACGCCGCTGGGAGAAAGAGAGAATTCTGAAGGAAAAAAAAGAGGCCGACGAAAGAGACAGAAAGATGGAAGAAAAGCTCAAGATGATTGAAAAGGAAAGGTTTGTATTGTACACCTGAGATCAACACCCTTGAATACCAGCTTGTTTAAGATGATTTCTAAATAAACTATTTCAACTTTCCTGTTGTTTTTTTGCGTACAGGAGAACCCAAGCAGAGCTTGAAGAAGAAGCTAAAAAGGAAGAGAAATCGAGATGGGTGTGTTCTTGATATTCCTTTGCTCAAATTGAAGCTACGAACGCTAGTTGTTAGTGTATTATTTTGATGAAATAGTAATGCGTTTACAAATTTCTTTGTGTAATGTACAGGAGCAGCAGCAGAGAGAACATGAGGAGGACATGAGAGCGTGCCTCAGACGCAGCGAATCCATCGAGAAAGCAGCAGTAAGTTTGAGTCAGCTGAACTCATTCACTAACTTGTGTACTACACTTAAAGTGTATGTAAGTGTATACTTTTAAACCAAATGGTGGGTAGTTTTTTGTCCCAAGCAGCGTTGAACTCATACACCTATATTACTAATAAATATGTCTACTTAATACTTTAAGTTAAACTTCAATTTTACATAAAATAAACGTTTACGCTATTAAGATATTTAACTTAAAAAAATCGTACCTTTGTAACGATAGTTCTTCTTTTGACCAACAGGAGGCAGCAGCACTTGTTTCCCAGCGTTCTCTCAATCCCAGGGAGTTCTTCAGACAGTTATCAGCGTCCTCACAAAATTCCTCCAGCACTGGATCACCACGCTCAGGTAGTGATTTTAATTCAACATTTACAAAAAATGTTGCTCATACAAAACTTACAGCCTATTTTCCTATTTTGCAGTCAAATCTCCATTCCGCCGCTACCAGCGCAGTTTGACAGACACGGCCTTCATTTTTGAGAGGAGCAATTCCAGTTCAGGTCCCACTTCTCCTCTCAGTCCCACTGTAAGGTCTCCGTTCTCTCGAACCCCAAACACATCCCAAAGGCGTCCAGCATCTCCACTTAGTCCATTCTACCGTACAGTCCCTTCACCACAGCAGCCTGAAACATCTCCTCCAACACCACCTGCTCAATGCTCTGTTCCACCCGTATCACCATTACCCAGTCTGCCTGTTTCCAGACCCTCTCCGGCCCAGTCATCACCACCTAGCCAGCCACCTCGTCAACTCCCACTCCACCATTCAGCTTCCCCTGCATCACCGAAGCTGCCGGAGAGTCAAGATGAGTCCTTCACCACTGATAATACCAGAGAGGAACAGAATCCTGCATCAGATCCTGCAGCTCAAGAGTCTGATAACACACTGCACATTAAGGGTGAGTCGTTTTACTCACTCTTATGCAAAGATATCAAAGCATTTTTGTTTTGATTGTAAATTGACTTAATCCACACATCTTTAGTCATAGAGGTTGTGACAGACTCTCCAATGCTACCTGAACTTCAGTCAGAAACACACTTCACTGCCAAAGCTGTGCTGGTTGAAGAAGATGAAGAAGAGGTTGAGGAACCAGAAGAACCTTCAGTGACGTCAACTGCACCTTCAGAAACCAAGATGCTTGCAAACTATGAAAATGTCCTTGAGGAGCAAGACTTGGAAGCAGAATGTCAGGATGAACAAGGCTCTGAAGAGCAGCCCGCCGCTGAGTCTGAGGAATTACAGCCGCATGTGGACCAGTCAGGACCTGCACTGCCCAGAACTGTGATACCAAGATTGGTAGAGCTCTCAGAGAAAAACAGGTTTGACGACGACCTGCCAGAAAACCAAGGTGATGGGACCATTGAAACATAATATGAGGATGCCAACATGTTATTATAGTTGAGATGTCATTGTCATGCTGTTTCTGTGTTACAGAGCAATGTCTGAAAGTAGCAGAATATAATCTGATGGCTGACGAAGATGAATCAGAATGTGAAAGACCACTGAATGGTACAGGTAAGGAGCTAGTAAGGTTTGAGAGTTACAGTATATAGTTTATTTATATACTGTAGAACTACAGTAAAATGTCTCTTTTTCGTTTTCAGAAGAGCATGTTGATGAATCTGAGCACAGCACACCGGAGAGGTGCAGTTACACAGTGAATCGTGAGGAGACAGATGAAGATCTGAAAGAAAACGGAGAAGTACATACAAAACCGGACAACATAATGCGCAATATTGACAGTCAACCATCTACAGTATGTTAAAGGAATAGTTCACCATCAAAATGAAAATCATGATTTTACTCCATGATTTTACAACTGTTTGATTTTCTTTCTTCTGCAAAACACATAAAAACATATTTTGAAAAATGGTAGGCCAAAAACTTTGGTCCCCGTTGACTTCTATTGAATGGACAAACCAATGTCCAACCACTGGACCGATGGCAGGAGGTGAAGCCACCAGAAGCAATCGCGCCGCCATCTTGATATGCCCAGCTCAGTCAAAATGACTGTTATTAAAGAAATTCACCAAAGTGTCATCATTTTGCTTGTCAACACGGCTTTCCTTGAGATTGTGTTGAATGGGCAAAAGAGAGTTACCCCTTGTCTAAAATTTGCCATTGTTTTTGTCTTTACCCTCAGATGTTTATATTTAAGTAAAACATGTTATTTCATAAAATAAGTGAAAACAAATCACATAAATGTGATTTAACAAAGGTAAACTACACATATTAACCATATACACCATTCCCTGGACGAGTAAAAACTACATAAACACCAGAAGGGTTAAACAGAAACAAAAGCTCAAAATATGATATGAATTGTCAACAGGACTCATGCCAGATAATTTAGGTAGCTATTCTATACTATATATATGTGAAAATGACTAAAGTTTTGTTTTCTCTGAACAGCCATCACCAGAAAGACTTCTGCGTGTAAGAGCTTTATATGACTACCAAGCAGGTTAGTTGTGTTTATTATTTTCAGTGCTTTACAATTCTTAATTGTTGTGGGATTGTTTATTGTGAATTCACATGTATTTATAACACACACAAAAACAAAAAATGTTTTGGTCCACACAGAGGATGAAACCGAACTCTCTTTTGAACCTGGTGACATCATTAGTGATGTGGAAACGATTGACAAAGCCTGGTGGAGGGGTTCCAGTGAAGATGGGCGTCAGGGTCTTTTCCCTTCCAACTACGTGGAGACCATCTGAAAGACCCCCTTTTCTTCCTACTGATTCTCAGGGACCAAACCTCACAACCCAGTCTATGAGGATAGACAAAGCACTCTGAGTCTAAAACACATCAAATATGTTTGGGAAGAAAATGTTAATAGACAGAACTTGGCCAACAAACCTACCAAAAAAAGTCTTGGATTTTGAACTGCAAAGATTAGATATGAATTCAGTACAATTTTATTTGTACATTAGATCGAATATGATAACACATTTTTACCCAGATGCTTAATCATAAAAACGTGGTAGTGTCTGCTGAAGAGAAGATTTCTTTTCAAGCTAGTTTGTGGCCTTTTAGGCATAACTGCATCTAACAAATCAACTAGCCCGTATCTGTTATATGAGATGTATAAATAATGTTGCCTACACACTTTCAACTTGCACAGATGTTTACAAATAAGTCATTGCCAGAGACCAGTATGATAATATTTCGATATTTGTTATTTTTTTTCAAATCTGCTATGAACAGAAAGCGATAACAGAAAAATAGCCCAATGGTTTTACTAAACCACAACTAGTGTGGTCATAATGCTACTCCCAAATCGTTGCCATAAAGGCACTTTGGTCTCCTTGATGTCTGTGTTAAATGAAAACCCTTTACATTTAAAATGAGTATACTTTAGGCTGAACCTGCCAGCCATTGCATATTTTTTCTTTCAGAATGTCTCCATAAACAATAAAACAGTATGTCCACTGTTATGTAAATACTATAAACTACACATGGTTTTTCTATGTAATTTATTTATCTCCGACTATGAAAATATAAATATTCCCTCCGAGTGAGGGTCAGTCTTTAGAACTTTCGTGGATTTCAGTAAAAGGTAGTTTTTTAAACTTACACATTTTCTTTGTATCAACACTTTATAAACTAATACAACTATCACAACACATTGAGCTTGCGTACATCATAGTTTTTCTTTTTCCACAGCAACAGCAATGCATAATTTTCTTAGTTTCTTGCACAGCCAATACAATGTTTGCAATATCTTTATCATCAAGGAATTATTATCCAGTACATGTATGTTAATGCTTGAGATCAGATTAATGGGATTCACTTTTCTAGGTCAAAATAAAGTTGATGTTCACCATCTTTTACATTTAGTCGCGTATGTACATTGCTGATTATCTTTATTGTTACAAACATTTGCAATAGCACAGCAAGAATTAAAAAAATACACAAACACAAAAACTCTTGTTTTAACTTTTAATTTAAATGTAATTATAGAGGATGTTTTTGTACATGAAAAGGTTATTTTCATCAAAGACGATGTGCATGCAGACGGCCTGCTGAAACGGAGCTTCCAGTTTAACGTTCAATGTTTATTACCAGGATAATCTAGACCTTAACTTCAGCTGATAATGTTGATATTATTTGATTAATAACATATAACAAATATGAATATGGTAAAATACAAATATAATCAAAGCACAAAATAAAAATGACAAAACTTTACAAAAAGTGTTTGAATGAATTTACAGGTTATTAAATACAGGTCAGTGGCCCTTTGACTTCTAAGCACTGCTTATTGGTTCTCGAACAAAACCTTTACTGCGTTTAGAATTTTAGAGTTTAGCTGGGTCCATATTTCTATACTTTTATAGTACACTATACATAAAATCTCGTAAATAAAATAGCCTCCATCTTATATAAAATCAAGATATAACAAGGTTTGGACATGATATAATATAATGTTTTATGTTTTTTCTGTGTTAAACTACTATTAACTTGTATCAGAAACCTTGTTGTTATGGCAAGAACGACTTCTCCCCTGAGGTTATAATGAAATCACAACAACAGTTATTTGACTTTCCTTGTTTATGATCTTTAAACATTAATCTTATAGTAATTAAACCACATCAACCAATACACTTTATCAGAACAGTGTTGAAAGATACTAGTGTTATGATTTCACACTGACACGCTGGGCTTGAGAAAACTTTACCAACCGGGAAGCCACAATTTCTTGCCACACAAAATAACGCAACTCTAAAATAATACAAGTACCGTTTAATGAATGTTAGGCTGTTTCAGATTTGCATAGTAGTGCCTTTGTAACCCTTCTCAGTTAATGGATCAAAACAAAGCACCATCATAACACAGAACTCAAAAAGTCCAACCCACCTCCAAAATTGCTCCAAAGTTGATTCCTGGTTTGTACTTGTATTGTGAATGCCTCCACAATGGGGTTCACATTTGCAGAGTGAAATCACCTATGTACAGTAATCCTGAGGTCATCAAAGTCACAGGTAATAAACACAGTCACATTATATCCCATGTTTCAAACCTGAATACAGAAAATTGAGACATTCGCACCTTTGCATATACATTATTTGAAGCCATGCAAAGAGCCTTTCAGAAGAGTAATGATAATGATGCTAATGATGTGCATAAGTGTCTCTCAATAGCAAACTGGAAGTTATATCAGTGTTAACTTTCACACTTGTAAGGTTTATTCAATTACTAATAGGATGCTTCCATTAAACTGATAATGAAATATTTGTAGGCAGTTACTGTTAGCGATGATAAATATTCAGAACCACACAGACTTCAAACCCATGCACAAAACACCAGGAGATCCAATGCACTAGTATTCTGTTCATTGTAAATAGACAGTAATGGACATTTCACGTACATACTGTACAGTATAGTAGTATATTATATAAATAAATCAGATTCCCATTTTGTTAACTGCACTGAAATGCAGCAAAAAAGCAAAGTATGAAGTTATTTAGCGAAATGCTCTCCCCACTCCCATGTAAGGGGTTGTCAAGCATCTATGACCTCAGCATTTCCAGGGTGAAAACATAAAGATTCCTTAAACTTAAATAAGACCGTACAAGTTAAACCTGACTCTGTAGCCAGTTCCTAGGGTCTAGTTTGGCTCTCAGATTCCTCAGGCTCCGCCGTGCACCGGACTGCCTAGAGAAGCCCACGTCAGACTCTTGGCTGTTGCTTCCTTCACTGGAGCTGTTGCTGGAAGTTGAACTTGAGCAGGACAGAGCAGTCTGGGAGGGCCGAGGGGATACAACGCTAGCTGCGGACGACTGACAAGTGCACTGGAAGCCCCCGTAGCCTCGACCGCGCAGAGTGGAAAGCTTGGCGTCCAGGGAAAGGGTACGAGGACGGAAGCGACCGGAGGAGGACGGGGTGTCGGGGGACCATGCCGGGCGGAAACAGGGGCTGACGCTGGCAGAGCTGTCGCCATCTGAGGTTAAACTGGCGTTGGAGTAGAGAAGCCCGGGGGAACGGTGGCAGCGTGGACTGCGGGGTTGACGGCTGTGCAGACGGGGGCTGGGCGAGTGGGGAGGCAGGTGAGCGGTAGGGCGGTGCTGATAGTTGTGGGGGGTTCTTGAGGTCTCTTCTTCAAACAAAGACACCCAGTGAGGTGGAGCTCCAAGCTGGGACCTCAGTTCGAAGTCATCGATACGACGTGTGAGGATGTCAGTGACTGTTCCGATGTCGTCTGAGGTGTCAATAACTGTGAACGAAGTGACAAAATTGACATTTGAAAGTTGACTGACTTTTCTGCAAAATCATAGCCGAACACATCTTAAAAATCACTATTTTTAACTCTTTATAAGTTGTGGTAAGGTAAAGTGACAGTGTTGAAGACCACGCACCCAAAGTATTGATGTTTCAGCATTGTATAACTGAATATGTTTTTGGTTTAATTAAAATTCTAAGTTTAAGAATATAAAAGTTTTTATTTGGGGGGGCCACGAAGCAACTACACAAAGGGGGCCTTACATCGAAAAGGTTTGAGAACCACTTAGGGGCACATTAAGAACTATTTAGGGTCAAATGACAATTAAAAACCGGGACGACTGAGACCCAACAGCAGCAGCTTGTGCGAGCAGAGGGTGAAGTTACGTAATCTCTCTTCGCAGTTACTTCACCTGTCACTGTAATAGGAGGAGAGCAAGGCTCGGATCTCAGCAGAGACAGCGTTATCCTGCAGCAAAAGCCCCTCACAGGACGCAGGGGCAGAGAGAGGGGCCACTGAAGGGGTGGTAGGGTTGTGGCAAAATGATTGAGGGGGCAACAAATGCAGGGTTGAGTGGAGGGCACAGCCGATGGGTGTTTACGTGATAACCAAATAATGTGAAATGTGGAAAAAATATGGGACAGATGTTTGGAATTAAGGCATGAAAACAGGAATATACAGGATCAGATAAAAGTGTGGAAGGAAGGCAAGGGAAAAAAAGAACAGAAAAAACATCGGAACAGTAAGGAGAAAGACATACAAACCACAGAGGAAACAGAAAAGGAAAGAGAAAAGAGAGTGTCAATATGTCAGAAACAGCAACTTTGTCATTTAGGAGGTTAAATGTGAACTGTGTAATTTCTGCTCCACTGTGTCACCAAACAGAATATTGAACACACAAAAACTCCCACAATCTGCCATTGGTTGAATAAAACTATTTTAAAAATACATTTTAACAGTGTAAAGCGTTTATAGAGCTGCTGGTGTTGTGAAAATGTACCCAAAACATTTCCCCAGCACTTTCATGCAGTCTCTATAAATGTGTAGATAAATCAGCTGAAGTACACACCCATCTCATGATACAGAGAGCCCTGCTTTGGTGTGACTATGGCAGGTTTCCGTGGTGACGGCTGCTCAATCTTCATCAGGTCATCACAGCACTGCCTCCATTGACCTGAAGGGGGCAGGAGCGGATTGGTTACGTTTAAGGCTAGTCGCACAATATACTTTCCATAACAAAAATGATCCAACAACAATACTATAGTAGTCATGATAAGCTGTCTTTTGATTGGCTGGCAGCTCACTCAATATTTTATTTCTTTTAATTTTTGGCCATTTACATTTGGATTAACTAAATTGACACTAAAAATATATAAATGAGCCAAATTGCTTTGCAAATAAAAACATTCAAGAGCTAGGCTAAGAGACTATATTTCTTGATGGATAAATGTTTACCATATTTACTGTTATTAAGAAAATGAATTGTAATATATTTATTAATATAAACATTGTTTCATGTAGCGTATACCTCCGGGCTTATGGGGGTTAATATGTCCTGTCATTGAACTCTTGCTTATCTACACGAGCAGGTGTATGGTGATAGGTCATGGCTGAATGGCATTGTTAGGTTTTATAAAGACATTAATAAAGTCGCCATTTTATAAATTCATCATCTGCTTACTCATATCATAAAACTGTTGCCAGAATGCTTCCATCCAGTGCTGTGTGTCTTCTCTGCTGTCTGCCCCTAGGGTGTGCATGACCTCCTCTCCTCCATACTGGTTTGTGATACAGATATTCTGTGTCTTACTGTGAGGGTCCTTCTCTGCTCGGATTCTCGTCTCCTGAGACACACGCACACAAAAAAAAGGTTCAATAAATGTGTAAATAGTTTTATATTTTTGAATAATAGATGATCAGTATGAGAGGTTACATTATTGCAATAATAATCATCTTCCTGTTAATAGTCACTGAGATCATCATGAGTCCTATAAAGTACACGAATAATTATTTTTCTGTGTCTTTGGTGTGTTTTAAGTTGCCCATGCATGTATTAGACACGTAAAATTGCAAAAATTGAAGTGTCGGAACAAAAGATGCATTCAGTCTAAAAGCGAATGCTCACACAGACCTGCCTGAAACGCCTCGTGTAACCACACCCCCACAAATCTTCGTCAGTTCGTGGTATGAGTTGACTAAGACCACCCAAATGTATACGCAAGTAAGGTGGGTGTACCTGTCAGTACAATTGCTTTGGGACCTGATGTTCCAAATATGGTCAGAGGCCTCACATTTCTGTCACACGATTGACGTATTCGACCAATCACAACGCACTGGTATACTGGTCAATCATAGCACACCTGGCTTTTCAGAGCGATGAGCTTTGTAAAAAATCAGCGCGTTTCAGTGAGGCGGAGCAAAGAGGAGATACAAACATGCACGGTATGTGAAGAATACAGCGTTTGTTTACCTTAAATTAACCCATTTGCATTACATCTAAAACAAACGATAATATTTGTTTTAGCCGTGTCATTTCACTCCTTTAACATACAGATTCAAGATATTAGGTTTTCTTTATCTCGTTTTTATTTCTATTTCTACTTTTTAAAGTCTTCTACAGCGGGGTTTTGAAACTGTAGGTCGAGATCAATGAGGTGGGTCCTAGAGAGTCACTTGGCTGAATGACACAAACAAGTTTAGTCCAGTTGTATAACTCACCATGGATTATTTTGGTATTGCAATAAAACCTTAATTTTATACATACAAAGACATAAATAAAACCAACCAAAAAAAAACCCACACACAATAAAACACTTCCCATCTCTCTCCCACAAAAGAGGTGTTGTGGCTTTGAAAAACGTGTATCTTGGTATAAGCACTTATAGTATTATTGCCTCCTATTGACAAATCGTCTATTGTTCTCTTTATCTTCTCTTTTTGGCTTTGAATAAAAGCGTCTGCTAAATAGCTAAATGTAAAAACTATCTATCTTTGACCAACAGGTGGCAGAAGAGCACAAGTAAACGAGTTCAGTGAAGAGCGGTCACCTGAGATCTGAGGAATGTGCTGTCACAATGAAGCTCTCAGATGTTAAAACAAACTCTTTGTGCTGTTAAAACAAACTCTTTGTGCTCATGATGACATGCAGCTATCTAAAGGGCGCTGAAAGATCCAGACCCGACTACATGACGAACAAAAAGTCTTTTCAGAACTACTGACACAATAAGGAATATTAGCGCATGTGTTTTTGTAATGTAATTCTCAAGAGAAGCCATGATTTATGATGTAAAACATTTTAAAGGGATAGTTTCCTCAGTATAGTCATTGGAGTCCCAGTTATCTCACTTGCTAGCATTCTTCCAAATATCGTTTTTCGTGTTCAACCAAAGAAAGAAATGTATACAGGGCTGGAACGACTTGAGTAAATGACGACAGAATGTTCATTTTTGGGTGAACTATCCATTTTAGTTTGAAAAGGTTACTCTAATATCCTTGTGCATAAATGAATGCTAAAAATTACTAGTTATACTAAATGTGACTTACTTTATTAATGCACATAGTTAATACGGGCTCCACATTAGCTTCCATGTCTTCTTTTTGATGATAACAGAAGAGATTTGTCCCTTTTAGAACACCGTAGACATTCGTCCAGCCTTGTGGCTCGCCTCCAAGCTTAAAAGAGAAGCAAAGTGAATCTTAGTTAAAGAAAAGGAAACTGGGAAAATGCATCATGGGTTTATTTGCATCTGTGTACATTTTACTGACAATTTTGCCTCTTGCAAGTAAGCAACTGTGACCATTTTTTTATTTTAAGATATTCGTTTTTAGAATTCTAAACATTGCAGTTTTTTCTATGGTCATTTAAAAGGGGCACAAACAATCTTCCTTTAGAAACTATTGTTTGAAGCTAAACTAAACATGGGAGCGTTTTATTCACCTTGACTCTTAGACAGCCACTCATCATCTGTTGTGTCATACAATGAGGTTGAGCAGCCAGACGACAACATACACTGCCATAAAGAGGCAACCAGTATGAACAGTCCTCTGCAGAAAGAGAGAGAAAAATGTGAGAACGAAAGTCTTCAATGAGTAGTTTAAAGAGGAAAAATGCTAAAGGAAGTTGTGTGATCTTACAAAGCTAGAAGCATAAAGCTGAAAGTGCCTCTTATTGGCCTTTTAGACACCATTGCTGGTCATTCAGAGAAGTTTATGAGCATGACCTTAAACACAATATATCTGACAGACCACACACACACACACTATAGGCCTTTCTGAAATTGATTCCCTCCACAGTGGCGAAAACTAGCACGTCATTAAACTGATGTGCTATAAATGAAATCTCAAAGGCACTTGACACGGGAGAATATAAGTGGTACTGTCTATCTATTAACCAGACAACCATTTTACTTCATATCATAGATAAAATTATAATCTATACAGTGCTTTGGCAATCATTTCATTGGAGTTATTAAACAGAGTGCTTTAAAAGAAGTTGGATGAGGAGACGAGAAGAGATCACAGGGTTTGGCAGCTCACCGTTTCCTGTGATGGTGAGGTCATGTGTGCGGAAGCTGTCTTGGACATGAGAGAGATTAAGGGTGGTTTGAGCCAAAAGATGATATTTAGGCCCCCTGCAAATACAAACAACAAAATAAAAGAAAGGCGGAGACTTGGGTTTGTTTTACCATAGCAGTGTTTTTATGTGTTTTCATTTAAAAAATGTGAAAAATATTTTTGAAAGCTCTATCCTGAAACGAAATTTTCTACATATTTTTCAAGTTGCTCGAGAAAGCCATATACATGCGGGCAAGGGAGATTTTGACGAAAAGTGTTAATTTGTTAATGTTTCTTCAATTTCATAAAATTCCTTAATCTGATTTATGTTAAATTAAACATTATCGTTTCAATTATTTTGTATTTTTTTATTTATAATTCAGCCCCATAACTGGTAGGTTTTTTTGTGACAACTTGCCCCATATGGACATAAACAACGTTGGTCCAGCGCTGGTCCAGAAAAACTTCCTGTTTCAGTTTTTCAACTTTACGTCAACATTTAAACAAAATACAATCTGCAGAACATGTGAAACGAATATCTTAAAAAATTTATTATACAAGTCAAAATATTAAATAAATAGAAATTAAAACCGTAAGTGCTTATGGACCAGTGTTTACATTTTGAGATGTTGTCCATAGTGTTACATGCTGTGCTTAAAGGTCACACAAGGTCATTGTGCATTTAATAAACCATATACTGTATGTTCTTGAACAATAATAGAGGTAAAACAGCTTTTTTGAGTGAAAATGTTGAAGGGACAGATCACCCAAAAATAAAGATTCTGTCATCATTTACTCACCTTTGAGTTGTTCTAAATCTGTATAAAAAAAAAATTCAGATAAACACAGTGAAAGATATTTGGATGAATTCTTATAACCAAACCGTTATTGGACCCCAATCGACTACCATAGCAGGACAAATTACTTTATCCTTTTTTTGTTCTGTTGAACACAAAAGAAGATATTTTGAGGAATGTAGGACAACAAACAGTTCTGGGGCACTTTTGACTCCTGCTGTAATTTTACTATGTAGTCATAAGGTTTTGTTACAAGCATTCATCCAAATATCTTTCTCTGTGTTCAACCAAACAAAACATGTATACAGGTTTAGAACAACTAGAGAGTAATTCATGACAAAAGTTTCATTTTTGTGTAAACTATCCCTATGCACTTCTTATGTTGTGTACGCTACAAGAACCCGTATAGGCAGTGTGTGTAATAGCTGTGCAAATGTATTGTATGTTTCACCACACTTACGGTACGGAGGGAACAGGCAGCAGGATTGTAGCCCCTCCTCCATTGCTTGTGGGACTGCAGGCTCCGGGCTCAATGGCTGCCCTTAATTTCTTTCCCGATGACCTTCCCAGAGATGAGCTCAGTTTGCTAGCCAGCTTCCGCGGTGTGCTGCCTGACGAGTAGTCTTCCTCAGAACAACAGCTGTATAGCTCCACCCGCAGCTCAAACCCTGGGGCTGCCTCATTACTGCAAACCAGAAACACAGATGAATGATAGCACACTGACACAAAACATCTGCTCAAACAACGCTGATGAACATTTACATGATGCATGTTAATACTTACAAGACAATCGTGTTGTCAAAGCAGATGTCTGTCAGGGTCCTGTCCACCATTACCATGTCTGTGTCAAAGATCTCACCTCCCAACTGTAGCAAACAGAAGACGGCACATCGATGCAGTTCTGAGGGAAACAGAGAAAGATATTTACATGGTTTGTAATGTCAGTTTTAATGTTTTCTCCGGATCATCCCTATTCTTTCAGGGAACATTTATTGCGGCATCAGTGTTTGTGATTCCCAGCTTCAAAACCAGAATCCAGCCGTCTCTTTTAAAAGAATATTAAGCAGTTATTTCCTTTCACGACGAGTTCATTCAGATATGATATGGATACAGATTATTCAGGTTCCTCTTTCCCTTCTTCTGTAGATTCGCAAATACATTTTTATCTGGCATAAAAAACTAAGAGACCATGCCAAATTTCCTTTTTATTAGCGTTTCTAGATGCATTGTGACTATTCCAGTAAAGTGTCTCTTATATTTTAACGAAATCAAACTTCAGGAGTGACGTGAATTTTATGCATACAGACCTCGAATAACTCGAATGCTCTGCAATATTACACATCCATGCGGATTCCTGATTCACATTCATCAAAATAAATGCTCCTCTTTCAGATGCTATAAGCACCTAGTGTTAAATTACATTAGTCACAGATGTCTGGAAAAAGGTTTTCAACGCCATTATTAATATTCTATCTACCCAGAGGGCCTGAATGGTTGATAAATGTGGGTTTTGCTATCTCGGCTTATGCGCAAAGTATTTCCTTTTCTGTGTGCGTGTGCATGTGTGTAATAAAAAAAAAGTGCTTACATACGGTTAGGATTCAATACATACAAAACAGGTCTTTACCTCCTTTATTCTTAAAATACTCAGTGTCTTTCCACATTAGAGGTATCCGAAGATCTGCAGAAAGAGGTCAGAGAATCAGACAAGGTTATTAAACACACATACACATACGCACAGCATCACGCAGAGCTCCGGGCAACCACTGCCACTCAATGTCAATCAAGACCAAAATACACCTCACACACAGAAACACACATCTGCAATGTTATGCCATACTGCCAGTCGATATAAATCCCCGTTTTCACCCGGACCCACTACATTAACACCACATGCATCAAGACCACCTGGAAGACACTCCTCAAGATCTGAGTAATTACACTCGTTAACAGCATCAGTTGGGTGTCTTAACAGGAAAGATGGGTTAGGGAACAATTAATGCAACAATGACAAGAGAAGGTGAGCAGAAGAGAAATACAGGTGATGTGCATGTGTGAGATGCTGTGTATCCGCACTGTAAGTGTACAAAGTCCTCTATAACCCTCATCGATAGGCCTCTTTTTAATTCCGTCATAATTACTGCATACCAATTCAGGCGTCTAAATGCAATTCATGGGTACAGTCAAGAGGTCTGAAGTGGGAGTTGATAGTATAGGTTGTTAAGAGGGAGGGGGTTCCACTATTTTCAAACATTCACACATTAAGGAGGGGGCTTACAGCCCAACAGACTGATACACACCACACATTTAATCATTTAGCAGACGCTTTTATCCAAAAGCGAATTACAGATGAGGCAACCAATGGAAGCAATTATAATAACATAAGGTAAAAAAAGCAGAAGTGCAATAAAACTGGTCTCACACAGCCTACAACAATATACAAAGCTAAGTTGTTGTTTTTTGATAGAAAGAGTGGAAAAAGGATATGCATTGATGTATAAAACAGCAGGGGTGTGATTTAGTGCTAAGAGACTCATATAAACAGACCAGTTGGGGTTTACACACACCACCCACACACATATGGATATATAGTATAAATCAAATACAGAAATGAAATCTTAAACTGTTATGAATGCAAATACTACTTTCATGATTAACAGGATGGGCTATATGCATGCGTTTCTCACGCGTTTCACGGAAAAGATCCCACGCCAGTTTCCGGTTGGGGAGACTTAAAGCAGAGAGAAATGGGAAACTATTTTTATGTAACTAAAATAGTTACACTGCGGTGATCTATAGAAGTGCTCTCCTACCGCATGACTAGCGTGTAACTATTTTCTTAGTTTCCCATCTCTCTCTGCTTTAAGTCTCCCCAACCGGAAACTGCTGATGGTTCTTCCAGTGAAACGCTGAAGTCACACGTGCCTATTACTTTTATAATAAATAAACCCATAACCTCTTACAAGAAACACACAAACATTAACAAAAAAGCTGCATTGCCGTTTATGAACATACCTGAAATGGCGACTTTGCCTTTACACGGGGTTCGGTCATCCATCGGGCCTGCATCTGAAGACCTGAACACATACATTAACAAATTTGATACAAATCGTGACATCATAACAACATTCATGATAATATTCGTTCTACAAAGTACACTGAATGTAATTGTTAATAATATTACTTCCATTGGTCAGACACACCGCAAACTCACGCTATTGGCTGAACCATTATTGTGATGTGCGGCGGGTCAGGATGCTAAAGCAATCTGTGCTACAAAGTAATAGTGTTTAGACTGGCCTTAAAAATGTATTTATTTTTTGTATCTGGATCCAACCATGTGATCGCAAGGATTACTTTGTTATATGTGCCATGAAGAACACAGTGACAGTTGCTTTCATGTTTCTGATGCTGTGTTTGGGATAAGCACGTAAAATAAGCAAAACTCAATAAAACACACTGAACTCTTTCTGAACCTTACTGTTAATTTACACATTTCTGTGTCTAATTCTATTTTTAGTGTGGGAGTGTGTACTTTGTTGAGATAGCAGGACTATGTGTTATTCTGTATGCTTAAACACAGGACTACACTGTGAAAATACATTTTGCGGTAAAACACTGTTATTACCTTATTCCATATTTTGATAAATGTAACTTCAGGAAACTGGCCTTCTAACTTATTCATTTTTTATACACCAACAGTTATCCCCAAACCATTCACATCTATGCCAAACTGAAGCCAATTTATGTTACATTTAGGCAAATTAACAGGAAGAGTGACCTCTGACCTGCGTGCGACCCGCTGCATGACCTGTGCCTCCTTCATGCGCTGGAGCTCTGACATGTACGCCATGATGCGGGCGTTACAGGTAAGAAGGCTCTTGGAAGCCTCCAGTGCCTGATCCCTCTGAGAACACGCGGCCAGCAGCTTGCACGCCCCCTCTCGCATACGGATCTCATAGTCAATCTTCTTCTGGATGTCACTGTCCTAGAAGGAAATAAAAAAGAAATCTCATATTATGTTGTATTCGTTTGGAACAAAAACAAGGTTTTTCACCAATTTAAGTGAACCATCCCATCCAGCATTCCTCCATCCAAACCTTACCCAGCAGCACGAGAGTTATTGTCTACATCAGCAAAATTCTAAGGGCTATAGAGGGATAGAAAAACTCTACTGAGCCAAAATGTTTACAGCTGACCTAAACACACTTAAAGGTGAATACTCATGTGTGTTACCCATCACCACACAAAGGTCACCGTCTGCTTTGTAATGGACGGTTACAACTGGTATATCTCCATGCACTGATGATATGAAATCATTCCTGGTCAGCTACATGTGAGGGCAAAGTGACAAGCTGCTAAGTAGGGGTCCCATAAACAGCTTGAGTATAGGTTTCCTCAGGTACGCAGAGAAGAAAATAAAAGAAGATTTATACATTTACAGAATCAACAAGGAAGAGAAAATGATTAAGAAAGTGAGAATATAGATACATGAAAGAACATGTACTTCCAGGTACACAACTTTTTTAAACACACAGATGTCTAATCTTATGTTTATAGAGTATACATATACAAATAAGGCCACTCTTTTATCTTTAAATGCCTATAAAGTGAATATCCCGACCTTGAATATGCTCTTCTCTGATGGTCCTCCGCTAAGGCTGCTGTTGCCACGGCAACCTTTGATAACTCTTCCTTTGTGTGCAAACTTCAGAAGCTCCTAAACCATCGAACGCAGGCCTCAATTAAGAGTTCTCATCTGCTCAACCCACTACTTTAGAATTAATTTCTTCCAAACTCCCCATTAAAAGGCAAAGTTTGTTTAGCTACACAGTTCATTTTTGTACACCAAGCCATTGTCAAAAGATAATATGTATTTTAAAAGCAAAACAGACAACCAGATTGAACGAGTAATGATGTGTTTTTGGATGAAACAAGGAAAAATGGGAGATAACACACCTTAATATGGTGGTGTGATATGCAATTGAGAACAATGACAAGAAAACAAAGGATGTCGGAGAGTTACTCGCAAAGACTCTGGAGGACACACGTGTTAATGATCAACACCTCGTGAAAACCCCAGTGTAGTATTTACAGTTCTAAAATGCTCAAATGATGCATCACGGGGTTCTCTTCATCCCGAGTTTCCGTGCCACTGTTTACTTGTACACAAGCACTTGGACATCCTTCTGACAAAATTCATGTCAACTGTCAAATTAAACAATGCGTCTAAAATTAGAGACACTTCATTTAAACACTGATGCGTAGAAACAAACAATCAACACAGTACAAAATACGATATAGTACATATCCAAAAGAAAAACCCTTGCGCTGTTGCCTATGCCTAGTACCCGGTCCCTTGTGACAGGTGCCTCAGCATGCCAGGCAGGGCGTGTGGCGGTCTTTACAGCGAGGGTGGCGGGCTGGCAGCAGAGGGTGTGAAAGAGCAATAGAAGCAAAGAGAGGAGGAGAATACAGCGAAGGCTTTGTTCGACGGAAATGAAGCGCGAATGTAGAAAATGAACCCAGATGGGAATAATTGATAGAGATGGAATCTTCCCCACATTGACACGTAGAGGACAAAAAGAACGAGTGTGCAAAACTAATGAGTCTATAATTACTCTGACAAAAGCTTTGGACAACACATTCATTTTTGCCACTCCTCATATACTCAGGAACCCTATAGCATAGGACAGAACAATGATCGGTTTATTGCTTTAAGACGTGAACTGCTTGGACTTGGTAATTGCTAATAATTATCAAGTATGAGGCATTCCTTGTTCTCCAAGTACTCTATACTTCCAGTGGTCATGATACATGTATGTGACCACAGCAGGAATGCTGGAAGCACCTTTTTGTCGACAAGGGAAATGAGTCATGGGAAGTGACTATGGTCTTTAGAGGATATGCCACATTTTTGAAGCATTTCCTTTAAAATGGCTGGAATAATGAACGTGAAGTAATGGCTTGTCATGGCAAAAGAAAGAATGTACACAGAGGAATCAGCCGTATGGAGCAAGAAAATGAGATCTAAATCACATTAATATGTTACTTGATGTTTTGAGTTATTTCTACCCAATTGTTTTAGACCAGTGAACTTCAATTACTTTTTTCCTGACCTCTACAGTTGTTAGTGATTAAAAAAGAAGTTTAAATTTCCAAGATGAATCTATTCAAATGATTATACAAAATAATTTTAACCAACCTTAAACCTTGAGTATGGAAAATGTTCTACACTTCAGAAAAACTGATTGGCTGGACAGAACTACAATTATATAAATGCTCAACGCACGTCCAGGATTTTCATGATAAACTTTAGAACTCAACTACACCGTGAGAAACAGAGCCGACGAAACAGAACAAAACAAACAAACAAATATATTTACCTCAAAGAGATTTGTGCTACAGGACTTCCTTTGGAAGCCTCTATTTATTAAAGGGATAGATAACCAAAAATAAAAATTCTGTCATCATTTACTCGCCTTCAAGTTGTTTCAAATCTGTATAAATTTCATTGTTCTGATGAAAACATTTGGAAGAATGCTTATAACCAAACAGTTCTTGGACCCCATTGACTACCATAGGAGAAGAGTAGTTTGTTCTGTCGAACAAAAAAGAAGATATTTCGAAGAATGTAGGACAGTAAACAGTTCTGGGGCACTTAAGACTACCATTGTATGTTTTCCTACTATGGTAGTCAATGGGGTCCAAGAACTGTTTTGTCCTAAGAAATTTATACAGGTTTCGAATAACTAGAAAATGAGTAATTCATGACAAAATTTTCATTTTGGGGTGAACTATCCCTTTAAGAAACATATAGGGCCCTGTTGTACACCCAGGTCAAGTATTTTTGCTAGGTTCAGTCCGACGCAGTTCTCGTTTACCCATCCCTGCACCGCGTTGTTTAAAAAGCAAATACATTTGATCTCATTTGTGGATGGATTTCAATGTAAAAGATTATTATTGTGTACACAAAGATTAAAATCCGGCTTGTCATGTAGATAATTTGCTCGTGCGCCTTAACCTGAGTAGATGCGTTCACTCTCTGGAGAAGCGTCCAGTCTTTGCTCTTGCAAATTCCGCCGTGTAAACACAACAGCAACAGGCTCTTAAAGGGAATGAGAGATGAGACTGTGACTGGTTTACTGCATGTTACGCCCAAAAAACATCCATTACTCAGTAAGAGAATCGGAACAACACGTCTAGACCATGCACCCGGGCGCCGACCGTTTTCCCATGTTACACTAGCAAAAGTGTATTCGGACACACCCTGAGTGCACCTGCACCATACGCTTTAGACCATGCGTTCAGATCTGTAAAATAGGGACCATAGGCTTGTTAACCCAAGGAGGTCCTTTTTAACACCAGGCTAATATTACCCTGCAATAAAATTACACATCAGCATGTTTGGCACTGCAATTATTTTCATTAACCCTTGAGATCATGTTCGATGTGCTAAAAGCAGTTCTTTAGTCCATTTTTAATTAATCCGGAGTTCAAAGGGGGTTTTAACCTAGGGTTTAAAATATTGAGTTTCTATTAATAATGAGTTAATCCACTCCTAGTTCACATTGCAATTACCAATTGCCCACTTATAGTTAAAATGCATGCATTTTTCATGTCAAATAAATGACAATGTGCTGTTAATAGGCCCTTCGGGTTCTCACTGTATGATATGATGTCCTCCAGCGCATCTCTTTCTGGGGTAGATGCTCCTACGCACTTGTTTGTTTTGTTCGATTTTGTCTGCTCTGTTTCTCACGCTGAGGTTAAGTCCTAAAATGCGACCTCTCTTCCACATCAGATGCCATTACTAGCAGTGATGTCAGACAGTAAGGCCTCATGTCTAAGACACTCAGAACTCAGACACGAGAGAACAAAAACTCACCTTGTTGCACAAAATATATATGTATGCAAATTGTTTCATTAATCTGTCATGATTTGTCAAATCTTCTTGTAGTTAGTCAACTATGGTAATCATTTTTTATATTTATTTCAAGATAATAACAAAAAACGGTGAAATTTACCCAAAGATTCTCTTCAATTAGTTTGTGTCGCATTGTCATACAGTAAAAATTTGTTTTTATTATTTGTTAATGTTCGATATCAAACATTAGAAAAATACTCTCTCTGCCTCTCAAAAATGTTTAATTATTGTTTTTTAATGTCATTCCAGTACGCCATAACTATGTCTTCGCTCATAATCACAAAATATGATTCTGATTCTTTTTAGCTGTTAGACAATACTAGGGTCTTCCTCGAGTACGTTGTGAGGTCCTTTCCTGTCTAGATAAACTTTGTTGCAGTGACTCATCCCCAACCGACAGCAACAACTGTGAAACAATACTGGAAGGAATTATTGGGGACTACGCTAAACAAAAAACTATACAAAAGAAAGCATTGCTATTGTTCACGGCTGCTTAAACGGGCGTTAGCGTCAGAAGAACTTTAGAATAACAACACCTTTTTAAAGTTAAATATGTTGAAAATATGAACATTCAGTAATAATGTACTTTCAGTCAATTACACTAACACTCTGCAAAACAGCAATTGACATTAATACCTGTACTTTTTGGTTTTACTTCAACCCTCAACCAAAAACTGAAACTACAGTAAGTGATGCCCAAAGGCACAGCACCACTTGAAAAGGCTGAATCTCTGACACACACCCACAAACACACTGGATTTCACTGACCGAGGTCAGACGTCCTCAAATTAGTCAACCACAAATATGCACCCGCCTTTCCCGACTGTTCCGCCCAATCCCAGCGCTCCTCTTTTCGTTCTGTGACTCAATCAGGCGAAGAGGACAGTAATGGACTTTTCCATGAATACGGGCATAGATGTAGAGAATCGAGCTTGGCGAGGAGCCATGAAGAACTAAAAAGGACACTGATGACTGAGTCAAGTTTCGGTGAATCAGTCTACTGCAGGGCAAGAGGCAAATTCTTTTGCGTAAGCTGGGATATTCAGTTTCATAAAAGATTGGATAAATTAACCTCAGGTTTACGAAGGACGGCGTTAGCCAACTATGATAGCATCACATGACCACTACTGTGCATTTTTCAGACTTCAAGCTGTTGGGTTTCAAATCATAAAACCTTTTTTTACTATATAAAATCAAGTATTTATGGTTGCTAAACTTTGTTGAATGTGTTAACTAAACTCAGCAAAAAAAGAAACGTCCTCTGACTTTCAACTGTTTTCACTTTCAGTAAACTTAATATGTGTAAATATTTATATGAACACTAAAAGAGTCAACACCATAAGACATAAACTAAAAATGTTTCACAGACATGTGACCAACAGAAATAGAATAATGTGTCCCTGAATGAAGGTAGGCTCAAAATCAAAAGTACCAGTCAGTATCTGATGTGGCCACCAGCTGCTTGAAGTACTGCAGTGCATCTCCTCCTCATGGACTGGACCAGATTTGTCAGTTCTTGCTGTGAGATGTTACCCCACTCTTCCACCAAGGCACTTGCAAGTTCCTGGACATTTCTGGGGGGGAATGGCCCTAGCCCTCACCCTGCGATCCAACAGGTCCCAGACGTGCTCAATGGGATTGAGATCCGGGCTCTTCGCTGGCCATGGCAGAACACTGACATTGCTGTCATGCAGAAACTCACGCACAGAACGAGCAGTATGGCTGGTGGCATTGTCCTGCTGGAGGATCATGTCCGGATGAGCATGCATAAAGGGAACCACATGAGGGAGGAGGATGTCTTCCCTGTACCGCAAGGCATTGAGATTGCCTGCAATGAGTCCGATGGTGATGTGATATACCGCCCCAGACCATGAAGGACCCCCCACCCCCAAATCGATCCCGCTCCAGGGTACAGGCCTCGGTGTAATGCTCATTCCTTCGACGATAAACACGAATCCGTCCATCACCCCTGGTGGGACAAAACCGTGACTCATCAGTGAAGACAGTGAAGAAGTGGCACTTTTTGCCACTCCTGTCTGGTCCAGCGAAGGTGGGTTTGTGCCCATAGGCGGCGTTGTTGCTGGTGATGTCTGGTAAGGACCTGCCTTACAACAGGCCTACAAGCCCTCAGTCCATCCTCTCTCAGCCTATTGCGGACAGTCTGAGCACTGATGGAGGGATTGTGTGTTCCTGGTGTGACTCAGGCAGTTGTTGTGGCCATCCTGTACCTGTCACGAAGGTGTGATATTCGGATGTACCAATCCTGTGCAGGTGTTGTTACACGTGGTCTTCCACTGCGAGGATGATCAGCTGTCCTTCCTGTCTCCCTGTAGCGCTGTCTTAGGCGTCTCACAGTGCGGACATGGCAATTTATTGCCCTAGCCACATCAGCAGTCCTCATGCCTCCCTGCAGCATGCCTAATGCACGTTCACGCAGATGAGCAGGGACCCTGGGCATCTTTCTTTGGGTGTTTTTCACAGTCGGTAGACAAGTCTCTTTAGTGTCCTGCGTTTTTAGAACTGTGAGTTTAAATGCCTACTCTCTGTAAGCTGTTAAGGTCTTAACGACCATTCCACAGGTGCATGTTAATTAATTGATTATGGTTATTTGAACATGCATGGAAGACATTGTTTAAACCCTTTACATTGAAGATCTGTAAAGTTATTTGGATTTTTACAACATTATTGTTGAAATACAGAGTCCTGAAAAAGGGACGTTTCTTTTTTTGCTGAGTTTATATCTCCAAGGACAACCTCTGTGAACTTGGGGAGAACCAACTTTACATTCCGTAAAAAATGACTTGAGACCAGTTGGTTACAAATAATTGTAATAAAGTCGAAGTCCAGCTTCACTTGCTTGCATATGCCACTTTTACTTTTATTTACATATAACTTCTATAACACAAACACTAACTACTGATGCAATACAAATACGTTTGTTTTTATGACAACCAAGACAGAAGCAACAGTCTTTAAGGGGTAGTTCACGCAAACTTGTAATTCTTTCATTGTTTATTCACCCTCATGTCATTCCAAGCCATTATGAGTTTCTTTCTTCTGCAGAAAACTTTTGAAGAACGTTGCAAACCAAACAACACTATTTCCCCATTGATCTCCACTGAACGCAAAACCAGTGTCATTTCTCAAAATATAATTTTTTTGTGTTACATTAAAAGAATAATTTACAGGTTTTAAAGACACGAGGGTGAATAAATGACAAATAGATTTCTTTCGATTTCATGGTTCTGTTGACTGTCAACTTTGACAACTTTGTTAGATCGTCTCCCAAATACTCAAGAAACGTTGGAAGTGAATCTATGGAAAAACGGCTTCAACAAGAGAGACGTGTTCCACACACGCACATTCTGCCCTGTTAGCACTGCGTAGGCCAAAATGGAATCCTATTTAAGATGCACAGAAGAACATAGGGCTCATTATTAGCACACAATGAGCCATTTGAGATGTTGTTGTGTATGTGTGTGAGGGTCTTCTAAAACACATAGTGTGTGTCCATGGCATTCCAGCCAGCTGTTCCCACACAAAGGCGCGAAGGCTTCCAACGCAGCTGGTTTTAGACAGCTAAAAAAGGGTGCGTGTATGGGAAAATGGGGTGTCTATGTTGGATATAGGCTTGGACCCAAACAGGGTGTGTACATTCATGTGCACATTTTGAACACTGCACATTACGAAGCCTACCTCTGTGATAGAAAGGATAGATCAACACTTGCTCACCCGGTTAGAGTGGGAGCTGAACACCTCATTTAACATCTCAGGAGCCTTTATGCATGGACGTTATTATTTGGATACACCCCATTTTATCACATATTTTGTTATTTCTTTGTGTCTACATTTATAGTGAACTTTTAAAACATGCAACATCTCATCTGACTAGGTCTACATCATAACATTACTGCTTTTTTACAAAACGATTTGTTTCTGACAATAGCTTTGTATGATTCAAGTTGTATCTTTTCCAGCGGGAGGAAGGCTTTTGGTGATTTCTTTTCATGAACATTGCATTGAGACACTTTAATATTTGTATTGGGTGGTAACCGTTTACAGCACAGCCACGAGTTCCTTTTTGTTTACCAATAATATGTATTTGTATTATTACATTCTTAAGTCTAAATGTACACAGGGGCCGCTAAAATTGAGTTTTTGTGATCTTAAGCAGAGATCTGTTCCGCCAGCTTTCTTTTGTGTTGTTTGAGATGACCTTACTCCCCTGCTTGTGCAAATCAAAAATAAGAATCACAACCTGATTTACATTCTCTTGAGAAGAACGTGGGATAAATCAATAATGTAGACAGGAGCAAAGGCCTGTTTTAGTTTAATTGTATGAGAGCATTTGCCTTATGTAATTGGTGTGTGTATAATAAAAGTAGCTTGCTGTTTAATGAGCTTATAGAGTTATTAATTTTATTGCTGCTTAAATGTCAATAAGAAATTTCTGGAGCCAGACGTATAGTCCAATTTTTCTTTTAAACATGAAACATAAACAGTGGAAGAATACTGACACAAATTTCCTACCAGTCAATGTTTGTTTAGAAACTCGAACAAGGAAAAAAATCTATCGCCAGGTAATGACCCGACCTTGGCCCTGCTTAACCTTAGATGCTCAGTATCTGGGTTAGTGGAGGTACAAAGTGATGGGGGGTCTGTCTGCCTTAGTGACACACTCTGGCTGATCTGTATTCCCTTATGGCTGTTAATCCCAGGCTCTGATGCTGATGGAGGTTGAGTGTGGGACTGGTCTCTAATCAGCTCAAGCGTGTTAATTTGTGGGTAAGCACCTCCGGCCGGTCTAAGTATAGAGAAACGTGAAAAGTGGAAGCAGTGACCTTGGAAAATCAGTATGATGATCAGGTTTACAACAAGAAAGGAATGGTGGTGTAAATCTTATGAGCTAAATTATAAACACCCAGAACTCAAACATATGCAAATTTCAAATTAAAATGGACATGTACATTTTTCAATTTGGTTTAAGGCCACTTGAACTTTCCTACAAATCTGAAGATTGGAATTTAAAGTGTGTTTAGGCCGCTGTACCTTTAAAATTTCTTTATGTAAATAACCTCTGTTACGGTTGGATAATTTCTTTGGAAGTAAAGTTTATGCAGCGTCTTGTTCATCATAGTGGATCAGTGCTGAATGTTAAAAGGTGCTGATAAACATGCAGTCATATCTTAATATTAGGGATGCCGAATGTTCGGTAACTGAAAATAGCAAGAATAGTACATGACGTGTGATATGATTAAGAAGCAACCAGCGGAGAGAGAGAAAGACGCGAGCGTACACGCTTTAGTAAAGGGGTCATATGGCGCGAATACGTGTTTTTCTATGTCTTTGGTGTTATAAGTTGCCAATGCATGTATTAGACTCATAAAATCTAAAAGCCAATGGTTGCCCGGAGCTGCCCGAAACGCCTCATGTAACCACACCTCCACGAATCTAAGTCATTTCGTGGTATGACTTGAATAAAACCGCCCAAATCTATGTGCAAGTAAGGTGGGCGTACTAGTAATTCTCATTGTATCGTTGCCGCCGCAGCCATGTCGTGGAGACGCTGTGTGTTTCGTTGCGAAAAGAAAGCCTCTTTCAAAAGATGATACAACTAAAAACGAATGGTTACATTTTATTTACAATACCGTTCCAGATCCGTACAATCAGAATATTCAAGTGTTTGTAGCGCATTTCACAGATGATTGCTTCATGAACCTGGGGTAGATCAAGGCCGGATGTGCAGGAAAGCTTTAGTTAAAAAGTGGGGCAATTCCAACCATTTCAAATTCGCAAGGACAGTCTGGCGCTTCAGAGTCGAAGACTCTGTTACAGACTAACGAGAGTTGAGTTTGTCATTTGTTTGTAGCGCATGTTGTTTCTTTGTGTGATCTGCAAATGCAGACGTGAAAAAAAAATAACAAATAAATCCCAAAAATCAGTAATTATATTCCAACAAGAGGCAATAAATCTTGTGCTTATAATGGGGTTTATTGTCTTTGTTAAGTCGCGAAAAAACATGACGTAACACTGGTTGATCACTAAGGGCAAACCTTATAACATCGTATATGAAAGCTAAAACAGTTAGCTATAGTTTTTAACTATTTAACATAATATATTTTTAAAAACTTTATAAATCCTGCTCAAGTCAAGCTGGCTTGATCATCTTCAGTTTCCAGATCAGATTCGGGCTCAAATTGATAAAGAAAGTACCGATGACATTTTATCACCTGTCAGTACACTTACTTTGGAACCTGATGTTCCGAATATGGTATGGGACGTTACATTTCCGTCAAATGCTTGCAGTATTTGACCAATCACTACTAAACACTGGTTAACTGGCTAATCATGGCACACATCGCTTTTCAGAGCGATGAGCTCTACAAAAAATCTTGCCGTTTCAGAGAGGCGGAGGTTGCACTTCATTTGTCAGATCATAATAAACAGAATGATATTTAGCCCTCCCAAGTACTTACACACAGGCTGTTGACTGCAGTGCTAAACAACCAACAAATGTTAAAACTTGAACTTATGGCTCTACAAATCAGCAGAACCCACAGAGACTGACAGTTTATTGCTGTAATCATAGTAACCAAACTATCCCACATAAACTCCCTCTCTCTCATGCTGCTCCGATGAATACTCCATCAGACTGTGTGAAACAGAGCTGTTGTGCCTCATTAAGATTACTGCACAGAGCGTGTATGAGCACAGCAGAAAGACCCCCTGTAGAATCGACATCAGGCTGGTTTGTACACCCACTCTTGCTGTGCATACTGGGTAAATAAACTTTCCAAACATTCACTCATTCCGAAGAGGTTATCTACAGTAACAGAAAGTCACTTTGTGGTTTTCAACCATGTAATTGATGCCAAATGTTCTTTTTGGTGGCAAAGCAAAATTCATACAAAGAAGTAAAGCCTTCTCTCATCCTTTTTTCCCAATAGACTATAGACTCACTAATGAATGCACAAACACAGCTGTGTGACTAGTGAGGGAGCGCTTCATTAACATGTCTATTAAAGAGCAGGTCTGGATTAACATCCCTGCTAGGCACACAAATGCTGACTTGACCAGAGATCAAAAAGAGGGAGAAAAAATTTAAAAGCATGCTGTATGAGGTGGGTCTGTCATTAATATCACCATGTCTGGAATGTCTGGTAAATGTAGTGCATTGGTCAATATTTGTGTCTATTAGTGGGATTGCTTATTTACACAAGACAGAGACTAATAAATGTGTAGTAATGTGAAAATAAGGAGCAGGAATGCGTCAAAAACTTGTCAAAACATGAGGGATATCAAAGTTGAGATGTTGACTAAATGGTGGCAGATCTAAATATACATGTGTGCACATGCTTCATGCCTACAAATGTGACGCATCGTTTCGGAAGAATTAGAAAGAAGGGTGAGAAAAATCAATTTATACATTTTGTTATTAACTGAAGTAATACAAGTGTCAGTATGTTTTGGCACAGATAAGCACATATTTCATTAAATTATTAATTAAACAAAGAGCAAATACATTTTGTCCACCTCTGGTCAATACTCATTTAACAACAACAACCAATCATAACTGATGTCATGCACCTCAAGTACTGTATAAGGGTTAGTGACAAAAAAGGGTTGGCAAGATGAGAACAATTTAAATCTCTTAAAGTCTGGTTTTAAAAGCACGTATCAGATATTTAAACATTTACTTAGTGTATTTATGTCGATTGTGTGTAATTACAAATAACTTTTGCACCATTTTTAATTAATGTTATGACCCGTCCACTAGAGGATCCGGCATATGCGCATAGTCTTATATCATATTAATTATTAATATCAGGAATGTAATAATTTCTTCTAGTCCTGAATTTATTTTCAAATTTAGACACCCACTTCATTCTGCTTCATTATTAAACATCCAACATACAGTTTTATTGAACTGAAAGCCATCTTAAATTTGCTATACTTGTGGTTCAGTCAGCTGCTGTTCAGCCATTTGGTGCATGCTTCCACCATGACGCGAACCGTGTCTGAGAGAAGCTTCTAAAGATGCAACACGCATGGTCAAAGACTCCCGTCTACCGCGTTTACATAGAAATAAAATGGTCAAGTAGTGCCTCGGATTAAAGCCGTTCTCTGTGTCACTGTACACGCACGCATTCACAGTCCAAACTGTGTGCAGTATTCCCAATTCTGTTGATATTTTTTCCTGTCCCATCCCAATCCCGTGTTTTGTTTCCCATCCAACATGATTCCTGCGGGATTCCAGCGACTCGAGGAATTCCTGAAAAAATGCCCCTAGTGGTTACTCCACCTTGACATTTAATGAATTTGACTTGACTCACACGCTTCTCCAAGAATAGAACAATGATGTTCGATTTACTTTTATTTACTATTAAACAGGACTAATGGAAGATTATGCCAAGCTATCTAATATGGCGTTTTATTGAGAATTTCATAGTTTTTAGGGTTACACCACATAGAGATTTCTGCAATCACTGACCAAATATTATCTCAAAATGAGTTAGATAATGCTACATAATGTATGCAAGCAATTTGCCGATTTATTTAGAGATGTTTAAGCTTTTACATGTAATTTACTCACAGGGACAAAAAAATAGCTTCACGTCATTGAGCCAGGAGCATTTGTCAACATCCAACATGTATTTTATTGTCTTTTACTTCTCCACTTACTATTATGTTCAACAACAAATTCGTCATAATCTATGGAATTTGTAAAGATGCTTATTAAGAGAGCTTATGCATAAGCAAGTATCAGTGAGTGAAAGAGAGAGAATAGAAGAGAGAGAGAGAGAGTTGGTAAGCCAAAGCTTAATATGCAAAAGGAGTTGATGTTAACAAGCTCAAAAATCCAAACACTACTTCATTGAATCATTCTGAGAGATATAGTGTCATTGCACTGACAGAGAACCCAGAAAGCAAATGAAACAAATGCTTTTTTTAGATAACAGAAAAACCGCTGATGGAGCGAAACAGGAGAATAATAACAACTTTAGGAATGACAAAAAAACTTTTACGCAAAACACTTCCCACTAAACACGAAAAACCAAAAACAACTTGAATGAAAAATACACTTCATTAGACTAGCCGCCCAGGAAAAGGGCAACTTGACGTGGTGGGACAAGTAGAACAAGCTACCACAGGACAGCAAACACAAGGGCATTAAATAGGGAAAACTAACGAGGGGTAATTACAATGGGCAGGTGAGGGGAATTAAACGCAAACGGGAAGATGGGGAAACGAGGGCCAACAAACAAAGTCCATGTGCTTCCACACAGAACACAACAAGTACGAAATACATAGTACTGTCACAACCTGTCCACAAAACTAGAAACCTCTTAACAAGGACCACAGAATCATGACATATGGTGCATGAATACTTTTTTTCAATGTCTCTTTCTCCCTCCCGTCTGTTGTCCATTGCATGTGTTCTTACTCTTTTTATGTTGTCCATTTATGACTAACTTCCAGTAAGTAAAAATGCACAGTAACTGCTAGCAATCCACACCAATACAAGCAATCAATAAGGTCAATATGTGCACTGGTATGCTGTTAGCAGAGGAACATTCTTCTTTTACTTGTTCATGGGTTAATCCACAGAACAAGTGAAATTTGAGTCCTTTATTAATGTACAGCAACTGAAACTTTTTTCTAAACTTTAACCACATTATACTCTTCAACACATTATGGGAAATGGGAACAAAAATATCCCTTCAGAGTTTAAAAATTTCAACCCTGTCACCATTATTTTGTACAGATACTAAGTCGGTACACACAAACACACACCACTCCATAACACGATTGTAACAATTTCACATTTGTAACAGGATTGTAGCAGGTTCTGTTTAACCTTAAATGACAGAAATAGATAGTCAAAAACAGATTTCTTACACTTCTCTGAGATCTTTCTCACACATGCTGAGAACAGCTCACAGTAGGAACAGAGAGGACTGTATACACAAAGAAATGTATAAACAATAAAGAAAAGATCAAAACTAAGAAAGGGGGGTAAAAAATTGAGAAAGTGGCCTTTGAGGGATACAGAATATCTCAAGTTGATAAAAGGGGGCAAGTGTGACATATGGGGGTGGGAAACAGGGGCGGCGGTACGTGATGGGCTAAGGGGGCTGAAGCCCTGAAGGCCATGCGTTGTACAAATCACTTAATTGTCAAATTTTGCGTCTTTTAAGCGTCTACCAATGGATAAATGTGAGTGGGTCCTCCTCCGTGTAAAAACAACCCTGACAAGCAGAACTGTCTAAATGTGCAAGTTTACTTCCAAGACTTCAATGCGACCCGCCCAGAAAAAAGTAGACCTCAGACAGCAGTATAAGGGTCAATGACATGACGTGTATTTTTTGTGTCCAAATTCATTATTTTCCTTAAAAGAATTTGAATAAATACATGTCATATATCAAATGGATCTACAATATGTCCTTTATAAGAAACCCTTTTCATTTTATTGAAATTCAATAGATTTTTTGAGTTTTGGTGTTTGAAAGACCAAAAATGTCAGGTGGTGCGACCGTCCGAACATACAAAGAGAGAACAAAACTGAGAAATAAATGTTAATTTTCTCACTAAAATTCTTAATCAAATATTTTGGCATGATTTTATGTTAAATTCCTTATAAATGAGGGGAAATAGTGTATCGGTCCTATTTCAAAACTAATCTATTACTTAAAAAACTTTTGTCCGAAAAATGTCAGGGAGAGCGACCGACATAAAAATGCAATTTTATTCAATGTTCCTTTAAGAAAACCATGTGACAGCATATGACATCACACAGAAGACTCCAGAGGACCCATTTGAAGCAGTAACAAGGTTAGTTACCCTCCCATAAATATTAGATAATTTGACATTTTTGAGTAATGATGAGGTTGATTCAACTTATCATGTCAGGTGGTATGACCCCTGGAAAACTTTGAAAATGTGTTGTTATTCTTAAAATATGTATTTGATTTAAAAAATGTATGTATAACCTTGAGCATATGGTCAAACATTTGTATAGGCGTCCAAGTTAATGCCTCTTAGATTTGAATTGAGTTTGAAATGTCAGGTGGTGCGACCGATACGTCAGGTATCGCGACCAGAGTTACAGTTAAACCAACTTAAAAAAGTCATGTTAATTCATGTTTTTGAAAATATTAAATACATTTTAATAAATATATAAAGCTTTTAAGTTGTTTAAAGGTGCAATCTATATATGTATATATATTTGTTTATTTTATTATGGTTTGAGCGACAATTTAAAGAGCACATTGTCCATCTTAAAGTCCTATTCTTCAAGAATATAGGACTGTATAATCAACATTGATACTAAAACAATCGCATCTTTAAATTAATCTATTTTAATATGTTTTTGTAGATGCCATTATCAAGCAAGGAGAAAACAGTACGATATAGAGCTCATTTAAAAAGTGATCCAGTTGCAAGGGCAGAGTACCTTGTCAAAAGAAAAGCAAGGAATTGTGTTCATTGTTTATCTAGATACATTACAACTTAAGTTAATATTTGTTTGTGGTAATTACAGTTATTACATGTTAATAATACATACTTGATAGCAGTGTCATACAGCATTACAGAAAAGCATTGTTATTAGTAATGAATTCGAATGATTAACAAACCATTACCCATTCTATTAAATATTTAAACTAAAATAATTTATTTTACAAATGATATAGTACAGGTAAACCCGAATTTTTTTTGAATATCATGCAATAGTTAATTTATTTCAGTAATTCAAGTTAAGAGGTGAAACTAATATAGACTCATTACATGCAAAGCAAGATATTTCAAGCCTTTGTTATAATTTTGATAATTATGGGTTACAGCTTAAGAAACCCCCAAATTCAAAATTAGACTATTGTGAAAAGGTTTTCATAGCTTGAAATAACTCACTTTGCATGCAATGAGTCTGTATAATATATTAGTTTCACTTTATAACTTGAATTACTGAAATAAATGAACTTTTGCACGATACTCAAAAGAAAATTTTTGGAGTTTCACCTGTATGTCCCATATATTTTCATTTAATTAAAATAGAAGGGGTCTGAAACCATGTATCTTTTATAGAGATAGGTATGTTGCTTTCTGAAAGCATGATTTTGAATTATATTTGAAAAGAGTTGTTTTTTATCTTGACTTACTGAATCTATTGAACAGTAGATTGAATTCTGCCCTTAATGTTTCTGGGCCCAATATCACAACGTCAGGTGGTGCGACCAGTCATGGTCAGGTGGTGCAACCAGCAAATTTACATTTAAAAGTATCAATTCCCACTTTAATTGCAAAATGAAGTAAGAATTATAAATGTAAACCTTTATATAACGTATACAAATCATTTTTACAGTTAAAAACAAAACATAAAAAGTCCTTATGGAAAAAATGGGTGTTTGAAAAGACAGAAAAGCAGCCGTTTATAAGATTTGGAAGAAAAGGTCAATAAACAAAGAAATAGAAAGGGAATTTACCATGTGATATGCATTTTAGACACTACAATGATTCATATTTACAAGTCTCAGTAGTGCTAAGTTCATTAAATGTATATTATTTTTAAATAATATATGGTCGCACCACCTGACATTTTCTGGGTGGTAAAATCAGAAATCTTGTTTAATAATGAATTAATGCTCCCTAAAATGCTGTAAAACCAATATAAATCAACACAATACATTTTTTGGGACATAAAAATGCATTTTCAAACTGTTTTGCTTAAAATATATTTTTTTTCTTCTTGAAAATCTTATTTGTCATTGACCCATAAACTAATAAAAAAGGCCTGTTCATGACACCTTTAAGGTCCGCTCTAAATGTGAAAGAGCCAGCGCGATGTAAGTAGCTAAATGTTTAATGTTTGATAACATTTTTATCGTAGAAATATTAGGGCCGTTCACATGTTGAGTGTGAAAACACGTGCACAACGCTGGCTGAGTCGCTTTTTCCCTGTTTCTGGCGCTTGAGAGCTTGCGCTCCCTTGGAATCTGTCGTTACTATTGGAGTGCAACTGACGTGCATTAACATTTAAATAACAAACCTGAGTAAACAACTAATGTCTGGTTATGCGCAACGTTGTCGCGAACAGGTGGAGGTGGCCGATTTAAAGTTTCAGAGTGTCTATTTACACGGAGTACAAATAGCCAGCCTTGTTGGCAGAGCCTATTTTCATAAAACGTGATTGGATTAGGGAAAGTGTAAGAATGACACCATTTCAATAGCAACTATTGTGACGTAAAGGGAAAAGTCTGTAGAGCTTGACACCTGAGACCTGGGTTCTAATCCAACTCCCGCTGAAAGCGCGATTTTCCCTTTTTCTATCACATTACAGATCATAAGGGCAGTTGTTTTCAATAAAATTGATTTAAGGTATAAAATAATATTTTATTCATAAAGTTTAGGTATAGGGTAAGGTTAGGGCTAGGTGTAGGGCTTTAATATCTCAATACATTTTTAATAATCTTTATAAATATAATGATTTACACTCAGATATTATTGCATAATGTTAAATGCACAACAATACTGAGGTACACGTAGCTACATTATCTGCCACTATTTATAAATACCAATATCATCTACCTACTATTTCTATTTAATCCAAAGAAAATACAGCTATTTTCAATTAGTGTAAAAACCACATCGCTAAGAAATGCTGCTATTTTCACTTAGTGTAAACAAAGCTTACTGCTATTTAAACTTAAGATAGCTGCTGCCTAAAAGATTTTACATATGGGCCCGCTCCCGAACTTGCTTCGCCACTGTATTCTAACACATATGTGGAGATCTCTGGTCAAAGACATGGATATCCACTCATCTTAGAACCGCCCGTGTTGGGGAATATGAAAGCAAGAAGCAAAAAAAGAGATATTAAGACTGTCTGAACCAGTTCAGTATATTTAAACGTGTCTATTAACACACAAATCAGACATACAGTATAAGCAGCAAGAAGAGTATATAGTATTACAAAGACACCAGTATAGCAAGTACTGTACCTTAGTGTGGACTCAATTTATAGAGATCATTTATTCATTATTATTTACAAGCCCTCTTGTCATTTCAAACCTGTAAGTCTTTCTTTGTTTTGCAGAACACAAAAAAGATATTTGGAAAAAATGATGTGAACAGAAAACTGTTGGTCCCCATAGACTTGCATTGGTTTTGCGTTCATACAATAGAAGTCAATGGGGACCCACGATGATAGAATTTTAATTTTGAAATTGAACTTTTCCTTTAATACATAGGTGTCCTAAATTGGAGCATTACATACATAAGCATCACAAAACGTTCAACTAAATAACTTTATTACAATTATATCAGCAAGTCTCTGCTAACAAAATATTTTTGAAAAGCACATGCAGCTTAGCAACAAATCAAGTTTGAACGGCATTTTCTGTTTGCAATAGAGCTTGTTGAAATACAAGCCCCCTTAGGAAAAGTGCTACCCAAACTCATACAGGCAGCTTGTGTGGGATTTTGGTGTTTTGAATGTGGATACAAATCAAAGCAACCTCCTACAGATACAAAACACACAGCAACTGTAACACACTTATAACAGTCCACATTAATAATACACACACCAACACATATGGAGCCCACACACTGCCCTCTCTCCACCTAAAACATCCGATTGCTTTTTTCTAACTTGAATAATATGAAAACCAGGCTTTGACACATATTTTATCACCCACAAATAAATATAAGAAACAAACTCTCTCCAACACAGTACATTTCTACAAATACTTAGAATGTGTCACATACAAAGCAGGTATTTGTAAAATCTGCTTGTTTTTTCCCGAATCAGAATTTAGTTCATGATTCAGAGGCAAGTAAGGGCCTATTCACAACTTGAGAAAACACGACTTTAAACAAACAATGCATTCCTAAGAACATTTTATTAGGTTGTTTATTCCTTAAAAATGTTTGGTCATGCGCCTGAAGCTATTTTGAATAGGTGTGTGGAGTATTATTTAGTATTTTGCATAGGTGTGGAGGTGATAGTTCTTTAAATTATTAGCCTCCAAGAGTCCAAGAAAATAATAAAGCTGCAAGCAAACAGCTTATGGTGCCATCTCTGCGTGGTGGCTTGTAGAAAGCAATGCATGGCGGGCATGTTCATTTCAAGTGGGTAATACTATTTTTTTTCGACTATTTTAACGTCTGTTACAAGTAACAACGGACACATCCATGTAGATGAGAAGTATATATGAAGAGCACTTTTCTAAAACGCTACAAATCCATCCTTTTTTTCACATTTTTTTGGTTTATTTCTTTTTAAAAACAAACAAACAGGAGAACATGAAACATATGACATCGGGGACTCATACTATAAATTAATATAAATCAAATAAATGCAAATGCATGAAATAAATAACAGCCAAAAAAAAAATAGTAAACTAAATAGTCAAATAAAATAAATATTTTAAATTTCATGTTTCAATATTTTACACCATATACAATAAATAATTTAGAAATAACACATACAAATACCACTAACGAGCAAATTCTGATTGTTCGAGAGGACATATCGCATTTAGGCTAAAAACAGGTTCGGGACTTATAGCGTTTTGGAAAGAAACTGCATCTTGCAGTACATTTAAACAAGGAAATTGTTTAAATGTACTAGCAATTTGGCATGAAACATTGATGGAGCAGTGAATAGGTTTTGTACACAGAAAAATGGCATGACAAACTCCTTTTTTTTATTTGGCATTTATTGCGTTTTGGAAAAGAGCTCTTCATATGTATATATATATGTTTTTACACATGTACGCTATACTGTATAGGCTGTTACAGGGGGTGCTACGGAGTCCTTCCAGAGACCTTCCAAACTGATGTGCCAACCTTTGCCCACAAACACAGACCCTCATAAACACACACATTCTCATGGGTAATGTGAGAGTGAGTGAAGCTGAGAATTCAGCATTAGTCTCTCTCTCTCTCTCTCTCTCTCTCTGAATGAACGTAATGAACACATTGGCATTTCAACCCTTCAAACTGGCAGTAACATAAAACAGAGTGACAGGACCACCTCACTCATGCATAGAGTCTCTAATAGTTAAATTCTCCCTGTTCGTCTTCCCATCTCGGTTCCAAAGCATCCACACATCTTGCTATTCTCTGGTCTACACGCAGATAAATGGTGCTGTCAAAAATATATAGTCTGGCCTGACAGAAAATGGCCTAGCTCAGCTAAGCAACTGTCCCAAGACTTTACACAGTCAATCCTGACAGAATGATGGACTGAAAGAAAGCAGGCGAGAGTATCAGGCAGAGTTTGGGTACGGGTTTGCGCTGATAGAGTTTGTACGCCACATACACGAAACCAACCGTAAAAGCCAGAACACCCACACATGGAGTGCATTGATGGTGCACTAAATCACTAAAGCAGACCCACATTTCACACCCCCTTCATTCCACATTGTTAAATTACACAAGTCTGCTGTAAAAAATGTACTGGACTGAACATGTGAAATACCAAGGATGTCAGAGTTAATTCATCAAATGAACTTCATTAAATCTGTATTAATGTTCATTTCTTTTCATGCCAGATGACTTAACAGATATCGTATTTCTGAATCCAGCACAGATGCGACATCAACCAAAAGTGAACTTATTTGCACTCTTTGCATGACTTAAAGGGATAGTTCATCCAAAAATTTAATTTCTGTCATCGTTTACTCACCCCCAGACGGTTTCAAAGCTGTATACATTCTTTGCTCTGATAAACACAGAGAAAGATATTGGGAAGAATGCCAGTAAACAAACAGATCTACCCCCCCCACCATTGACTGGCATAGTAGGGGAAATAGATAATATGGTAGTCAATGGGGGGTGAGATACGTTTAGTTACTGACATTCTTTGAAATACATTTCTTTGTGTTATGCAGAACAAAGAAATGTATACAGGTTCCAAGGGTCAGTAAATTATGAGAGAATTTTCATTTCTGGGTGAAGTGTCACTTTAATTACTGTCAAAGCTCAAGAAATATTAAATGGCATTTGAAAAGTCAATAAGTGTTACTACAAAATATCAAACACTTTGCTTATAAATATTGACACCCCAGTGAGTATTTCAACTTAAAATATTCTTCTCTTATACCTGCAAAACAGTCTACAGTTACAATTATTTCAAGCACCAATTCTTAAAAGCTGATAGCTGCAGCTTTTCAGATAAGCAGAAGGAAGGCCCTGCATCTCTCTTCAGCAAATATTGATTCTTTAAATGCATCCAGACCAGATTGTAATGATTCAAGTGCAGCAGCAGCTAGCTGGCCTAAACTAAATCCTGCGCATCACAACAAGCTGGTCTCTCATAAAATGAATTGATTATATTCCTGAGACAAAACACCATGTCTCGAGTCACGACAAGGATGATTCAGAAGAGTCCCTAGAAATCCTCAAAGCGAAAAGAGCAAGCTGTCTCTGCACCTAATCGTCTCTTCAAACATGACCTTTTCAGCATCAGACTTCCAGTGGTTGCATGTTATTGTGACACCAAATCTTACAAACGTGATGACTCAATGTGTTTTCAAAAAATAACGATAATGAAAATAGTTGTCAACGAATTACATTATCGATTAGTTTGTCAGTGATGGCACTGGCGAGCTCCACAGTTATACATCAAGCGCGTCATCTTCCATTTTAAAATGACCGTTTCAGTCGTGCCTCCTTGCAGCACGGGCTGCGCAGTTTTAAAGTCAGATGTGTCTCTCCATGCATGTGTCTCTCCGTGTAGCGCGAGTTGCGCAGTTTTAATGTGAAACGTGTCTCTCCTTGCATGCGTCTTTCTGTTCAGCGCGATGTGCCCAGTTTTAAAGTCAAACATTTCTCTCCTTGCATATGTCTCTCACTGCAGCGTGAGGTGCGCAGTTTTAAAGTCAAACTACATGTGAATGACAAATATCTCACTTTTCACAGCACAAAAAAAATATTTCCTTCCCCCTCCCTCCCAAGTTTGGGAAAGACTATTGCGGGCTGCTTCTAATATGAAACACCTGAATTAACTCATCCTTGGTGTGTTTGTTAGGGAGACATCCACATCATTTTGGGAGAAGATATACTTTTTTCCATCTCTGATTTAGTTATTATAAGCAAAAGATCTAATTCAACTTTTTATCCACTTAACCGATTAATCGAAAAAAGTATCGTCCAACTTATCCATTAGCAAATTTATCGTAAGTTACAGACTTAATTGAAAGTGACAATTAAACTAACATTTATACAAAGCTATGGTCCAACCGGCGTTTCAGCTGCCATTTTATTTTTTCTAGCTTGATCTTGCTTGACCAATCACCTTCCTAGTATGTTATAATGGAAACGACAGGGGCATTTTCAAGCTCAAACTGCGCAACGTTTTGCTACGGTTTCCGGGTTGAACGACATGTTTCCTGGAAACGGTTCTCAACGGTGTGCAACAGGGTTTGAGATACGTTTTCTCTTGTATGGTGGGTGTGTCAAGAATGTCAGCCCAATCAGCATTAACATCTATATAACCCACGAGGTATTAAAGAGACAGCTGGCACAATGGGTCCAAGTAAAGTCGTTCAAATGTGTCTGTTCCAGCTCGGTATATGCAACAATTGAACATATTAGATTTATTTTGCAGTATTCAACACGGATTTATACCAATTTCATCAGGCTCCGAATTTTTTTCAAAAAGAACACAAAGAATGGCCATCTCAGCTGCCATAGTTCAACTCTTGCGTCATCACAACAGGGTGTTCAATCGCACCATCGTTTCCGTTTAAAAAACGTTTCGCAACGTTTTGTCGGGCATTGGTAAGCTGTGAAAAAGATGCTTTGTCGTAGGACGCCTTTTTCAGAAAAGTTGAACTTTTATCAACGTCAAAATGACTTTCTGAGCAGTAGAAAAATGCGCGGGCGTTAAAAAAATGCGCTTTCTCTGTAGAATTTCAATGTAAAACAGACGCTTGCAGTTATTAAAAATAATAATATATGAATACATCCTAAGTTCTCTGAGACGAAACAATAGGGAAAATATTGTCTCGACAATATATTTTTCTAGAAAAAAATCGAATTTTCAGTTAAGATTGACAACAAATGACTTGCATAATGAATTGCAACCATGTCCGACCCCTCCAGTAAAAGCATACAGGGTGCAACAGAAAAGGGCATCCGCGCATCACCTCAATGCAGGTTTTGAGTGCGTGTGGGCATCTGACCTTGCTGCTGTACCAACCACGCAGCTCTGCCCGAGTAGATCTCCATAGTATATATAATGTTTAAACGAAGTAGCCTACATTTACAACTAACGCAACTGTTCATGCAATACGCAAAATACGCCAATATGTACTATCCCCATGAAAAAACAATACTGCAGGTGTACATCGGGCTGAATGAGAAACCGCAATCTGAATCACTTACTCGCTGATTCTTTGTGTTGTTCATGTTTGAAGAGTCGCTCGAAGATCCGAGGAAAAGCGAACTCCGAAATCAGCGAGCGGTTACGCAATCCTATAAACAGTCTGTTCACAGCAGCCCTGGCACATTCTCCGCGCTATAAAATACCCATTCGTTAGCGTTTGACGGGAGGGACGTTTGTTCTGTCACGATGGTAGCCTGCAGGAAATGCTTGCCCGAGACTGGCGGTGTTTGACGCGGTCATCTGGCCGAGCTCATCTTCCAGCTGTCATCTCTCTAGCCGCACGGACACTGGCTCTCTCTCCCCTGAGGGGGTCAAACGTGCTGCGGTGAGAGCCAACCAGTGTGGCTGGAGAGGGGGCGGCGATGCTGACTTATCTCGGTTTTTATAGCAGTCCAGCAACGATCCATGCGCCTGTGGGCAATTTTATAATAAAGTCGCAATTTTACCAGAGATCTGGCACATCAGCGCAGTGCACATCAGCACCTCCGCTCAATGCGTAAAACCAATTAATTCTTTATAAAGTAACGAAAGTCCAAAGGGAAAATGTTGCCAACGTGCCAGGATTAAAACGTATGAATTCAAGGTGAGATTAAAGCAACAAAAAAACTTTAAAATACTTTAGTCACTACTGTTTCTCTACCAGTTCCACTGGTTTCAATGCTGGTTTTAATATAGTACATTTTAATAAATGATGCAGAGGTGTAAATCATTTCAAAGCATTTTCTAAGTACCTAGCAATGTATGAATATGGTTGGTACATTGCAAAGAACCAGCATTTTGGCATTGCTGTACAATTGCACCACTACCGGTAACTGCTATGTAACAGTTGATGCAATTTTAGTGTACAATGGCATATAAGGTTATACGGTTTTACATTGGTTAAAGAACTTGGAGATAAAAACATGGTAAACTGGCATGGTGAAAGGCAACACAATGTCCCATCATGAAAAAGTTCAACGTAACTTCTCTTAAAGGGAAAGTTCACCCAAACATTTAAATTCTATCATTTACACATCCTCTGGTTGTTCCAAACCTGTATGAATTCCTTTTTCGGATTAAAACATAAAATATATTTTTAGAAGAATGCGAGTAACCAAACAGATCTCATCCCGCATTTACTGCCATAGAAGTGAAAATAAATAATATGTGAGTTAATAGGGGACGAGATCTATTTGGTTACTTAAATTCTTTCAAAAACCTTCCTTTGTGTTTAGCAGATCAAATAACTGAATACAGGTTTGTAACAACATGAGGTTTTTTGTTGAGTGAAATATCCCTTTAAAGGCATTTATTGTTTATTAGATGCTCTCAAAACAGTAAACAACCCTGCACAAATCACAATGTCACAGCAGGCCATGATTTTATAACCTGTTATAACACGGACAAAAACATTTAGCCAATTCTGTCTCGTCGTCACACAATCCCACATTAGCTGAAGCACACGGTGTGTGCTCCGGACAGACTGAAGCCAGGATTCATTAAACAACTTCAATCAGATGGCTAGTCCAGAGAGCACAGCAGGTATTGCTCACCACGAGCCAGCAAAATTAAAATCAATGCAAGCAGCTCTTTTATGGTACACAGGAGTGAACCTTATATTGTCATAAAGGAAAAAAACTCCTTTTGTTCATTATTGGCATGATTAAGTAAAATATAATTGTTAAGCAAGGTAAAGAATAATGAAACAAAACCATCATTCAAACAGGAGATAGATTTGAAATTTAATGTCCAAAGAAAAACTTCAATAGTTTCTCTTTCCCTCTATCATTGTACCACTAAACTAACAACTAGGCCTACATCATAAAAAATGTAAAAAATTAGTAAAAGATGATTCATTTTTAATGACAGTGAAATAAAGTTTCTGATAGGGTGCTTTAAATGAGAAATGGAAGAAAAAGGGAAAGATGGAAATTGAGAAAAAAGAAAAAGAGAGTTACAACAGGGAATCGTCTTTCACAAATCATTGAACCATATGAGAAACAACCAGAGATAAAAGAGAAGCTTAATAGAAAGATTTCGAGCTGACACAACCCCAGGAAATGAATTGTATGTGCCTGCAGGCTGTTACATATACCTCAACTCCCATGTAGACAAACATATCCCGCAGTTATGGAATAGTTTCATCCGAATCCAAAGATCCTCATCATGCAGTAACAAGATCTGTTCAACAACAGCTGCACTAACTGCGGCACGCAATATTATTGGTCACAGGGAGCAAGAGAATGTGTCGAGCCAGAGACAAACATCATAGAGTAAAATTAGCCTAGAACATATATGTGTGCATTAGTATTTATGAAGTGAACAAAAATAAGGAAAGACATGATGATAGAAAACCGTATTTGTGAGCATACTGTAATGATCCAGATGCCAGTAAGTACCAGAGATTGGTGCATAAGGCCAGAGGTCACATAATGGCCTGCTGGGATACAGAAATAAAACACCACAGCACATCCTACACACGACCAATTAAAAGCATCACTGTTGCTGAGATAGTTAAAAAAATATCAATTAAAACACTTCATTGGGCCAGTTGTACTACTGAAAGTATGTATATACATATCTAAAATAAACAGACAAAATGCCTTTAAATAAATCACGAAATGTTCTAACTTAGTCCATTAGAGTTCATTAGGTTAAGTTTAACGCTTTTTTAAACAACAATTAAAGGATGGCTATTTCCAATTTCTATCAATTTCTATCATTCTTACTTTCTCATAGGTGGTGGGGTCAATTTTTTCCAAGCATACAGAATCTTATTTCCTATCTGAGGCGTGTTGACCTAGTCTATGGAGTTTGTTTCCTTCCTCGCCGTACACAGCATATCCAAAACATTGCCTCTGCATCTTTCTCCTGCCAAGTTTTGACCAGTTATGTCACAGATGCATTGTGCAGTGTGTCGCTTGGCAGGTTTGTAATAATATCATTAAAGTCGGAGCGAAATGTATAGGTACCATTTCCAGGTTAAGAAAAGTTCTGCATGAGATAGGAAATGAGTTACATGTTTTCTAAGTTGACCACATACCACATCACAAGACGTTTAAAATCTTAGTGCCTCGTAGTAAATCCTATAGTGGTAATAATTTATCATAAAGTTTAGCAATATACAACCATACCAATGCTCAAAGGTCCAGTGAGTAATTATTTGGAGTATCTATAGACAGAAATGCAAATATAATATACATAACAATGTGTTCAGAGGTATATAAAGACCTTATGTAATGAAGCGTTCTGTTTTTTTTATTAGTCTTTGGTTTGATTACATTTATAAAAGACAGATACAGCTGAACGATTATTTCCGAAAACATCCAACGTGTTTGGGGGGGAGGGGGGAACTAAAGCCCGTGTGCATCCATTGCCATCAAAACACAGGCATATGGACTCAGTTTCATTTACCGCATGTGGTTCATGTCCAGCATATTTTAGCACTGGGACCGCTCCATCAATCAGTTTCAAACGATCTCCAAATCCAGCGTTATATACACCGTTTATATAATATCCATCACTGAAATGGCGTGAACAAACAAACACACCTTAACTTCTCTCACTATCGCAAGAGTAACTAGCTCGGCAGCTGACGCATGTATTTGTTTCACCTTGCCGTGGGCGTGCTTTGCTGGCAGAATTGCCCAATAAGGGATTAAGCAAAGTTGTTATGTAAAGGTTTTCATGTTAGAAAAAAAAAAATCCGAAACCCATACAGACATCGGGTGAGTGTATAGAGCACAGAAATACTACGTAATAGGTCCAACTCGTTTTTTGACTAGTTGAACATGTCAAGCATGAGAAGACATCACGTACAACATTGTTATGAAGTTAGAATGCATGAAACACAGTTGCACATCCCCTTTAATTCAACTATATATATACAACACAGTACACATCATGTCTCAGCATAAGTCAGTTTGTGGCTCTTTAAAATACATTTTTTACACTTTTTTCCTCATTACCCACAGATCTCTTGAATACATTTTATATGAAGTGAACACTGTACACACATCAGTTATAAATCACATATTTCTCTAAAAAACATCTGTGTCTTAAAAGCACTATTAAATATACTGTATAGCGCTGATTCCACAAGCTGATAATAGTGGCGTTTAATCATTGGATTTTCTAAAAGGCTTTTAGAAGTATTGATTTTTGCATTATGGCAACAGATCCACGACAACATGATGATTGAAAGCTGAAAATTGATTTTAATGAAAAAGTCTACCGGCAGTACATTCCTCAAAAGCAAAGGAATTAGATGGCGAATCAAAAATGTTATGCTAAAGCCGCTGTGTTCCGTCTATTGAAGTACAACAGGAAAACATTTGCGGATAATTACGGTTGCAACATCAGATATTTAGAAAGGGCAAGAATCGATGACAGTAGCCACTGGAAAAAACAACACCACACCGCCATTTGGATGTTACAAGAATGGGTTAATATATAGGGATGATTTCAGCTCCTTCTTAATTCAAGCCATCTCTTAGCCAATGAGGGTTCTGTATCATGCTGCTGAGGGAAACAGGATTCACCTGAAGGATTTGCTACAGCAACAAGATTACATGTATGTGTGTAGTCTTCACAAAAGCACAGCCCATTTTATCTCATTGCTTGTTGACTGAGACACATTTTAATCTTAGCAACTGATCAGATATTGTAACATTAGTAAACCAGAGTTGCTGGCCCTCTACAGAGAGATAAATCCGCTGCACTCGTCTGAATTAAAGCAGATTTAATATTAAAGAGATTTAACATCCAACTTGTATTTATAGTGACTGATACTGCTGTAATCTTTCATAGCTGACCTCTACTAAACAAAGTCTCATAACTGGACTCATGTGTGTAGTAAAGATCCTACCTAAAGCACTCTCATAAAAGCTTCCATTAAAATCTAATGGATATGATGATACCATAATGCACCCCTAAACCAAACTTGTGTCATCATCACTACATGTGCGGCACAAAAGATGCAAGCATAGCATCTCTGTATGGCTTCTATATTTCAGGCCACTTTTTAAATATTAAATCCCGGTTCCTGACCTTCACCCCTCTCCAGCTAAATCACGAACTATGAAAATGACATAACTACCTACATATTGCTACAGGTATAAACCTCTCAGATGCATCCCATATAACATATTTAAATTGAAAATTCAAGAATATTGGGGGCAACATTTTCCAGTTATAGCAAGGCAGTGTGTTATGTAGAATGAGATGCATTTTACAAAACGGTGTGTAAACAGTGCACGAGTCTCCTGATACACTGCAACTACACACCAGCACTTTTCTTTGGCCTGCATGGAGCTTGGCAGGGGCTGCTAAACAGAGTTGCAGTTAGATCGATGGAGCCGGAGGCTGACACTGCTTAACAGTGTGCATGAGATAAAATCTATTTTCTCCGGTGGAGCTATAAATCTAAAGGAAAGGTACGATGATGATGCAAGCGCAAAACATTGGCCCATTTATTTTGCAGGTATACTGACAGATGCCTGAGCACAAGATCATACAAAGGTGCCGTTCCACTGCAGGGAGGTTAAAGGAGGAGATTTGAAATGAAGGCTTTGCGCAACTCAGGGTTTTGCAATGAGGACATTAATCTCATTTCAAAGAGGAATCTAATGTGATCAATTACATGGGCTGTAGCACCACATAAACATTTTTGTTCTCATATTTGTTTGCTCTGTGGAAACACAAAATGACCTGTTGAAAAGTTCAAAGCACAGCTTTTGTGTGCTTTAGTAAAACATGATTTTGCAACTTGCCTTACACTTCCACGAGTTTTATTGTCTGATTTTTTCTGTCTGTTTATTATGTTTGTACAGCACTTTGGGCAACCTTGGGACAACAGTTCTTGGACCTCATTTACTACCATAGTAGGAAAAATTACTTTACAATTTTTGTGTTCTGCTGAACACGAAAGAAGATATTTGAAGAACATAGGACAGCTAACAGTTCTGGGGCACTTTTGACTACCATTATAATTGTTCCTACTATGGCAGTCAATGGGGTCCAAGAACTGTTCGGTTACAAGCATTCATCCAATTATCCTTCTCTGTGTTCAACCAAACAAAGAAATGTATAAATATTTGTGTAAATACTTTTATGAGTACTGCATAAAAGAATTTTCATTTTTGGGTGAACAAAAACTAACCAACCCAACCCAACTCAACCCAACCCAACTCAACTCAACTTAACTTTAACTAAACTAAACTAAACTAAACTAAACTAAACTAAACTAAACTAAACTAAACTAAACTAAACTAAACTAATAAAATAAAGCCATATTAACACTACGATCAGAATCCTGGAGTTGCACAACCCCTCAACATTAAAAAGACACTGACAGCCCTGAAAAAGAAGTGTTCTATTGTGGGCTCAAAATGAGCGATAAATCCAACACGAACATCCAGACAGGCCACACATCATCTTTAGTTCTGGCTGGAACCACAGTGCAGAAAGTACCAGAGAGATGACGGTTCCTCATTGGCGCTATCAGATAAGCTAAGCACCTCACACTTCCACAGTTATATCCCTGGAGGCCAGCCAGATGGTGCCTTTCAAACTGCGCTAGGGATGAACAAACAGCATAAAGTACATTATCTCATGCATGTTGATTGAATCCATTGTGAAGCAACAGCCCTTAACTGCAGCTCATTCTTTGGAGGATCGAGGAGCAGTGGTTTGTGAATACTGGTGCTAAAATGACCCGCACGTATCCATACGCCCTTCTGTCCAACACAAGACTCAATTCAATTACACGGACAGGCAGCCAGCATGAGGAGTCACTGTAGAAACCCATTCACTATTGCCCAGCTGAGAATATGATTTTTTTTATATCTACCAGAGCATAAACCTTTTGGCTTTGGGTGGTGGGTAATTAAATTACAGAGAGATGTTTGTCTTGAGCATGAAGAAGGTTTGTGTATTTTGGATGTCTTTCAACATGGAAAGCAGCTGACTGGTTTCCCACCCAGATCCAGTTTGTATTGATATTACAAACCAAACTATGAGACCAGAACATTAAAAAAAAATTGCCGGCATACAGAGAATTTCAAAAATAAATAAATAAAGTAAACAAATGTTGTATAGTGGTCGTTTCCTACAAAAACACTGGTGAAATCTGATTTACTCCAGTTAGTTTTTGTGGTCAGTAACAGATAGTGGCAGGGTCCGCAAAGCAACATGTGGGAGATGCTAAATGATATATTGATGTAGCTTGTCATAATGAAAAATAAAAGAATTGAATATAGAAGAATTTTTCCATGTGTGTGAAAATATACAACAATTAACTAGACCGAGACAAGGCAGAATCTTGAATACCTGAGCAGGGCAGTAAAGACTTTGCAGGTTTTAAAGTATGCAGCCAGGGTGAAAGCTTGCTGTCTCCTCTAACAAACTGCGTTCTATGTGGTGTTTTCCAAAGGAAGCTGGCTCGAGCCGAGGCATTTGGCTGGCTCCTGCACACAGAGTGTCCATTCAGCCCTGTTCCTGACTGCACCAAGGCCCGGGCCAGAGGCGAAAGCTGTTCTGAGGCGTGGGTGCCCAACTACAATGCCCTCTTTCACTACCAGTTGGTGCCCTCCTCCCGATAACCCACCCTGCCTGAGGAGCGTGGGCAAAGTGCCAGAGCCTAGCAGATACATGATGAAAAGTCATGAAAAGCAGTGACGCATGTTTCTTAGAAATACAGAATATCATCCCTGTTAAAAAAACAGCATTTGCTGGTCAGGTATGTTTTGAAACATGGTAGGTGGTTTGCGCTGGTTTAATCTGGTCCCTGGTTATGAGCTGGACCTGAGCTAGGAGCTATCTGCATAAAGTAGTGGTCAAAAGTCAACTCTCGCTCTATTTCTTGGCATAAACCAATAGAGTCTTCTGTTAGTGTTTAACACCGAATTTTAAAACCTCAAAGTCCATGACAAAACTACTTAAACAATTCACCAGCTGAACTAACGGTATGAAAGGAAACCCTTACTCTGCTATTTTACTATGGATGAATAGGTAAAGAACTGAGTAAATGGCTCTGGCATGCGCACATTGATGACCTCTAAGCTTCTGAACCCTGAAGTCACGTTGGCTCAGGCTCATCACTTGAGTTCATTTATCTCAACAAACGGCTAAACTAAGCTCAGCATTTCATGGTCATTTTTGTGAGTAATGTCTGGTAGATCATCGTGAGTAATGTCTGGCGGGTCATCCAGTGGTGTTGTGACATTTCACGACCCACATCATGTTATAAACAAGTTCTTTGGAAGGTATCTAGAGACCACACGTTTCCTGTTGTCCGCAACCGAGACAAACACGGCACCTAGCCCACTCGATTGTGGAGATCATTTGAAGCAGATTCAGGTCACGCTGGGGTTCTGGGTTAGGCGAGAGGTCTGCCCTTTCCAAAGGATTTCAACATACTCCTGGCTTGAGTTCAAAGACCCACAGGAGATTGTGGGCGGAGGCCAGAGTTATGAGGTCAATTTTACTTCCACAATAGGGTTCAATACTTAGTTTCTGTAGGAGTAGAGGATAGTTTTATGTTAAGATTTCATTAGGCAACATACCATAAAATTCCACAGGCTGCAGTGGTCACCCACAAAGACAACACTGATCGACCTGAGGGGAGGGACCCTGGTAAATATACTGCTGCGTGAGAGTATTAAATGATCCCTGTATGAACAGAGCTACTGGGCCCTTAAAAATAAGTCACAGAAATATAAGAAATGTTCAGATTGTGTAACTGGTTTGTTCCAAAGCAGAGAAGACACGGAATAGGCGAGAAACAAAGATCACATTGTTGCTCTATTATCAAAATGCCCTTAAGCACATCGGTGGGATAAACGGCAAACAATGAATCCTGCAGCATATTTTTTTGGAAACATCTTAATTTATATAGGAATTCATGATATAGGAAAAATGTAGCAACAACATTCTTCAAATCGCCTCTTTGTGTTAACAGAGGAAAGAACGTTGAACAAGAAACAACGAAGATTTGTATTTTTTGAGAAATCTAAACATCTGTATAGCAATGCAGAACAGTCTACCATGAAGTACAAGCTATATCATGCAAAACACTTCCTATCCTTTAGACTTTACGTGCATACCATCACCAGCCAAGCACTTATGGAGAAAGTGACCAAATGAACCGGCACTCTTCATGCAGAAACCCCAGAGCGAATGCAAGCAAGAACACTGAGCCTGAGGGAGCAATCACTCCTCACGCATGCATTCCCATACCTATAGCATGCTATTATTTGTGTGGTAAGGCAAGTGTGGGTTGTGTGGCTTGCAGAGATGACATTATACCAGCCTATCACTCAGATGAAGCTCAGCTATTTCCTGTTCCCATCACCCATCACAACAAACAGGCCGTGAATTTCAGCAACAAAAGGTCCTGACGACACCAGAGGGAGACAGGGGAGATTTTAGGACAGACACAGACGTCGTAAAGGAAGGACACAGAGGGGAATATTTATGCAGCAGAGCCAAGAATATGGTCACCTTCGGTTTGCAATGGACTAGTTAAAACTTGAAAGGCTGACTGCAACGGACATAAATGCAAACGGCAGTCCTCAATCAGAAAAAAACTGATTCCTGCTTGTGCAACACTGAAATGTGCACAATTTACTAAACAAAATCATTTATTTTGCCCAGACCGATTTAACTCTTCATATTAATCTTTAATGTAACACCAAATGACCCCAATGCCATTACCTCTTGGTGTCATCCAAGAATAATTAAGGTTGTAAAGTGTATATGTTTAAAACATATAGTGCAGCACTATGCATTTCAACCATAAGTAGTCAACATATAGCAAATGGGGACTGGTGGGTGGGATGGGGGAAGGGTTGTGGAGCAAGTCTGTGCTATTTTATAATGTTTTTCTTTAAAGTGTACATATGCATAGACAGATGTCCGTGAGTATCTGAGTATTTTTATCATACCCTATCATCAGAAATCATGTCTCGGGACCCCTGTTTTCATTTCCATCCATTGCTTTTAGCCTAGGGGTTTGGAATGCAATGAATGCAGCTTTGTTCTCTCAAAATATTATTGCCTCAGATTGACAATTACCGTACAGTTAATACATATATGCTGTACTGTTGCGATGAGAAACAAACGTCGAACCCCTCCAAAAAATGAATTCATGTATTTTATTACATTGAGAACTTATAATACAGACCCACTGTGTGTGTTAAGATACACTAGACTACACTGGCTCCAAACAGAACCGTGAGCATTTTATATATTCGGGGGGAAATGACAGTCATCTCTCAAGCTGAACATTATGAATTATTTTTTCTTCTCTTCTTCATGCAGCAGTAAACAAGCCTTGATCTCATTAGGAGCTCTTTCAAATTCACACTGCCAGGAAACTTATTGACTATGGAGAATTCAAATTCTGAATTCTAGGAATCCATGCAAGATGTCCTTCAGCTCAAAACAGGCGCCTGCAAGTCCTTTTATTATCTCGGGGGAATGCAGATGTAGAATTCAAATTTAGGGTCGCAGTAAAGAAAACCTAAGCAGTCCTTCTGCTTTTGGCTGTCAGGCTTCCCTGAGAAGCCAACAGCGAGGTGCGATCTCAGCATGGTCTGTGAGACGATGCTAAAGGCCAGTTTCGTCACCCATGCGAAACCCCATGCATCTCAGCGATGGGCTGAAGCGGTGTTGAAACACTGAATGTCATTCAATGAAATATTGAGCATGCATAACGCACAACAGCTGCAAGAAAACAAGAGGCAAACTCCTCTTCATCACCAAGGGAGGTAAAAAACTAAGCCATTTGATATGTACTTTGATATTTCTAGTATAGTTTGCCACGTCCCTCCCGCTGCTAACAATACATCAGAAATTTACACCACAAACCCTTACCTCCTTAGTAAATCAGGAATGAGGGGTCTCTGCTGTAGTGTTTTTCTACACTGTTCATAACCTGGGTTACGAAACAAGGCATCATCACGTTAACACTGATGATATCAAATGAGGAATTGTTTCCAAAGATAAGGCCTGCCAAGTTAAGTCTCTGCGGAGGTGTCTCTGGCAAAATAACTTCTTGTTATTTGTAGTCTTTTTCCTATTTGATTTATAAATCAAGGCACAGAACGTCAAAGTTACCAACCAGGAGCGAAGTCAAACACACATTATCATCCTATGAGACACCAGATGAGGGTGACAAGACCACTAGACGTACTATATCTCTGTATTAAGATTACTGCATTTCCGACCAAATATTAAAAAACGATAGCACAATGGATATATCTCTCACAGAGCTTAACTAAAGGTGCTTACAATTGACAAGTGTTTCATATTTCTTATAAAAGCATTTACATTTAACTCAAGTAAAGCATTGAGATAGCACATAGAGGCCATGGGTTTGATTTCCAGGGAACACACATAGTGACAAAATGTATAACTTGCACAGTAAACCTCTCCAAATGTATAAAATAATTACAGTAAATAACAATCCCCCCAACAGCGTAAAGATAAAATGCTTTACCTTTAAACTCAGGGCGATCTGACGAATGTATATCATATTTAAGTCCTCCAAAATGCGAAGTTTCTCCTCCATGTCTGCGAGTCTGTCTATGGGAATCATTCAAGAAGGATATCGGCTTCTGATTTAAAGTTCTGTCTCCTCCTCCCCTTCAAACCATTAATCAGTCCTCACAGTTAACAAACATGATTGAAGGTCTGGCGACTGCCTGGATAACCGATCCACGTCGTTTTCAAGAAATTTTCACGTGTCGGGAGTCACCGTAAAACATCCAGAAGCGGTTTGCGTCAAAGATACAAAATACAACTTAAAAGAAAAACGAAAGACAGATGATAAAATGATCCGCTCAACAGTCGCTCAAACTCTTCCAGCTGCCGCGAGCGAGCGAATTTCTCCACGTCTGCCTTCAACAACAATAGCGAATCAAGGCAGTAAATGAACGCTCTCTACAGGAAAGACGAAGACTTTTAAAACCCCCACAAATCAACTTCTCTTTAGCGCTTCAGCATAATGGGGTTTTTACATGCTGTTTCCTTCTTTGTGCCCCTCTGTGCTGATGTGAAGTGTGTCTGTGTGCTCTGGCAGACCTTCTCACAAAAGGGCATCGCAGCGCGAGCAGACTGACTGAACTGCCTGTGCACCGGGGACTTATCCCGTTCAGTTCACAACTGCCCAATAAACAAATAACTCAATATCATATGCATGACAGTGAGGCCCGGCTAGTAATGTAGCAAACATGTTTTGTGATTGAATATTTGTATTAAATTTAGCTATTATACTTTTTTTTAAATGGCTAATCTATATGCATTAAAAATTGAGATCTTTAGAAGAACGAGATATAATGTCATGTGAAGAAACAGCATGGGGATTGAGTTAAATGCCTTGAGAAACCTGTTAAGAAGTCATGATAACCAGCCTGTTATATGTAACCATACTAAAAGCCCCGAATGTGTGGCTTCATGCTGCTACAGCTGCAATACAGAAACATTAACTACAGGAAACAAAAGGTCCATCTGTCCTCGCTACTAAAAGAAGAGTGCTTTGTGTGAATTCCTCTCTTTATGAAGACCAAGACCAACTTCATGTTAATTGTTTAGTGGTGTAAACTGAGCATTTTACCTGTGATGTAAGGAAATACATTACTGGGAAGTGCACACTTTATTGCTTATAAAGATTTACTAATATATGTTTCGGGAAGTGGTCATGTGGTAGCATAATATCAATGTTTAATATACACTTAATTATTTACAACGCCGTGGTTCAATTTCAGAGTGGTCGCAGGATTCTGTTTATTTTAGCATAAGCGTCAAAATCAATCCTTTAGAAAAGAAACACTTTTTCCAGACGGATTCATGTAGAGTCAACGTTCATAAAAACATTCGTCTTTAGCACATCTCTTGGGAATGCCAGAGAAGTTGGTGAGTATTTCATGTAAAGAAAGCGGTATTTGGTGGTAGTATGGTTAATGCAGAAAATGCCAGCCAAAATACATTTACGCATTTGGCAGACGCTATTATCCAAAGACTAACATTGCAGTCACCTATATATTTATACTTAGGTATATGCAATCCCCTGGGATCGAACCCACAACATTGCGTTCTCATACCACTGAGCAACAGGAAAGCTGAAAATGTACATCTTGTTACTATAAATGTTATATAATAAATGTAACTGTAATTTTTTTTGCAAAAGTTATGCAGATAGATGCCAGTAACTTACAGTAGATTTATACTAATTTAGTTTATTGACAACAGTTTGTTCAAAGAAAAAATGAACATTAAACATTAACAAGTCTTTAGGGAAAAACTATGAAATAAAAGCCTCATGCAAAGCATTTCGCGAACCAGAAATCTTCATCAACCTTTTTTTTCTAATTTTGGTTCCCAGAATGCTTTGCATGAGTCTGTTACTTTGTATTTTTTTCTGTAAAGACAAAGACTTGTTAATGTTAAGTGTTCATTTATCTTTATACAAACTGTTGCCAGTAAATTACACACATGTAAATCTACAGTAAGTTACTGAGAAACTTCTGTCAGTAATACTGTAATTTCTACACATTTGTTTTAGAGTACATCTACAAATCTACATAATGTTGTGTAGCCCTGATGGATCCAGAGTAAAATTGTACTGTCATAACATTCAAATGAATGTTGGAGATAATTTAAGATACAGATGGGGTTCTATGCACAAAGCCATAAATCTTGTCACCCCAGGGTCTCGTTGTAACAGACAACGACACAAAATAGAAAGCACAAAAACATCATTATTTATTTTGCATAAATCTTTGGAGAAAAAGAAAAGACAGAATAAAAAATAAGGCCTCTGACAAAGTGGTATTCAGTGTTGGTGAAAAGAAAGTAGACTCAAGTGTCTTGACTCCGTGAAATTTAATCTTCCATATGTGGCCAAGAGTATTTGCATTCTTCTTGTAATATCTGTTTATGTACATATTAGGGCTGTCAAGGTTAACACGTTATCGCATGTGATCATTTTTTTAGATTATTTTCCTACCTTATTTTCCATCGATCAATTGTTCTTTCCTTCGATAAAATAACCTGTCCACAGACACCTCAAAAACAGCTAAACAAACGAAAAAGTGCTTACACCTAGGGCTCCAAAAAAATATTTTAATTTCTTATAAACAATTAACAGTTTTACATTAGTGCACTATTGAATTAAACTTCATTTTATCTAACATATAACAACTTTAAAAAGTGCACTGTCCTATAGTACTGATTCTCACAAACAAAATACTTTATAGGTGTCTTCTGACTTTGCATTAGATATGTTCGACTTGTTGAAATGATGCAGACCGATTGGCCGATGTAACTAACTTACTAGCTTTGTAGTTTAATTCGTACACGGTCAAGACAGTTACATACCGATGTGGTGCCGAAAAATGGCTCCTGCCAAATAATGACTTTCCATTCCCCATTAATTTTAGGTGTTAGGATTAGGTGGGGGGGATTCAAATTATCTGATCCCCCAGCAATTTCACTGAGGGGAGTCGTCAAGGGCGTAGATTTGGTTTGAACATTGGGGGGGTTGAACGTCCCAGATAGCACACGAACATCACGGAGACGTCTATTTGATGTGTGTGTTTACATCTTGAAGACGTATTTTTTAGAGTGTTTGCTCATCTGCAATACGTCTATAGGACGTTTCCTGTTAGAAGCTGTCTTTAAGATGTAATGATTTAGAATGTATGTTAAACTGACATCTTATAGATGTCTATCAGATGTTAGTAAACAGCAGATGCTTTCCAGATGAAGTGATCTTTAACAGACATCTTGCAGACGTATGTGCTATCTGGGGTTGTATGCTGCCTGTTATTTTATTTTTATTTTTTAATGTGTATTGTTATTGGAAAATTTGACTTTTCTACCCTGCTGCTATATTTACCTCAAATCTGTTAAAAAAAACTTGTTAAGAGATTATACACCTCATAACGTTATGAAATTCGTGTATAATCCTCATTCATAAAATTCTAACATAGAAGAGATATAAAAAGAAAGAAATGAAGTATTGAAAGCGCCAGTAGGCGGCAGCGTTTTAATCACTGTTTTAATGAGTGAGCTACTTAAATTATTCATTCATCCAATTCGTTCGAAAGTCAGATTATTTTAGGAAGAAAACAAAAATCAATGTGAATACTTTTGTCATTGATAATTACAGAAACTATTGAAAAATGAACTAACAAAACAGATGGCTGCTTTGGAAACTTGTTATACTGATAGTTATAGCTAAATACATTGCAATGGATTAGCTAGCTAACATATATCGTGTGTACTTAGCTATTATTACACAATATTCTCATACCTCATTCTCAGTACATGCTTTATTTTGTTTGGCATCCCTCTCGGACCAGCAGTTAAATATAGTCCGCTGTGCAGCGCTTCTCTTCATTTTGCGCGTACGTTAAATTACCCGCGTGCTCTCCCATTCAAACACCACTCGCGTTGTTTTGGTGAAAGTGCGAATCTTTGGTTGGACGTTACCAATCGGTTCAATGGAGGGGGAGTATTTTTTGTCTAATTTATTATGACAAACTCATTTGATTAGGAACAAAATTATCATCACAAAAAAAAGTAATTCTACTTATTTTTCATTTGATCTACTGTGATTTTCATGTTGAAATATTGGAGGGGTTGTAACTGATGGATTTGAATATTGGGGGGGTTACCTCCCCCCCATCCCCCCCACAAACTACGCCCCTGGGAGTCGTAATCTGGCGGGGATTCCAAATTCGGCACAACACCGGTGTTGTATGCATCATGTACTCCCCGTCAGATTATGACTCCCCTGTTTTCCCCTAAGAAGGTTGAGGTTAGGTGTGGGGGCGGCCTTTAGAGATAGGGACTAATCACAAAGCATCATCCTAAGTGAATGAACCAATCAGAAGTAGGGGAGTCAAAATCACAAGTCGAAATTCGGTACATAACTTGAAACTCCTCTGTCAACCTTAAGATCTGTATGTATAGAAGATTGCTCACACGGATATGAGGATTTAAACACAGGCCATACTGACGTGTCACAGTTTGCTTCCATCTGCTCACCGGTTACTTTGCTGCATGGTGATTTAAAAACTTTTTACAAGTGATTATAGCGAGTGATCGCATAGCTGTGGGTACATCTTTGCCGTCTCTGTAACGTTATGTTATGTTATCGTTTTTTGATAAAATAACATAACGTTGAAATGTGAAATGAATTTTCGTTTGGACCAGATTTTGTTCAAATACATCGTATTGAATTATGCATGGATCATATCGTTTCTGTAAAACAATGATAACGATTCATTATGTACTTTATGTCTTTAAGAATTAAACAACATAGTTTGCTGCACATCACTGTGCCTGTATTTGGGTGCTTTAGTTGCAAAACTTATATGTAAGAAACGTTGTCAGATCATGATGATCATTTGTTAACTGACAGAAGTTATGATGAATGATTTATATATTTTGTGCTGAGCCTGAGGGTCCGTGTAATGAATTCATCCCAGCCGGTCGGGATGAAAGACTTGATTCGTCACACGAGGGCAAGTGACATCATTACGTAAGGGCGTAAAAGAATCGGTTAACCGGTTAATTGAATTGAGCTGTCACATAAGCTTATGCCAGAAACCATATTTTGTCTAGTATTTTCGCAAGCACAGAATTCAACAAGTTAAATAAAGTCTTAAATTAATGCAAAGATTAGTTAAAATAGGAAGCGCATTAAACCTGCTCAGAGCGACAGCTCTTAAAGGGGCAGCGTTCTGAAACGTGCTGCTGTGACTCCCGTGACTAATGTTAATCAAAGAACAAAAGAAAAGAAGACATCAATGTGATTTTATACTTTTAATGAGGATTCTTCTTTATTTCATGTATTTAGCCGTAAAGACTGTTAAGTGTTTGAGATCTTTATTTATTTTCTGTATATTTCCTACCTGTTGTTAGACAGTGTGAATTGCTTGGAATGTAAAAGTATATTTAACAACATAAATGCTGTGTGTGATCGATTGACAGCACTAAAAAAAACACGTTAAACAGAATTAATAGTAGTATTTTTAATTACACTACGGGTGCGATGAATCACAGTTAATGACACGAAAAGGATATAATTAATCGCTATTAAAATCTTTAATCTTTTCACAGGCCAACAACATATACATAACATGATTTGTGACAAGTTGATAAGCTCATAAAATCACATAAAAACAGCGGTCTACATAGTCTGCATACATAAATGGATGGGTTGGCACATCCATAGATAACGTGCCATACAGTCTCAAATGTTCAGGTACCAGCTTCAGAGTCCAAACTCAAACTTAAAAGAACAATAACCCTTTTACAGGCTTTTGTTCATTACCGGATGTACCAAAGCATTAGGGGACATTTCCCGGTCCCAATCAAGAATAGAAGAACAGCATGGTTTCTTGTTTGGGTCGCTGGGGTGATAAAGCTGTGAGTGCTTAGGTGGTAAGAAGAAGGAATTCGACTGGGTGGAGTAAGGAAATGCCATACTGAAGTTACCACAACACTTCAGGTTTGCTGTGCACTTAAATCTAGTGAAAGGAAGTATTTTGACAGGAGAAAGAGACTGTTTTCCAAGTCTGCGGAGCATAATTTATATTTTGGTTGTATGGGTTCATTTGCTGTAATGCTTTTCTAAGCTCTGTGGCTCAGTGATTGAATGGTTTGGTGAATTTAAGATTAGAGTTAAGAGTTTTGAAATCCCATAAAAGATACATAAATAAAGCAGACAGAATCTGCGGACAGAATTGGAGCTCTATCGATTTCTGAAAAAATGAAACATCCGTACACTATTTTTATGCTCTCAGCTACCAATACGAATCTATTATTAGCATTACTTAACACATTGTTTAATGTTCAAATATTCTGCATTCAGTTATAGTGTAGTTTCTGAAAATAAGTTTCACATTCAAGCCTTCCTAATAGGCGAATAAAAAGTAAATTTTACGTATTTAACATTATAATGGCAGGCGTTTATAATTATTTTGGGTTGAAGTTCAGTCTAAACACATCTGTGAAACAAACAGACAGAGGGAAGGGCAAGACTCTGAAGAGCCGCAAACCACTACAAAGAGCTACCCAACCCCATCTGTGAATGCAGGCCACAAGAAACAGAAAGAAGAGGCTCATGAACTTCAAACACATACACAAAAAAGTTAGTTTTGGAGATTGATATAATTTAATATTGTGAAACTAATATAAAAATAAACACCAAAAGTCACATAAATCATACACTCGGTTTGTCAGAGATGGAATTCTCTCTGTGTATTGACAACATTTAGCTGTGTCTGTTCGCAACATATTAAGGCTTTCATAAATTTGCTTATCTTAAAAACTCTTGTAAAGAGAAACTACAAAACATGCTGATATCACTGCTTGATTGTCACGGCATCTTGGCTGCTGATTTTCTCCAAAAAGAGGCATGGGAATTTCTTTCTGAGTGTTTGTCCGAGGTTTAGGTCCTTTGGGATCTCAGAACTTCCTGTCTGCAGTCAGACTTAAACCAGTGTCACCGTGCAAACATGCTCCAAAAGTCCGCGAACAGTGAGCTTCCCTCGGCTCACAACTTCCCAGCGTGACTGTTCAAGTCAGCTGCTGCCCGTGTGATCTGGCCCCCATCCCAAGAGCTTTCCATTGCCTACAAATCAATTCTCTCTATCAATCACACACAAGTACAAACATAACATACACCTTGTAATCCACCTACATAGCTTAATGATTATGTTTCACAATTATGAAATGAACTACACTCAATTTAAACACTGTTAATGAGAAATTGATGATTATTGAAAGCTTTTCAATGGGGTGCATTAATGTGAACGGAAGAAGCTCATGCACTGCTCTTTATCACCTATTAATAATATGATTGAATCACAGCATGACATGGAGTTGTTACAGATTCAATGTGTTCGTGCGTAGACCTAGGAAGTCATTGAATTTACACTTTACTGATGGGATTGTTTGGGATAATGTCTCCCTCTCATGGACAATTCTAACTGGAGCAATTGCACATTCTTCTGAATATTCAATGCAAACCAGGAATGACTTAATGTCTTGGTTTTGTCTGATTCATGAGCTAACCATAGCACACAGCAATAAATACAAATTTGTTAGGGAAAAATGTGTGAAATAAAGCTGTGAGGCCAGGCCAGAAGCTGGAGCAACTTTTATGTTTTTATTTAGTAAGGATTTTTCCAATAAGGGAAAAAACAGCTGTCCAAGAAAACCACAGACGCGTGCTGAATCACATTTGAAAACATCACACTAAGTCATGTCTGAGTTTGAGAGCTCTGAGATTGAAGCGTCTAGGAGACTTTTGTTAGGCTGTATGATACATATTTTAAGCCTATAAGTCTAAAAGTTATGTGTTAATAGAATTAATAGAAACTCATATTTATGTCTGAAAAGTATCAAGGAATTTCATCAAAGATGATTTGAATTATTTAGAGACTAGGAGGTACTTATTAACCCCGTTCAATTCATTTGGATTACTAACATGATACCTGTTTGTGCTTTTAGGGCATCAACATGTAAGAGTCCATATAAGAACATAAACCGAAGGCAAGAAAGGAAGTCATCCACCTGAGCATTCATGAGGGTGAGTGGGGAATTCACGTTTTTTGGATGAGCTATTCTTTTAACCATCAAGCCCAAGACGGCTATTACCAGATTAATGGTCCAGTCAGGTCCCTCTTAAAAAGACTGACAAATCCAACATGAGTCAACTCGACATTAAATAGAGTCACACTGATTTCTCACGTTTAACACTGTACATTGCGAAACTCAGACCCCTTGGACAAAAAAAAATACTCCCATATTTGGGATTGGGCAAAACCATGTTGCGTAGACTAAATCCAAGAAATGAGTAATCTTTCCATTGAATAGTTAGGAGAGAGAGAACTGGACTTACAACGTGATGCAATCACACTCACTGACACACACCTTTATCACCTTATTATCAGGGTAAATTTAGTTCCTTTTAAAGAGGACTTGTTAGCTCACGAGAGGGATTTCTAAAATTGTGACAGAAAGTGTGTTAATGGCACAGATAAAAATATTCTGAATGTGACAAGGGAACTGGAGAAACTCTCTCACTCTGAGAAGTATTTTAAAATATTTCATTTATCTACACAAATTGCTTTTTTAGGAGTCAAGGTGTACATGTTTTAAACAGTCCACCAGGAAACATGCCAGCAGACCGTTGCTACATTTATTCATTTAGCACTACAAATTTATCCCATGCAACTCACTACTACGCAATTTACTCATTTGCTCCACTGTGTCATCCTCACAGACATTTTACAGGGTCTTACGCAGCGGCGATTCTCTTCAATAAAGGCTGTAACGCATAAAACACATTCAACCACACAAAGAGTTAGTTAAGGTCGACCTCTTGAAATCACAGGCAGATTACCTACAGTAAGAGGGTCAACGAAAACAAACAGCGTTACAAAACGCAGACATTTCAATCTTGTCACTGGGGAATAAAAATAACCTGGCTTAGAGGAGGAGATGCTATTAAAGCTTAACAGATCAGGGGGGGATATGAGGATTAATGCTATATTTAGAAACCAAAAGCATTGTTGGGGAACTGCAAAAGTTCATTCGTGTCATGTGTCTGAGGTGAACTCAGCACGTTAGCACATTATTAACAAATGCCCCATGTCAATATAAGCGTTTTATATAGCATGGGTTTCTATAAAACAGTGTATGGAAGTAGTCATTCACAAACACTGTTACAGCTCCAGGTATGTAATGGTTTGGAGGATGTTCAGCGATGACGTACAGTGCCTGTGTGAGACAGCTGTGTGGCCGTCATCACTCAGTCATTTGTGTGTGAACAATGCTTTGCTCTTAGCACACAGTGAGGCCGAGTCTCATAGATGAATAGAAAGTCTAGTGAATGAGGCAAAACTTTAGATGCCATCAAGTCCACTGGGTAAAACTCAATGACTATGGAGACTTTGAACTGTTTACAGTTTCGCTGTTTACGCTACATTTAGATTCAAACATAAATGTAATTGCACTACAATCTAACTGTGAGAACATTTAGAATAAACGAATCAACAACGACAAAAACACTGACAGTGTTGGGAGGTGACTGACTAAAAGCTGCAACAGCAAATCTATATTTTTAGAGGCGTGACAGTACTTCAGCTATTTTTAAAATGCTTTTCCAGTAACAAGTACCAGTGTAGCAAGGCAGAATTCTTCATTGCTGTATTTTTCATCACGTTTTATTGCGCCTGCAGTTTTAAAGCTGAGTGAGCTGGGGCAATAAACAAACACACACGGTCCTTTCTCATACTGCTCACTAAGAAGACTGATCCAGCTACAGTTCATTTTAACACATGTTTAAGTCCAAATATCTTTTCAGAGTCATACAAAATACTTTCCTCCAAATATTCGATATGCAGTTAGCTTTCCTTCAACACTAACTTAAGTATATGGCAAGCAAGGTAGCTTATTCAACACGACGCACAAATATAAAATGTTTAGGTAATGTTGCTTGGGGTAATATTCTGCTTTTTGAAAACTAAATAAACACAAGTTCGCGTCTATTCAGAGCAGGATTGGGCTAGGGCACGTCATTGTGTAAGACAGTGCATTACTCACTTCCTGTTTCCAGACAGACACAGGTATGATGGATCCCTTAAAATGACACTGACGGAAGGTACATGATGATGACAAAACTCATCCCTCTTGTCTGGAAGATGTTCCCTCAAGCTAAAAGACAAACAGTAATTATTCTCGAAACAGCAAAGTTAAATATTCTGGAATGCCGTAGTAATTTAGATAATGAAACCATGCCTTTAAGGGGAGAACATAAACCCGTCTATTTATAGTATAGGAAAAACAGTTAACTCCAGGAACGCAGTCCGATCTATTCTCATGAGAAGCTTTGTTTTTGATTTGCTGCTCAGGGGACAGTATGATGTAACATGTCGGAGAGATTTTACCATTAGACATAAAACACATTCAACTATCAGTGTGTGTGCTATGGATGAGAGTATAGACCACTTCGGAAGATGTAAACAACGCTAGTCCAAAGGAGCTGTTTCAGTTTTTTAACACTGCACAAACATTTGAACCGAATACAACCAACAGTACATTCATAACCAGATCAAAATGTTATTAACAATTAACAAATGAATTACCTTTAAGATTGAATTATACATGTACAAATAACCCCACTCCTAATGACATGAAAGCAAATTGTACTAAAACGTATGAATTGAAAAGAATTAGCCACCTTGTAAAATAAATTACTAATTGCCATAAGATTGTGTTGGCATGAAGACTTGGGGAAAGACATATAGAACACATAGAAAATTACAGGCTAGATAAATAACACTCAATTTGGCAACTGTACACAAATTAAAGATCCTGTTTGTTAGAAAGTGCATGTGAATTAGATGGGAGCACATTTTTGTTTTTCATCATGACTCCAAGCTATATGATGACATCATTATTTAATGTGAATTTGACATTGTGGGGACTTAAATGAATTGGAAAGGTGGTGAACCTGTATGCCTGTTACCTACATGAACAACAGCTGTCAGGGTGTGCACCAAGATGGCCACCAAGTCTATTGACCATTAAAGGGACAACTTTGATTTATGTTATGCCGTTTGGCATTTTTAGGGATTTTATATTACTGTATGTATGAGTTTTAACAAGTCATTGTCCCCATTATAAGGCAATGTTCACTGCAAACCTTTATATATTGTGAAATGCTATATGAAAAATTATTCGGCTAAACACACCACACAAACAGATAAAAAAACACAAAAGAAACTGTACATCCAACTTGCATCAGTAGTAACCTTAAAAAAGAGCTCACGTGTTCAGTGGTTCTTGTTTATGTAAGAATAATGTTCATGTCAGCTCTGCACAGATCAGATAAGATAAGAGTGGACATCTTGATGTCCTCGAGCTCGAGAGTCTAGTCCTAAAACTGTTTGACATCCTGCTGTTGTGAACATCTGAGCTATTCATTCATGGAAGGAAACATGGGAATATTGAAGAATGTTATCAGCAAAGTCAATGTCACCAAAACTACTGTCACAACCAGCGACTGCAACAAAATCCTGTCCTCTCTTTATATGTAACAAAAATAAAAACATTCCTGACACCTATTATATCCTTGTTTTGCAAACTACCCAAATTCCTGCTACTCATAAGCATCAAGCTATTCATCACAGCTCAATAATCCAAACAGAATATAGAAATACAAAATATAGTGCAGATTAAGAACATCATAAAAAGTTTCACAGTTCTGATTTCTTAACTAGAGTAGATTCTATTGACATAGATTTTCCCATAACGCCCCCTCGCCGCTAATATCCTGTGCACTGCACAATCACTGGATGTTGTTCCCATTACTAGAAGTTTTTGCCAAAATGCTTCTTTGATTCTGAATTTTGTTTAAACAATACAAAGCACAACACACACACAAAGATTTAAAAAAATCCTCCTGAAATGCTTTTGCTATTGAAACTCAAACATCCTCTCACTTTTACATACACAATTCATACACTCTCAACACACATCTCTCCGGCGCACATAGTTCAAGAGTGCTTGGCATACTAAAAGGAGTGAGGCTTCTGTTACATCAGCGAGCGGATGATTATCCTCCTCCCTTGTTCCTTTAAACAGGGCAATCTGCCAGGGACCAGGAGAACTTTTGGGCCTCATTGGTGACAGATTCCCAATTGTTCTCTACAGGGCCGGGAGGTTCTTCTAATATGGTGAAGAGGAATTTCTCCAAGAATTCACACCTTTCAAACTTATGAAAGGTTCTAACCTATATGTTCTTTTGAATTTCTTAGATATTTAAAGAAATATATATATATATATATACAGTATACATGTATATGATATATATTAACATTTTTAATATGACAACTGGTTTGTCTATAAGGACGTTTCAGAGGCCCTGTATATGGACAAGCGCTTAAAGTAAATACACAGGAGAGCCTGTCAATGGAGAAAACAGAGCCATAAAAATACCAAAATCATCTGGAAAAAACAGTAACTTTGACTGTGAAAAACAACCAAACTTTGTCTCATGGTGGAAACGTACAAAATGCATGTCCAAAATAAATGGGAACCTTGCTCCAGGATATTTTTACATTCATTATGAGCCGCTTTGGAGAACAATTCGGTACTGAGTGTTTTCTGCAGGATTTTGATAGGAAAGGAGCAGGCAGTGTGGGTAGAAGGGTGTGTCTGGTGTGGTGGTGTGTAACCTACATCACTTTTAACTTCCTTCAGGAAAATCTATATGTGGCAGAATCTCTCATCAGGCGAGCAGTGCTGTTTCGAGGGCCATGTTTTAAAAAGCATAAAAAGGAAACCAAAAGAATGTACGCAAACTAGCCACTTGTAAAAATGATCATAGTTCCAGTGTCATTTTGAGGATATGAGTCGAGAAACTATGTTACTCAGCATAAGACAGTGGCACACTACAGATGACAGTGTGATTTAGACAACAACTGGGTTCATAGAGCAAAAGTAAAAAAAATGAGTTAAAAAGCTTGCTATACTTCAATTGATAAACAACTATATCTCAAGAACTTTAAAGTAGCAAGTTTGTCTTTTTTCTAATCGTTCTTTTCAGGTACCAAGCAGACTAGGCATTAAACAAACACAAAATCCACTGGCATCACTCAAGGTCTGTAAGAGCGAGCCAATTTTCCCTTCACGTATTTAATCCCACTTTACTGATCCTCCAGCCATCTTCTTTCTCTTCACCCCTCAGCCTAATTGCTTCATTCACCTGAGCCGTATTCAGTCACGCTCAGTTGCAGTCCCAATACTGGAAACTGGGGCACAATTTGTAGACAATGGTTAGAGTTAAAAATCTCTGATATCCCTACAGCAATCATGGTAAAGATATCAAACAGCAGACTTTATCACATTCAATTGGGAGGTAATAAGTCAGTGGGGACCTGGGAGACTTAAAGGCTTTTTACCAAAGCAAACAATAACCTTAGTGAAATCCTATGCATTTTAAATGAGATACTGACTTTGACATGTGTAATTATTAGAGTGTTACCTGAGTGGCATTGAAAAGGATTGGAGGGCAAGTCCATTCAGTAAAGACATTCATTTGCAAGACATGCAAAATCCCATTCCAGCTGTTCAAACAACAACAAGCAGAACCTCCACAGACTTTAACTTTAAAGAAGGTAAGAGAACCATTTTAACCCACCACTCTTCACTATTTATCAGCTTTAGATTCTGAAACTGATGGTAGTTGGGCAATACTAATAAACTGGACAACAACTTAAATATGCACAGAGATAGGACTATAAACAACCAATGATCCTCCTGTGACACACTTACTACAAGCCAGGACAAGATCTAGTGAGCTCCTAGATTAAGATCTCTAAACTATTGTTCATGTTAATAAAATAATATAAGATACTATTTGACATAAAAGTCGACAAATAAATCGTACATTCGTCCTATGGTGTGACAGCAAACTTAAGAAAACACCTGTTCATTTTACATTGTTTCATATTATAAGAGAGATTAAGAGAGATTTATTATCATGTTTAGTTTTGTGTCTTAATTTGCATGTAATTAGTCCTTCAACTACCCAAATACTACGAAATGAAAACATTCCCATAGTCAGCAAGCCACACGCTAAAGTAAAGACGTGTCCCAACCAAAACATTCGGTTCAGGCACGGCTGCCCTGAACTGCAACTGGGACACTTCAGCATCCAACAGCCACACTCCGAAAGAGCCTTCTTGCTTCTTTCCATCTTACCAACACAGCGAGCTACGTATAAAAATAATGAGGGGTTAGACAGAGTTCTCTTATAACTCAACCCACTCTTGGATAATGATATACAGATGTTATACAGCCTTTCCTCTTTAACAAAAGGCAAAGGATTAACGCAATATGCTAGATAAAAATGTGGATATAAATTAAACAATTATTTTTTAGAATAATATGCCTGTAGACGCAGCAGAATTAGTGGAATGTAGAACCACTAGAGCCATAGTCAACATAATCAATCTTTATTTTCCTTGCTGATACGTGTTTATAGATTGATTGTTTTCCTGTTGAATTCACCTTAGTCTTCGGCGCTTCCTCTTTATTGTGGTCTTGCAAACATTTTGTATATATAGTCAAGCTGAGAGTCAATAGCCTACTAAATCTTCAGTATATCATCAACATCAAATTGACTGTAACAGCCAAAAATAATGCAATACTACAAAAACGATGATGGTTTCCATGACAAATACAGTACCATTATAACTATTACAAACGTATTGTGTGTTGTGGACCTGTTCCACATTTTATGTTGTTCTATTGATTCCCGTTTGCCAGGTAAAAACACATAACCAGTTTCCAATAAAACACAATAAATCCCACTTATGACCATTGAATCCACCAGAAGTTGTCCAGGCGAATGGCTCACATTTACATTTTGGCATTTGGCAGACGCTTATATCCAAAGCGACTTACATTGCTTTATCCTATACATTTTTTCACATAGTTATTTGCAATCCCCTGGGATCGAACCCACAACCTTGCGTTGTTAACGCAATGCTCTCACCACTAAACTACAGTTTTTCTATCAGTACGTAACATCTCCGACTACACACCCGGCGCATTTCCTCCAGTAGTTCAGTACAGATTTGTATTATCTGAACGTTACCTGTGGGGTTTCCATGAAAACACTTTCTCTGAATCTTCCTCTCCGTATCTCCATCTCCAGCGCGGAACCCCGAGCGATAGTGGCTCTCGCTGTCCGATTTCGGCAAAACATCAGCCACCTAAATTTGATCCTCTAAAGTCAAAGCGGAACTTCTGAAAGTGCCCTGTGTTGGAGACCCTCCAGTTGTGTTTAGGAAGTCCACGTTGCAGTCACTGTCACGGGCTCAACAAATGAACAAACATCCCTCAAGTTCAACAGCTATTTAGAGAAGCATAGAGAAGAGCACGACCGGACTCACGTGTGTCATCGTGAATCAACGACTCGAGTGATTGAACTCTCTCAGAGCAGCTCGGATGCGTTACTCATCGGTAGGAGGTGATAAACAGCGACATCTATCGGCGCATAAGTCGTATAGCAACTACGTATGAGTCAAATTCATGAGATTTAAAACAAACGTTTAATATTGAACCATATTTCATTATAATTGTTGTAAAATGCTGCAAGCATGGCAGATTGACTTTGTTTGAAAACCATAATAGTAATTTAGTTTGGGTTGGTAACTGAATATTTTTATTTAGTCGCTTAAATGTGCTTGTGTACTTGGCAGAAAGAAGGCCAACACAGCAGAATATGAGGATTCTTAATGTAAAAGCTTTCCTGTAGCTCAGTTAACAACGCAAGGTTGTTGGTTCGAGCCCAGGGGATTGCATATGCCTAAGTATAAATGTATAGGTTACTGCAATGCAAGTCGCTTTGGATAAAAGCGTCTGCCAAATGCGTTAATGTAAACATTAGATTGTGACCATTGCTGTGATTATTCAGGATTTGGGTTAATGCATTATTTGGACACAGGAGAGCACACTTTACATTACGTTTAGAATTGTGGATTTATAGCTCGTATTATTCAACAACCCTTGACAATGCTGTATTAGGACGCTACCTCTCTGTCTTTCTCTCCTTTAGGAGTTGGCAAAGCTTTTAGGGGGTTATATCGAAGATGAATGGCAAAAGGGGGTTTTATTACATTTTATGAGCGTTGACAATTATTATATACGAGATGAAACCTCGTTAAGCATTGAAGTGGTTCACAAAAGGGTTCATTTCTCGAGGCTTAACGTGCTCACAATACCATCTGGTGGTCAAAGAGTGTAACACAAGTAGAGACAGTACAGATGTGTCTAGTGTTTTGTGATGCACCGTATTTTGCGCCTGTTAAGGCATAGAAATAACGGTGAAGAAAAAATATATTTCCACAAAGACTAATCTATTCGCTTGAATAGCTTATGTGTATTTTCTGGAGGTACATAATGATTGTTTAACATAAATGTTTAATACATGTCTTGGCTTGAAATGAATGGAGCTATCAAATGTGTGTAAATCAATTATTTGGTCAGATTAATAGGCAGAAGGGGCAATATTATTATTCTAAGTGTCTGGGTTTAACTGGGCAGCGAATGTGCTTGTGTATCTGGGCCGAGGACTGTGATTTTGCCTGGCAACAAGGAAAATGATGAAGAGGATATGAAGTTTTATTCAAGAAAGTTATTTTCTCAACTGTTTTAGGGCTAAGGAGATTTCTTTTTTAATCACATCTTCTCCTGCCTTTGAAAACACCCTTTTGCAAGGCACAGATAAAGCCGGGTATACATACTTAACACCATGCCTATACAGATGCGAATATATAATCTTCTGTCTCTGAAGTGAGTCCTCCAATTGGCCAATATTTGGTTCGGCAAGATACTTCGGGAGTTTCACAGTAGCGTCTGCTGTAAGGTTGTGGCTTTCCCTTGACTCCATCACACTGTCATCCAAATGATGCCACAGTACGGTACTTGATACAAAGACCTTGTTAGCGAGTGTAGTAAATAATCCAAATTGACCTCAAAACCAAAAACTACGTAACCTGGGGTTACAAGTTCAGCCCCCCTGTGATGTTGATGCTGTCCTGATGTCAATGGCTGTGATGCCAGCACACTCCTATGTAAGCCTTTTTATAGCCTCACTGGCTTTTGTAGGATTCGACAATCCTATCGCTGTGAAGGGTCCAGCATTGTAGCAAGTGACATGATGTTCATAGATTGCAATTTATATAACTTCTCCCTTAACTGTCTTTCAATGTGCTCTTCCATTTGTCTTGCCACTGGAGATGCCACATTGTACCTCCTAAAGGAGCTTCAGTGTAGGCCTTCCCATCTGCTGTTTTATCTGTACAAGCTTTGCCTTTATACAAAATAGCAATAAATGTAATTTTCACAGCAGTAGTAACAGAAGCAGAATAAAGCAGAAATCGTTATAAAGTCAAGGAACACACCTTGGGAGTTGTACTGCTTCTGAAGATCCCATCAGCCTCCCCGCCTTGACCTGAATGTCAGAGATGTAGAGGGATCTGGTCAAGAGCCTTTTTAACTTTTAACTAGGTTAAGAATGTGTGCAATGCAGGTGGTGTCAGATGCCACAGGCTATCATATTACCATCACCATCTGTAACCAGGCATGTTATATTGTTGGTTATCCCCCATTCCTCTATTAGGGGGGCTTTCAACACAAGCTAAATTCTCAGCAGTGTTTGCCTGGGGGAATTGTGCTACTCCTAACAAAACTGAATTGAGACAGGTGTTGTTGTCCACAAAGTGGCAAGTAACTGCCAGGTAGGCATCCATGTTGATAGACGTCTACATCTCAGATGTCAGGCTAACTGCAGCCCCCTTCACCTCAGTTTTGGACTTCTCCTTGGACTTTTGCTTAATGCATGCAACTATACACACCTGCCTTGTGGGAAGAATATAGGTTGGGTCTAGTTTGTGAACAAAGTCCTTAAATCAAATATCCTCCACGACACTAAATGGCTGTGTATCCTTCACATTAATTGTGACCAGGGCCTCATTAAGTTTTTGTTTTCTGGTAGCTAGAAAAAAAGAGAAGCTGGGTAAATAAAACTTACTTTTCTTTCAATTTCATGATTTACAAAATAAAAAAATAAAAATTTGTTATTACAATTTTAGCATTTTTATAATATTATATTATAATTGTGTAGTATTTGCAATGACACACCTTGGATGGGCCCATCTCCATTTCCCTTCTTGTTCTCATGCATGGCACGTTAATGCCTTACCATAGATGAAGTGACATACCCTTCACATGTGAATGAAAGATAGTGAGAAATTACTATTATATTAATAAGAATATAATTCATTTAATATATATTAAGCAGTAGTGAGTTTTTTAAAAATGAAATAATGCATTGATAAAAAAGTATGCAATAATTTTAATAAATAAACACAAAGCAAAGAACCCACGAGGGGGTAAAGAATAATAACCAAGGATACAAATACACAGATATGACAGAACACAATAGACTAACTAAACTGGACCATAATAACACTTGACATAAACTACAACTTGACTCGACTTTTACTAGACTTACAAACTCCACAGATACCAAATAGACGTAATGTCTTAAGCAAGTGCGTAAGGCACAACTTACCAGCAAAACGAACGAGCACAGGACAGAAAACACAGGGGCATTAAATAAGGAACCAAATCAAGAAGGTGAGGGGCATGAAACCATAACAAGATAGTTAACGAAGTAACGAGAGGGCGGGGACATAATAATGATAGATAACACTAATATTTCAGGTTGTCCTGGCCAGTGCACGTGCCTTCCTATGCGCAAGCATCACAACTGGGAACTTTGGGCACGTAGCCAGGCTGGGGTCTCAGCACCAGGCGGGCATTGCCCCGGCCCGAACTCTAGACATTATTTTGCTCTCTATCCTTTCTTGAAGGAAGGACAGCATGACACTGATTGCACAATTCTGTGGGTCTTGCCTACAGGAAGGCAGACGTGGAGGTTCCAGAGGTCTGGTCTCGAGTGCTAGACTGTGTCCTTCCCCTAAGAAAGTAGGTCTTTTATCAGGGAAATCGGCCGGGGGAGTTGCTGTCAGAAGCGTTAGCTCGGACAACCAAGCCAATAGGGGGAAGCCCTACTTCCGCTTGTCCCACGGCAAGCTGTGCACAAAAGGCATCGATGCGGAGGGGGGCCTTGGTCAGGGAGTACCAAAGTGGACAATAGGAGGTGACCAAGGAGGTGACAGATCCACCTGCGCAAACTGCACCCAAATGAGCTGGACGACACAGGGATGGAGTCGCCACTCTCACGGAGCGTGAACTGCCGAGAGAGCGGTTGTCTGGTAGAAGTCACCCGGGATATTGAGATTGAGATTGAGATTCAATTTATTGTCATTACACATGTACAAGTACTATGCAACGAAATGTATTTAGAAGGAAATACAGCATAACATGAGGAAGGTGGGGAGAAAAAAAAAACAAGCACACAGTTCACATAGACATGACTTGCAACAGGGTAAGTAATCCAGCTCCGGCAAGCAGCCATCCGGTCCTGCAGCCATTACGGCGCCTAACACAGACCCGCTTGCCAAGCTGGCGGGTCAAAGCGAAGCGACAGAGGCTTGGAATCGGTCAGGCGAGTTGTATGTATGTGTATGTATGTTGTATGAGTGATAAGTTCCAAAAGTCTTTGTGTGTGTGTGTGTGTGTGAGATAGTTCTAAGTCTTTAGATGGGGGAGGGAACGCAAGAGCGTCTCGCCACATTGCTCTTCAGGGTTGTTTTTCCAGTATCGGCCTTGGCCAAGGCCAGTCCTGGTACGGGGGGCCGAAAAGATAAGATTGCAGTTGTTTCGTCTTGAGGCGAGTAAACCGCATTCCAATTCCACGGCTACTCTCTTTGTCCATTTTGGTCTCTAGCATCATCAATTTTTCTTTCCATAGCCGTGAGCTTTTCAAGATATAATCCATATTGCGATTAATAGTCTCAGTCTCAATGCTGACCGCTCTTCCCACGGCCTCCGTCAAAACGGGCAGCCTTGTGAGGCTTTGGACAGCTGTTCCCGTTTTAAGAATTTTTCGATAACCCAGGGCAAAGCCTAATCCAATCAGCATAATACCTGTTATCATGGTTCCGAATAGGTAGATATCTTCAATGTCCTCCACGGAAAGAGCCGCCAGACACACGATCCGCCATCTCTCCCACCCGTCCATCGTGTAGCCAGCTGCGAACGTTCCGTCAGGGCAATCAGGTTCACCCGAACCTGTGTTTCTCGACGAGAAAATGGTGTCAATTGCGCTGAGTGACCAGTTGATCAAATCCATAATTTCCAAGTTTCGAGAGCAGTGCAGAGAGAGTCTCTCAATAGATGAGATGAGACGAGACTAGACAGGAGACAAAGCAGGGAAGATATGGGCAAGGACTGGGAGTGAAAAATGCGACCGCCTCTGGTGAGAGCCAAACGAGAAGGATATGAGTGACCAGCAGGGATTCCACCTTCTGCTGACTCCAGAAGAGGCGGTTGACATACCACCGCAGCCGTACTGTCCATGTGGAGCAGCACAGGCTTGCCCTGAATAAGAGAAAGGTGCCTCTTCACAGCCAGTCATTGAGATAGTTGAGGATACACTTTTCCCTTCACTTTGAAGGGAGCCAGAGCAGCCTCTGCGACCTTGGTAGAATTGAGACATGAAAGTACAATCCTAATGTCGGACAGCTGGGGACCCTGGGGAGGCAAGCGGGTCTGCTCACTTACCTGCCTTAAGTCTTCGCTGCACAATGCACCGTTGAGTGGAGAGTGCTGAGAGCTGCAGGATGTTATGAATCTCAAGGTTGAACCCAATTGCAGGCAGAGGCAGGACGACAGGAGGTGAAGGGTTAATAGGTATTTTAATAATAACAAAGAACACTACAAAAACAGGCAAAACAAAACCCACGAGGGGGAAAACAAGACAGGATAAACAATAATCTTAAAAAAGGACGAGAACACCGACTAACTAGACTATAAGAAAGCAAACACTTGAACAACACTAACATTAACTAAACTAGACTTACTACACATGGGGAACAGGAAACAGGAACAACAGCTTAGCATGGAACAGGCATGAACCAGCAACATCAAACAGGTACAGCTTCAACAACCAGGTATCACATACAATGAACGCGCACAAGACAATGAAACATGAGGACTCTTTATAGGGAGGGTAATTAACACAAACTAGGAAACAGGAGGGTAGGAACGATGACGCGACTCGGGGAGAGTATGGAAGGCCACAAGTGTCAAAAACATCTCTCCCCACATGAAACAGAGGATCCTGTATGATTCCACCTCTAGAACAAGAAATACCTGACAAGGTGAGGTGGAATCATGACAAAACCCCCGCCTTAAGGAGCAGCATCCTGATGCTCCTCAAAGGCACAAACAAGACAGGACAGACTGGGACACTGACAAGAACCAGACAGACATGGTGAACATGACAAGGGGCATACAAGAAATAATCACAAATGGGTTGGGGTGGGATAATAAAAATAACAAACAAGGGAGGGGGGGTGGGGGCAAACAAGAAAACATGGGAAGTCCAGAAGGGGTAGGGCTGGGTGGGGAAGTTCCAGCCCTTGGGGACGCGCCAGAGCGCTGAGCCCCAGGGGGCTTGACAGGGGAAGTCCTTGGGGGAACTGTCTTAGTCCCCTGCAGGACTGTTGGTCTGGACCCCGGCTGGAGTGCCGGGCTGGACCATGGCTGGAGTGCCGGGCTGGACATCGGCTGGAAGGCCGGCTGGAATGCCGGACGGGACACAGGCTGGAAGGCCGGCTGGAATGCCGGACGGGACACAGGCTGGAAGGCCGGCTGGAATGCCGGACGGGACACAGACTGGAAGGCCGGCTGGACACAGGCTGGAAGGCCGGCTGGAAGGCCGGACGGGACACAGGCTGGAAGGCCGGCTGGAAGGCCGGACGGGACACAGGCTGGATGGCCGGCTGGATGGCCGGACATGACATGACCTCTGACGGCGGCTGCTAGGCAGCGCTCTCTGACGGCGGCTGCTGGGCAGCGCTCTCTGACGGTGGCTGCTGGGCAGCGCTCTCTGACGGCGGCTGCTGGGCAGCGCTCTCTGACGGCGGCTGCTGGGCAGCGCTCTCTGACGGCGGCTGCTGGGCAGCGCTCTCTGACGGCGGCTGCTGGGCAGGGCTTGGTTCCGGCTGCCGGGCAGGGCTTGGTTACGGCTGCCGGGCAGGGCTTGGTTACGGCTGCCGGGCAGGGCTTGGTTACGGCTGCCGGGCAGGGCTTGGTTCCGGCTGCTGGGCAGGGCTTGGTTCCGGCTGCTGGGCAGGGCTTGATTCCGGCTGCTGGGCAGGGCTTGGTTCCGGCTCCTGGACCGGGCTTGGTTCCGGCTCCTGGACCGTCACCTCCCCACGGCGCCCCCCCAAAAAATATTTGGGGCTGGATAGCTCCGGACTCGGGACCACCGGACTCGGGACCACCGGACTCGGGACCACCGGACTCAGGACCCCCAGGATTTGAGCCGCCCTCCGGAGTTTCTTTCTCCCCCGCTTGCCTACGGGACTGGTGGATGGTGGAGTGGCTGCACAGGACGAGGAGAGACCTACGAACCCGATCCGCGGGACCTGGTCCTCTGGGGTGGGAGCCAGGGGTGGTGAAGTGCTCGGCGAGATAGGGTCCCGGCTTTCCTCGCGGTGCATCGCGTACCGGAGGAGGTCGGTGAAACCCAGGGGCCGCAGCATCCTTACCTCTGAGGGCTTGAGGGGTTCATCGAGGCAGCTGTTGAAAATGACTTTGAGTTCCGCCTCGGTGAACCCCGAATTGCCCGCAGAGGCTAGGAACTCCCAGGCAAAGTCCCTGATGTCGGACCCCTTCTGTCGGAGGCCGTATAGTGCGTGTGCTTGTCGGCAACGTAGAGCCGCAAAGGAGGTGGAACTCTCTGCCTGCTGGGTTCTGTCTGGCGCGTTCATTCTGTTATGAATCTCAAGGTTGAACCCAATTGCAGGCAGAGGCAGGACGACAGGAGGTGAAGGGTTAACAGGTATTTTAATAATAACAAAGAACACTACAAAAACAGGAAAAACAAAACCCACGAGGGGGAAAACAAGACAGGATAAACAATAATCTTCAAACAAGGACGAGAACACTGACTAACTAGACTATAAGAAAGCAAACACTTGAACAACACTAACATTAACTAAACTAGACTTACTACACATGGGGAACAGGAAACAGGAGCACCAGCTTAGCATGGAACAGGCATGAACCAGCAACATCAAACAGGTACAGCTTCAACGACCAGGTATCACATACAATGAACGCGCACAAGACAATGAAACATGAGGCCTCTTTATAGGGAGGGTAATTAACACAAACTAGGAAACAGGAGGGTAGGAATGATGACGCGACTCGGGGAGAGTATGGAAGGCCACAAGTGTCAAAAATATCTCTCCCCACATGAAACAGAGGATCCTGTATGATTCCACCTCTAGAACAAGAAATACCTGACAAGGTGAGGTGGAATCATGACACAGGATTGACATGTCGCAATGTGGCGTTATAGCTGCTGCATGTTGGAACACCCAGGGATAAAAGAAGCTCTTTTAGAGACAGAGTGGGCGCCAGGCCCCGAAATCACATGTTCACGATTAGTTCTGTGGACTTTAAGTTTGTATATTTTGAGTTCCTGTTTCCATTATTGTGTTGTAATCCTTAGGTTTATTGGTTACCTTGTGTATCTTTTTAGCTAGTTACCCCTGTGTATATATAGCCCTAGTGTATGAGATGTCATTTGTCCGTCTTTTGTTTTTTCGTGGAGTTCTGTTTTGGTCTTTAGTTGTGTTTATTCTCTGAATTACCTTGTTTTGGTTTTGACGTGTTTTATTTTCATTAAAAGTTAAAACTGCATGTGGATCCGCTGCCTTGTTCACCTGTATTTTCCCTTCGTTACATTAATGAAAACAAACAAGCTATAACAAGGCTTCTTAAATCACAAGGCAATGATAAAGAAACTTTAGGTAAGATGTAATAGTTGATTTGTAATAAATTAAATCCAGGATGTTGGGATCTAAAGTAATTTGCACACTTTATATGGCTTAATTGTTGATTGCTGCAGTCCCATGAACCTGTGCATGACATTTTTATACTGCCATTGTTCTATAATGCTGGTTCTTTAGTTTTCCAGTCAGTGGCGTCAATTCACCTACAGCCAAGGTAGGCAGCCGCCAACCCCTACCAAACCCAAATGACGTACTAATACCATAACAGAAACCCGGTGATAAGAATAAATATTGATAATAATTAAAACAAAACAAATCTACTAAATAACAATACCTTTCTACTATTGCAACAATAAAAATAAAATATCTAAAGAAATTCAAAAGTTTATAAATACACTTAAAACATCATATTAGGGTTTTGGGTTACTTTACAAACTGGAGGTAACACATTAAAATACATTAATCTTACCATACTATTGTAGCAAATTGTGTTTGTGTTACGGTCAATTCTACATTTGGGGTTCACCTTTCAGAGTGAGACCACACTTCCCATACCCTGTTCATACCGCCAATTCTCCGAAATTTTTACTTCAGGTGACACAAGCGACAATGACCATTGGCGACAGGAAGTACTTTAGATATGTCTAGTTACGTAACAAAGTTGATAATTCTTCAACTTTATGCAAATGGTCAGTTCAACTTGATGAGAACTGATACTGATTTTGCATGGAATGAGGTTCTACAAAACTATACATTCAACTTTGCTAAAACACAAAATACTGACATATTTACAGCATCTAAACGCGGAATATTAACGCAGTGATGAAACATAAAACGTTAATTATTTACACTTGGACAATTTCATGGACTTACAAATGAATCCTTATAAATATCGTAACCGCGGCAGTAACATTTTAGTATATTGTATTTTTTGTCATCTATTTTTCCTTATGTTTTCAATTGCATTTATTAAAGTTCACTTGTTTACTTTATATGAAAACACATAAATGACATTTCGTTCTGTGTGGTTTCTGCTGCCAACTCTACATTTACATTTACATTTGGCAGACGCTTTTATCCAAAGTGACTTACAGGAAAGAGAACATATAACATTTTGTCAACACGATAAAACAGTACCGGTAGTTTACAATGCCATATTACAAGGAGGATTACAGCTGAAGAAAGCACAGGAAAGAATGAACAACGGGAAGACGTTTTTTTTATTAAAAACGAGACATAGACAGTTATTGGTTAGTCAAATAAATGCAGATCGGGTATGTTTTGAATACATTTTTGAAAATTGTTAAAGATGCTCCAGTTCGAGTAGAGGCCGGCAGTTCATTCCACCATAGGGTAACCGAATGAATAAAGGCTTTTGCAAGCGATTTGGTATCTCATTGTGATGGAACAACCAGGAGTCGCTCATTTTCAGATAAAAGATGACAGCAACGGATGTAGACCTGAAACAGTGTGTTAAGGTACATGGGTAATTTTGTCCTTCATTTTGAGAAGTGTTTTTGGTTACTTTACAAATTGCAAGTAACACATAAAAAAACATCAATGTTACCATTCTATTCCAGAGGTGGCAGTGTTTGACTTATGATCAATTAATTGAAGACAATTTAACAGACTTATTTATGTGTTTTTTTACCAGGAGAATGGGATATCAATGTAGATTTGAGACAAAAACCAAGATGAACAAAAAATTGCACGTTTAAACAAAATATATTTATATAACCTAATGGCATATAATGTACCTAAAGTGTTTATTACAGCTTTTAGGTGTGCAGTATATACACATAATGCGAGTTTTAACAGCTTTAAGAAGTACAGCGGATTATAAACAGGTCTACTGAGTGCTTGAATGTAATGTTATGGTGCAGTATGGAGTTTTGTGAAAGTGTGTGATCATTACCAAGTTCATCATAAACAATACTGAGAAATAGATTAAAAGTTTAATCAGCGATAACAATCGTTTTTGCAAGATTAAAATGAAGTCATTGACCTTTTCATGTAAAACAGTCTCTGGCTACCTATACTTTACAGTCTCTTCAAAGCACGTGGTATTTTTCTGGAGTTTACCCCCAGGTAAAGTGAAACGAAAAAATTATATTTTGGTTGTCAGTCATAAATCTGTGCTGCAGGGGTGATTCTAGGTTTTCAATATAAGGGGGGCTCAGCCTCCATTGAGGATATATATAGAGAGACTGAGAGAGAGAGCACACTATAAGCACCACATATGTGACCCTGGATCACAAAACCAGTCTTAAGTAGCACGGGAACATTTTTTGTAAAAGACAAAAATACATTGAATGGGTCGAAATTATCGATTTTTATTTTAGGCCAAAAATCATTAGGATTAAGTAAAGATCGTGTTCCATGAAGATTTTTTGTAAATTTCCTACCTTAAATATACAAAAACAATTTTTTTGTGAATGGATGGCCTACAGTGACTCTGATTAGCGTCTGCCAAATGACTAAATGTAAAAAAATGACTAAATGATTAACAACTTCAAAGGATTTCTTTGCACTCTCAGATTACTGAGTTTCAAACGACTGTATCTCAGCCAGATATTGTCCCTTTCTAACAACTCATACACAAACGGAAAGCTTATTTATTCAGCTTTCAGATTATGTCAAAATCTCAATTTCGAAAAATTGACCCATAAAACTGGTTTTCTCGTCCAGGGTCACATATTGTATACTTTACTAAAATAAATAATTAAGAAAGAATATGCAGAAAACCATAAAGACAAGTTATTGTTACTCAAATGAATAAGTATGACGTCACTGGTGTGAAGCGCTTTCATTTTGCTGGAGGTAACGTAAACAACTAGATGACGAGGGGTGAACGCATCTAAACTTTTAAACAGTGGATGGGGAAGGGTCTTGTATCGCTCCCGCATTTTATTAAGCTGCATTTATAACAAAGAATGGCAAAAATGCAGATGTCATGTTAATGCACACACCTTGTTACGTAACTCTGCTAATGACGTTCACTCCACTGCGCTGCTGTGAGAACTGAAGAATGCGCTAAAAAACTCATCCTTACGCCGTTTTCATAATAAGAGTTTTAAAGGGGACTATAAAGCGATCTCGAACTCTTGTACAGATTACATTATTACTCTCAATATTTATGGGGGGGATAAGATATAACTCTAGGGGGGCTTTAGCTCCCCTTAAAAGGGCCTAGTAACGCCACTGCTGTGCTGTTTGTGTTGTGGCGAATCGGCCTTCCATCGCAGAAAGAAATCTCAGAGATAAGGGTTCCAGGTGCCAAGAGTTAAAACTTTATTTGCCCGGGCAAGCAAAGTGGGATTTTCAGAGTTCATCTGAAGTTATCCAACAAATACATATCTGACTCCATCTATTCTACATTGTTTTCAAGTTGTTATCACAGTTTAAACCAATCATGTGTGCATGACATCGTCTTCTTCCAATCAGGTTTCATATGACATCACATTTTCATTATCCCGTCCCTCTGCACTCATAGTTCCGGCCTACCATATTAGGATTTAATCGTAGCGTGAGCCCCTCAAAAACAAGTGCCCCTTTATCTTGACACTTTTCCGGGGGGTTCGGATGATACATGATTTATACTTGTTATAAAAATGAGCTCATGGTTTAGCGATAATGAGCTACACAGTGTCCTTGTTTGTATGCGATTTTATTAAACTTCTCTACAAAAGTGTGTTGGGTGTACGTCTTAGTTTTAAAAGATATTAGGTGTGTGTGCAGATGTTCAAACTCATAACATTAGCTTTGTTAAAATGAGCTCACTGTTTAGAGAGCTGCCCACACTGTCTCGGTGGCTGATGAGGACGGTCCGTCTTGGTTACTCGATCCGGCCAGCGACTCCCCCTGACCCATTCGCCTGACAGAGGACCTGCTCTCTCAGGGGAAGGACATGTTCTGGCATCCCAGATCAGACCTCTGGAACAGAAGAAGATCCTGAGTTGGCTACTCCCCCTGTATGGCGGAGACCATGACCCAGGCTAGGGCCCCATCTACTAGGCGTTTACACGCCTCTAGATGGCGCCTATTCTCGTCCTGGTGTCTCTCTCAACGAGAAAGACCCGCTGAGGTGCTACCAGGATTGTGTTGTCCTTCTTACGAGACTGGAGACTGTCATCTCCCCTCCACACTGAATGTGTATGTAGTCGCTATCGCCACTCATCACAACTCAGTTGATGGAAAGTTTCTAGGGCGACAGGACTAGTCACCAGGTTCCTAAGGGGCGCGAGAGGGCGGAATCCGCCTCATCTCCGCTTCATACCCTCTTGGGACCCTAAAGTGGTCCTGGGGGGCCTCTGGGCCCCCCAAGAGCCCCTCGGAGGTTCCTATCTTCCTCACCTGACGAGTAACACGGCCCTCCTGATGGCGCTCGCTTCCTTCAAGAGGGTAGAGGACCTCCGAGCATCTTCCGTGTCCCCGGATTGCCTTGAATTCAGCCCTGGAAACTCTCACGTTATCTTGAGACCCAGGCCCGGATGTGTGCCCAGAAAGTTCCCACTACTCCCTTTCGGGGCCAAGTGGTGAACTTGCAGGCGCTCCCCGTCGGGGAGGAAGACCCAACCCGATTCGAGTTGTGTCCAGTACGTGCACTGCGCCTCTACCTGGACCGCGCGCAGAGTTCAGAAGCTCTGACCAGCTCCTTGTCTGTGTTGGAGGACAGCAGAAGGGGAAGGCTGTCTCCAAGCAGACGCTGGCGCACTGGGTCATAGATGCCGTTACGACGGCATTCCGCTCTCAGAATCTACCATGCCTATTGGCAGTGAGGGCTCACTCCGCACGGGGTATAGCCACCTCCTGGGCACTGGCCAGAAGCGCCTCTCTAGCAGACATCTGTAGAGCTGCGGGTTGGGCTACGCCCAAACACCTTCACAACGGTTAACAACCTTCGCGTAAACCCGGTGTCAGCCAACGTACTGCGTGGCGACATGTTGGACTGGCATCCGGGGGGGCGTATGCCTGCGAAAGCACCTTTCCACCCTCCAGTAGGTTGGGTCAGTGTGCCATCTACCTCTCTTCTCACCCAAACATATGGGTAAGAACAGGTATCTCACCAACCTCCCTTCTTACCCAAACACTGGTTAAGAACAGGCATTCCATCCATCACTAAGCAAGCACCCCCTGGGGGCTGGGTGGGCAGAGCAGCCTTCTCCCTTAGGCCGGGATACAATATGAACTATCACAGACAGCTTTAGATTAGATTAGATTAGATTCAACTTTATTGTCATTACACATATACAAGTACAGTGTAACGAAATGTAGTTTAGGTCTAACCAGAAGTGCAATTAGCAAGTGCAGATATACAGTGTGAATAAATACAGAATACAATTTTAGGGAAATACTATACAAATGTTGTATGAAAATATGACAGTCGGTATGTACTATGAACAATATATACAGAAGGCTATATACTGTGAACATTAATGTACAGGTGGTTATGAACAGATAACAATATAGACAATACAATAGTGCAAGTGACTTGAGTGTGCATTAATTACAGACATTAGCTATTAAAGTTACAGTGCAGTAGATGAGTTAATGCGGTTATTAAAGATACAGTGCAGTACATGAGTTAATGCAGTTGTTGAAGTTATAGTGCAATACATGAGTAGATGCAGATAATACAGTTACAGTGTATTAGATGAGTTAGTGCAGTTATTGAAGTTACAGTGCAGTATATGCGTTAATGCGGTTATTAAGGTTACAGTGCAGTAGATGAGTTAATGCAGTTATTGAAGTTACAGTGCAGTATATGTGTTAATGCGGTTATTAAGGTTACAGTGCAGTAGATGAGTTAATGCAGTTATTGAAGTTACAGTGCAATAGATGAGTGGATGCAGTTAGTTATGCAATAAATGCAATAGATGAGTTACAGTGCAGTAGATGAGTTAATTCAGTTATGGAAGTAGTTTATTAGTGCAAATGAGCATTCAGTGTAATATTCCTGGTCTGCAAGTGAGCAGTATAGAGTGCAAATGATGCTATGTGTGTGTAAACAGTCCGGTAGAGCAGATAACATGAAGTACTGGTGTGTACAGTTCAGTCATGGATGCAGCCCTGTTATGCAATGTAAACAATGTAGTAGCAGCATTAAAGTTAAAGTTATGAGGGTTAGTGGAATCAGTGGGGAGCAGAGTTCAATAATGAAACAGCTCTGGGAAAAAAGCTGTTTCCTAGTCTGCTGGTTCTTGTCCGGAGGCACCTGAAGCGCCTACCGAAAGGCAGGAGAGTAAACAGTCTATGAGCGGGGTGAGAGGAGTCCTTGAGAATGCTGCGAGCTCGACGCAGACAGCGTTTCCCCTGGATGTCCTCAATGGAAGGGAGTTTAGTCCCTGTGATGCGCTGGGCTGTTTTCACCACCCGCTGCAGTGCCTTGCGCTCAGCAACAGAACAGTTCCCGTACCAGACTGTGACACAGTTGGTCAGGATGCTCTCTATCGTGCAGCGATAGAAGTTCACCAGGATAGTTGAAGACAGTTGGTTCTTCTTCAGTGTCCTCAGAAAGAAGAGACGCTGGTGAGCCTTCTTGACCAGGCATGAGGTGCTGGTGGTCCAGGACAGGTCCTCCAAAATATGGGTCCCCAGGAACTTAAAACTGGAAACACGTTCAACAGCCATCCCGTTAATGTGGATGGGGTCGTGTGTGCCTCCTTTCGCCTTCCTGAAGTCCACGATGATCTCCTTTGTCTTGGAGGTGTTAAGGAGCAGGTTGTTGTCTGAGCACCATGTGGCCAGGTGCCGTACCTCCGCCCTGTAAGCAGTCTCATCGTTGTTGCTGATGTGACCAATCACTGTTGTATCGTCTGCGAACTTGATGAAGGAGTTAGATCCATGCTCAGTACGCAGCCCTGTGGTACACCAGTGTTGAGGGTGATGGTGGTGGAGCAGATGTGGCCTAACCTAACAAGCTGAGGCCTGTTGGTCAGGAAATCCATAATCCAGTTGCAGGTTGAGTTGTTAATGCCTAGGTTTCCAAGTTTGATGATTAGCTTGGAAGGGATGACGGTATTGAATGCAGAGCTAAAGTCTACAAACAGCATGCGTGCATAAGTGTCCTTATTATCCAGATGTGTGAGCACGGAGTGCAGCGCCATTGACACTGCATCATCTACGCTCCTATTGCTGCGGTAGGCAAATTGGTATGGGTCCAGTGTGGATGGTAGAGAGTCTTTTAGGTGTGACAAGACCAGCCGCTCGAAGCACTTCATAACAATGGGTGTGAGTGCTACAGGGCGGTAGTCGTTCAGGCATGTCGGGCTGGAATGTTTTGGAATGGGAACAATGGAGGTGGATTTGAAACATGCTGGAACAACTGCTTGGGCGAGGGACAAGTTGAAGATATCCGTGAAGACCCCAGCGAGCTGCTCCGCACATGCCCGGAGTACGCGACCAGGGATGCCATCAGGGCCAGCAGCCTTGCGTGCGTTTATCCGGCTTAGTGCAGTGCAGCTCTAACCGGACCTAGTGCTACCGGATGTATCCTCATAAGAATGGTTTCCAATCCTGGTAACCCATGAGCTTCCCCAGGTGGACCTCCACCTCGCGGTTAACTACTCAGTCTTCTACTATAGAAAAGGCCAATGAAATTTGGCAAATGAAATTTGCATGTCGGTCTCCGCCCCGGATGTCCTGTATAAAAGAAAGCCGGCGTGCAGCATTCATTTACCTCTTGGTCTGAAGAGCCTGAGAGCCTCTCACGACTGTAGCAGGATACGACACGTGTTTATGGCATAAGGGACTCCCTCACTCCTGGATTTTTCTGTCGTCACAATACAATATACAGCAACATAAAAATATATCACAAAGCATTCATACCCCCCACGTGACCTGTTTCCTAACAGGATTTTAATTTGCTCATACATACACTATATGTACATACTTTACGTCCCGTTTCCTTATAGGTCCCCGCAGGACCCCTGATGTCCCGTTTCCTGACAGGACCCCCGGATGTGATATATTTTTATGCGTCCCTACGAGGCACACCCTCTATGCGACTTACTTCCCAAAGTAAGATTTACTCACGCGTCCCTACGCGACACACCCACTGTGCGACTCACTTCCCAAAGTAAGATTTACTCCCGCGTCCCTACGCGACACACCCTCTGTGCGACTTACTTCACTAAGTAAGATTTACTCCCGCGTCCCTACGCGACACACCCACTGTGCGACTCACTTCCCAAAGTAAGATTTACTCCCGCGTCCCTACGCGACACACCCACTGTGCGACTTACTTCACTAAGTAAGATTTACTCCCGTGTCCCTACGCGACACACCCACTGTGCGACTTACTTCACTAAGTAAGATTTACTCCCGTGTCCCTACGCGACACACCCACTGTGCGACTTACTTCACAAAGTAAGATTTAGTCCCGCGTCCCTACGTGACACATCCACTGTGCGACTCACTTCACAAAGTAAGATTTAGTCCCGCGTCCCTATGCGACACATCCACTGTGCGACTCACTTCCCAAAGTAAGATTTACTCCCGCGTCCCTACGCGACACATCCTCTGTGCGACTTACTTCACTAAGTAAGATTTAGTCCCGCGTCCCTACGTGACACATCCACTGTGCGACTCACTTCACAAAGTAAGATTTAGTCCCGCGTCCCTATGCGACACATCCACTGTGCGACTCACTTCCCAAAGTAAGATTTACTCCCGCGTCCCTACGCGACACATCCTCTGTGCGACTTACTTCACTAAGTAAGATTTAGTCCCGCGTCCCTACGCGACACACCCACTGTGCGACTCACTTCACAAAGTAAGATTTACTCCTGTGTCCCTACGCGACACACCCTCTGTGCGACTTACTTCACAAAGTAAGATTTAGTCCCGCGTCCCTACGCGACACACCCACTGTGCGACTCACTTCACAAAGTAAGATTTACTCCTGTGTCCCTACGTGACACACCCACTGTGCGACTCACTTCACAAAGTAAGATTTAGTCCCGCGTCCCTATGCGACACATCCACTGTGCGACTCACTTCCCAAAGTAAGATTTACTCCCGCGTCCCTACGCGACACATCCTCTGTGCGACTTACTTCACTTAGTAAGATTTAGTCCCGCGTCCCTACGCGACACACCCACTGTGCGACTCACTTCACAAAGTAAGATTTACTCCTGTGTCCCTACGCGACACACCCTCTGTGCGACTTACTTCACTAAGTAAGATTTACTCCTGTGTCCCAACGCGACACACCCTCTGTGCGACTTACTTCACTAAGTAAGATTTACTCCCGCGTCCCTACACGACACACCCACTGTGCGACTCACTTCCCAAAGTAAGATTTAGTCCCGCCTGCTCCACTGGCAGGAAACTTATATACAAACTCTCATACACACTTACACTCTTTCATACACACAATCACCCACACACATTTCTTGAGATCTGGATACCCTAAGGTCTTGGCAAACTAGTGCAATTTCTAACATTAAATTTTGTTCAATTTAGGAGAGGCATTAAGAGGACAAACGACATTCAGAGTTTACCTTTAGCTGACCGCACAAAACATATACTATAAAGCAAATATGCTCACCTGTTTTAGGGCCCTTTTTTGTGCGATCAGCTTGTCTGGTTCACCCATCACAATCGTCAGCCTCCAGCCCTCTAACCTGGATCACGTCTCGGGGTCACCAAATATGTTGTGGCGAATCAGCCTTCCATCGCAGCAAAAAATCTCAGAGACAAGGGTTCCAGGTGCCAAGAGTTTAAACTTTATTTGCCCAGGCAAGCAAAGTGGGATATTCAGAGTTCATCTGAAGTGATCCAACAAATACATATCTGACTCCATCTTTTATACATTGTTTTCAAGTTGTTATCACAGTTTAAACCAATCATGTGTGATTGACATCGTCTTCTTCCAATCAGGTTTCATATGACATCACCTTTTCATTATCCCGTCCCTCTGCGCTCATAGTTCCGGCCTACCATATTAGGATTTAATCGTAGCGTGAGCCTCTCAAAAACAAGTGCCCCTTTATCTTGACACTTTTCCGGGGGTTTTGGATGATACATGATTTATACTTGTTTTTATTTAAAATGAGCTCATGGTTTTATGACAATGAGCTACCCAGTGTCCTTGTTTGTATGCGATTTAATTAAACTTCTCTACAAAAGTGTGTGGGGTGTACGTCTTAGTGTTAAAAGATATTAGGTGTGTGTGCAGATGTTCAAGTGCTCAAACTCATAACATTAGCTTTGTTAAAATGAACTCACTGTTGAGAGATACAAGCGTCCTTGACTCTATGTGACAAACCAAACTTCCTTATTAAAACTTTTGTGTGGTGCATGTGCAGTTAAGATAAGCTGTTTGATGTTCATGCAGGTTTCAAGAGCTCAAACTTACATGAGGCCCATGCCCAATATTATTTCAGAAGAATACATGAAACCTGTAACTAACTAAATGTATCATTTTATATAAGAAAACTCAATACTATAATAGAGAAAAAACACCATATTTGTTCACGGAGCACACTGGCCGGAACATATTGTCCGTCGCCAAGAGAGGGCTGAGAGAGCTGTATATGGCGGGAGAGAGACCGGCGGTGGATGGTGGAGTTTGTGTGGGAAAAATCAAAGACTGTTTTTTCTTTTTCACCCGTGTAGCTGCGTTTCATTCCTTTATTTCTTTGCCACTATAAAGGCAGGATGGGTGATCATGTGTAGAATTTTTTTTGGATATGTTGGTTTGAAATCTCTTTACATCCTGATAGCATTTAAAGCAGTATAATGGTCAAATAACAATTTTTAAAATTACATATCGACTGTGAAAGCCGTAGGACCAAAAAACGTTCGCCCAATCAAAATGTTCTGGCCAAATGCTGTGACTGGTGATGTATACGTTTTCAGCCAAAGTATCTAGCAAACCACTGCGCATCCTGTTCATGCAGACATTATACGTCGGTAATGTGACAGAAACGCCAGTGATTAAAAAATATTTATTTATCGTATTCTTTCTATCTCCAACAGTTTAAAAAAATCCTGCAAACCTTTGAAAGAGTAGGTGTCAGAGGTGTTGTATGTTTTGTGTTTTTTTCCTCCCCTGGTTGATTTCATTATTAGTTAATTAGTTTTCATTTGTGTCGTATTATTAGTTTATCCCCAGCACCTGTTGATCCCTCGTTATCTGTTGTATTTAAGTTCTCCCCTTGATTGTAGTCCTTGTCTAGTATTGTTTATGCTGCGTGTGTTTATTTTACTAAATGTCTCTGTTCCTGGTCCCTGTTTGCCTTTTGTTTAATATTAAAGTATACAATTTGGAATACCCTTGGTTTGGACGCTATCTCCGACCCGCGACAGTAGGTATATCAAAATATATTTGTTATCAGTTAGCAGCATGGATACTAACCAGTAGGCTCTCATTGTTTATTAATATACAATTATTTTAATTATAAAATTTCAGTCTATGTATTTCTTGTTTTCACTTCACCAAGATTAAACAACGGAAAAATTATAGTGTAGACTACAGGCCATTATTACCGCACACAGCAACCTCTTGATGTGACGTCTATAATGCCAAACTTTACTGTTAATGGAAACGTTCGAAGTTTCGTTTCAATATACAAACATTTCAAACACAATATAGAAATACTGAAATCGAATAAATAAAATAACCGACAGTCTACTAGTTCTTTTCCTCTTCATACTGATTATAAAAACAATGCGATGAATAAATCACCTTATCCAGGGGTTCCCAAAGTGGGGGTTGCAAGGCCGCGACCGCGGGAGTGCGTTGACGCAAGATGATTTTCAGAAATATTTTTCTTTAGAAATACCAAATGTAATCAATAAGTGTAACAAAATATAAAAATATTAGTTAAGTTAAAAATAAAAACAGGCAAATAAAAAGCCATCAGCCTTTGGAATTTCCTCCCCTTCGATCACATTTACGTCACAATAGCAACCACATTCGGTTAAACGAAGCGAGTCCATTTACAGCGCCACGTTAAACAGTCTCTTGTGCATGCAGATTATTTATTATTCAGGCTTAAATTTAGTATATTCTTATTTGTCAAAATGAAACGTTGATTAATATCGAACAAAGACAACGCAGGGAGACCAGAGGAGGAGGACGGAGAAGCGGCGCAGTCAGAGGAGCATCGTCCTCAGGTAGCCTATGAAAAGAGGCACATCCATCAGCACAAGAATCAGTTTCATGAAATTCATAAAAGTTTATATTTTATGTATAATTACAATACGTAATGAGGAAATAACTTTAAAATAATAATATGTTAGACTTAGGGTAACCACCCGTTCCAGTTTGTGTTACACCGCACACACTTTCACCCTTGTCCCGCACGTCGCATTAAGAAAATCTCAATTGGTTTTAATTTGTCACATTAACAAACTCTTTATTTGACTATTTAGCGTTTTTTGTCAAAAGCAGCAACCCGGTGGACTCAAGTGCACACCACACTCATTCAAACGCAACTATTTTTTAAGGCCTGACTTTTACTCAACGTATGAGAAGTAGGCAGTGATTTCAGTCATCAAGAGGCTGTGACGTGTGTAGGTAGATCGGGTGACGATCCTCATGTCAACTTGCCGAATAAACACTCACTAAAACATCGTAAACTGTGTGGCTTTGAAACTGTTTTAAGCGTATTAAAATACAAATTATTTGAAAATCATCAAATGCATTATTTAACAATCATACACATTAAAAGAGAAACTCTTACTAATTGTTTGTTTGTTCTTTATTCCTTAAGTTTTCTCTTTTTGAGAAGATTCTCAAAGTTTAGAAAATGATAAATCCACGTCTGTTCTGCGCTCAAAATTTTAAGAGACAGTACACCTTAAATTGAAATCGCCATAGACAAAATGTTATACCACATACATTTTTTTATGTCTTGATTATGTTGTAGTTGGCATGGACTAAATAATAAATTATTTTTATAAGCTAAAAAGTATATAAAAATGTTTTCATTTCGTTATTATATCACACATTTGTAATCACATTGTCCCAGATAAACGGATTACCTGTCCCACATTTGGTTTGTTGAGTGGTGGTCAGTCACATTAGTTAGACTGTGCTCTTTTGTGTTGTCATTATGGGTTGCGTTTGGGTTGAAAAGGTGCATGTGCAAGCAAAGTTTGTTTACTTTAATCACTTTTGAGGATAGATGGGGTCTCGAGTCACTGGCACTATTATTTTGGGTTCACAGGCTGTTTGGATACCCCTGTCCTAATCTATCATCACCGACTTTTCTGTCACATTACTGCGCACACGTAGCAATGGCTCAAGCTTCCGAATCCGTTGGCTTTAAAGGACTCTAGAAATGAGATCCGCAAGAAAGTAATCCTACCATCAACAGGATTTTATAGGCGATAACATGGCTATGTTGAAATTAAACATTTGAACAATGTCCTGTGGTGTGGTAACTGTGGAATAAGGGGATTTTTCCTGTTCCTTAGCGGAGGTTCCTGTTGAGTTCTTGTGGATTACCTTGGTTTGTTTTGTCATTGTTTATACCTTTAAATTCTAAATTGCATTTGGATTCACTCTCTGTTTGGTTATTCGGCTGAAGACAGAAATCAAATAAACTTGGAATGGCATAAGGGTTAGTAAATTATGGGGTATTCTCCATTATCTGGTCAAGTATACCTTTAACAAAAACATGGCTGTCAAGTTAAGGTTAGCTGTAACTGACCCCTTGTTGGCTTCAGTGCTCAAATTCATTGAATTTTCAGGCATTAGTATTTTTAAATGTTTAAAAGTGTGTTTGTTTACACAAGATTTCGAAAGTGAAATGTACGGTAGTATATCCTTCAACACCCTTTGCAATGGTATGACAGTAATAAGGAAATAGGATATCGATTGTAAGTTTCTGTTTTAGGATTACCGTCATCATCACTATGGACTTACCGTACAATGGTTTCTAAGCCGAACTTTTGTTGCATTAATCCACTGGTATGCAAAACCCTGCCGGTAGTCACAATTGTTTAGCTCACCAATGTCATGCTGATGATCAAGATAAGCTTGACTGACTGGTTTCATTTCAAATAAACATACAGCAAGACCTGACACAGTTTAATTTAATATTGTTCTGGTAATCTTCTAGCCATTTTGAACTTGTTATTCGATGATATTGTAAATAATTCAGCGCCGGTATAAAGTTGAACTCTCTCGCTGCCTCCCTACATTATCATTGGCCAACAAAAGAGTAAACACAAAGTTAACAAAGTTGACATCATGACAGCCCTATGATGAATCTTTGCTTGAAATGCAAATCACTAGGTGTAATTATATGGTATGATTTTCAAACTTCCAGGCTCATAGCAGTACAACAAAAGATAATTGATTCATGGCTATTGTCTTGTGCTATGCAGGGCAAGTATACACTTGTATGAGTGTTCAGAAACAGTGCATGATACATTCTATGGAATTTGTAAAATGACTTTATCAGATGAATGGAACATACTTGTAGAATGTTGGCCATTGATACTCATTTATTGGTAGTCAAACATGCTACTTTGTGCACTTGATCAACAGGAAAATCACTACACCTTTCACGGAAAAAACGAACCCTTATGCATTCAACTGAGAAGGAACTGAAAATAAATGTATTGTATTCCCATAAGAAAAACACTCTGTTGTTTCCGCGTGACATCAATGTGTTTAAGTAAAGAGCAAATGGAAATATTTGCTTATGTCTCCTATGTCGGAATTATTTATCCAAAGAAATACCCCCATTCGATTTTCAGATAAGATCTCAAATAATGTCACAAACCTGATCAAAAGTATTAAAGATTTCAGTATTGAACTCAAACATTTCTCATCAATCTCATTGGAATCGACACAAATCAGGGGAGTTAATTCATTTAAGTAGGCCTATTTGAATATGAAAGTATTTAAAGTGTTTATTTGTAAAAAAGTATCTTATCTAGAAATTGTATCTAGAAATCCCCATCTCTTCTGTGAATAAGAGCAAAATACAAATAAATTAGAAATAGAAGTGCAGTTGATGTAAAGCAGCACAGTGCTCATGTTGTGAAAGCTCATTTAAACAAGTGTGTTTTTTCATCTGGATTTAAAAGTAGCTACTGTTGGTGAATACCTGATACCTTCTGGAAGCAGATTCCAGCTACGGGTGGCGTAATGGCTAAACGCTGACTCGCCCTGTTTTGAACCCTTGTTATCTCTTACTGACTTGATCCAGATGATCTGAGAAGTCTGATTGGTTTATATTCAATGAGCATATCTGAGATGTATTTAGGTCCAAGACCTTCGAGTGATTTATAGACCATAATAAAACTTTGAAGTTGATTCTAAAAGTAACTGGTAACCAGTGTAAGGACCTGAGGATTGGAGTGACAGCTCAGATTTTTTGGTTCTGGTCAGAATCCTGGCAGCAGCGTTCTGTATGAGCTGCAGCTGTCTGATTGTCTTTTTGGGAAGACCTGTAAGGAGGCGATTACAGTAATCCACCCTGCTGGTGATGAAAGCATGAACTAGTTTCTCTAAATCTTGTTTTGAGACAAAACATGTGAATCTGGCTATGTTTCTGAGATGGTAGCACGCTGATTTGCTTATTGCTTTGACATGGCACTGTTCCCAAATTTGGCCATGGTGCTGATGAATGGTACAACGTTTTATTTTAAATTATTAAAGTGTAACTGCTGCTAAATGACATATTTTTACATGAGTTCTCATTCGATATCAGATAATACAAATCTTATTTTTCACCTAGAAATGTAGCCTGTAACTTAATTTGATCATAAACAGCACACAGGTTGTTGGATTATTTCCACTGTCACATTTGGTGTAATAACAAAAGCAGGAAGTAGTTTAAACCAAGTTAACAACAATTATAAAAAAACAAGAAACAAACAAACAAACAAACACATTGACAGAAATGAGAAGCAACAAGGGAATTAAAAATGTATATATGCTGATGATAACCAAGGTAATTTTTGACAAATAGGTTACAATAAACATAGACAAATGTAAGTCATGACACCAATATACTAGCACAAAATGAAACAAAAGAAACAATTAAACAAACAAAAAAGAACAATGTCATGATCTTGGTTATTGTCCTGCCTGTGTGTGTTCTGTTGTGTGTTGGCGTCACTCACCCCGCCCAGTGTCTCCCTTTGCACTCTTTCACTTGTATCATTTCCCCCTTGATTAGCGCCCATTCATCTATTATCTCTCCCGCCTGTTATCACTCATCCTTAGTTAGCATTCCTATTTATTTCCCTTTGTTCTCCTGTCCTGTGTCAAACTGTGTTCGTTGTTTTGCCAGCTCTGACTGCCTGGTTCTAGCGAGTCTAGTTCTGTCCTCAGTATTGTACCTGGTCGTTGCCTCGCCAGGTTTTGATCCTTGATGCTTCTTTAATTTTTCCTTGTTTTCTATTATTTTTGCTCTTTGCCCCGCAGCAGCTATTGGTCACAGTGGATTCACATGAAACTTTTTCTCAGTAATATGTGTTCTATGAAAGTTAAAGCCAATGCTCTGCCAACTGAGTTACATGAATACTTTTTTGGCAACATGTCAACAGAAACGGACTTAACTTACAAGGTTTGTTAACTCACTATTCTTAGTGCATGTATAGTACCAGAGGTGGACAGGAACGAAGTGCATGAGTACTTGAGTACTCTTGAGTACACCATTTTAAGTACTGAGTACTTATGAATTTAACCTCACAACATTTGAAAGACAAATATCATACTTTTTACTCCACTACGTTTATAAAAAGGTCCAAAAGAAGAAAGTCGTTCCTATGTAGCAGGTTTTCCTGTGTGCGCAATGTTTCTGGCTTGCGTTCTGCCAGGACCTTTCACTGTTTTCAAGTATTTACGTTTTTCTAAGCTCTCTGTTTTACGGCTAGCTTTGAATGGCCATTTGGCTTATTATATATTTACGCAAATCTGGCAACACTGGGATATGCAAGGCCGCGAATATTACGAATATTAACGTAAGCACTACTACACAACTGAAAGCATTCTTAACAGGCAAAAATAAAAATAAAAGACGTAAAATGCACCTGTTAAAGTGTGGTGTAATCATCTGTGGGTTGAACTCTGTGTGATCCATTGCTTGGAAAGAGTGGTACTAATAATCTGGTTTCTGTCTACCTTGCCCAATTACTCCATCGTTACACCCTGCCAAGATGTCTACGGTCTGGTGATCAGGCTTTACTGGTTGTGAGAGAGGAGAGTTTGCTATTTGTTGGTCCCCGTCTCTGGAAGTCTCTCCCCTAAGAGATTCGAATGGCCCCTTCTGTGTCTGTTTTTAGGTCTCTGCTAAAAATCTATTTGTTTTCTTAGGCCTTTTTAGTACTGGGTTTGGTGTCGGTTAAAATTGTATTTTGCCTTCAATTTAATTTTAAATGTACATTTTCCAATTGTTCTTTGCTTGGTGTTCTTCTGTCAAGTACTTTGTTCAGTCAAGTGGCTGTTGTTAATGTGCTATACAAATAAAATGAATTTGAACTTCCTATGATTAGTCAAACACCATAGAAGACATTGTCATGAAAATGATGGACATAATGGCTAAACGGTAAATAAACATCACATACAACTTGAGCTACATGTCAGAGGAAATGGAAAATTTTCATTTGAAATTTCATGAGTTAAGTGTACGTGTGCTTGCGTGTTAACTTCTGATCTGCTGCTATTTCATTTAAAGGCATTTGGAAAATTAATTATGTTTTTAATGAAGTAAATATAGTTGAAGTGTTCCAGCTGAAATAAAAAACAATAGAACCCTGCCCAAAATACAACGGAAAATGTAATGGATTTAATGGTTATAATGGGAATTGTATTTTGTGGATATTTGTTGTTGTCTACTTGTATGTGATGGATTGTATTGGTGGGATGGTTAATCCTATTGGAATTAAACCCAAAACACACTAAACAAAGGAATTTAACAGACAAATCTCATTCTAATTCACACATTCACAATTCATCAGATGTGAGTGCTAGTACGAAATTGTCACCGTCCAGTAGAGTATATCTCTAGGTACGGGGTACCAGAGCTTTGGAAAGGTGGGAAGCCCCTGCCAGCGACCGTCACAGACGGGGACCTTTTTTCTCTAACAGTGAGAAACTGCCTGGCACCGTAAGGGCCACTGGGGAAGCCCTATTTCCTCACTGAGGAAACGCGCTACAGAGACCATTTCATGCCCTGGGGAGGACTTAAGTTGAGAATGCTTGTAGGTCCGCTACCCTCTTGATGGAGGCGAGCACCACCAGGAGAGCTTTCTTCCTCGTAAGATGAGAATAAGCGGCATCTCCAAGAGCTCGAAGGGGTTCCTCTGGGGGCCACGGCAGTTGTGCTGTCTGACCTGACCAGCACGTGCTTGTCCTGCACGAGGTTGCAGCCTCTTCAGTGAAAATACACTTAAAAAAATTGCTGTTAAAATACGGAGAACTTTGTACAGTAGTTTCCCGTTTTTCATAAATTAGTAACAACAGTATTATTTGCTCTGTCAGTGTTGGGTTGCACGGGGTGGCTGCGCTATGTCGCTTCTCTGAGGAAAGTCACGACAGAACAACTTCACGTTAACAGGAATACAGTTAATTGATAATGTTTTAACGTTATAGATATAATATTTCACTTTGCGAGAAGAAGGAATTGAAGCCAAATTAAAGTAGACGGTTTTCACTCGGACTGTGACCCTGCTAACGCCGAGGCGGAAAACAGATTCACCCGTGGTGATGTTACGTATATAAATAATAATGCCAATATTTGCGGATCATATGTTTAAACCTAAGCACCACTACCTTAATCATTATCCAAAACTCATCATTCACTTTTGGTCTCTCATCCGTCTGTGGACCCTAAGGTTTGAAAGTAAGCATGGTTACTTCAAGCAATGTGCAAGAAATCTCCAAAACTTTAAAAACCTCTGTGGAACCCTTGCTGAAAGACATCAACTGTTGCAGTCTTTTCTACGAGCTGGCACCCTATTCCCACCATGTATTGTGGTAGAGAAGGGAACTGAATTTATCCTAGGACACTATAATGATAAGATCATTCAGTCAATTGCTCATCTTAACTTTGATCCTGTAGGTACCATCATAAGTCATGATGTGACTGTAAAAGGGACAACATATAAGAGCAACATGTTTGTTGTGATGGATCATAATGATGATGGCCTTGTAGTAGGACAAATCAAAATGGCCACCATTATTAAACATTCAGTAGTGTACTTTATCACTGCGGTGTATCAGGCTGTTCGTCAGCCTTTCATTAATGCATATCTCACTATGCCAATTCAGGAGGCCTACAACTGTGTCAATCAAGCAGAGCTCCTTGATTATTATCCACTGCCTAAATATTCAGTGTGTGGCATGCCTATGCTAACTCTTCATCATTCAGTCCCCACATTTTTGTTTCATGTCATCCATCAGTGATGACATAAAGGACATCACCCACAAGACATTGCCTAGGCTGTCTGAGGATTTTCAAAATCAAGTAATCACTACACTTACAAGCTCAAGTCTGGAATCAGTAGATGACCTCAAGTATGTATGGTCTCAGAGACCTCCTGCCTGTTATACAGCAAACCTGCTGGCGGATTTACTTCACTCCTGACCCAAGTAAAGACAAAATAGAGAACATATGAAGAGCTCTTTTCCAAAACGCATTGTGTGCCAAATTTAAAAAATGAGTTTGTCATGCCATTTTGCTGTGTACTAAACCTATTCACTGCTCCATCGATGTTTCATGCCAAATCGCTATATTTCCTTGTTTAAAATGTACTGCAAGATGCAGTTTCTATTCAATACGTTATAAATCCCGAACCTGTTTTTAGCCTAAATGCGATATGTCCTCTCGACCAATCAGAATTCTCTCGTTAGTGGTATTTGTATGTGTTATTTCTAAATGATTTGTTGTATGTGGTGGAAAATATTGAAACATGAAATTGAAAATTGTGGTAGAGTAGGCGGGGCGAGACCGTGGTTCGAGTTCGGTGAGTAATTGTGAATTAGCGCCAGCTTTGCGCACACCGGGCTCGAATCACGTAGGAGAATTGGGAGCGTGTAAAGAAACGAGCGACCGGACCGTCAATGAGAGAGGACCGGGCCCGAACATGTTTGTATTTGTATTTATGTTTTGTGATTTGTTGTGTTCGCCGGCGGTCGGCCGTGAGGGGCCGCCGGCTGTTATTATTTGATTAAATGTTTTAAATGTTTGGCGGTTCCCGAATCCTTTCTTCCTCAAACCCTTGAACCTCTTTACAAAAATATTTATTTTATTTTACTATTTAGTTTGTTACTATTTATTTGATTTGGCTGTTATTTATTTCATGCATTTGCATTTATATGACTTATATTAATTTATAATATGAGTCCCTGATGTCATATGTATCATGTTCTCCTGTTTGTTTGTTTAAAAAAAAAAAATAAACCAAATTTTTTCTGAAAAAGGATGGATTTGTAGCGTTTTGAAAAAAAAAAAATTTGAATTTATAATCGACAATATTGTTGTTTCATTTAACAATCATTGTTTAACATGTTTAGACTGAGCCAACAGACATTTTAACAGGATAAATTGAATATTAACAAAATGTATGGGTCTAGGTAAGAAAATGTCATTTTCATGAAAACTATTAAAATGGATTTGTAGCGTTTTGGAAAAGAGCTCTTTATATAGAGAACATTAACCGTGGAGGGACACTGAAAAGACTCAGAACATCAAGACACTCTGGACAACTTCAAAGGCCAATTGATTCATATGGATGCACACAATTTAACCCCGAACTACCATCACAAGAAACAAGTGATCCATTAGAGCAGAAACGGCTAAAGCCGGAGAAAATTTACAGACAGGAAGGTATTCAAGCTATTCACAAGGTGGTGAGAAGGCTGAAGTGATAAGCCTTATGAAAGCAACATTCTGTCTTCAACGTAGGACACATAATCAGACTCCAGCACCTACTAATGAAGATTTGAGAATCCAGTGGCCTCTTGACCCAGAAGGGTATCTTTTGCCACTTTGAGTCACTAACCAGCATTATTGTTTTGCATGCATCACAACTCTCTAGTCAAGAATGAGGACCAAAAAAACTGAAGTATCTGATGACCAAACTAATGAACAAAGACACACAGTCTGGCATCTCCCAGGGTGAGGATGGGGAGTTGACTCTCCTCCAGCAACTGATGGCTTACTTTAATGAAAGAATAGATACTCCATGCTGATGTAAGCTTCCATTTTCCAGTTTATTTTATGCTTACTATGAAAGTAACAAAATGTTAATTTTTATATACTGTTTTTCATGTTTTTTCGATATCAGCCACTGCAGCGGATGTTGAGCACACACAGACCCTCCCTGCTAGTCCACGACTGATACGGATGGGTAAGTGTCACAATAACAAGGCATGGATTATAGAACAGAAGAACAATATCTCTTTCTAGTATTTGTAGTATGTAAATGTTACAGCCCCCTAATTTTGTCCATTTTATCAAGTTGCCTTGAAATGTATGGAAATGGCACATGCTCATATTTTGGGACATTATCTATAATTGTTGTGTGTATCTGTTGCTGGTGATGACATCACACTTGGAGGTTGGATGGTCAGAATGCAGAACAACATCATCGATGCGAAGCTTCATCACAGGCCTTGCTGCAGTTTTTGCCACCTACTATGTCTTCAACTTGGAATATCAAGATGAAGCTGCCAGGACATTGGAGCTCATTCAAAGGTAAATCCTCTGCTAGGAGTCCCTCTTATCAGATCAGTTCATGGAATCTTGAACTGTGTTAAATTATATTGACTATCTAGTTACATTAACCTGTCTGATTACCACTGCTGACAACGAAATAAAATGCTGTCTACATTACTCAAAGTTACTCAGGTCTCCAAAGCTGTAGTAAAGATGATATAATGCAATGTTTTTGTTTGTGTGTATATCATTTTTGATCAACCTTATTGTGCAGACGCTTCATTGGTGTGAATCCTGAGAGGGGTTCAAAAGCCAACCATGTGAAGGTCTCCAAGAAGACCGGGAAGCTTGCACAAAAAAAGCTGCAACTGTAAATCCTCACTTTGTCACACTGATCAAAAACCTCATTGAGTGGGGATTTATTTAAGTGAAGTCACAACATTGTGTTCTGTGACGGGTGTGAAATATATATCAACATAGTTTTTTTTGTGAAGATTTTTTTTGACAGTCGATATTTTTTACTCGGCTGCAAAGTGTAAAGCCGAATGTGAAGCGGCTGGGATGAGAATCAGCACCTCCAAATCTGAGGCCATTGTTCTAAGTCAGAAAAGGGTGGCATTCCCACTTCAGGTAGGTGGAGAGTCCCTTCCTCAAGTGGAGGAGTTTAAGTATCTGGAGGTCTTGTTCACGATTGAAGGAAGGATGGAACGGGAGATTGACAGACGGATCGGTGCAGCTTCTGCAGGGAACGCCTCGGTGTCCCCCTGGAAGAGCTGGAGGAAGTGTCTAGAGAGGGGGAAGTCTGGGCATCCCTGCTTAGACTGCTGCCCCCGTGACCCGGCCCCGGATAAGCGGAAGAAAATGGATGGATGGATGGATATTTTTTTAAACAGAAATACTGTACTTTTGTCATTTAATGAATCATTTTCATTTGTTGTTAGTTTGAATGAAAACTATGTTTTCACTGTCATCTTTGTTCAACCCTTTTATTTACAAGCAGTTTGAATTGTGTTTTAATTTATTTCATTATAAGGTCAACAGTAATAAACATTTTATAGTAATAAATAGTTAAATTAAATAACAGTAGGAACAGTGAAATAACAGTATAATTGAATCCAAAATCCTGACAGTATTATACTTTGTAGCTTATATTTCTACAGCACATTACTGTAATGGTTTTAACAGTAATAAACTGTTGTTGTAGATTACAGTAGGTCTGCTGTAAAATTACAGCTATGTGCTGGCAATTTGTTCTTTTTCCGTTCGTTTACCAAAATGATTCGTTCAGATTTCTTCACTGATTCGTTCAGTTATCATTTCTATTATACATTTGCAGGTGGCGAAAAAATAGTTGTTTTATGTCAACGAACGTGTAAATGGACGTATAAACTGATTACAGGCTTTATTAAAATGTGTGTCTATGATCTACTCATTAAATAAGTCTAAATAAGTGGTTCAGATGACCAACGCACAAGGTTTTTCTGCATAATTAAAAAATAATTTTGGGTCATTTACACCTTCATCAATCTGGGAATATGTTAAACGGGAAGTTTATGAATTTTAAATAAACAAGCATGCACAGGAGCCTATCTGTAACTGGGCTTTCCAAGTTTCTGCTGATTGCTGAACGAGACTCACGTGCTAAATGACCGAACTACAGTGTACACTCTCGATCATTTCGTTCATGAACGACATCTCTCTCGTTCAGAATCAACAGCGACTTGGTCAGTGTGGGCGTATTCGTTCAATGGAAGATCTTACCAATTACATGTCACTTCACAGCCGGAACTGGAATGCTTTGTGCTGACGTGATGCAAATGAGAGCTAACAACTACTTTTTTTGTTTTACAGTTTTGAGAGAAGTGCTTGACATAAATTAAACGTAATGAAGTCGTTTTTATTTAGTAAATAATACAAAATACACTCAAAACACCTGTGCTTGCTGTACAATAACTGTAAACAGGGCTTGACATTTTCCATGTAATACAATTTTTTTTGTTATCATTTTGTTATCAAAATATCTTTGTTACATTTAACCATCAGCTTGCATTATGTTATTATTTTATTGTTGAACAAGAGACCTCATCTTCCGATCACGAGTGAGAAGTAACAGGGGCATGTTCATCCTCAAACCGGGGCGCAACGTTTTGCTACAGTTTCTGGGTTGAACTACATGTTTCCTGGAAACGGTTTGGAATGGTGTGCAACAGGGTTTGAGATAAGTTTGCGTTTGTAAGGTGCGTGTCAAGAATGTCTGCCAAATCAGCAGCAGCATGTATATAGCCCATGCGGTATTAAAGAGACAGCTCACACAATTTCGTTCAAATGTGTCTTCTCCAGCTCGGTATAAGCAACAATTGAATATGTTAGAAGAGATTCATTTTGCAGTATTCAACACGTTTGACTCCTTTTGTGCGTGTACGAACGAGAATTCGAGATCTCTCTCGTTCAGACTCAAACACAGGCTCGTTCGTTCAGTGAAGGGCCTATTCGTTCAGCACATTCAACCAATCATACGCTCTGTCAAAGCTCACACTTGAACGCCATCGGCTGGTGCTTTAGACACTTTTTAAGCAAAGACGCTTTGTGCTCGAGGGAGATATTTCAGTGAACGAGAAAAATGAGTCATTGCCTTTCGGGAACGAGAACGATTCGTTCACTTGAAAGATTCGTTCAGAAAGAACGATTCGTTCAAGAACGTAACATCTCTACCGATGACTGTGTTTTCCGCCTCGGCGTTGGCAGGGTCACAGTCCAAGTGAAAACCGTCTACTTAAATATGTTAAAACTTTAACAATTTACTGTATTCCTGTTCAAGGGACGTTGATCTGTCGTGACTTTCCTCAGAGAAGTTACGTAGTGCAGCCACTCATACACCCGCGTCACTGACAGATCAAAAAATACTGTAGTATTCCCTTAAACTGAACGGTAGTTTGCTGTTACTAATTTGCTCGCCATTGTCATTTACAGTTTTCTTCTGTATTAAAGAAAAACGGGAAAATTACTGTTCAAACCTTCCGTATTTTAACAGAATTTTTTTACAGTATAGAAGATATCACTTTAAAGGTAATCAGATCGAAGGCTCCGATGACCAAAAGGTTAATGAATGGAGCACGCCATCTCCGTTTTATACCCCGATAACCGGGGCGGAGTCTGGCATGCAAATTTCATCAGCAAATTTCATTGGCCTTTTCAAATCTAAAATAAAGATTACAATAGAAAGTCAATTGGGCCAGTGAAATACTCCTTAAATACCACTGATACTGTGAGCTTCTCAGTGAATTCAGTAGGTTGCTACAGAGGCATTAGGTATACGACAATAAAATGATGCACCTCTGACTTGAGTACTTTTAAAGGCTTTAAAGACTTTACTTGAGTTAGAATCTGCCTTTACAACAAGTAATATTTGACCAGTAGTATCCGTACATTCACTCAAGGAAGTTATTTACTTCGTCCGCCTCAAGGAATAACTCAAGGAAATTGTTGTTTTCTCAGAACAGGTCATGAATCTTGAAAACAAGGAACGGTTACAGCTATTTATTTGTCATTCGGTGGGTGTAGTTGGCCTTATGTTTTGAACAGAGAATTAAACATTTTCTGCCACATGCGTTAAAATTAGATAAGGTACCTACTCATCCTCTGCTCACAGAGCCTGGATACTTTTTTGGATGTCTTGGATATACTATTCATTACTCAAGCTGCTTACAGGAAGTTCAATTATCGGTCCCAAATTATCTCAGAACAACAGTTTACAGTTTACAATTTTGTGTTTTACAATTGGCTGTGCAGGTTTTAGAATTGAGTAGTAAACAGATCAAATGACAAATCGCTCAGGAACAACACATCCACATAGTTTTTCCACTCATTAGGTTATAATGATTATTTTTCAATAATCAAGATGAGACAAACATCAGGATGGAAATGTAAACTTTAGTGTCACATTCTTGCTCCATGATAGCATTCACAAGAATAGCTCTATTCATACACTTTGTAACATCAACCCAACGTAAGACAAAGAGAATTTGTGACACATTTCATTAATATGTTGGGTTTTATATTTAAGGCTTTAAAAGAACAAACCCCTTTATGAGTCATGGGAATTGTACCTGTCTTATGACATTTTCTGGACTTTAAATGGAATTTAAAACAATAAATAAACAAACGTTACCGCTCATTATTTAAAAAAATAAAACCTAAGAAAATCCATCATTTTAACATCGTACTATAGGAATGGCAAAACAACAGGATTATCTTAAAAAAACAAGGCTACTTCAGCAAAGATTGTATTGTCCAATAGGACATTTCCCACGCCTTATGCATGACAGGAGGAGCAGTCAAGAATACTAATAGAGGAAAGGAAGTCTGAGGTTTCACTGGGTTTGTCGGGTAGGCATCCTATGTGTTTGGGGAATACATTTTTTAAAAAACCTTTTAAAACCACTCTGCAAGTTTTTCAAGTACCACCATATTTTCCTTTATGTGTAAATGCTTTTTATGTTTTTCCAGACATATCTGACAGATTGTTTGCTGGACTGTGCTATTGCACGTGAGTGGTCAAATGTAGTTACATTTAAGAATATCTTTTACATGTAAGAAATCTAGATTTAAAGTTCTAACAAACATACAAATAAACAAAAAATGGCTATAGCTTGCAGGAAAATAGGCTGCTTATGCAGACAAAAGTTCTTAATTTAAAAGATTGGATGTTATCTCTAGTTTTAGCCTAGTTTTATTTTATTTAGACAAATGTTTGGGTGTTTTCATCTTCTTTTCTTGATTGCTCTACAAGTTCTGGCAAAGTAAATGAATCAATTGATAAATGGCTATAATTGCTTGAAGGATAAATACACGTTTTGAGTTACCATGTTGTCCCATTAAATAGATATGGTTTAAGAAATGAGTTTGTGATGTAATAACCATTAAATGTAGGACGACTTTTTATTTTCTGACATAATCTACAGAAAGTGATAACACAGTAATGGTAAGGCTACGGATTTGTATTTATTTTATTATGTAATGTATCTCATTAGAACCTTTTCAATGCTGGTAAGATGCAGCTATTCTAAGTTTTCTCATCTTTCGAGCCGTGTTTCAAGGGTTGATGTATGTTTGCTTTCATTAAATAAAAACACAAGTATTTACAACATAAGCCTTCTTCATCTTAATGTCTCTATTTATTTTACAACACATCTTGTATTTAAGCTATTGCATTGTTTATTTGGCACAAAATCTGCATGCAGTCCCAATGAGCTAAATATAACAAACTATGCTGTAGCTCAGTTGTAATTTACTAAATAAAGCGTCTTGATTCTTCTTAGAAATGTGGAAAAGGAAGTTGTTTAAAATGTCAATCAATAAACCTGTTTCCTGCAGTGCAATTCAAGTCGCTTTGGATAAAAGTGTCTGCAAAATGCATAAACGTGAAAAGCGTCACACAGTCACAACAAAAAAGTGATCAAAAGCTTTTTTATAGGCCAAAATAAATTTCATAGGTTTCATAGATAAAATTGATATATTTTGTTCATCAAAATGGACTTGAGGCTTTCTCTTGCCAATACTTTGGCATGTTGATACAAAACATATACAGTGGCAAGAAAAAGTATGTCAATCTTTTGGAATGTCATTGTTTTCTGAATAGATTTGTCATAAAATGTGGTCTGATCTTCATCTAAGTCAAGGGTATGGAAAAACATAACATGTCCTTATTGAGAACAACCCCCAAAAAACATGGAAAAGTATGTGAACCCTTGAGTTAGTGACCTCAAAAAAGCTAACTGGAGTAAGTTTTTAGCACACCTGGAGTCTTGTAATAACCTGGACTTCAGCTACTTTAACTGATAAAAACCACTCAAACTTTTGGAGTTTGCTCTGCACAAGAAGATAACGCTTATGTGAGCCCTACCTCGCCAAAAAGAGCTTTCAGAGGATCTACAATCAAGAATTGTTGATTTACACATAGCTGGCAAGGGTTACAAAGTTATTTCAAAGACTTTAGAAATTCACCAGTCTACAATAAGGCAAACAATCTACAAATGGAGACAAGTTGGGACTGTTGCTACTCTACCAAGAAGTGGGCGCCCTGTCAAAATGATGCCAAGAGCACAACGAAGACTCATCAATGAGGTAAAGAAACAACCCCAAATGACAGCCAAAGATTTAAAGGCATCATTGGAACTTGCTAACATCTCTGTTCTGTACAATACGTGAAACACTGAACAAGCAGGGTATCCAGGGCAGGACACCACGAAGGAAGCCACTGTGCTTGCTTAAAAGAACAGGGCTGCACTCCTGAAGTTTGCAAAAGAGCACATTGAACCTCCACATCGGTATCGTCAAAATGTTTGTGGACTGATGAAACCAAGATTGAACTGTTTGGAAAGAAACACACAGCACTACATCTGGCGTTGAAAGGACACGGCATATCATCACGAAAACATCTTCTCAACAGTAAACTATGACGGAGGAAACATCATGATTTGGGCCTGCTTTGCAGCATCAGGGCCAGCTTTGAATCATTGAGGGGAAGATGAATTCCCAAGTACATCAGACAATTCTTCAGGATAATGTGAGAATGTCTGTACGTCAGCTGAAACTGTGTAGAAGCTGGGTGATGTAACAGGACCCAACAGAATGGCTTCAGAAAACCAAAATCCGCCTTTTGGAGTGGCCAAGTCAGAGCCCAGACTTCGACCCAATAGAGATGCTATGGATTGACTTGAAGAGGGCCATACACATGAGACGTCCAAAGAATATGACAGAGCTAAAGCAGTTCTGCCAGAAAGAATGGGCTAAAATTCCTCAACTATGTGTAGGTCTGATCCACAGCTACAGGAAGCGCCTGGTTGAGGTTATTGCTGCAGGGGGTCAACCAGTTATTAATTTTATTTGTTCACTTAGTTTTTCCACTGCCATTTGAATGTTGAATGATTGTGTTCAATAAAGGCATGAAAGGTCAGTTATTATTTTTACACCCATTGTTTGTCAATTCCCTTGACTTTTGGGGGTTGTTCTCAATAAGGACATGTTATGTTTTTCCATACCCTTGACTTAGATGAAGATCAGACCACATTTTATGACAAATCTATTCAGAAAACAATGACATTCCAAAAGGTTGACATACTTTTTCTTGCCACTGTATATGTTTTGTATCAATATGCCAAAGCATTGGCAAGAGACAGCCTCAAGTCCAATTTGATGAACAAAATATATCAATTTTATCTATGAAATCTATTTTGGCCTATAAAAACTGCTTTTGATCACCTTTTTGATGTGACACTTTTCACATTTATGCATTTGGCAGACACTTTTATCCAAAGTGACTTTAATTGCACTACATTGACTGTCCATGCTCTTAACAAAATAACATAATTTTATGCAAATTAGACAAATAGTATTTTAAATAATCTTCCTCTTCCTTTCAGTTGTTCTTTTTAGAATGCATTTCAAAATATATTTAATTTCCTAGGTGTTATACATTCTTAAGACCTTGTGATTTGAACTCCTTTACTTTGTAAAGAACTCATTCATTAACTCTTTGGGAATCATTTCTGTGGTACGCACTTATGAAATGCGCTATATAAATATACGCTCCCTTGCAATGCCCAAACGTAGATGCGCTCCATTATTTGACTACTACTGAGAATCGTAGATGGCAGAGAAAGTATAAACAGAAACGCAAAACAGAGATAAACATTTTGCAGAGTATGAATCAAGAATTCCTCATTAACAAGATTTAGACAAGAATTTAAAGCATTTTTATCTGTTTTGAAATTAGTAAAAATGTAAATTATGTAATGTTTGTGAAATTTTATAAATCTGAAGACAAGAGCTATTGTAACAACTGCAAAAGACTACCAAAAAGAGTAACAAATGTTTTAAATTGACTAACTACTAAGACGTCCTACTTAAAAGTAAGTGTAGCATATGTGCTATGTAAGTATAGTAACATTTCTAAATATTTCACCTAAACAACTTTGTATATTTTTACGATTGGGACATCAAGAAATTATTTAACAGATGAAAGAACAGACACAAAACTAGAATTTACAATGCCACAACAGAGCAAAACAACAAAATTATAGCTGTAAAATCTTTGCACTAGAGCTTGTCAGTAACTCATTGATACTTCACAAATCAGTGTCACTGTTCAATATGTAGATGATTGTTCAAAGGTACACAATTTTAGCTCATCTATAAAAAAAACGTCTAATAATAATATTAGACGTTTTTTTATATGAATGAGCTAAAATTGTGTGATTTTGGATAGGTGGGATGACATATGGTCTGTAAAAATTGAAAATGAGTTTTTGCTCGGTTAATGCAATATTATGATCTAATAAGATCTGTTTCAGGAATTTATTCACAGTTTACCAATCCAAATCTGAACGGTGGCAGGTTGTCCCAATGTTAATCTTGTAACCAAATTATATTAAGAAGTTTGTATGCAAATTTTAAGGAAACTTGACACTTTAAACAACTTCCCTTTCCTCATTTCTAAGAAGAATCTAGATGCTTTATTTAGTCAAATACAACTGAGTTAAAGCTTAGTATGTTATATTAAGCTCATAGGGACTGCATAAACATTTTGTGCCAAATATTGGTCCCAATGTATAAAGATAAACAACGCAATAGCTAAAATACAAGATGTGTAATAAAATAAATAGAGACATTAAGCTTTTGGTCTGTACACAACATTATGCTATAAATACTTTTTTTTTTTAATCAAATCAAACATACATCAACCCTAAAACACGGCTTCAACAATGAGAAAACTTAGAATAGCTGATCTTACCAGCATTGAAAAGGTTCAAATGAGATACTTTACATAACACAACAAATACAAATCCGTAACCTTACCATGTCTTTGTTATCACTTTCTGTAGATTATGTCAGAAAATAAAAAAGCTTTCCTACATGTACTGGTTAGCAGCTGAAATGCCGACCATCGGATTCATTCGTTAGGTTTAGTAAAATATGTAATGAAGCTAACGAACGTCACAAACACATCACATCAAATTACTCTAAACAAAAAGCACATGTCATTTGTAAATATTCACAATACAGTGACAAACAAACAAACTTTTTGGGTTTAGCTTGTGTAAAAAAAAGCATTTGTAAATGCCTGACGGCTTTGAAATGACTAAACGCAAATGTTGAAACCATACAAAAGATTTACAAAAGGAGAACAACTTAAGATATGTAAAAATGTTCTTGACATTCACAGGATACAAACTCGTGTAGTAAAACTGGTCAAACATTTTGAGCAACACTGTATATATATTGTGAGAGGCCAACCGGGTCTCCTGAGGAACCGGCACCCAGTCCGGTCCAGCAACCGGCACCCAGTGTTGCCCAGCCGCCAGAGAGCGCTGCCCAGCTGCCAGTACAGTCCATGTGTCAGCCCGCGATACAGTCGGCCTTCCAGTCCGTGTTCCAGCCGGCCTTACAGCCAGCCTTCCAGCCGTGGTCCAGCCCGGCATTCCAGCCGGTGTCCAACTCGGCGTTCCAACCGGGGTCCAGTTTGGCGTTACAACCGGGGTGCAGTTTGGCGTTACAACCGGGGTCCAGTTCGGCAGTCCAGCCGGGGTCAAGTCAGACATCCCAGCGTGGTTCAAGTCCGGCAGTCCAGCCAGGCATTCCAGCCAGGGACAGGGACATTTATCCCTAGAACTCCTCCTGTCAAGCCGTCTGGGGCTTCGCGCCACGGAGTGCCACCCAGGGCTAGGACTGTTCCGTTCCCAGCCAGCCAAATTGGACTTCCCAATTTCCCTTGTTCTGCCCCACCCCCCTCCCATGTCTATTGTTTCTCTTGTCCCAACCCATGTGTAATCCTGTACTGTTTACCTTTGATTTTGTTTACCATGTTTTGTCTTGTCTTGTCTGTGTCCCAGTGTGTCTTGTCCTGTTAGTCTACCCCTTGATGAACACCTGGAGGTGTCCATTTCGGGGGGGTGCTTATGTCATGATTCCGCTGTCATGTCATGTCTTTTCTTGTCTTGCAGCGGAGTCATGGCATAGCCCTTGGGTTTTGTGTGAGAAAGACATGGCTTTGCTTAAATATTGGCTGCCATTCACTTTCTCATGTCTTGCCTGTGTTTCCCGCCATCTCGTTTCCTTGTTACCTTCCCATTAGTGTTTCATCACCAACACCTGTCCCTTGTTAATTATCCTGTGTTTATTCCCCTTTAAAACATCCTCATGTTCATTGTCTTGTACTCTTGGATTGTACTTTGTTCCCTATACGCTGGTCGCCAAAATTGTGTGCTGTATCTTGTCCCAGTGACCTGTACACCGATGTCCTTGTTCCTGTCAACTCTTGTCTTGTGAGTGTAGTTTTAGTGTTTTCTTAGTCGAGTGAGTCCGTGTCATTGATTTAGTTTATTATTAATCCTGTCTTGTTTTCCCCCTCGTGGGTTTTGTTTTGTCCTTTTGTAGTGTTTTTTCGTATAATAAATATCCCGTTAACCCCTTCATCCCCGTTTCTGCCTGCACTTGGGTTCTTTTCCTGAGAAATCATAACAGTATAGTGTCCATGGACTTCCCATTTGTCTACACCACGGAAAGACATTAAAATGCTACTGATATGTATGTTTGCCAGAACTTGTAGAGCAATCAAGAAAAGAAGATGAAAAGACCCAAACATTTGTCTAAATAAGATAAAACTAGGCTAAAACTAGAAGTAACCTCCAATCTTTTAAATGAAGAACTTTTGTCTGCATAAGTTGGCTATTGTCCTGCACACTATGGCCATTTTTTTTGTTTATTTATACGTTTGTTAGAAATCAAGATTTTTTACATGTAAAAGCTATCTTAAATGTAAATACATTTTACCACACATGTGCAATTGCACAGTCCAGCACAAAATTCCGTCAGATCTGTCTGGAAAAACAAAAAAAGCGTTTTACAACTGTCTGTATAAAACGTTTGCGATCATATAGGGAGATCGGAAAAAAGGAGACATACAGTTACAGTTAGTCAATTCAAGTTGGCATGTCAGGTGTGTTTTAGGTCAGGTAGATGGTTGTAGGTAGGCAATATGCATGTGAAATGGATACGAGCCGCGGCACCATGCAATTCTTTCCCACTCAAGCCTAAAAAAATTTAAATAAAGCACTGCTGTTATCAAAAATGTATCGCACTTTCGCTGTTTTAAAAATTCCCCCCATTTTGCTCCGGTCAAATCGAAGGGTTGCCCCAGCGGCCAGCCCAGCTTATTCTGGGTCCTGTGTGAAAGCCGCATAATGCCAACGGAGTTTCAGAAAGACTGAATGTACCAGTGTTTACCGCTTTAAAACGGGGAAAAGCTGTTGTATGATTGATTGTACAATAGTTAGAGATGTAGTAAATAAACAGCAGCTTGTTTTAGAAATAAATAGACTACTGAAACTGTATTTTGAAGTACATCTTTTGTTTGATTTAAAGTTTGCTGTTCGAAATGTGCCATTTGGGACGTCAGAGGAGCGTTTTTCGGGCTGCGACTGTTGAATCTGGTAACACCCGTTTCACACCAGATGCGTAAGAGGCACATGGGCGGAGAAGGAGCAGCACATAGGCAGAGCTTTGGCAGTGGATGTCCATTGTCCTTTCACACCAGCAGCGTATGTAACATGTACAAAATGCAATGTCGCATATTCTTATTTTAAAAATATCAGCGAGCAAAATATCTCCCAAAACTTCATCAAAAAACTTATTTTATGACAATAGTATAACTTTGATTAGTTTTATCGCCTGTTTTATGCCATATCCACATAGTACAAATTACAAATAAAAAGCCATTGTGCTTTGAAGGACAAGATTCAAGTCACTGTAGGGTTTACTCACCATTGGAGAGAGTGATCGACTTGTGATGAGATCGCTTTTCTCTCACACTTACGCAAAATAAGCATATAACATGATGTCTATGTAGTTTTATCTGCTTCTTGGAAGGTTATGATGACAGTGGGGTTCAGACAGTACACAACCATTTTCCTCTCATTCATATGCAATATAAGCATAACATTTAAGATATACTTGTTTCATAAACAGGTGTTTAAAAAAGTATATGTGAAAGTACAGACACTGAGAGAAAATTTTACTCAAATAAAAGTCAAAGTATCTTGCCAAAAATGTACTTAAGTGAAGGTAAAAAGTTCTACATTAAATTGTATTAAAGTATTAAAGAATTAAGAGTAAAAGTAACAACAAGAATCAAATGTTTCTTGTTAGAGCATGTATTCTCCCAATATTAAGTGAATGAACATTGAGTGAGAGACGGAGGATACATTTAATCTTGTGTAAATCCTCACTTACACAGCTAAAGGAAAATAACTTGCTTAGATATGATGGGGTGTGTCTCAATCACCTCCCTTGTTCAGTAGTTCAGTACGGATCAGAGAGTCTGCCAATTTAAGGCTCTCATTTGCAAAACCTTTCCTAAACATTTTTCTCCTAAATCTTCCCACAAAGCAGATCAAAAACCAGGGAGCGTCAGTGGTCAGCTGCTTTGTAACAATGAAAATTGTAAAAAGCGCTATATAAATAAAGTTGAGTTGAGTTGAGTTGGTCCTTATGTTCTATTACTGGAAATGACGAGACAATTTTTACCGGAAATCACGAGAAACGTAATAAACAAAATCAAACGCAGTTGAACTTTTGAAAAGATATATCTGCATCCGCCTCTACACTTCAATGCATACTGTAAATTTGGTCTAATATTAAATTTAAATGTTAAGAAGATTGTGTTCCCTGCATGTTTGGGCCAAAAACTCCTTACTTTGGAAGTAATTAGACACCACCTCCACAATGTTACTATCAATCCATCTGTTTTTTGACTAAAGAATGAACTTTCGCTTTAATTGACCGTGAGCTGGGCAGCAAAAATAGACTCGGCAACGAAATGATCGCTGCACTGCCGCTTACGCGCCACTTCTGCACCGCCAGCATGCACAGCTAAGACTGTGTTTTGTTATGGTGACTATATTGGTGAAAAGCAATTGTCTCAAGAATCATGATTTGTAATGACTAGCTTCTTTTACCCTTACTAAAAACAGTGTCTGTTACATGAGATCATGTTTTCCATGCCAAAAATAAACCATGTGGCATCTTTTATCAACAAGTTTGTTGATTAATGAAATAATAAAACACTTCTCATGACAACGCTAAACATGTTTTTCCTGTTTAATAATAGTTCTGTGGCCTTTGGATCCAAACCAAAACCTCTGACAGCATGTACAGATTGTAAAAAAGTTTCTACCTATCCATCCTTAAAACAATGTGTTCTGTACGGTATGTGAGGGAGCGTATTAATACAATTCAGACAAATTGCATCAGTCGATTGTTATTGTCATGTGACTCGATGCTCTTTCACCGAGACATTTTTGACAAGAACCTATAAGACTTGGAAAAACATTAATTAATTCGTTTTTTCCTTAATTTTTTGTCAGTTCTCAATGCATTATGTTTGGTTGTTTTGTTCATTGGTTTTCTGCTGATTTTGAGATCAAATTCTGTGTAAAATAAATCTTTAACCGCTACGACTAGACCTGTTTCTTCAACTTTATTGCAACTTTACTTGTGACATAAGATTAATTCTGAAAGTAAATGAAGCTAAACCCAAATCGTAAAATCCTGATTCTGAAATAGGAAATCAATTCTAGTACTGTAAATGAAATACAGTGCTTATTTTGGAAATTAAAATATGAAACTTTAGCAGACGCTTTTATCCAAAGTGACTTACAAGAGACAAGGAAGCAATGAACTCATGCTCATCTTTCCACATACTCAATACTCAACATACTCAACTCAGGGTTTTTTTCTCTGTTAGAGTTTTGGGTTCCTCACCACCATTTGCATAATGTTTCCTATTTAATTATAGTTCTGTGACCTATGCTGCTTGCAAAGCGCATAGTCTGACAGTATGTACAGATTGTAAAAAAGTTCCTACCTATTCATCATAAAAACAGTGTGTTCTGTACGGTATGTGAGGGAGCGTATTAATACAATTCAAACAAATTGCATCAGTCGATTGTTATTGTCATGTGATCCGTATGCTCTTTCACCAAGGAATTTTTAACAACAACCTATACTGTAAACATAAGTCAACATTAAGTTGTTTGTTTTTCCTTAATCTTTTTGTCAGTTCACAATGCATTATGTTTGGGTTGTTTTAAACTAAAACTTTAATAGCTGTGAGTAGACCTGTTTCTCCAACTTTATGTTCCTCGCCACCGTTTGAATAATGTTTTGCACTGTTTGCCTGGCCGGGGGGAGCGGGAGGCTCGCTGAAATCAGCTTTAGAATTAAAAGTTACACATTAACATCACATCAAATATAACATTCTGCTTAATTTATTTATTATTACATAAAGGAATTTATAGTCGGTTTAATATTTGACCTGTGTTACTCTCTCCTTTATCTTAAATGTTTGCTTATTCGTAATAACCACACTGTGTATGGCAAGCCATATTGTCATTTAACCCTTGAGGTTTACCAGTATCTATTTTAAGCTACTAGTACTTATTGTTTAGTCAGTAGTAACTATTCCATTAGATACTAGTACTTATTAATTACATACTAGTGATTATTTATTAGATACTAGTGCTTATTTAATAGATACTAGTACTTATTCATTACATACTAGTAACTTTTTAGATCAAAGATATCCTGAACATAATAGACACTAGTTTAAGCTTATGCTCAGTATGCAAATTATATTTTGAATATTAATAAGACAACGTAATATGTAAGGGAGATCGGGCCGGAGAGTAAGAAAGAAGATGCAAAATGGAGGTTCTCGAGCAAATACAGAGAAAATGCAGCTTTGTTGAAAGAACATTTTAACATGGTCACTTCGGCAGCCCACAACTGAGGGCCATTAATTCGTGTTAAGTGAACTTAAGAAGAATCGAGGGCATGCTATCTCCACCATGAATATTAATCACATCCAATAGTACCTACATGTACAAATATACACGTTATTGACTTAATTATGCATAACCCGTATTGCATGCTCTGCACTAGAATATTTCACTTTCAAACATGAAGGTACTATTGGATGTGATTAATATTCATGGTGGAGATAGGCTGCCTAAAAACTTTTCTATCGAAGTAATATTGAGAATGGTAAGGGGAGTGGGTGATGGAGGTTCCACGTGAAGTTCACTGTCATCTCAAGGGGCATTCAGCACGTCATGACTCAGACAGCAAGCAGCAGCCCATCCTCTGTGCTCTCACACACACACACACACACACACACACACACACACGCACGCTTGAACGCACATACAGACATGCCCCCAGACTATGGAAAGCCGTTTGGGTCATATTTCGCCATCAACCAGACGCCTGGTGTTCAGAAGACGCCTGCTTTTACGGCGTTTAAGACATACAGACGCCTGCTTTTACGGCGTTTAAGACATACAGACGCCGTAAATTACGGCGTTTTCACCGTAGAAACGTGGTTAATAACTGTGTAGAAAAGGCTGGGCTGATTTTAATATTATAGAAAACGCCGCTATTTACGGCGTCTTTGATACACGTAATCGCCGTAATTTATGGCTTACTACGGAAGTTCAAACGGCGAAATGAACGGCTTTTCGCATTGGATTTAAAACGCCGTTATTAACCACTTTTCTACGGCGAAAACGCCGTAATTTACAGCGTCTGTATGTCTTAAACGCTGTAAAAGCAGGCGTCTGTATGTCTTAAACGCTGTAAAAGCAGGCGTCTTCTGAACACCAGGCGTCTGGTTGATGGCGAAATATGACTCAAACGGCTTTCCATAATGTGAGAATATGGATTTCGGCCGTGTCCCTTACATAACCTGAAATGACCCGTACATAAACTGATATGATTATACGTTTTGTTTAACACCATCTGTTCTGTCTCATGATTGAGCAATGCCCGCGAGACATATCTGATCCGGACTGGATGACATAAATCCGGTCACCAGGTTCCTGAATGTTCTAGATGATGGAGAACAGGGAACTAAAGAGGCCACCATATCCGTGAATGTTGGAGATGATGGCGAACGCGGAACTAAAATATATGCTGTCTTGACAAAATATTATGAATCGAGGTCTGGTGATTTTCCATGACCAGTGTAATGTCCTGTTGTTACTTCCTGTTTTATGCATATATATATACTAGTCCTTTAATACAATAAAATTGGACTCTGATTGAACTGCACATCTCTGTGTCTGCGTCATTCTTGGTCTCCGGGTACCCGAAACTCTGAAGGTTCTATCGACTAGACTCTTCAACTCAGAATACTCAAACTTAGTGTAAGGGGACAGTAAGAAATAATCTTACAGATTGGGGGCTCGTCTACGAAGGGGGGATCATCTCTCCTAGAACCAAAGAGGCCAGACCATACCTGAGGCGAGCACACCCGAGGCGATCGGCACAGACCTACATTAAAAGGGGGTGAGTGTTTTTTGTTTCTTCTATAGTTTTTCTTGTGACTTAGAGAAATAAAAACGCTTACCCTGTAGGATTCTCGTGGTTTAATATTTCGTAGTGACGAAATAGGATTTTTCAATTCATGTTAGTGAGAATTCACTTTCTCATTGTTGTGACAGCGCGGCTGACAACAGTAGTTGTAAATAACTATTAACGCACGAATCTGAATGGTTAAAACAGTACTGATCACACTGTAATTTGGGATCGCGGTGTAAGCTTTGCTACTCAGAGGGAAAGGCTTGGTTACTCAGAAAAAGAAATTGTTTGATGTTTATTCTGGGAAAAATCAATTTATTCAAAGGTTGTATTAAATTGGGAAAATACATGGTTGATATCACTGTTACTGTATGGTGTATTGGAGTATTGTTATCAGGAAAAAGACGGTGAATTTATCACCCCGGATCACAATACAATACATGCAATATTGTTGAGACTGTCAGTCGATTGAATACGAGGGTTTTTTTGCTGCTATTTCTGTTTTGTCTGTATTGTTTTTATCACTGCCATTTTGTCTGTGTAAAATGGGTCATTCTGTTTCAAGGCCATTACCGGGCGAAACGCCAGTCGCATTTATGTATAGAAATAATCAAGGGTTTTATACAGATCCATATGTTAGCAATCTAGCAGGATGGTCAGAGGGAATGAAAACCCAAATTGATATTCCCTACCCGAGGGACGGTTCATTTTCTGATGAAAATATGGCTTTGTCAAGGGGCATGGTAAAAGAGGGTTGGGGAGACCCAATGTGGGATTATCCATATATGAATAAGGCATATGCCGTATGGAAAGACATGAAAAAGGTGTGGGACCAGGGTCCCGAAAAACCTCAAATTGTTGCGTATGTCGCAAAGCAAAATAGATGGCCGTTAGAGAGGCCGCCCGAATACTCTGTCCCTTGCCAAAGCCCAATTTATCCCTCTGCACCCCTGCCGCGACAAACAGTCGATATTAAACCACCGAAAACACCGGTGAATCGGTTGATTGATTATAAAACCGACACAATAGAGAAAACTCAAAATCGGTTGATTGATTATAAAACCGACACAATAGAGAAAACTCAAAATCGGTTGATTGATTATAAAACCGACACTACGGAGAAAAAACCTCAAACTCGGTTGATTGATTATAAAACCGACACGACGGAGAAACCTCAAAATTCAATGATTTGGGTCCGAGCTGGCAACACGGTAAATGTCAGGCCAATACGAATGTCTGACATGGAAGCCATATGTAAAAGTTTGCCTTCTCCACATGAAGCGGGGAAATATGTGTCGATTTTGCAAACGCACACGAAATATTCACATTTCACAGGTGCTGATTTCCGCGCGGTGTTGCTTAGAACACTAGAGACAGATGTGACGGAAGAAATGTTGATAGAAAAATGTCCCACATTGTCTATAGCTCATGATAGAATTACAGGCACTGGTACGGCTGCAACGCCACACGAGCTATTTTGGGAAACTTCTGCAAATGTTACAGAGTTCTTTAAAGAGCTGAGAGTTTTCCTTGATGAACGCTTAGGCAGCCAGCAAGATTTGTCTTTCGCAGCAAGTACTAAACAGGCAGCAAAAGAATCCGCTGCACAATTCTTTGTTCGTTTTAAAAAAGCGTGGACTGAAGATTCTAAATTGCCAATAAACAATGAGATAAAGCCTCTGTTTATTAATACTCTGCTGAATAATATGAATGGCAAACAAGCGCAATTAATTAGGATAACAACTTCTAATCTGCATGATATGACTTTAGATGCTTTGGGCAGGCGAATAAGGGAGCTCGACAGCTCTCTCGCGTTTTCTATTAAAACGGAGGGAGCGATGTTTTTCAGGCTTTCGTGGGCAAACGAATGAGGAACATAGTTTTGAAAACCCACAGCAGCCATACTCTAGCCAAAAGAAGAAGTCAGACATAATTTGCTTTCATTGCGGCAGGAGGGGCCATTACAAACGAGAGTGCAGGCGATTGCACAAGTTTGAGTCACCTCAGCCGACCTCTGGTGACACACACACATACAGACAGGAGAGAGATCCACAGCGCAGTGAGCAGCGCAGACAGGAGAGAGATCCACAGCGTACTGAGCAGCGCATACATGAGAGAGATCCACAGCGCAGTGAGCAGCGTAGATATGACGCCACTGGCGCCTCCTACCCAACAACGTGGCACTCAAATCAAGCATAGAGTTGCCCACAGAGTGATGTCAGTTCTACATTAAGTATGATGACTTTAGCATTTGCCAATAATGGAGAGGATTTGCCTTATTTTTCTCTTAAAGTAAATGGGCAGACTCAAACATTTCTTCTCGATACAGGGGCAGATGCATCATCTATGACATCCAATAGTTATGACGGTCCTATAACTAATCAAATAATTCACTCTGTGGGAATTTCTGGAACTGACATTGCTTGTGCGGTCACACCTCCATTACAGGTTGACGCAGATGGTCTTAAACCATTTTATCACAAGTTCACAATTATTCCAGGTGCACCATTAAATCTTTTAGGTCGCGATATGATGCATAAATTAGGCATGGATATTAAGTTTACTGATCACAAGGTTGTTTTCTCTTTTCTGTCTAGTCTACAGGCATCCGTCGATCCTTTGCCAACAGGTGGACAGCCAGGAAGTTCACAAGCACCTGCCTCAGATGGCAGCATGCCTACACGGGTAGACTCCATGATTAACCCTTCGTTATGGTCTCAGTTCAAGGATGACACTGGTTTCATTGATATGGAACCCTACAGGGCTAAATTGAAAACAAACAAACCTGTCTACATTAAGCAATACCCTTTGTCTAAAGATAAGGAAGTAGGCATTACGCCTTTGATTGAAAATTTTGTCCAGCAGGGCGTCCTCGAACCAACACACTCACCATACAACACACCAATTAATCCTGTTGTGAAAGCAGATGGGAAAACTTGGAGATTGACTCAAGATTTAAGAGCAGTAAATCAGTTAATCATACCACTCGCACCAATTGTGCCTGATGTTTTGACTGTAATGAATTCAGTGCCATACTCACACAAGTATTTCACTGTCATTGATTTGTGTGCAGCTTTTTTCTCTGTACCTGTACACCCAGACACTCAGCCTTTGTTAGCATTTACATTTAAGGGGCAACAATATTCGTGGAAGCGTCTTGCTCAGGGATATGCTGACTCACCCGTTGTTTTCTCTGCGGCAGTACACCGAACTTTGGCCAAAATGACTGATTTGCCTTCATCGGTTTGTGTTCTTCAGTTTGCAGGTGACATCCTCGTGTCGGGGGAGACGGCGGAGGACTGTGAGAAAGCATCTGTTATTGTTTGCAATGTTCTTGCGGAAACAGGTTTCAAAGCATCAAAAGACAAACTGCAATGGGTTAAAACTAAGGTGACCTATTTGGGACATGTGCTGATGCAGGGTCTCAGAGCAATATCCACAGACAGAGTCCAGCTGATCAGAGAAGTTAAGTCCCCACGAACAGTGCAGCAGCTACAAAGCTTTTTGGGACTGATTAACTATTGTAGACAGTGGATACCTGATTGCGCGATTCACGACAGGCACCTGAGGGGTCTGATCGATCACAAAGCCCCGCCAAACACACCACTGGAGTGGACTGCTGAAGCAGATGAACATTTCAATGCATTGAAAGCAGCCATCACAACCGCACCAGCATTGGGCCTGCCAGACTACGCAAAGCCTTTTCACTTGCATGTTAGGGAAACAGCGGTGGCTGCTCTTGGGGTCCTTTTGCAAGAACACGGCTCAACATATAGGCCAGTAGCATATCTGTCTAAAAAGTTAGATAACATTGTCACAGGTATGCCAGCATGTCTTCGTGCTGTCGCTGCAGCTGCTCTGATTGTACAGATGGCTGAGAAAACTGTGCTGTCACACCCTTTAACACTATATACGTCCCATCAGGTTGGTGCAATTTTACACAACATGCAAACACAACACATGACTGCGCAACGACGCACAGGGTATGAGGCTACTCTAATGGCAACAAAAAATCTCACCATTAAACCGACTGCAAGCATTAATCCTGCTTTGCTGAGCATTTTGGGTATGGTAGACATGACAGATTTTAATGTTGAACATGATTGCATCTTCGAACTGACCAACTCTTATTGTTCCAGGGTCGATCTGTTGGATACTCCCCTAGAGGGGGGAGAACATATTTATGTCGATGGGTCTTGTTCAAAGCCCTCTGACGGTGTCTACCTGTGTGGCTATGCTGTGGTTTCCAATTCAGGAGAGGTAAAAGAAGCTTATGCTCTGGATTATAATTCGGCACAGGCAGCAGAGTTGGTAGCATTAATACGGGCCTGTAGGCTAATGTCAGGAAAAAAGGTAACTGTATACACGGATTCAAAATATGCTTGGAGTGTGCTTCACCATTATGCTAAAATGTGGGAAGTAAGAAATTTCACAACTTCTGATGGCAGGCCAATAGCACATGCAAATCTGATAGGACAGTTGACTGAGGCAGTTCAGCTTCCGCTCGAAGTGGCCATAGTAAAGGTCAAGGGTCACTCTTCGGGAGATGATGAACAGGCATTAGGCAACAGAAGGGCTGACGAGGCCGCAAAGGCAGCAGCCCAGGCTCAGATTAAATCACCATTTCAGCAGAAAGATGAAACACAGGTAGCAATGACAGTGCACATAGCAAATATACCGGACATTGACATCAAAATCCTGCAAAGTCAACCAACAAAGGGAGACTTAGAGCATTGGAGTAAAAATGTTTGTGCTCCTGACACCGATGGCATTCTCAGAGACGAACAGGGTAGAATAGCGCTACCAAAATTAGGGTTAATTATCCTAATTAGACACTACCATGGTTTATCTCACACCAGTTGTGCAAAAGTAGTTCAAGCAATTAATCGATTGTATTGCATTGCCGATGTTCATAAAACAGCAAAGCTCGTTTTGGATGCATGCTTAACATGTGCTCAGGTAAATCCGCACAAATCAGCTAAGCACGATGCATTGACACATCCGGAAGCTCCTTTCCAACATCTACAAATTGATTTCACGCACATGCCGCCAATAGGTAATTTGAAATATCTTTTGGTAATTATTGATCGATTTTCAAAGTGGCCTGAAGCATTTCCATGTGCAAGAGAAGATGCTAAGACGGTGGTAAAAATATTAACATGGAGATATTAGACCAGTCACCATAGAATCTGACAACGCGACAAGCTTCACGTCGAAGGTAACACAGCTCTTAGCAAAATCGTTGTCTATTGATTGGCATTTTAACATTCCGTACCACCCGCAAAGTGCAGGAGTCGTGGAAAGAAGCAATCGAACGCTGAAAACATGACTAACAAAAGCGGTACTCGAAACGGGAAGAAAGTGGGTCGATTTATTGCCCGCAGTCTTGACAGAAATAACAATGACTCCATCTTCCACGACAAAATTGTCTCCTTTCGAGATACTAATGGGTAGACCTTTCCCGACCCCGTGGGTCAGAGGCCGGTCTGGTCTTTCTTCCCTAGGTGACCTGGAAGTGATCCAGGAAGACAACGTGACCTCCCTAGTCGAAAAGTTAAACTCTATATGTGCTGATGTTTCTTTGTGTCTTCCTCTTCCCTCAGAACAGCCTACTCATAACTTTGTTCCAGGACAAAAAGTCTTTGTGAGAAGTCTGAAGCCAACAAAGGTTGGGGAATCGAAGTACCACGGACCAGCGACTGTGATTGCCGTCACGTGGACAGGAGTTCTGACAGACTACCAGCCACAGTGGATACACGCTTCCAGATTGAAGTTGTGTCTTCAGGAGAGCAGGCAAGCTCCAATTTAATATAGAATCTCGCACGGGGATTCACCTTACTGCACCTCAGGGTGGAGAAAGCACTGACCAAGCCGAGGAAAGAACTACCTTTCGTGAGGTGGGGGCCACCCAAGGCAAGAAGATAGAAGGCCCATTGAGCCAACAGTGCTGACTCCGTAGGTTCCCCTGAATTGCACCGAGGGCCAAATTAAAATTCTAAAAAGGAAAAAATTGTTATCCTAAAGTGCAAAATTTCCTATGGAGCTCTTAGATATCAATTCTTATACTGCGTGCACAATTACAGAAGCCCATATTGTGTTTGGCGCAGATATTCTTAAGTCAGTGGAGTCGACACTTGAGTACGCTATATTTTGGACACAGGCCTGTTTAGTAAGACCTTTGGTCTTAAAGTGGCCATTGTGAGAATATGGATTTCGGCCGTGTCCCTTACATAACCTGAAATGACCCGTACATAAACTGATATGATTATACGTTTTGTTTAACACCATCTGTTCTGTCTCATGATTGAGCAATGCCCGCGAGACATATCTGATCCGGACTGGATGACATAAATCCGGTCACCAGGTTCCTGAATGTTCTAGATGATGGAGAACAGGGAACTAAAGAGGCCACCATATCCGTGAATGTTGGAGATGATGGCGAACGCGGAACTAAAATATATGCTGTCTTGACAAAATATTATGAATCGAGGTCTGGTGATTTTCCATGACCAGTGTAATGTCCTGTTGTTACTTCCTGTTTTATGCATATATATACTAGTCCTTTAATACAATAAAATTGGACTCTGATTGAACTGCACATCTCTGTGTCTGCGTCATTCTTGGTCTCCGGGTACCCGAAACTCTGAAGGTTCAATCGACTAGACTCTTCAACTCAGAATACTCAAACTTAGAGTAAGGGGACAGTAAGAAATAATCTTACAGATAATAAGCTGGATTCAGACTCGTGCTAAATCCACCGTTAGGCTACATCAAATATTAGCGCCCGCGTGCAAGATCCCAAACCATCTAACAAAGTTAAACTTATCATTATATTCCACAATAATAGTGATATTAAACACATCCTTTTTGTGTTTTTGTGTTAACCGATTAGCCAGACAAGCTAACATACAAAGCCATCGTCCTTTTGCATAGTATTAGTATGTTAACTCTGATCGGATGACAGAGGGGTGATCATGTTTATGCAATCATGTGTTTGAATCAAGATATCTTCAAACACATCTTACTAGTTCCTTTTAAGGCAGAAGATATCTTCAAATGAATAGGTTCTAGTAGTTATTCTGTTTTTGATATCAGTTACTAATTTCTGACTAGTACGTATTACACTAATGACTATCTTTTTGATACTACAAGTATGTATTCATTAAATGCTAGTACTTGTTTTTAAATACTGGATTTGTATTCAATGTTTACTAGTACCTATTTAATAGGCACTAGTAGTAATTCATTAAGTACTAGTACTTATATATTAGACACTAGTGTATTTTACGGTTGTTACTAGTAACATTTCTTATCTTACTGGTCACAATGGTTTTTTTACCTGTCATTTGTAATGACTAGTCAAAAAGGCCATTGTAGAGTTCAATCGCAAGTCTTACTAGTAAAATAAAATATCTTACTAGGCACTATTGAAAAAAGTACTAGTATCTCGTGAATAGGTACTTGTCTAAATCTAATAAGTACTAGTAGCTGATAAACATGTATACGTTTCTGATAAATAAGTACTAGTATCTAATGAAAAAGTACTTGTATAAAAAAAAAAAATACTAGTATAGATTTAATAGGTACTAGTATCCAATGAATAAAATAAGCATTGGTTTCTGTTTGGCACGCTCTAGTATCTTGAAAATAAGTACTAGAACCTAATAAATAAGTATCAGTACCTTAAGAATAAATACTAGTACCTAATAAGTAGGTACTAGTGACTATCGGAAGACACACTAGTCAGAACTGAATAGTTGATATCTAAATGACAGATCTCCATAGAAATCAATGTCAAAAATCTGAAATGTGTTACTAGTAACAATAGAATAATTACTAGTCACTGATGTAATAAGTACTAGTATCACATAAATAAGGACTAGTATCTATTTAATAAAAACTAGTATCTAATGATTAAATACTAGTACGTAATGAATAACTACTAGTCTCTAATGATTGAGTACTAGTATCTAATAAATAAGCACTAGTATCTAATGGAATAGTTACTAGTGACTAAACAATAAGTACTAGTAGCCTAAAAATAGACACTAGTAAACCTCAAGGATTAAATGACAAAAGGGCTTGCCATACACTGTGTGCTTGCGTTTGCATGTGTGTCTGCGTGTTATTCATGTGGGTGTGTTTGAACCTGTGTGTGCGTGTCTGTTTTCTGTGTGTGTTCACCTTTTGTTTTTACTTGTATAACTTTAATGTTTTGCTGAGTCAATATTTTTCCTACAGCTGCTTTTTAACTATGAAAATTGCAAGAAGCGCTATATAAATAAAGTTGTGGGGAGAGAGTTGAGTCAACTCATAATTGACATATAAATTAAATAAAAATACGGTAGACAGTATTACTGTGGAAGACATTACAGTAATGATACTTTAAATCCTTTTACTGTAACTTATTGGCATCCCGCTGCCATAATTAAGCAAATCACCTCATGATCTATTAAATCACATCACATCAATAATAAAAAACACACATCACAGTATACTTTCATTTCTGTATTTGATTCATCTGTTTATTTGCCATCTTACTGATAAAAGCCATAAGGAAATTTGATTGCAACAATTTTCTGTTTATTCAAGGAAGTTAAAACTATTTTTGGCATCTTGATTCCTCTTTTGATTATATCATGTATATTTCCGAGCAGTTCACACCCAAAGATCCTCCCATTGCATTGGCATGCTCAAGTAGACTATATAAAAGGATGAACGAACTGATTTTAAACAACAACTCCTGCCGAGTAAAGCTACAAAGAAATCTTACTCTTAAAAAGGTAATTGCTTTGGTTAGTGTTTCTTCTTTCTATCATCCTGGTATACTTTAAGAAAAATCGAATGCACCTCTCATGTTTCTGTCACTTTGTTTTTATTTTTAACTTTAATTTTTAATATTCAGCTGCGTAAGAAATGTCAATATGTTCTGATTTAAACATTAACTATCTATCGGTATATGTTTAGGCAAAACTATATATTTTGTTTCATTCTGTGTACTACACAGTATTTTTATTTCAAAATAACAGAAAAGATGCTCTGTATTTTTTCAGACATCAAATACTCAAAAGAAAACAAGTTCACATTTCATTTTAAGCAATAAATTCACAAATTATTTGTTATGTTTCACCATTTTCATGCTGCCAGACCTTCACATTGCTGTTGGAGTTTTGATTTTATTGAAATTCAACAGACACAAATGAAATGGCCACAATGCATCTAGAAATGAGGATAAAATGAAATGGTCTCTTAATTTTTTGCAGGTTTTTAAAGTAACTGAACATTATATAGATGTAATAGACATAGGGTATTAAAAACTTGCTTAAGCCTCAATATTTTCTACAGGATGGGGAAGCAAGCCTACACACAAAGTATCGCCAAGGACAATACAGCCGTGCCAACTAAGGTGAAGAAAATTGCATATGTTTGTACAAATAATATTTATCCTGCCCTTTCACTTGATTGAAAATGTACTTTTTGCCTCTAGAACCGGTCAGTCGATCGTTCAATTCGATGTCCAGTTGTTCATTTGCGAAACTACAGGGATGGCTCAACCCACCAAGACACACTGCATCACAAAGCAGTTCAGGTAAATATAAATATCACTAGTTTAAACTCAAAGGTATGCCATGTTTAAACTTTTCCACACTTTTGGTCTAATAGAGCATGTGTGCGTGTAAACATCTCATAAAAAACAGTGTATTTTTTTCTTGTATCAAAGGACATCATTTTAATACTTATAATAATTTCACATCTTATGTTTAAAATGTCTTCTTCAGAACACGCCCTGCGAGTCGAAAACTTGCGAAGGTTCCATAATGAATCCCAAATGTCTGATGCGCGGTTCCAAAAAGACACCCGGATCTGCTGACATCCTGCCACAGGCAGTGGATTTTATCGATCAGTTCTACAAATCATTCAAGATGTAAGAGCAATTTTAAATTAAACTGACTGTTTAAACGTAGTATACACTATAACATATTTATTTAGGGACTATTTGTAGAGTTTCAAATTGTAGTTTGCCAACTTATTGCAAAACAAAAACAGCAATTACAAACACACAAACGTGGTCTTTTTAAACAAACAGCGGTTCGGTTCAAATTGAATAACTGTCTCACCTCTCACCCAGCTATGATGCAGATGCGCATCAGGTTCGGGTTGACCGGGTCACGCTGGAGATCACACTTAACGGATCATACACACTGACCGCTGATGAACTCGCTTTCGGGGCTAAACAAGCGTGGAGGAACGCGCCAAGGTGCATCGGGAGGATTCAATGGGCCAATTTACAGGTGTGGTTTTCTTCATGAAGATTGTTCCCTGTTTTAAGAGTCAGGTATGTTTTGTGAGCGTTTATCGAAACAATGCGATGTTTAATTTTGCAGGTTTTCGATGCGCGTCAGTCCAAGACTTGCGAGGAGATGTTCCACGCCATGTGTACTCACTTGAAGTATGCCTCAAATGGAGGAAACCTCAGGTATGCGGCGTTTATAGTGTTTAGTCATTTTAAACTTATGTGTAAAAACGTCAACTTTAGTGTTGTTATTATTCAGCTTCTTCCTCTGCCATGCAGTCTATGCCAAGCATCCCATAGAACCGTTGATTGTTAATGTTTGGAAATTTGGCACACACGTGATGGACAGTCTAAACTGTTACCATGGCAAATATTGAGTCTCTTACCAAACTCCATAGCGCCATCAACAGTCCAAACTTCCACATACATTTTGCCTGTAACATTTGAACCGAACAACAAATAGGTTCTTTACACTGAACCCTTGGCTCATGCCGATCCGAATGCACTTATGTATGACGTCATTTTCCGTCATCGCTACGTAACTTGTCAAGGTTCATCAAGCTCAAGTTCTGTGAGGATAAGAATATTGTCATTTTTATTTAGATTTCTATTAATAAAAAAAAAAATTAAGTTCTGAGAGGATTTGCAAAGTGATAGGCCAGCGCCCCCTTGTGGTCAATTCAATTGATCAAATAGCTTACAACATATGAAGAAATCTACATGATGGTATTCAATTCACATTAGTATATTTGTTGGCTCAAGCTGAGTTGTTTGATATCACAGTTGTCAAATTCCTTCATACCTCCTGTTCGCCATTTTTAATTATATGGAAAACGTACTTTTTAAAATTCCTACTAGAAAATTGGTCAGATTTGCACGAAATGTGGTCATGCAGCATCTGGGCACAGTATTGACTAAAAGAAATTAAACGATTGGTTCTCGTGTAAGGCGTCAATGAATTCTAAGGCGAGCTCGCCATAGAGTCATGTGGCTGTACCTTCGCCATACTTTTGTGTATCGACACTTGGTATGTGTTATGACTGGCACATCTTGTCTGTCTCGTAAAGATTTGGTTACAGCACCACCTAGTGGTCAAAGACATTGAGAAGTTTCTTGTGTTTTCCTTGGTTTTCTTGGTTTTCAAGATCTGATCATCTGATATGTCCAAAATATTTGGTCGGGCTCGACCCAGTGATTGCTGCTTGCAGCTATATTTTTTATTATTATTATTATATCCTGTTATTTATTGATATAATAAATTATACAAAATATACTGAATGTTTATTACATTTATAAATATAAATACAAATATTCTGATTATAATTATAAAAAATACTAAGAGTTCTTAAGGTAAATGACAGAAAATAAATTAATGCAATATACTCAGCTAATAAGTTATACAACCTATAATTAAATAACACAGATTTGGATTTGTGTTAATTGTATGTGATAACTTCTAAACTGATTTTAATCATTAAGAAATGTCTGTTTTGTGTTTGGCAGATCTGCCATTACTGTGTTCCCCAAAAGAACAGACGGCGAGCATGATTTTCGGGTTTGGAATGGGCAGCTCATAAAGTATGCTGGCTATCAGATGGAGGATGGTTGCGTGATAGGAGATCCATCAAGTGTAGACTTTACACAGGTAAATGTTTAAAATAAAGGATCACTAAAAAGAAGCATTTTAGTGTTTGTCAATCAGTTTTTATGATCTTTACAAAATTGACTTTCAATGGCATTTGACAACCAAATCTTTTAAGAAATAAACAAGTATGACACCTTGGAATTGAACAGTGCTGACTGTTGTTGCAGGTGTGTATTCAACTTGGATGGAAACCAAAGTATGGGAGCTTTGATGTGCTTCCACTAGTTTTGCAGGCAAATGGAGAAGACCCGGAACTTTTTGACATTCCACAAGATCTGATTCTGGAAGTCTACATAGAGCATCCACAGTAAGTCATTTGATGAGAACATTTGCTGTTTTCCCCAAATGGCACTGTAGTTTAGTTTAATTGTGTGTATGTTGACACTGTTCAGCACTATAATAATTTTTGCTTTCGTTATAGGCATGACTGGTTTAAAGACCTCAACCTCAAATGGTATGCAATTCCTGCAGTGTCAAGCATGTTAATGGAAATCGGTGGTCTAGAATTCCCAGCATGTCCTTTTAATGGCTGGTACATGGGGACAGAGATTGGAGTCAGGGACTTCTGTGACAGCCAGCGCTACAACATTTTGGAGGTAACTCTCTCTTAATCATGTACCTGCACCTCCATGGTAGGGCTCTTTGTCAAAATAAACGTATAAAACTTCTTTTTTTGCAGCGTGTTGGCCAGCTAATGGGCTTAGATACACGCAAGCTGTCTTCACTGTGGAAAGATCAGGCTCTGGTGGCTATCAATGTTGCTGTCATTCATAGCTTCCAGGTAAAGTATCCCTGCATTTTTGTGAATTTTAGAATAACTAAAACGTCAAATATCGACTAGCATATAAATTTATGTTGGTTGCCCTTTTATAAAGATTATGGTGTATAGAAAACATGTGATAACCGTTTGGATATTGATCTCTGTTCAGAAAAATAAGGTCACCATTACCGACCACCATTCGGCATCCGAGTCCTTCATGCAGCACATGGAAACAGAAGTTCAGGTACGCGGAGGCTGTCCAGCTGATTGGGTGTGGCTGGTCCCGCCCATATCTGGCTCCCTCACCCCTGTGTTCCACCAGGAGATGCTCAACTACATCCTATCTCCTTTTTTCTTTTATCAGGTACAAAATTACCGGTTCACGTGAGCATGAAAATACAAATCAATACATTTAATCAATACATGCATTCTTTAGGAATTGAATCTATGCCACACTTTACTGTCTACACAAAGAGCATCAAGTGATATAAAACCAATAACCTGTTAACATGGTGTTTTTAGAGTGATCCATGGCTCACACACAAGTGGAAGGATGAGAAAAAACAACTTAGGAGATGTAAGGTCAGCTTCAAAGGACTGATAAGGTACTTAAAAACAACCACCTCCCCAACAACACCATACTGCACTACTTCATTGCCGAATGTCCCTTTTAATTGAAATTCTTCTCTTTCTGTTTAGAGCTGTATTTTTTTCTCAAACTCTCATCAGAGCTGTCATGGCTAAGAGGGTGCGCTGCACTGTTCTCTTTGCCACCGAAACAGGAAAATCACTCACCTTTGCCAAAAAACTGAACTCCATGCTCAACCGTGCTTTTGAATCCAGGGTAAGAATATCCACAATTTTGTGATATTATTACTAAAACAGTGTCACGTTTGTAGTTTAAATCTGCCCTTGATATTCAATGGGGAGAAACATCGCGTTTTATTAAAACGTTATCTCTGAAGATGTAGAATAAAGTATGAGCAACTCATAAATCTTTGATTTCTTTGTGTTTTCTAATACAGCTGGTTTGTATGGAAGACTATGACTTCAGTGAGATTGAAACAGAGAGCCTTCTGATGGTGGTCACCAGTACTTTCGGCAACGGAGAGAGTCCAGGAAATGGAGTGGTATGTGTATAACTCTATAAATAATAAACAACTTTTATGAAAATTTGATTTATATGGAGATGTTATGTTTCGTCTCGCTCCCAACAGTTTTCTTACAATAACATTTTTAATTCCTCAGAGCTTCAAGAAGCAGCTTTTCAGCCTGAAAAATGTGAGGCACAACATCAGGTCTGTAGTTTCACACCGTGTAAATGGTAACACTTTACAATAACGTTCTATTTGTTAAGAATGCGATAATGTACAAGAAACCGGCTTTTATCGCGGAAATAAGCCCCGACAGTGTGATCAGGACCCGACGCGAATGTAAATATAATGCATGTACATTATCCAGCTTATTACAAGGCTACTTGCCGCATGAAAACATTTTTTTTTTAGCTAATTTTTACCGAATGGAGACCTTCGGCGAGGAAAAGCCACAAACAGGCAAATTGGTTTAATCATTTGTAAAAAATAATGTATTTAATGTCAAATAAGCATGGCTGTTATTGGCATATTGGCTGTTTATCAGTGCTTATAAAGCACATATTCTGCATGACCGTACTCTACATCCCTGATCCTACCCAATACCTAAACCTAAAAAATACTGTTGTAACTTAGTTAATAATTAATAGGCAACAAATTAAGAATTTATTAGAGGAAAATTCATAGCTAATGGTTTGTTAATAGCGAGAATTGCCCCCTATACTGAAGTTTATTTTTTGATGTAAAATTTTTTGGCTACTGTTTAGTTGCCTTTTTTTTTTTTTCACTATAAGATTAATTCATTTTTATTAGATTTTTGTTTCGTCCAATATTTTTTAGGCCAATATTTTAATATGAGTTCTAATTTAATTTTCCTAAAAAACCTTGCTAACAATGAACAAGACTTTACAGAATGTATTTGTTAATTTCAGCATTTACACAGGTGCTAAAATAACCTTAGGCTCCTTGTGAAACTAAAAGCGTCATCACTGTGAAGAACCTTTTGTAGCACCTAAATAAAAGGTGTACCAATACATTTGTAAAAACTTTTTTAAACACAAAGTATCTAACGTTAGCTGATACACAATGAACTAACATAAACAATTGTTTTGGCATTAACAAAGATTGATAAATAGTGAAAAACTAAACTGCTCATCGTTAGGCTAGTTCGTGTTAGCTAATACATTAACTAATGTTAAAGGAATAGTTCACCAAAGAATGAAAACTCTATCATTGTTTGCTCACCCTCACGTTGTTCTGTAAAATGTTTTTGTTCCGCTGAACACAAATAGAGATATTTGGAAGAATGCTTGTAACCAAACAGTTCTGGGGCACTATTGACTACCATGGTAAGAAAACTACAATGGCAGTCAACGGCTAGTTTCTCACATTTTCTCAAAATATCTTATTCTTACTCGTCATAATAAAGAAACGTTTACGGGTTTGGAACAACTTTATGTCGAGCGAATTTTTGTTCCATTTTTGGGAACTATCCTTTTAACAAATACAACCTTAGTGTAAAGTGAAAATGTTAACTGCCATGAATGACCTCTAGATATTTTGCTGTATAGAAAAAGCACTGACACCTTCTTTTCACCACAGGTACAGTGTGTTTGGTCTTGGTTCACGAGTGTACCCGCAGTTCTGTGCCTTTGCCCATGCTGTGGATGACAAGCTTTCGGAGTTGGGGGCCAAGCGTCTGACTGCCACAGGGGAGGGAGATGAACTCAACGGGCAGGATGAGGCTTTCTCAGCTTGGGCTTGCACTGCCTTTAAGGTGGGTGAGGGTATCATGATACAATGAACTGAATGAAAAATTCAGCAATGAGCATCGAACTAAAGACATTCAGTCTGACAAATGCATCATGTTTTGAGAGAACAATTCTGTGTTTGATTGAAGGATGCATGTGAGGAGTTTAACATCAAAATGAAGCTGAAAGGGGTTGAGCAACAGTCAGACGGCTGGGACCCAAAGAGATACAGAGTACAGCAGGACAGCGGCACACTGGACTATATTACAGGTACACGTCTACCAAAAAGCTAACCAATACACTATTCATATTCATATCAACATTTGCACTTCAATATTTCTTTTTTCTCCAGCACTCTCTGCCCTTCATTCTAAAACTGTGTTTCCATTGACTCTGAAGAGAAGACAGAAACTGCAGAGCTCCAAGTCAAGGTTTGATTCTACTCCTTCTTCAGGTACAAACGTTTTTGTCATCGCTGTTTTACCTTTTAATAATTGATTATTCTTTTTTTCAGTCGTTCTACTATTTTAGTTGAGCTGAAGATGGATGGGAACACCGAGGCTTTAAACTTTGTTCCCGGAGACCATGTTGGAGTTTTTCCAGAGAATTCTTCAGAGCTGGTTGATGGTATTCTGAAGCATCTCACAGATGCCCCTCCTGTTAGCCAGAGTCTTCACCTGGAGATCCTCTCTGATTCAACTCATGGTAATCATCACTAATGGCAATTACATAATCATAATCTACTAAGATGCAGTACGGAAGTACAGTTCTGTGAGACGCTCCAAGCTTTTACCTGATGGATTTTTTTTTGGTTTATTTTAGAGAAAGTGAGTTTTCAGATGGATGATCGTATCCCTGCTTGCACTTTGGCTCAGGCTCTTACATACTTCCTGGATATTACTACTCCACCTTCACAAAGTCTACTGCGCAAACTCTCTACAGTTGCAGGTCAAGAAGAGGATTCCAGACGACTTGTGGTACTTGCATCAGTAAGTGAAATAAATCCTCCCTTTCGGTCTGTAAGTAGACATAAACTTTTTATGACCTAAAGTAAAATGAGAGCTTTAAACTATTTAGTTGATGAGATTTTTGTAAGAAAAAATAAACATATAATGTCCAAGTTTAACTAATTATATTGTAGAATGTAGTGGTCTAATCCTTTATATGACGTTAAATGTGCTATACACTTATGGTATTGTAACGTCTTCCTAGGATTTCCAGGAATATTCAACATGGAAAGATTTCCACAGGCCTACCTTCCTGGAGGTTCTTGAACAATTTCCCTCTCTAAAAGTGTCTGCAGCGTTTCTTCTGAGCCAGCTTTCTCTGCTCAAACCCCGACTGTACTCTGTCAGCTCCTCATTGGATCATCATCCCAATGAGTTACACCTCACAGCGTCTGTGGTGGAGTACCACACCCAGGGTATGATGCTTCAGCATGTTTTACATCAATCCACATCAAAGTATTGCTTTATAATTGAATGCTGTTGTGTATCAGATGTAAAGATTTTATTGTGTAAGTTGTTTTTTTTATATGTATGTTTGCTCTTATTCTAGGGGGACATGGTCCACTGCATTTTGGCACCTGTAGCTCATGGCTCAGCACCATCAAGAAAGGACACACAGTGCCCTGCTTTATTCACCGGTACTGAAAGTGACTCCTTTGCGTATTTAAATAAATCTATAAACATTTATGAAGGCAAAGTACTATTTTATGCACATCAATAAATAAAACATAACAGAGCTCATAGAATTTTGGGATTTTGCCGGATACATCTACAGAAAATGTCTTGATTCTACTTTCTGATCTTATTTTCTATTTATTGCTTCAGCTCTGGTGGGTTCCATCTTCCCAAAGACCCCAGCACTCCCATTATTCTGATAGGGGCCGGGAGTGGTATCGCTCCTTTCCGCAGCTTCTGGCAACAGCACTGTCATGATACCAAAAAGTCAGGTAATTTATATCAACTTTACTCTTGTTTAATGACCTAAAAAGCATCAAAAGAAAAAAAAGGGTTTGGATAACCCTTAAAGATGAAGCTTGAAGATTCTGTGCCACTTCACTAAACAGAGTTGGATTTCTCCATTAAGCACTCAGTTGTATTATCCCTTATTTTTATCTCCTTTTTAATCGCTTTATTTGATTTTAACTTATTTTTTAGGACTAAAAACGAGTCCTATGACATTGGTATTTGGATGCCGCGATTCAGAAACAGACCATCTTTATAAAGTTGAAACACTGAGGCTGAGACTTGATGGCATTCTGGGAAACATCAATACAGCTTACTCACGCCAACCTGGAAAACAAAAGGTATCTTTCTTTCCTGGTATATTTAGACCTATACTAAGCTTATATTTAAGCCTATACCAATCCTAGGCCTATTTATATTTTCTGTGCATCATAATGAATTTAATTGTCTTTTTTTCTACTCCTTAACAACAGAGGTACGTGCAGGATATCCTGAGAGACCAGCTAAGTGAAAAGGTCATAGAGGATCTACACAAAAACGCAGGTCATATGTACATCTGTGGCGGTATGAATATGGCCCGTGATGTTGCCTGCACTTTGCAGGACATCCTGACAAGCAAGACTGGAATGACCATCACAGAAGCTGGAGAATATTTGGAAAAATTAAAGGTGAGCTTTTAAAATAGAGAAAGTAAATGGTTCACCATCCTTGTACACGTCATGTTCCCTGTGAACTCATATAATAATGTTTTTGTTGGCAGGATGAGAAGAGATACCATGAAGACATTTTTGGAGCCTAATGGACATTTCTTTGTCCTCATTTTATTTTAAACTAACTGTAAAATACGATTGCCACGGATTAGAGTACCAAGAAATACTTGGTCAAGTTTATCACATTAGAAAATCAGATATTTATTTATCAGTATTTATTTGTAGTTTGTTTCCTTCTCTGCATCAATATGAACACTGTTGTGATTATACAGGTAAAGCAAAAGCTGTGTTTTAGGACACTGTACAATGAGAAATACTAATGACTTATATTCAATTCATTCATCACAGCACAATATTCATGTGACACTGTCCTGAGTAATGTTATGACAATCTTTGATTTGATTTTGATAATCATTTGCTTAGATTAAGATTTAATTTGTATTCAATTCTGCTATGCCGATGTCTTCTATTTACTTTTTATTACTTCATGCCATGTGTGACATACCTTCATGTTTTATAAGTAACGTGGATAGATGTACTACTTAATAAAAAAGGAAAAGAACATCTTGACTTTCAACTCATTTATTTACAAAGAATACAAAAAAATAACTCCGTCTGGATCAAGTGTGCCACACCTTCATGTTCCCTGTGAGTGCAAAAATAAGAGATCAAAAACATCAAACTTAACATTCAAATGGAAGTGATTACATGGTTAACTAATCAACCTAACAATATAAACATGGCTTTGTTGATCTGGAAATAGCTTTTCTTTATTTTTAACGATGGTCTGTAAAAACATGGAACTGAAAAACAAACCAGAGTCTTTATTTATGATGGGACTTCTTGGATCCTGCAGCCTCTCTACGGCCTTGTTTCAACCCCTGTGTTATACAAAAACAATAGCAAAATATTAATAAAAAGTGATGCTTATACGTACAGTGAGGTTGTGAAATGCAAGAATAACTGTACCAAGTAGTATCCTGTGTGATAGCCACTCATGTACCAGGAAATAAGCATACTGCCCAAAGTCTCATCATCCTCCAGGGTGTCTGAACTCATTGGAGGTGGTGGTGGTGGGATCATCTAAGTAAAAATACATTTAATTTATATTACAAAATATGCAGAATTGTTATAAAGAGAGCTATATGTTTGTAAATGACAAATATCATGCAAAATAGATCTATGCATTTTTTGTTTAGTTTTAAAAGTAAACCAATTCTTACTGGAAGACCAGGTGGAAATAAGGGAGGCCATCCAGGAAGGAAAGAATCGGGACTTTCCGATCGTCTACCATCCCCCTAGGAAGAACATGGACTTATACATTCATGTCTTACATAAGATTTGAAAACTTGAAATTATTTAACAAATATGACATTCTGCAATCATTTCACACTTTTTCCTACAAGTCTTCTTAGTCAATCCAACCACAGCTATGATAAAGCATCAAATATATTACTCGGAAATATAAAGTAATTTGAAAAATTAGGTACACCCAAGAACATTTGCTAACTCCCTACGCAAGGTCTAATTCGTTGGTACCCAATCTTAAACATCTAACTATATGGATATAAAAGTGTTACAAATGTAGGGGTGTACTTAAGCCAAGTTCACATTACACTACATTAAACGTCGGCCGAATTTGCGCTTCAAGCTGTTTGCTTGATGATCTGCTTGAAAGAACAAATGATATGGGTGAAAGACTGGATCAGTATACGGGGGCAGTTCCGGTGACCTCAACCCATGGCCTGCTGTCATTGGCTGTGGCTCGTCGCGTCACCTGACATCACAAGGTGTCGAGTCGGACTACAGCTCCGGATATTTATCATGCTAGATATTTGTCTGGCGTCTGCGTCAGGGAGCCTCTGTGATGAATCGTTTACTGGCTCACACATCATGATTGGCGAGTGCTGATGGCACGCTGTTTTGTCCCCGATCATAGCACAACCTATCGTAGAGCTCAACGACTTGCAAATCGGGCTTAAATCATGTAGTGTGAATTTGGCATTACAGTCTTCATATGACCCAATTCTTTTTGCTCATTTAAACAATGCAATTGACTACACAAAATAAATTGTATGTTCCTTGATTAAGTAGATAACCTTTACTAATAGGAACCGTTTCAATAAGGATAAAATGTTTGCTTGTCCAAATATGTCAAAACAACGAAATTCCACGTTCCACTTGTCAAGTAACTGTATGCATGTTGACCGAAATTCACTAAAATATTACTTCTTGAGTATTACTCAAAGCAATATTGGTTTACCTTGTGATGGTGGGGTCCTGGTGGGGGGCCTGGAGGAAAACCAGGAAGGAAAGCCGGAGGCCAAGACTGAGGCCCCATGGGAGACTTTCCTTTAGATTTGTGTTTCTGAAGACCAGACCGTTGTGGGGTAAAAGATCTTTCACTCTCCTCTGTTGAGGACTCGATGTCTTTGGCCTACAATTAGTCAGAAAATGGCATTATTGAAAGAACACCACAAACGCTTAAATCCTAAAAAATTGTAGCGCTATCTAATTGATAATTATAAACTCTGTGAATCACGGTTACTCACATCTGATGATTTTAAAGCGTCGTCATCTAAATCTGAAGCTTCTATCAGAAGGTCACTGATCTTTTGTTGCTCCTCATTACCATACTCACTATAAATAACAACACAGGTGCCATTCTCCTGGTCTACGGAGGAAATCGTAGCAGCATACAAGTTGCCATCCTCAGACCAGTATGCAAAACAGGTATCCCCAACTTCCCACTGTATGACACAATTTACACATTTCACTTAATATATGTTAACCTATGATTGAAGTTCAATGACTGACATAGTTTGTAACTACCACTTTATCGGGCTCTGCGTTACATCTCTTTCTGCTTTTGCTCTTTTTGATGTTTTTCCGCTTTTTTGCATGGTTATCTTTCTTCTTTGGAGTCACAGTGTTCTCTCCTTTCAGTGCGCTCTGGAGAGAAATGAGAGGACAAGGAACAAATTCATGGTTACTGAAGAAACGAAGGCATACCGTTCCCAGCCACGTGTCTTTGGAGTCATTCTAATTACCTTGAAAGAAGCGACCGCTTTATCATAAGCTTTAATCAATGCCGTGTCATCCCAGATATCAGAATCATCGCTCTGGATAGAGAAAAAATGTCATAAGCAACATATTTTCTCCAATTACAGCTGGTTGTAAAAACAGATCCACACAACTTGAAGGAAATTGGAAACAACGTTTACGTGACTGGATAAACAAACCGTACAAACAAAAAGCGACACTTAGCAACTTAGCAAACAGAATGAGCTAAAAATAAAAACAGCGCTAGCGAAACCTCAAACCTAACCTTGTGGATCTGTTAGTTTGTTCTAATACTCACCTGACCCGTTCCACGACAAAATATGACATCTTGTCCATTTGCCATGAGAAATCTGCCTATAAAACCAGAAAACACAATACTCGCGAGGTACAACGTGCGCAACTAATGTACGCCAGATGCTGATGACGTACACATTCCGCGACAAACCTGTTGCTTAGCAACTCGGAACACCTCGGCGTCAAAGCGGTCGTCTGCAATTTTTTTATTTAAAATTCACAATGCTTGATTCCGCCTTAAATTCATATGAAGCTCTAGTTGTTTTGGCTACATCGAGTGATGAGAATTATCCTGCGGAGAATATAATCGACGGGTCTGTATGTTGCTGAAAAGATGTACGAAGAGCCAGAAAGCTAATTCGGCTAATGTTGTGAAAGCTGAATTGGCTAAATAACATTGTATTTACTGACAGTTGTGTATGTTATAACTTTTGAAGGAAAACGGAGACGTTCTGGATTTCAACTGGCTTGTTTCCCCAAGAGCTCATCATCCGCTTCACGGATAACATGAAAATACTCACTATTTCCATTCACAGCTACAACAGTAAGCACAGACCTTTATGAAATGTCGTGTCTTCATTTTGTCGTAATACAGTATTTACTTTGATGTTTTGTTTTCAGTTAAAAGGTTGAGAATAGAAATGAGCACATCAGAGGATGCTGATAAATTTGAAACGATTGCAGAGACAGGTGAGTCCAAAAGCGTTTGTGGTATTTTTAAATGTTCTTGTATCTTTTGAGTCTGATGTACACAAATGTTCTCAATTTCAGAGTTTGAACAAACTGAGAGCAGTCTACAAACTAATGATATTTCTGTAAGTTAAATTTTAACAAGATTTTAACAGTTTCACTGTTTAAATTCTTCGAGGATCTTGAATTTTTTTTATCTTTCCTACAGGTTAAAGTACCAAATGCAACACACTTGCGGTTTGTCATATTATCAGGATATGACCATTTTGTCTCTGTACATAAAGTTGGTGTACAATCATGAGATCGCCTTCTGTGTTATTAAGTTACTAGTATACGTAGTAACTTAAGCCATTGGCTTCACAGTCAACTGAATCACAATAGTTACTGATATCATCAAATTTTATGAATGTCTATTTTTCTAAACCATCAAGCGTTCCATAATTCACTTTGTTAAATGTGAAAATCTCCTCTTTGATTTTGTAAATAAATGATTTGATGCTAAAAGTTAAGTTTATTTCTATATTCTGTTTGGTTTAATATTTGTTAATCTTTCCTTAAAACTGATATTTACACAGTATGTTGGCAATATCATTTATGATTTCACATTAAAAATAAATTATTAGTGTAGTTTAACCGCTATTGTAGAATATGGGAAATTTGACAACTTTGGCGAGTTGGTTGTATTATTTAAACTTTTTTTGGTGTTCTTTTTATTGTTGATAAAGACTGTAAACTACAAACACTTTATGTATCACTACACACTTTCACAACGCAGAACTCTTTAAATCTGCAAATTTTAACAGCATGAAACACAACTCTACTTGTCTGGTTTTTACAAGTTTTACTGTATTGTCACACATTAAAAAACAGTCTATAAAGTTAGTATGTTTTGCCCCCAACAAGAAAAAAGGAATTCTACACTTTTAATTCACATTTACATTCTGAAGACACCAAAGTGGGTTTTCTGTGTAGGGGCGTTAAGAGCAGAACTCAGACTCAAGCCTAGGACGAGGCGAGTGTCGGCAGGGTCAATGATCCCATCATCCCACAATCTTTGTAGAAAACAGAAAGTAAGACATGACAAATAAACTAGTACGAAAATCTTTTTGAGGGATGAAGAACACACGGTTCTAGTTACCTGGCACTGGAGTAATATGGACTTCCTTCTTCCTCAAAGCGTTTAATAATTGGCTCTTTCATTGCAGTCTCCTGCTCTGCAGTAAACTATAAATAATATCCAACAATAAATATTCTGAATATTAATTCTGAAAACCGTTAATTGACAGCAAATCTCAACATTACTTCACATTGAGTTTTAAATTTCTTACCTCCTTTCCTTCTCTTGCTTTTTGATCCTTGGTTATGGTGGCAAGCACAGTGGCTGCCTGCTCGCCTCCCATCACAGAGATCCGTGAGTTAGGCCACATGTACAGGAACCTAGGGCTGTGAAACAAACAATACTTTTTTGGGAAGCTTATCATGTGCAGTTAAACTCCATCGCTATATTAATGAGATTAAGTCTTTGTGCAACGAAGTGTATAATAAAACCTTAACCTACCTATATGCTCTGCCACACATGCCGTAGTTCCCTGCACCATATGATCCTCCAATGATTACAGTAATCTTAGGCACATTGGCACAGGCCACAGCGGTCACCATTTTAGCTCCATCTTTAGCAATACCTCCAGCCTCATACTCCCTGCCAACCATGAAGCCTAATAATAAGAGAGGGACATGGTACATCATGCAATGAATAGAGAGGGTATGAAAAACATGCTTTGGTGTAGAGCTATATCACATAAGGCTACATGCTGACCTGTAATGTTTTGCAAGAAAAGGAGTGGAATGTTTCTCTGACAGCAAAGCTCAATGAAATGAGTTCCCTGAAGAAAAAAAAAATATTTTATTTATAAGACAGAATCTTTACTTTTAGTGAATCCTTACTGCATCAGAATACTAGATCCTCACCTTCTTTGCTGATTCTGAGAACAGAACACCATTATTGCCAATAATCCCAACAGGGTACCCAAATATTCGAGCAAAACCTAGAAACCAAATAAACAAAATGCAGGAAATGGTGAGATTCAAGATTTGAATGAAAATGCATTTAAAAAAAACCTGTAATTGAAAGAATTTACCTGTGACAAGCGTGTCTCCGTATAACGCCTTGAACTCATCAAATGTACTGCCATCAACAATACGTGCGATAACCTGAAATGAAGAGTCCATCAGGTTTCTTCAGAACTACATTGGACTAAAATAAGACCGCTGTTATCAGAAAATACAGTTTATGTCCACTGAGACAATGTAAAGGTGGACTAAATTCAGGTGATCAAAATCAGAACAATACCTCTCGAATGTCAAAATTGCGTTTAAGGTTGTCGCCCACAATACCATAGAGGTCATCAGCAGGATACAGGGGTGCCACCGGAGCTTCTACAGTCACCTAAGAAGCAGACAGCAAATAAAAAACTATTAGAAAATAAATAAATCCAACAAGCGAGTCAGTTCAAGACATGCAAAATGATGTGAGAGAAGAGAGCGATTGTTTCTTCACATCAAGCGTTTTCTTGTAGTTCAGACTTCGAACCGCTTTCCGTGCTAGATGTAGGGCATGGTTGTCATCCAAGGCATAATGATCGGTCACCCCTGATTTTCTGAGAAGGGACGAATAGTGAAAATGTTAAATAAACTAACAAACTGGAGCTTGTGTGACAACAGCTAGTTAGGTTAAGTTTCTCTAACCTGCAGTGAAGGTCTGCACCACCTAGGTCTTCAGCAGACACCTCTTCACCTGTAGCAGCTTTCACCTATTAAACACATACAGGATTTTAACAACTACTAGAGAAAGAACAGCTTAGGAAAACACAAACATTTAAATACCAGGCAATGTCCATAAGACATTTATACATACGAGCGGTGGTCCACCGAGGAAAATGGTCCCTTGTTTGCGTACTATGATGCTTTCGTCAGCCATCGCAGGGACATATGCTCCACCTGCGGTACAGGAGCCCATTACAACAGCAATCTGAAATAAAACAAAAATATGATATACCACAGTTTGAGATGAAATATCACAATCATGTAAGTTACCAAACAATAAAGCCATTAGTAAATGAGTTAACCATTTTGTCCAATACATGGCAATTCCACACACATACAAATCGCTATTATTGCATAAAGACCTGTGCAATCCCCTCAGAGGAAAGACGGGCCTGGTTGAAGAAGATGCGCCCAAAGTGATCTCTGTCTGGAAACACATCTGCCTGTCTGGGTAAATTGGCTCCTCCAGAATCCACTACAGAAAAACATGTTTGAAGATTTGTCATTTGACATATCAGGTGAGAGAAAACAACTGACCAACAAATAAGAACTCACCAAGGTATATGCATGGCAAATGGTTTTGCTTCGCAATCTCTTGGGCACGGAGATGCTTCTTTACGGTAATTGGATAATAGGTACCACCTTTCACAGTAGCATCATTTGCAACTATAACACATTCTACCCTGTAAAGGCACATAGACAAGCTATAATAAACTGCACATCTCTGCATAAATCGGGTAAAAGTGAGAACCTGTACGCTCACCCTGACACTCGACCGATTCCAGTGATGATGCCTCCTGCAGGGACCTCCTCTTTACCATACAAATGATACCCAGCAAACTGGGAGAACTCAAGAAAGGGAGATCTGCATTCAAGAAACATGTTAAGTGTGACCACAAGTTTTACAATATTTTGCAAGTGTATTTGTAAGATGTGCCCCACTTACCCAGGATCCAACAGTCTGTCGATGCGTTCTCGAGGCAGGAGCTTCCCTCTGGATGTGTGAAGGGTTCGAGCTTTCTCTCCTCCGCCTTTAAAAGATGCGATAATATTGTGTAAACATTAGATCAAGATGTGAATCTAAGCGTACTGTCGTTCCATAAGGGCTTAAGGTTTTGTATTTTTTGTGCTTTAAAACTTGCTCACCGAGTTTGATCTTCTTCGCTCTGTCCTTCAGCTCTTCAACCAGAGCTTGCATTCGTTCGTAATTCTCCTACGATGTGAAAGTTGCACGTTTTGATTAAACCAGACCGTGACGTAATATAATACGTGTAAATGTACGTAAAAAAACATCAATATCAATGCATTGAATCTAAACTACAAATCTGCAGCCTCTTCAAACACGTACAGGACGCATAACAAAGTGAATGTTTGCAATGTATATACAATGCAAGTGATACAGTTTACAAGTAAACTAACGTTCCATCCTCACTGCTGGGTTACTGTACGAACTTTAGCTCAAGGCTTTATTCAAGGCCTAACGTTACCTGGAAGACCGGAGAGTGAACGTCCGCCTGAGAGCCCACAGTCGCCACTTTGTCTGCATGATATAATCTGGAAACGGCGGCATTCACACCTCTGTTCCGAATGAGCGAGACCACCGGTCTAACATATTGGAGAATCATGATTCATCATCTAACGTTAACGGTCATAGGACGAATTCGACACGCAACGTCCCTGCCCTGACCTCAGTGCTGCTCAGTACGGACAACAAAGAGTTAATGCACGCGGCGCTTACGTCAGCCAATGATATTGGGTAGAAACGGAACATCCCCCTTTCTCTTTGACAGGAGGGCTGTGTTCGAATTCACGCATCAAAGTAGTGCGAGAGTTATTTGAGACCCATCTGTTTTGTATGCGAATCGGCGTATTCAGAATAGCTCTCGCGTTACTTTGACGTCACAAGCCGATCGGTCTGCGCAGGCCCCACGAAGCCACACGCATATAGACTTTGGGGGGTCCCTAAGATATTTGTATTTGAGTGAAAATGATAATGACAGAAGTGATTAAATTCATGCATGGATATACAACATTGTGTGAATGAATTATTTACAATAATTTGTTTTTGTTTATGGGCTAGTTGTCACGTCTCTTTCAATTTGAAATACCCCGGCCCACGTCTAAAGACGGTAAGAGCAGCACAGTGAAAGAAGCAGTTTTTTTTCTTTAAGCTTCTTTTTAATAAGAAAGTATATATTTGTGCATATCTTTATCAAATATATTGTTTATTTTGTATAAATTGAATATTGCGAGACTAAACCCCACCAATAAAAGTCTTATGAGGGGGACCCCCATAAGACTTGGTTCAATTCGAGCACTTTATTCAACGTTTTAAATACTTTTTAGACACAACGTGTTGTTGCCACTCAGGGTAGAATTGCTGTCCATTGCTGTTCTTAAACTTGAAGGACCATTAATAGACTAATATAGCTTCATAACATATTGCCATCTTTTAAAGACGGATGAGTGTAATAACCATTTTAGGTGGTTTATCCAATAACTAAATTGTGAGATGAATACTTAACATCTGTTTCATTGATCCAAAATATGTTAATGGTCTTTAACCCTTGCATAAAGTTAAAGTTTTTGTCACTCTTACAATGTTTGCAATACCCACGGCATTGTCATTTTTAAATCCATAAAGATGTTTGTATAGAATTTTATCATCTTCTTTATCCCAATCACAGGCAACATAAAACAAACAGTTTCACAGATTTTTTTTTTAAAAGCCAACAAAACGAGGATTTGGTGTTGGATTGGAAATCATTAATGAAACATACAGCAATCTTAAAAACAGATATATTTGAACAAGATATGTATTTCACAAAACAAGATATTAAACTCAAACTGTTGTCAGCAAAAAAATAAAGTGTTTGTTTATCATAAGCAATGTTTATCATTAAATAAATACAAATAAATAAGGCAGTAATTGGTGAACTTGAAGACGGGTTGAACATCACAAAATAAATACACAGAAGGGCCATATGACACAGATTTTTGATCGTAGTTTTTCCTTTTGTCAACAAATGTGACAAAACTATTTAAAATAACTAACAGTTCAGCAAAGCAGTAGAGTTCACTTTAATGCAACTTGGATAGCAGCAGTAGGGACTTCACCGTCAGGTCAGCAAATCAGAATCAATTCGGATCCTCAACTTCAGTAAAGATGTCATCAAGGAAGAATTGGGAAACTGAAGCAGGTTCGTCACCATCATTTAAACCAGAGTTGTTAGGTCTGCCCTTAGGTGACTGCACAACAGATATTTTCATTAATAAAAACAACTAATGGAACAAGTGAATTCATCACTTCATATCCTTAAACCTTATATTGATATTGGATAAGATGTACACATTACATTTATTTGATTATAGATCTCAGAATGTACCTGATAATCATCCAGTGGTCTGTAGGCCGTTGAAGACGCTCTTGGTGGGGATGAGGAAGATGTGGAAGAGTCTGCATCAGTAGCCATTATATTTACACGATTGAGGAGAACCTTTGGCCAGCCATCTGATGGCATGGTTTCCTCCTGGGCAGCATGTGATTCTAAACCAATTTTTCTGCTATCATTTCTGAAAACACAGATCAATGCTTTTTCAGTGAATCGTAGGCTACTAAATATTACGATTTCCGGGTTATAAAACAAATTTAGACGTACAAAGATACAATATGTCTTTATCGGTATATGGAAAGCATTCTTACCCTTTAGAGAGAAATTTCACATTGATAGGTGTGCTGTGATGTTTTGGTTGCAAGTTGTGCTGGCAAATTTCCTCTAAAGATAGCCTTTCAAGAGGGACCTTACATTCCCGAATCATTTCCTCTGCTCGTAGCTTTGTGGGAGTTTGAATGCACTCTTTCATTGACGTCTTGGCTCGCTGAGGTGTTGTTGGGACAGCTTGGGTCGAAATGAGCGAAGGAGGTTTCTTTTTTGGAGATCTTCCGGGTGACCGTAGTGTCATCTGTAAGGTACCTTTTAAGAGGCATCAGGTTAAATTCAATAGCACAAAGTGTTGTGACAAATAATGCATTACGTTTATAAACTCACTTCGCCTTTCAGGTGAAGTTTTTGATTGTGATTGTGGTGGTTTTTCTTTCGTTTTCTTAACAGTTTTTTGTGTGCCAGAGATGCCGTCCACTTGATGTTCCTATGAAACGAATATTTGCATTGTCATCTGAAGCATGATTATAAATGTCATTTCATGAATATTTTTTTATTACCTTGATAAAGAAATACTTCTACTGCTAATAATAAAATTTGGACAATTAGGTCTATATTATGTCTTAATGTATATTCAATAGGAAAACATACTTTGTTTTCATTGTCAGATGTTCTGCCATACTCTGGTAGACTTTTAGCATTTTCCACAGCTTTCTGGTCTTTGTTGTTCTCTTCCTCAGAGACGGGCACAAACACATCTGACAGCAACATGTGGGACACTCCTTCACACCAGTTCTCGATTTCATTCGAGTCAATGGGAAGTAAATTACTTCTGAGAGACCATTCCTCCTCAGCTCGATGCTCCAGGGATTCAGCTGTTTGTGTAACAGTGTAAGTATTAATATCCATTTTAGGGATGACAATGTTTGAATAAAAATCCTCTATTTTATATTATTTAATTCTTGCTCTGTAATAAAAAAAATCTAACCTCTTCTACAGGAAGCCATATTTTGCTCTGAAGATTGAGCTTCAGTTAAATCTCGTTTTTCTGAATTTGTAGGTCTTTCATCGCCCAACTCCTCAACCTGTGACAGTTAGATTCTCAATCAATCAATATCTTAATAGTTCTGGTGAAATGATCAAGATTAGAAATACTCCATCATAAATTAAATGACATGTCAAATACACGAATATAAATTTGTTTAGATGGATCTTGAACCATTGATGCCTCCTTGTGAAGACTGCTCTCTGAAGTCTTGTCCGATACAGGAACAAATATATCAGAAAACACTGTGTGAGAAACACCCTCGCTTGCCTCCTCCATGTCCGTTGAGTCAGAGGACGGTGATTTAGCACTACAAGGAAATTACAAAACCATAAGAAATGTACATCTTTATCTGAAGATAAAAATTAAGATCCGAGAAATTGTTCATACCGTGATGTAATCTTGACACCACATTGTGTTTGATAGTGAAAGCTTTGCGCTTTGGCAACAAAAGGAGTTGAGCCCTCAATCTCTTCTGAATTTGACTCTTTCTTGCCCTTCAGAGTACAAATATCCTGCTGTTTCAATGTTGAAGTTGAATGAGGCTCTGCTGAAGATGTCGGTGATTCCTCTACACTTGCTGTGGACTCTCTACTTCTCCATTTGGGGAAAATCATCTTTACCTTTAACCCGTCTTAAAGAGGGAGAAAACAACCGACTAAGAAATACTACTGACTTTAGGAATATTGATCCAAAAGCGAATTACAGTGGATTGAATTAATCCATATTTTGCGTGTTTCCTGGGAATCGAACCCACAACCTTTCTTTCAATCGAGCTATCCATCATATTGCAACAAATGCAATGGTGCGAGACGTTGAATAGCATTTCACTACCTTTCTTTGAAGGCATTCTCCTTTTGGGTGATAAAGATGGCTCCATATTTGTCGAATTTGATATGGCACATAATGAACTCTCTTTCACCTGAAATACACATCAGGCCAAATTTGTTACTACACATATAGTTCTGAGGCAAAATACGAAAAGAGCAAATTCTTTGTTATACTCTATTTATTAATTTACCAACCTGGTAACTTTCTGCTTGATGCCTTATAGTCATCGGTTCTTTGCCTAAACCATCTTCCGCTTCCTCAGAGACCGGAATGAATATATCAGCCATCACCATGTGTGAAACAGCCCCAAGCTCCTCTACCTCCTGATCTGCGTCTGCAGTGAGATTCTGTTCTTTCTCTATGGCACAGGGATCTTCACACAACAGATGAATATGTAGGGGAATTCTTTCAATGTCCATATGAACATCATCTTTAGTTTCTTGAGAAACTGCCACAAATTTATCAGAGAGCGCCACGTGTGACACATCCTCAATCTTCTCCACAGATTGCGTTTCAGAACTGTGAAAATACAACAAGGTATAATTCCTGCTCTTTTGATTCATGAACATTGAGATAGATGTGTCTTACCACGTTGAGGCGAGTTGTGCAAGCTGTTGCTCTTGCTTCAGGACTTCTTCAGTCAAGTTTAGTGGTGTACCTAAATCTTTTGAATTATCAGAGAAATCTTCTTGTTCAGCTTTTTCTTTCCCTTTATCAGACTCTTTCTTGATCTGAGGTTCTAAGGTAATCGGTGTTATGGCTGGTTGATGAAACCTAACGTCTAGATACTCCTGTCTTGAATTTTCATCTTTCTTACAAGTTGTTTCAGGGTTGATTTCAGGCCTCACTTGCAGCATGCCTTTACAATTTTTTTAATAACATGTATAAATTAAACCTGAAAATTTTCCAATTCGTATTACAGAGGGAAAAGTCAACTAAAGAGACTTTACAAATTCACTTACTTCCAGATTGTTCTGTCCAGCCTTGAGATGTTGATGTTAAATTTAATGCTTCTTCAAAAGTATCCAGCTCTTCGGAGATTTCTAAAAATCTTTCCTTTTGAAAGCAGCAATATAATCAACACATGCGCACTGCACGATGTGGAAATTCTGTATAAAATACAAATGGGTAACACCTTACTTGGTCATTGACTGTTGGGAAACGTCTCTCCCTTTCAGGGTGCCCCAGAAGTCTATTCTTATCTTCCATTTCTCCAGAGGCAAGAACTAGGCCATCAACCAACACCAAACTTGAAACACCCACAAAACTGTCTTCTACTTCTTCCTTTGACTGCTCAATGGCAGTGCTATGTATATCAGGAACATCTTCAAAATTTCTCACCTGTAGAGAAACGCATAAGTGACTAAAAACATTTTGCATGGCCTGCTTCCTCACAGACTAGCCCTCAACTTACTGAGAGGTCAACAGCAGTATCTATGTCCATCTGGAGATCAGTTTTGACAGGACTTCCCCATGACATTGGAACCTCATCTTGAATATCTTCGGAGACTGGCACGCTGGCAGTCAATGGACCATCGTTATGGGGTCTCCCGCTTTCTTCAGTGTTTGAAAGGACGTTAGGAACAAATGAACTAATCGTCTCTTGGACAGAAGTTTTCTGGTTGGACTCTGTCTCAGCGTGTTGTGTTATATCACAAGATGTTGGTAAATTACTGTTGGCTGTATGTTTCTGACTGGACGCACATACTGTTTTTGAGGGCCCAGCTTTCGCACATGGCCTTAGGTTTGGCTGCACCTTTATCTTGCCTTGATGGAGAGAGAGATCAACAGTTAATAATATAAAAGCTGCATAGGAAAGCTATTATAAATTCAAACAAAAGTTCCCCTACTTCTTCTTTGAGAAGCAGCCTTTCTTTCTGTAGGTTCTAACGGCTTCTTTCCTAACTTCAACACACCGGTAACATCTGTTGGCTTTAGGCAAAAGTTATAATATTTTAATTTGATCTGCTACAAAACAAACTCAATTACCTGAACAATTTTCAAAAAAAGAAAACTAGTTTCATACCACAGAATCATTATATGAGTGCACTTCATGGCTTCCTTCCTCATCAAAGCTGCACTTCGCTGAGGTTATCTGTTGCTTACTGGCATATTTCACAGCATCCCCTAAAACAGAATCATCCTCCACCTTCCAGGACACACTTTTACATGGCTTCTCAGTCTCTTGTGTCTTCCTGTGCAATGCACTGCAACAAACAATTGAGAAAAAAAATTCATTGAACGTATCCAATGAACATTCAAGTATAACTTTCTTGTCTAGATCGACTAAATCTGTTAAAGGAACAGTTCACCCACAAAGGAAAATTCTGTCTTCATTTACTCCGCCTCAACAGTTCTTGGCCACCATTGACTGTCACTGTAGGAAAGATGCTTTATAAAATTCTTTGTTCTGTCGAAGACAACAAAAGCTTTCCTGTAGCTCAGTGGTAAGAGCCTTGCGTCAACAACGCAAGGTTGTGGCTTTGAACCAGGGGATTGCAAATACCTATGTAAAATGTATAGGGTAAAGCAATTCAAGTCGCTTTGGATAAAAGCGTCTGCCAAATGCCTAAATGTAAATGTAGAAGATATTTTGAAGACAGTAGGAAATCAAACAGTTCTGGGGCACTTTTGACTGGCATTATACATTTTTTTTCTAATGTAGTCAAAGGTGGCCAAGATTTGTTTGGTTAAAAGCGTTCTTTTAAATATCTTGCTCTGTGTTCATAGGAAATTCATACAGATTTGGAACAACGCGAGGGTGAGTAAATGATGACAGAATTTATATTTTTGGGTGAACTGTCCCTTTAATGAAGGAAAATATACCTTGAACCTTCTAATGTGGTTGGAAGAGACTGTGAATAACTTGAGAACAGATGAGGTGTGTGAACTTCTGCTGGCTGTAGTTCATAAGGGAGAATCTCCTGATGACTACAGGAAGCTTCTTGAGACAGCTGAGAGGTGGGAATCTCATACAGAGTTAAAATAAAGGTGGGGTCCTCCCCTAAGAAAATTCATGTTTGGAAAGAAAATATATTAAGTTTGTCCTTGCAATTGCATAACTATTTGTAATACTTTATGGGACTGGCTGCACCTGTCTCTACTCCAGCTGAATCCAGGAAATCAGATTTTGCATTTCCACTAAAAAACTGCCATGAAATATTAATCCGATTAAATAAGATGTATTTTATTTCACATAAAATAGAGAAGTTAGACGTTTGAGAGGATTTCTGACCTCTTTATCTTTTGAAAGGTTTTCTGCGTTGTCTTCCGTAACCGATTCCGAAATTGAATGCTGAAACTTTCCCATGGAGTTAACATTCTCCTCACTAAAGCCGACTGATCTCTGGATGTCTTCAGTTGTGGTCTCACAAAACAGCATCCTGAAGAAGCATTTAAATGAATAGGTTCTACTTTCTAGTCAACATTTTATTAGTATCTCTATAAGTAAATCATCTTAAAATACTATGAATAATGTACACACGTGTTGATATCACAAGTGTTGCTTGGATATTTAGTTGAAGCTTCAGAAAAAGATGCACCAAGAGCCTCTGTTGAAACCTGACTGCATGTATCAGGTTGTGCTTTCAATACATCAGTCAGAATCGGGTCTATGTGAAACAATAAAATGAGCAGACTGGTTATGGATTTTACTACAAATAAGCAAGAGTCTCAAGTCCATTTTAGAATTTGCCACAAAAACACACAAAAAGTCCAAAGAAACTTTACACATACCACTTGTTTCTTTGTTATCAGTGAAAGTGTCCTTCAGCGGAACTGTCGGACAAATAATTTGTTTCGGGCCAAGTAACTGGACAGGAGACAGGGGATCCAGAGCTTGTTTACAAATCGCCTCACATGAAACAAGCTTATCTTCTGTAGTGATGTTCTTCTTCATGCTCAGATCCAGCTCACAATGCATTGCTTCAACATGGCTCTGATATCCTCGGACATCATTAATGTCACTTGCTAAATCTAAATCAAGATTGGATCACAATCGTTGGTAGTGACACTAACCATGTATATAAATGCTGTTAATATGAACAATGTCTCACCTTCATGATGTTCTGTGTTCGGTTGAGAACCCTCAGTAGATTGTTTGAAACAGCTGTTCAGATATCACACCAAAAGACATTATGAAAAACATCTAGCCTCTCTGTGTTATTCATTTATTTTGTTGCCAGCACACACCTGGTTGGACAAGTCAGCTCCAGAGGTTCCTCAGTCATCGTTTCTGAATGTGAATCACAATCCTCCAGATCAGTTATTTGCTCTTTATTCTCCCAGGTCTCAGACAGAGCTAGTTCAAGCGGGTCTACGCCTTTAGAAACATCTGCAAAAGTGACCGTGTTGTAAAATTGAGTTTTCTTACTAGCAAAGTCAGACATTTAATTGTGAAAAGAAGTATGGGACACCTTCATCTGACAATGTGGCAGGAAGATTTGGACTCTCCAGGAAGGACAAAATCTCCTGGACAACATTTGTGCTCACTAATGGATTTTCTTCTGTAAAGAAGTGTCACAGTATCAAGTAAATTTAAGAAACTAAACATACATGATGCATTTATTTAACTGAAAACACAATCTTACCATCTGATGTAAAGGAAAGAACATCATCTATTGTGGTTTCGATATCGTCCAGGTTCTATGAGAAAAACATTTGTTGAATGTCTAATATTCATCATACCATGAGATGACACTTTGACGTTACCCTTACAGATTCATTCACCCTCAGATCCTGAAAGTCCTCCTTTAAAGTCTCAGAAGATGTGGGATGTTCCTCGGGACTGGCCGGGCATTTATTCAGGGCAGTCGTTGCGTCTTCCACAGGACAGGAACGCAGGCTGTCTGGATTGTCTAAAACCAGAATACACACATCCAGTTTCTTTCAGTGGAGAACATGCAACAATACTGACATGCATTACATAATTGAATTAAATTCAGATTCACCATCAATGTATTCGGTTGTCTGCAAGTTCAGTGGCTTTTCCTCGGTCTGTTGTGATCTGCTGAGATTAGGTGTGGGCTTGGCGAACCTTTTCCTTTTTTGTGCGATGCATTGCTGGGTGGAAGTGGAGGCAGATTCCTTCAACCCTGGATATTGAGAGACCTTCTCCTCTAGAGCAACCCCAGAAGCAGACTTCTCCACATGACAATCCATATGCTCCTCCACCTGGAGATTAAATTAACAGTTATGTAAGTTAAATGCTATTAATGGTAGCTTGTTTATAGATAACAACTGAAAGGAGCTTTTCTTATACTGACTGATTTGACTTTGGCAGATACGGCATCTAGGTCACTTTCAGAGGCTGAAGAATTCTCTTCAGTTTTTGTATGGACTTCAAGGTAGTGGTGCACTTCTTCATGAGACAGCATGACAACGGGTCTTTTCAAAAGCACCTGATCTATGGAGATATTAAGAAGGAGCGTAAAATTCATCTACAACAGCAAATAGACTAAAAAATAATATCAGATGTCAGGTGTTTGACATTTTTATTTTTTTGAGGATTTATTGACAGAAATGCAATAAAATATACATAACTATGTCTTCAGAGGTGTATAAAGTTACAAAATAAAGTTGTTTCTAAAGTCTTCGTAAACACGTCATCTTCAACAAAGAAGTGAAACTGACGACATCTTGGCGGTGTTTTAGCCTCCCTAGTGCTTCAAATGGGAGGGGTGGAGTGAGTCATTGGTTGCAATTCGCAACCTCACTGCTAGATGGCGCTACATTTCTTACACTGGGTACTTTTAATAAAATAATCCATTTAAGATAGCCATAGAGTGTCTAATTCATGTTACTGTCAGTGGGAAACATAAGACTGGTCTCTGCCCAAAGTCTAAGTACACCAGTCAATGAAAATAATCATGTACACAAATTATGCACACCAATAAAATTATGAAATGAAATAAATTATTAACCTACCATTTACTTCTGTCGAAACTTCTGTCTGCATGCTTAAATCCTAAAAAAAAGTCATTAACAATATCTCCATAGGTATATCTACGAATAAGATCTTTGCATCTGTTGAACTGTTATGCCATGAACATCAACTAAAGCTTTAATATGATCAGTTATATTTATAATATTGATATGATCAATAGCATTCAACAAATGCGTAAATCCCATTTTAAAATAAAATGCATTTATTTACAATACAAAAAACAATAAATAAGTATATTTATTGCAAACATCAATGTATAAAGAGCATAAACATTATGATTTGAAATGTATGGTTTATGCACATGATATCTGTCAGCCCTGAGTCAACATAATTAGTATAAAAATGTAATGTGCCGCTTTATTTACTGCGGTTGTCTATTATTGATAATTCCGGTTATAAAAATGCAGTTCAAGTCACTTGTTTGTTTTACCCCTTTCATGTGTTGATCTGCCTCCATCGTTTTAGATTCTTGGGTGTCATCCTGGCAGGCCAAAGTAGTCATCGTCATGTTGTCTGCTGATGTATCCGACCCTGAGGCAGTCTGACAATTGTCCATCTTTCCCATCTCGTGCCTCTCTCTTTCTGAACCATTTAGATTCTGTTTGGCCTTTTCTGCTCTCGTCTGGCGACCAGGAGTACCCTGCAGGCTCTCTGCGGTCTGCGTCTGGTCTGGGCTTAATTGTTAAAGCATTACTTGAACCTATTACTGGATTTGTTAAACAGAAAATGTGTTAAAAGAATGGACTTTGATTTACCTTGGAGGAACTCTCTCCAGAACAACAACTGCCTGTTTCTGGAGTTGACTATCGACAAGACTGTCGACTTGGAACTATAAGAATACAAAAGTCCCAGTAAAACTAAAAATGACAATTCTTATTTTTTCATGAAATATTGCAGCGTTAATAGTGAGTGGATTGTAAATGTGGGTAATTTTCTTTAAAGATTATGAGGGTACATGAATTTTTAAGTTAAAATCTGACAATGCACTTCCGCCCTGAAATGACTATCCAACTGAAATTATGTAAATTAGACGGCTTGGGCGGAGCATCCATTAACTCCACCCCTTCAACTGTCCGTCTGCTGCCTGTTTCATTGCAAAATCAAGCCACAGCCAATAATTTTTCTCCTTTGAAATTCCTTATCATTGGGAAATGTGTCAGACTATATAAGTAAAAACAGGGATTTAACTGGGTTTTCCCAGGGAAAAACATGTTTCTATAAAATTCTGAAGTTTGCATTGACAGTGCTACATTCCAGTGATGACTAATAAAATAAGTATTATATTGATACAAGGGCCTTACATTAATAGTTCTTTAACACACCTCACTGTCTGCTTTTCTGGAGTTTGCATCTTGACCTTCTGGTGCCTCATCTTCATCCTCCAACGGTGCATTTGACACAGAGCATTTTTTAGCTTTTCTTTTAGGTATTTTTGGCAAAGGCCTCTTGCTTCTTTTTGAAGTGTGTTGTGGAGTCTCCTCCTGAGCTGCTGTGTCTGGAGTCGGCTTGTCTCTGACATATTTTTAAGGCACAAAAGTATAATGGAGTATATGCGTACAGGTTGATGATGTACTTCCGCAAAAGTCTCAGCCAGGCGGTTACATCCAGTGCCATAGGGAATAATGGCATTTCGCTTCAGGATGCACATAGGATTACGATCAACAACATGAGTCTAATTATTCAAACACTTCACCATACGTTGACAAGCAAAAAGGAGAAGCACTTCAGGGTATCAGTTTCAAGGTAGATCAACAAATATGAAAAAAAGCAAAGTGCACTTACTACAGGGATGATCACAGAGGCACTAAACTATGCTCACATGTTGTGCTGTCAGATAGCCAAAATGTGAACGTTTATAAACACATCGTTATCATTTTGGGAAAAATCCCCTTAATGCTATGAGGGCGGAAGTGACCTAGCAGGCTGTGATTTTAGCGGAAGTACGTTGTCGTCCCATCTACTGTACATTTACTATAGACTGGAAATTTGACAGCTGTACAGCAATGTTATGATCTAGGTTAGATAACTGAACTTACCCCTGATCCTTTTCAGCATCAGGTCCTGCTGTGGAGACTTCACTACTAACATCATTCGGATCATCTCCAGTACACTCTGTGGAAAGCGTCAGAATGTGATGAACTTTGCAAAAAAAAATACCAACTCTAAAATTGTCAACTTTTAGTGTGTACAAAGTAGAAAATTGCCCAACCTTCAGAAGATTTTTTGCTCTTTCTGGTTTTGCGTTTTCCTTTTGCAGTTTCCTCTTTACTCTTTTTGGAGAGCTTGCATGTCTTAGATGTATCAGTAGGCTTGAGCTCTATACTGGCTTGACAGTTTTCTCCATCAATATCAAGAGATTCTTCATCCGATACTGTCAAATGCATCAATAAAATATGAAGAAATACATTTAAAAAAACGATTTATGTTAAAACAACAGTTCACCCCAAAAAAATATTTTATTACTCACCCTCAAGTTTGACTGAACACAAGGAAAGATATTTGGAAGAATGTTAGCAATGTTTCTGTGGTACAACTGACAAACATTAAGTTGACAACAAAATAAGATATTTTGAACAGTTCTGGTGCATCTTTGACCACCATTTTAATTTACTATGGTAGTCAATGGTGTCCCAGAAATCTCCTTCGCTAACATTTTTCTAAATATCTTTCTTTTTCATAAACAGAATGAAGGAATATATTCAGGTTTGGAACAACTTAAGGTTGATTAATATATGAAAGAAAACATTTTTAGCAAACTCTAGTTTTAACAAGCATGGTAAAAAAAATCTGTGTCAACTCATGTTCAGAAACCTTGAACAGTCTTTTTGTTCCTTTTAGCCTTGCGTTTTTCTTCCAACTCTTCAGACCTCTTTTCTTCACCCTTTCTTGAACGTTTCCGTTTCTTTTTTGATGTGGGCATCAATGATGGATCTTCATTCTCAGCATTCACAGACTCATCTTCCACTTGTAAAGAGTTGCTTTCTTCACCTTCACCTTCATGTTAGCATTTACCAAAAACAAACACATCAGCATGTGTGTCCAAACAGGCCTTTCGAAATAACATTTTACAACCTCAAAATGTCTGCACGGTTATCTAAAAGCATGTATGCTCTTATATTGTCATCGTCCTTGCAAAACCTCGGATGTCCAATTAAAAAAAAATCAGGTAATGAATAAAACAATGAACTTTTACATAATGTGATGTTCAGGAAAAAAGAAGTTGACAAACACTTTTTAATACTTTGATTTTTGCAAAAAGCCCAGCGATAAACAAAGAACAATGGCAAAAAAAAAATGTGTATATACAATATTTCAGAAAGACAGCTGCGATATACTTAATCGATACCGCTGACAAAATTATTACAAAAATCAGGTTACCTTTTTTGGATTTCGTCTTATTCTTCTTTCGCTTGCATGTTTTCTCACCAGGCGACCCTTTGAGCTCAGACTCTCTTTTACGCTTACGCTTTTTGCTGGATGTCACGTCAGATACCTTCACATTATTATGGTCTTCATTCTCCTTTTCTAAATCAAGAGAGTAATTATCTCCAATGTCCAGCTCATCCTGAATATCATCACCAATTTCTTGATCCTCATGCTTTTTGCCTTTTTTGCCACCTAAGGAAGAATGAGTGACCACAGCATAATAATAGCTTTGTATGACACAAGGGGACATAACATTACAATAGCCAAGGAATAATTGACGCTGGACTGTTGAACTGATGAAATTGCATGCACAAAAATGATAACATTCTGGAGTGTATTATTTCACCACAACTTAATACATTTTCATAAAAACATGCATGTGTACAAAAAGGTTCCATCTTTCAAAGAACTCGTGGAAGTGCATTACCTTTGCCTTTATTTGCTTTATTTGGTTTTACAACCAGCTTAATACGTTTGCCTCTCTTTTTGTCATTCTCCAAGATCCTCTTCAGTAGAAACCCAAAAAACTCATGGTCAAACGGCCGCTTGTTTTCTAAATTTAAGAGTCAGAGCAAAGACTGTAAAATTGAGATTTTGAGATATTGATGAAATATTTACAATTATTTTAACAACAAAGTATGGTTGCATGTGGCCAGAAGGTACAAATGACTCACGGAGTGCTTTATCCACCCGCCATGCATTTGTTTTCTCCTCCTTTTTAAATTTATTCTGAATGCCAAAAAGACAATTAAACAATTATTAACTCTAGTCTTAGACCTAATGTAATTAAATGTAATGCGTATAAAATGTATTCAAACGGAACATAATAAATAAAGAATATACCTTAATTTCAGCTCTGTTTCGGTGTGTCAATAGCTGAGCCATCATAGAGAAGTCTGTTCCGACCATACTAATGGCCAAAAAAAACATATCTGTCTCTAAAACACAAACACAAACAACTACCTTAAAAGAAAAGTTCATCTAAAATGAAAATGTATGATGTTATGTCTATAAAAAATTTTAAACCAAGTCTTGACAATTCTAATAGTCATACCTCTGACAGACCAAGTCTTCACATGGTAGTTCTTTCTGAAGCTCATGTAAGTTGTAGTACTGCCTCTCTCAAACAGTGGAGTTGCATCCTCAACAACTGTATCAGATGTCCTCTGGACACGCACTGTCAAACTAATCACAACACATGTCCGTCACTAATTACTGACAAATATGCACAAAGTATTATGTAAATTCCCTGAACTACTGTTGTGCTAACTGGTTATGCATCATCTTAGGATAGTCTGTTAACCATGACATTAATGTGCCTGATGAACATGTTTGTGGGTATTGCAGAAGTATAGAAAAAGACCCAGGAAATTTAAATAATGAGATTTGGAAAGATCGACTGTACATCTTAGAATAATCCGTGGAGGGAATGAAAGCAAGTGTGACTGAACAGCCATCACTGAACCCTCTTAAAGGCACAATAAGTATGATTTTTGCATTAAAATATCCAAACACTCGCACGTTGTAACATGTTGTTTACTTGTGTACTTGCATTAAACCAAATGTTTTCAACAATGTTTGAATTCAACAAAATTTGCAATTTGAACCAGTGTCACCTCTCATATTTGCATGAAGAAGGACATTTTGTCAATTACCTGTACACGTTATCCTCTGGTTCTGTCTTTACTGCCCTTGAAATCACAGGTGTTCAACTTTATGCGAAACTACTGCGGTACTAGCATTACATTTACATGTATGCATTTGGCAGACGCTTTTATCCAAAGCGACTTACATTGCTTTATCCTATACATTTTACATAGGTATTTGCAAGGATCGAACCCACAATGCTCTTACCACTGAGCTACAGGAAAGCATTGTGTTGGAATACTTTATGATGCAATATTTATGAAAACCAAGAACATGATTTGTAAGACTCGTCAGATTGATGTCTATTGGCAGTGAAGGTAAAGCGTGGAAAATACATACTGAGCCTTTAACTTATATACAGGTAACTATTACGTTTGTTGATTTATTTTTTCTCTTTTAGGAATGGAAATCTACAGATGGGTTATGGTCAACTACCCATACCTTTCTTCATCTAAAATCAGCGTGCCATCCTCTGCTACCTTGACTTTGGGAACCATCAAGTCATCGTCTTCAACATCATCGCCGTCATCATCATCATCTACCTTTTCTGGTTCTACCAACTTTGGTGGCATCCTGAAATGACAAAACATAATTTTGAAAGGCATGGCTTAAGCGGGACCAGGCCCATTTGTTCCAGTGTATAACAAAAGGCTCTAAATAAAAGGGTTTATTTGAATGTTGTGTCAACATATTTGTGGGAGCAACTTTTACAAAATTTAAAAATGATGGACACTGTTTTACAATAGATATACCAACATCAGTTTTATTTGCCTGCTTTGGTTACACCAATTCTTAGATATACTACTGTGTGTGTGTGTGTGTGTGTCTATATATGAAAACTAGTTTTTTAATTTCACTCACTTGGGTGATGGAGGAACAACGGTCTCTGCTGGAGCCTCCGTGGAAAAGGAGGACCTGTTCATTTAAACACATTCAAGTCATAGACTCTTCAATATCATATTTATTAAATACATCTGGGTTGTTTTTGTCATGTTACACAAGATAAAAGTAAATATATTTAGTATTGTCACCATTTAAAGGAACAATACGGGGTTTTTAGGAGGATCTGTTGACAGACATGAATTATAATATACAAAACGATTTCGTCAGAGGTGACCTTACGTAATGAACCGTTATGTTGATATTATCTAATAATAAGCTTTTTATATCGACGCACAGACAGGCCCTACATACATTGGATTCGCCGTCATATTTTGTACGGAAGCCCTAAACGGACAAACAACTCTACAAAGCGCATTTCCTCTCCCTCTCCCCTGCGGTAAAACGTTGATGGTGAAACGTTGATGCATGTGACCCGCGAATTAACTGTAAATTTAATCATCATCGAGTAAAACGCGCTGTATAAACGAAATAAACGCGCTGTATAAAAACAGCTTTTACATTTTTTAAACCAAATACAAACATATTTGTAATACCTTGGAGATAATTCTACGGGTGTCTTTAATTAAATAGCATTGATTTTTTCCATACATATAATATCATTTCAGTCATCATACCATGTGGTATTGTAGGGTGAACAGTTTCAACTTACGTCATAGGGTTTGTTTCTGGAAGGTAATAAATGAAGTCAGCTAGGGTCATTGTGCTACAATCCACTTCATCGCTGTGCTCACACATACGCCGTCCACTCTTCCGCTTCTTTTGAGTAGTGGAAAACAAAAAGTTTATATATTTCACTTCACCACTCACTTTCTTCTTTCTATGGACTGATGATTTAAGTCAGCATCTAACTTCATTAAGGCACACAGGATTGGAAAACGTGAAACAGAAGTAAATTATTTTCTTTACCTTCAATTCTTTCTTCCTCTCCAGCTTCATAAGTTCTTTCAATTTGAGGGCTTTCAAAACTCGCTGTTTGTCCGACATTTCAGAATTGATAAGCGGAGGACCTGGTCCATAACAACGTGACAACTTTATAGATGGCGATAAGATGGATGACGATGGACTGACTGCTTCTTGGAGCCCGGAACAGGATTTTTTGGGAGTATGTAAGAGCTCTTGTTGAAGCCGTGTAGACGATGGAGATGTATTCTGGACAGAAGGCTCATGACTAGGTGAAGATGGAGTGATTGTTGCCTTAGTCTGTTTAAGGATGGAATCTGACAATGTAGAGTTTTGAGAATCATCTCTGCTGGTAGCAGCTGGAACGGGGGGCTCGGGAGAAGACTTGGATGGCACTGACGGAAGAGAAGGGTTCTTTTCAGTGGATGCAGGGGGAACAGAACGGAGTTTGGGTCTTGCCAGGTTTGGTGTGGCAGAAATCCTGCTCCTCCTCTGAAGTGCTGTAGCTGCAGGTGTAATGACACTAGAGGGCACTCCATCACCTCTGCAAATCACCAAACATGCACTTTTAAGTAAAAAAGGTTCAAATTCACAGGTCTATTGTATAGTGGAGCAAAAAAGAAGAACAACCTTATATTGACAATGAAAGAATACACATGAAGAGGAACAATATAATGGTCAGGTCAAAGTTGGGGTGATGACAGTATATGTGCTTACGTGTTAACAGATGCTTTCTCTGAGGGGCGGCCGGGAACATTTCCATCTCCTGTTGCCACAGCAGGTCCTTTCACTTCCAGGTGTGACTGTTGAGAGGCTGACGGCGTGTCTGTTTGCTCTCCTGTATGTTTTTGTTGGGTGTTGTCAACAGCTGCTGACTCTTGAGAAATCTTGCTTTCTGCTGTAGGGGCCACAGCTCGACCCACTGGCTTGACATTAGGCTTAATACTTATCCTTGCTCTTCGCATCTTTGTTGGGTAACTGTGTTAAAATCAAGATGTGCATGAGCTAAGAGTCACATGGCTGAGTAAAGGTTGACTAGGACCACAATAATACCACCACAAAAAATCCTTTTTCTCAATAAAAGCACGTCATGATATGTCATGACATGTATAAATTACAACTTTAACATGTGATTATGGCGCTGAATGACTGATGTCATCAGCTGGGTGTTAGCTGAGGGGTCATGTATTTAAAAGATAGCATTGTCAAGTTATTTATTGTATCAATATTAAACTGTGGGCATATCTATTTTAAACACAACTACAAGGGCAACTTTGACTCATTATGAGTGTCGTTTTGAACAGGACTGACTGACTTGACAGACGCCTCAAGTAAAACATGCGGTTGATTTCTATTGCTGCTGTTACAGAAATGACAAGCAATAAACGTTCAAAATTGTAATGACAACAGAAAGTTGTTTGTCTTACTTCAGTTCAAACGCCCTTGTAACCCTGTCACTTTGATTTTGGAGTTAAAAGATGCGTTTGTGGATGCCGCATGGTACCCCTGCAGAAACTGCTCTTCGCACCGGTCTCACCACCACACAGCTCTAGTCAGCTCTTTAAGAGAAATGCATTAGGGGTATTGTAGTTTTACATGAACTCCCTTCGCTAGGATTTCCTTAGGAAAAAACTTCTACTCCCACAAGCCTTCAAAAATCAGCTGTGACTGGAAGTATGCACGTGGAGCAAGAATGTAATTAAACTAAAAAGCTGATACACAGCGGTATGTCAACAAGCGTATAACACGTACATTACTTCGTCTTTCTAAATACATTTGTTTAGTTTTAAAATAATAATATTTAAATCATACAATCATTCACAGTTACTCTATTTAGACTATCATACTACCTCACCACTTGTGCTATTTTTGTACAAATGTTGACGTTAGCTATTTATGCTGCGTTCCAGACATCTCGGATTTGGGATATTTCCCACTTCGAACCCGGAAGTAATGTCTGGATTAAGTGTTATTTAAAGTATTTAGTCATATTAAAAGGTCCATGTTATTAATCATTTATTAAACAGTAAAATTAGAATTTAAAAGTGTTTAACTTCCATTTACAGAAATCATTTTAGGGTCGAGGTAGGAAATAAACCAAATCCGAGGTCTCTGGAACGCAGCATTATATGACGTCACATGTACCACATTGAAGGCTGTACGATTTAGTTAAGTATTATTTATATTATTATATTAATTATTATTTTCAACATCATTTTGTCTTCGTATATTCCCCGAGATACAAAAATCATTATTGTTAATCATTGTATTTATTCATGGTCTATTGTTTGTGTTTAGAAAAATAAGGAAATATATGACATGTTAGAACCAAATCATTAAACCAGTCATCACTTTATTGTGAAGTAGACCAGCAGACTTAATCTAACAGACTTGAATACAAACCTTGTAAAAGATAAATAGGACAATTGTAAAATTCCAGTTTATTGAGTACATTTTTTTAAAACACCTTAGTTCTAGCATCCAAGGTAGAGATGGCATAGTGCATAACAGAGCAGATAGATATATGTTTATTGTACATTCACAACATCCAGCTTCAACATCCAGTACAGTACACATATTTCATTTTTTACTAAATCATTAATTTACGGAGATGAATGCATATCAGTGATCATTCAAGGTTTACACTGTTAAACGTTGCAATAACATACAGTTTGTTTGCCAAATTAATTTGTCAGGTAAAGATTACATCCCCACTTACCATAGAAATGTCAAGTATTACCAGAATTATCGTTTTTCTCTTTGTGTACTTTATTCAGGGAATTGTGATATTATTTTTTAAGGGTTAAGCTTACAATCACTGACAACATGCCAATGGTAGCAATTTTAGATTATCCTTCAACAAAATATAAAATTAAAACAGAGTACTTTTGACATGTTGACATGTATTTACTAGTGAGTGCAGCAATTTTACCGCCTCACAAGAAACATGACACGGAATAAACAATAAAGAAAATAATTTCAATCAATCTTGAATTTGACAAGAGCAGAAGCTGTGTTTTTCTCACATAAATTTAGTATCATTGATCAATACAGAGCAGATCATTAGGTGTAGATTGCACAGTTATATCAAAGCATTACAGATATTATATACATAGTGCTGATCATCGTGTCAGCTTGTGTTCGGATGTTTCATAAAATCAAACATATTTGTTGACAGTCAATAAGATGAGAAGCAATAAAAAATCCTAATCTGATACAGTTTATATCCCATTTGTAAATCATCAAAATGTTTCTCATGGTTACTTTGTGATCTCTAAAGCTTTGATAAATTTAGGAAATTGAAACAAAGTCAAACACGACACTACAATGAAAGGACCAAAGTATTCAAACAAGACATCCATTGTCTAGTGAAGCATAATACATAACATAATGTTACATTTCTGGGTGATGGTTTATTTTCAGAGTGTCCGTTACCACTTCAGAAATCCAAGAGTGGTGGATAAAAGGCGGAGTGCTGACCGTGGACGTGGCAGGATGGATGTAATAACAGAGCTAAGAGACCTGCTCTTGATCAGGATGAACTTTAGTGTAAACGCTGCATAAAAATGGCATTCATGTATCCATACAAACAAAGCTCAACAAAACATAAAGCTGTAACAAACATCTGGCATGGAATAGTTTTTGCATAATTTCTTCTTCAATGATCTTTGAACCCCACTCGGACCCTATGGAGTCATCAAGGTGGCTATCATGCAAATGGATTTCCAAAAGGACTTGTGTAAGAGTCTAATCCCACTGCCTTGATGGGAGGAGCGCTCTGCAAAGATCAAAGAACAAACAAACAAAATAAAATAAATGTAGATATTTATAGATTTTTATAGATTTTTCATGTTCAGTTGTTAAATCATGAATTGTTTCACAGTTAGATCTGAGGATGTGATTACATACTGTATACGTACAGTGGCAGGTACAGATGTGCCAAAGTAGCTGTCGAATGGGTTCTGACCTTCTGCCTTCAATGGCTCTGAAGTTAAATAGATTTCTTGTTGTATCAGGTTGCTACAGTCACATTAAAGTAAAAACTGATGAAATTGAATTGAAATATTGGCAATATTTGCATGCTTTAGATACCTTTCCTGGCAGGGAGATTTGGTGGCTTAGCCATCTGGAAATCCTTAAACATGTCCTTGATGTCTCTCTTCTCCTTTTCTCCTAGAGGATCCAGGTCAACAAAAGCGTCACTGTCCACCTTTTGAACTTCTTTGGTGGCTGCTCGAGGTGGAACCTGTGGAGGAGGACTGGAGCTCTGCTGTCCATCAGGCACAAGGCTTCCGGTTGTTGTAAATATGCTAGTCTGGAAGGGATTCCCCAGGGTTGTATGCGAGGTCCATGATCCCTTCATTCCATTGGCAACTGGGGTGTTGAATGTTGAAATATTCTGGGTAGCTGTGGGGGTTCCAAAAACCCCTGCTGATGTGGTTCGCCAGGCAGGCACAGGTGTAGTGGAGAAGACTGATGCTTGAGTAAAAGACTGACAGACATTGGTTGTGCAGGGGAAGATGGATGAGATGGGCTGATTCCATGGAGCTACATCAGGAGTGGAGACTGCAGGTGGAGGTTGTAAAGACAACCCATCTGCAGAAGAGATGTGTTGATAAGGCAGCACTGATTTAGTGTTTTTAGTCATTTAAAATCTCTCAGAATTAACAAAGCAATAATAAAACATTAACCTTATCTCAACCACTTCAATTTTCAAAAAAACATGATCGTATGAGCACAACAGCCATTATTCTAAACCGAAATTTTCATTTGAATAAGATGCGCTGACATTTAGAAAAGGCATTTTCATGGTGGTGGAAGCTCACAAATGTCAAAATGATTTCTTTCCTGTTTCAAGCCTCTTACCGAAAGCTGTGATTGCGTCAGCAGAGGAAGGACTCTTGCTGAACAGATTGATAGGGTTGACCGGGCCATTCTCAGGTGATGGTGATTCTGATTTGTTTTGCGAAGCAAACAGATCTGTCCCAGGTTTTTCATTTGAAGGGGACTAGAGAAAAGGAATTCGAAAAGCATATCAAATAAATTATTTAAAGATACCACTACAGAAGGGCTTTCTGAAAATATCCACATGTAAATGAAAAGTCATTAGCAAATCAAGCCTTACCTTTCAAGAACAAATCACTGAAGCATTAAAGGCACACAACATACAAGACGATGAAGTAGTGTTAGATAAACATGACTCAGAATGACGGAAAGCTTAAAAAGTGTGTCATTTCCAAATTTGAATAGTTTTCAACGTTTTAAACAGCTTTTCCACGTCTAGTGCTTATCGATTTATCCCGAATGTACACCACATGGCTCACATGTACATTTCTTTCTATATTTTAGTTGGAATTTTAACATACAGTAATTTCAGGACTTGGTTTGGGGGGGCTAAATATCCAGCTGACAATTCAGATAATTAAATTATAAATACTTATTATTAAATACTTAATACATACTAAATCTTTGTTGTATCTATTCAATAATCTGTCAATTTAATCACAAAAATATTTTAAAATGATGCATGGAATGTGATCGCCCCTCTAGTCGAGCCAGCTAATACCAGGCCTTTAAGATAAAAAACACACTTCAGCTTTATAGGGACATGCACAATTTTTAATGAGTAAGAAAGTAGTTTCCATGGGTCAGTGGCACAAATGTTAAAATGGATTGCTAAAACCTTTTGCTCACCTAATTAAAAAGCATGAAGCAAAACAGTCATCCCCGATCACTTATGATCTGAATCATAATCTCACCTTCACACTCCTCCTCCCCCTCCCGGCTTTTGTGTTGAGTGGAGGAGGGCTTATAACGACAGATTCCTTGGCTTGATTGACAGGTGGTTCACCCTTGCATCCGTTCTCATGATTCATTCCATTCTGCACCTTCTCACAACCTCCCAGAAATGGATTAGGTGTCACTTTCCCATTCTGTTCTTGGACTGGGATAGTATTCTGTGTCGCTTCCACGACTCTGCCATCTATAGGCCACTGGCCATTACAGATTGCCTGAATTACTGTCCTGTTGGAGAGCTGGTCAAACTGCTGGCCCAAGTAATCAGAATCACCATTTTTAGGGCCTCCGTTGAAAAAGTTACTAGGGTTGTGGTTGGCTGTGACAGGGTCTTCCCTGTTTGATTGGTTGTTGCTTTTGGAAAATGGGTCATCGCTAAACGGGTCATGGATAGGGGTGGGGAAGAAATTGAGCTGAGAGGAGAAGGGGTTCTCAGGCGAGAGGTTGGATGGGACTCTGGGGACAGAAGAAGTAAAGGGGTTTTCTTTAACGCAGTTCTGGTTGTTGTCTATCTCAGTGGACAGATCCATCAAGAGGATGTCCTCAGACTCCTGGAAGAACATTTGAAAGAGAAGAATAAGTAATGTTGTCTGATGTCAATAATAAATTCCTGTACTTTTGTTCTGTGCTGTTGTTTTGATGAAACCATGTCTTGTGTGAAATAAAATAAAATTGCTCTATAGGTGGATGAATTGCAACCTTAATGAACAGAAAGGCAGTTTGACACATACAACATGGACATTGTCATGTTTGTTTGCCAGCTTTCATAACTATTTTCATGACAAAACAAGTTAAAACATAAAAGGTTTTTAAATCAAAATGCAATAAAAATCTTTAAACGCTATAAATTCTAGCTTTATTAACATCTTTTTTATTTTGTAATTTCTTTCTCAGGTGAAACATAATATGAAAGATGTACATCGCTGTAAAATAACGTAAAAACAACGTAACAAAAATGTATAAAAGGAAAATTACATATTTTTCATGTTATTTTACACCAAATGTAAATATGAAGAGCTCTTTTCCAAAACGCATTAAACGCCAAATTTAATGCCAATTAAATACATTTATTTAAATAAATTAAATAAAGATGCCATTTTGCTGTGTACTAAACCTATTCACTGCTCCATCAATGTTTCGTGCCAAATCTCTATATTTCCTTGTTATAAATGTACTTCAATATGAAGTTTCTTTCCAAAACGCTATAAGTCCCGAACCTGTTTTTAGCCTAAATGTGATATGTCCTCTCCACCAATCAGAATTTGCCTGTTAGTGGTATTTGTTATTTCTAAATTATTTGTTGTATGTGGTGGAAAATATTGAAACATGAAATTGAAAATATTTGTTTTATTTTACTATTTAGTTTGTTACTATTTGGCTGTTATTTATTATTATTTGCATTTATATGATTTATATTTATTTCTAGTATGAGTCCCTGATGTCATATGTTTGATGTTCTCTTGTTTGTTTGTTTTTAAAAAGAAATTATCCAACATTTGAAAAAAAAAATATTTTTGACAATTTTATAATCAACAATATTGTTGTTTCATTTAACAATCATTGTTTAACATGTTTAGACTGAGCCAACAGACCATTTTAACAGGATAAATTGAATATTAACAAAATGTTTGGGTCTAGGTAAAAAAAATTCATTTTCATAAAACTATTAAAAAGGATTTATAGCGTTTTGGAAAAGATCTCTTTATATGCAGTTTATTTTTGCAATTATTAGTCATTTGTAACAAAAATATGTGTATATTTATTAAAATTACAGTAAATATAGATTAAAAATAATGATTTATTTCCACAATATAGTATAATTTGAACAAAAAAACACAAGTTGAAAATGAATGATTTAAAATGGATGAACAAACTTCACAGTTGTGAATAGATGTATTTTTTTCACTTGGGATTACCTTAACTTGAGCTCTCACAGCCATTGCAATGTTTAGTTAGAAGAACAGAACAAACACTGCATCAGTACCATGGACGTGATACCAGAGAAAATATAATATTTTCACACATAGCCTTCATTAATTCTTCAAATCCATCATAATGAGAAAAAACACTCAAACAGCCTGAAAACACCTCTAGTGGGCGGTTCTTCAGCGAACAACTATGCCTTGTTGAATTTCTTGTGCATGTTATTTTGGTTGGCTTGAACCCAGGCCCTCCGCTGCCCTTGACTGTATTTTCTTCATTTGAGGTCAATCAAGCACGTTGTGAGAAAACACCCAAAGACTAAACAAGAACTACAGGATATGCAACTAAATGTCTCCTTTTTAAAGGTGTAATGTCTCATTTGGATGATCTTGCTTCGTTTCAATGAAAAATTTGGCTTGTATAAGCGTTTTTAAGGAAATAACTAATAAGGTAAGTGTTTAGCGTTTTAATACAAGAATCCTTGAAAACAGTTATCTGAGTATTACTCATGCTTTATTGTCAGTCAGAGTTGATTCTACTATAAACGTGTTGTGTTGATTTATTCAGTTTAGTCTCTACCAAATTCTTACCGAAGGAGAGTTTAAGTCAGGTGGGGTCGACATGTCTCCAAACAGGTCCAGCTGTTCGACACCCTACAACACAGAGTTTAAAGAAGAAAAACATGACCAGACTTTTCCAGCCAAACAGAGTTAAAGCAACCAAAACATCTAAGAGAAAAGCTATTCATGCACGGTTGCCAAAACTAAGATGGTGAATGAATGGAAGAAAATGAACAGTGACATGAATGAGGAGAATTGTGTTTTTTTACACAGTCTGAGAGTGAAAGGAATGAAGCAAGTATGAGCAGAGCTGGTATGTGATGTGTCTCAGTTATTTCCTGTCTGCTAACTTCATTAGCTTTTGCCCCCTGAGGAGAGTAGCTAGGATGCAGTTGAACACATGATGAAAACCCAGCAGGGGGCATTAGAAACCAACACAGAAACATACAGTTCTACAGTTAATTCTATTGGAATTTGGTTAGTTTGTGCGGGTGAACAGCAACTATTGAAACACTAACCCAGATTAGGAAAGTGAAATATTTTGCACAATGAATATTCACGCCTTGAAGGTCCAGTGTGTATTTATTTTAAAGGATCTATTGACAGAGCTGCAATATAATATACATAACTATGTCTTCAGAGGTGTATAAAGACCTAAGATAATGACGTATTATGTTTTTATCAACTTAGAATGAGATAATTTATCTACTGTACATACAGCTCGGGTCCCCTTAAATGGAATTTAATGTTATTTCTACAGTAGCCCTAAAAGGACAAACTGCTCTTCAGAGCCCGTTTCATAACTACATTATCTCCTTTGGCAAAGAAGAGAAAACGTGATGACATTTTTGTCTTGTGTCAGTTGCCGTAGTGCTTTGAACGGGAGGGGTCGAGTGAGCCATTGGTTGCAATTCGCAACCTCACCACTAGTAGCTGCTAAAATCTCCACATTGGTTCCTTATTGTGACCACCTTCCCCTTATTGCAATAGTTGCTATGCCCTTGCTACTCGTAAACTGCATGTATCTCCCTGCATTCTAAGGCGTAAATATTTTAATATCGTAAATAACACTTACTTTTCTGTCATTGTGTGAAACTCCACTGCCATTCTATCAGGGTAAGACCGACAATAATTACAAAACAGTTTGCATCATCAAATACAATATATTATGAACAGTTAGGAATTATCTTTAATATTTTTGAATACCCACCTCCACCAATTTATTTGAATCATCCTAGAGAGAAACAAGATCAAATTAGTAAAATGGACGCAAAAGTGTAATTTAAAAACAGTGAACTAAACTATCTCGAAGCTGCAAGCCACAAAACAAAACGCATTATAGCAATAGAATAACAAGCTGAGACAAACAAATGCGACGATTCACGTGTAACTTGTTGAATTGCACAAGAATTACACTAAAATAGCAGTAATTTGTCTAATCTAAATGTCTCATGTACAGGAGTCAGAAAAAATAATATGAACACCCATTGTTACGGGGTTAATATTAAAGGGGAAGTTCACACAAAATAAAAAACTCTATAACCATTTACTCAACCTCAAATTGTTGCAAACCTGTGTACATTTTTTTGTTTTGCTGAATACAAAGCAAGATATTTGGAAGAATGCTTATAACCATACAGATCTCATCCCCCATTGACTTCCATAGTATTTATTTTCCCTACTATGTCAGTAAATGGGGGATGAGATCTGTTTGGTTACTGACATTCTTCTAAATATCATCCTTTGTGTTTAGCAGAACAAAGAAATGTATACAGGGTTGGAACAACACTGAGCTTTAATTGTGTCAGCTACTGAGCGAAAAACAAACATTGAAGTTGTCTTTTGTTACTATGTTGTCTAGGTTGCCTGTTAAAACAAGATTTTGAACAAGTATATTTGCCAGGGCGACAAATAGTCAAAGCCCATTTTTAACAGGAACATCTCTGACCTTAACAGGCCGACTGTTTAGTGTTTTTAAAATGCAACAGTCTCCAAACTAGGAGAAGAATGGGATATTTTAAAAAGGGATATTAGGTATTTCCCCAGTGTTCACATTATCATGTCCAAACGCTGAATATTGTCGCATTGAAAGATTCATGTCGAAATAATGTGCAGGGTTTCCGTACCTTCTTTGAACCCTCAACTTCTTTTCTCTTCATATTAAAGATTAACTGAAAAAGATCCTTCAGGTCAATAACAAGGGGCTCCGCCTGAGTAGAAATACAAACAGTGTGTTTAACTGCATGTTTCCTACCGTAAATGTTTAAGAAGGACTGTTTGAAGTAAGGGAATGTGTCTGTGTTTAAATGCTACTGGGAAATGTGCGTTGCAGAAAGACAGAGACAGTGGAGAAACGGAGTGTGTCTTTGTTTGTTTGTGACTTGGTATGTGGAAAAGGAAAGAGCTATGCTCTGTAAAATCTCAACGGACCTGCTGTGCAGTTTTAATGGCAAAGAACTGGTGCTGGCCCTCCGCGCCACACACATAGCCGAACGCTCTGCTGTCTGTAACATCTCGAGCAATGAAGGAGATCTTATTCACTGCATGCTCGAGTATTGTTGCCTGGAGAGGTCAAATCAGGGAAACAGTTAAACATTAAACACTGCACATTGGTAATCAAGTGATATATCTGTCAACTTTGGCAAGTTTATATTATTATTAAAAAAGGAACGGTTCTCCCAAAAAATGAGCAGAGATGAAAAAATACTTTATTTTAAGTCTTCAGAACCGTTTACTTTGGAAAATCTTTATTTTATTTATATCTTACTCCACTAAATTTGATAATTATATGTTTATTTTTTACATTTAATACTTAACACTTTTTTTTACTTTTTACTTTTTTTAACATTTTACTGTAAAAAATAAAGTAGATTTTTAATGTACTTAAATATTGAAGGTAAAAATCTGAATACATAAAATGCATTTATGAAATGTAGTGGAGTATAACGTATAACATCTGCATTATAATTTAGTGAACTACTCCCCCCCCCCAAAAAGTACAGATACTTGAAAAATTTTCTTGAGTAGAGTAAAATAACTCAAGTATTTTCCATCTCTAAAAAAATATGAATCAACCTCATGTCATTCCAAACTGTTCAATTATCAGTAGAGTCAATATCACGAAACATAGAGCTTTGAAAAACAAAGCTGTATTTAATTAAAAACATGTATGCGGTAAACAAAGAAATGTGATCCCTGCAAAGATATTTGTCTTTGCAACTCAAGTTAAGAAAGCTTTGTTATTGTAATTATGTGCAATTCAAAATGGTACAATAACTTTTGAGACACAAAATTATCAATGACGTTTGGTATCACTGATGTCGAACCCTGGAATTGATCTGGAGCATAAAGAATACTGGACTGTAATGTTATTAATGTAACATGAACACTCTGTCTACTTTTGAGGTCCAGAAAGGAATAAAATCACATATGATGAGAACAAAAATGCCAAAGTAATGGTGATTCATTTGTGCAGGAACTGTCCCTTTAAAGAGAGACAAGAGAGAAACACACCCCTGTTTTCTCATCAGTAACGGTGATTCCTGATAGAGAGATGTTCACCCAAACTCTCTGCTTGTGTTTTCCCTGAGATCGTGCAGCCCCTGCCTTGCCCTGTCATAACAGAGAAACAGACGAATACATGAACATTTATCACTTATCAGAGTTAAAGCACAAATGTTCAGACCCTTAAAATAGGGCCATGATGCTATCTTTTTACTAGTACTGAGATCTTAATGCTGTTTTTGGCATTATAGCTCATGACGTTGTTTGGACATGTCATGTTGACATGTGTCCCTAACTTGTGTGCTTTGCAGTGAATACTGTATATCAGGTCCTTAAACGATTAAAGGGATAGTTCACCCAAAAATTAAAATTCTGTCATCGACTCACCCTCAGGTTGTTCCGAACCCGTATAAATGTCTTTGTTCTGTTGAACTCAACGGAAGATATTTGGAAGCAGGTCCGTAATCAAAAGATCTTATTGCCCATTGACTCCCATAGTATTGATTTCCCCTGCTATGGCAGTAAACGGGGGATGAGATCTGTTTGGTTACTGACATTCTTCCAAATATCTTCCTTTGTGTTTAGCAGGACAAAGACATTTGTACAGGGTGAGTTAATGATGACAGAATTTTCATTTTTTGGGGGGTGAACTATCCCTTTCAGTGAAGTATGGATGGATTGCAAACTGTGTCCAAAAAAAACAAGCATATAACTTTCACTGACCTTCAGTTTCATCATAGAGTCTTGGCTCATTTTGTCTCCTCTTGCCTCAGGGACATCATCTACACCAATCAACTTGGCTTTGTATCGAACTCCATTTCCTTTGAACCTGGCTAGCAGGAACTCATCGGTTTTCTCTGGGCTTGCCGCAGCTGAGAAATCAGAAGAAGGAGATAACAAAGGAGTCCAACTAGTTAGAGTAGACGTATTATCAACATTCTTTTAAGCACACTGAAACAATTTGGTGGCATCATTACGGGCGTTGCAGACTGATCGATGTCAGTGGAAGGAACTTAATGGCTGAGTGTTATCTGCTGCAATGTTTCAGCTCTAGAGAGCCTCTGAATTTGAACGTTACTCAATCTCCAAAATGTCAGCAAGTTATTTGAGTACTCATCACAACTAGGGGCGGTTGCTCAATGGTCCAACAAAACCCAAAGGAAACTGATTACAGTGAACATGAAGTGCGTCAGAGAGCCACTGATATGCTGATCATAGTGTTTTGTCTGTTCGTCCGAATCCATGTTTCAATATATCTGCCTGGCGATGTCTTGGCCTTGCAATTGTGATTTTTGGATTAGTGCCACAAACTGTATTCGCTCACATTGAACACGTTGGCTGTCTTGGAAGCAGTTGTTTCTACATTATCTGTCTGAACATCACTAACAATTATTTGCTCTTTATTTAATTACACAGAGCGCAACAGTGACGGAGCACTTTCTGTAGCCTTGGTTCAAGTATTTTTCCCTTTCTTTTCAATGCAAGGATAAAAATCCTAAATCCTTCAACTAAACCATCCAGCTACAAGATTAATCACAACTTTGCTTCAAGTATTTGAAAGGCGAAAGAGGAAGTGACAAAGCTTAGTCTGTGAAAGTAGAGAAATAAGTCTTTTACAATGTAATTTTGTTGCATTGCCGAGGCGGGTTGTTGACAAACATACCCATGTGCTGCATTGTATATCTATTATTTCTTCTTCTGTAGGCATTGCTCCCTCAGCTTAGGTCTTTCATATCCCTGCTGTCCTTCTGAAACCTTGTATCTCCATATTTCGTGATTTTAATTTTATGCCATAAATAATTATTATTCGTCACCTTTTATGTTTATGGGTTTTGCAATTATCTTACCAATAGAGTTTAAATCGCTTGTTAACTTTGACAACATATTTAATCATTTAAAAAGTATATTTGGACCTACAAGGTTTTAGAAGGACAGAGACGATATGGTATCCCTATCTATCACTTCATCTAACTCTCCACTCTTCAGTCATCTTGCTCACCCTGTGGTCTCATTCTGTCTCTGCTCTACTTCACTTTTACAGTACATCGGCTTCTCTGTGTTAGACGTGCTCTCTTAGTTAAAAAACTGAGCTCAGGTGACTATGTGGCAATTTTCCTTCTTGGCCAGTTGCGTTGACGAAATGGCAGAGGCAGAGAAAGAGTGAATAAGCCAGACACAGAAAAACAAAAAGAGACTAAGAACAGCCTGGCTGAGACCCAGACCTCATGCCTGCTGTGGCCAAGCTGAGGGACAGCATTGACATTCATCTCATGCAGAGACTCAACAGGCTTGAGGTTTCTGCTCTACAACACCCACCCAACATGTATCATACCAGTACATATGCTCGATTTCCTTTTAGTTTTCATAAATATTATCGGAAGGCCTATCTGTTGCGTTCGAAAAAAAAAAAAAAGATATAAGGTTTTAAGATATTTGAAGTTTTTTAAAATATCATTGGTCGTAACCCAAAGCAATTAAACCTTGTATGTACAGTCGAGTAGACCCACAGTCTTGGATTTAATCAAAATTCTGAGGGATTTTTGACTGGATGAGTGTTAAGACTTCCAGTACTGAGAGTATGCTGACACATTAACAAGGGACCCATGTAAAAAGATTGTTGCTTACAAATGTGCCACATGATGTCAATTTAAACGCAAGTGTGGACTCAAAAGTCTACACAATAGTCAAAAGCCATATTATACAGTACAGTGTATCCTAAAACATTGCTGAAAGTTTAACACATGACGAAGAGGGAGGAATATATTTTTGTTTCTATGTCCAACACATCAATCCTTCAACCCCAGATGCACCTCATCACCCAAATCACCGCTGGCTTCTCAGCATGATATTGTGGGAATCATTCTGCTTGTTTTCAAGCCTGTGGAAAAGCTTCATAAATAGGCTTGTTGGACAGTCTGTTGCAGTCGCAGCTGGAAGATCTTGTGGAAACAGAATGGAATCCATCGCCGGTGCGTTCTGTCGGTATGAATGTGCTAGGCAAGACAAACAATACCACTGTGCACCAGGATCCAGCTTAGAAAAATAAATCCAGAGTAATATTGGGTCAAAGAGGCCCCTTGAGTCGAGGGTGGAGAAGTTTAGTGTTCTGAAGACGGCTGTTTGCCAACTTTTTGCTGAGCTACATCATAGACCTTGATGAACTCAAGAGGTCCTAGAGCGGAACTTAACCTTTTTTTATAACGATAAACTGCATTCATCAATTATAGTCATTGGTGTTCGTATTTCGTATTGATTTTTTTAACCTTGATACAAAGATGATACTGAATATTGTATTAACTTCTATGACTGCAAAGGTAAAGTTTCAGTGACTAAACACAAGCTTGATAAATTTCATTTTTGCTCTGTAGAGAGAGAATATGGGGAGTGGCTATTTTTAGGTGGTTAAATAAAATAACTATGCCCAAATCAGAAGGAAACATATAGGAGCAATGTGAAGATTTTAGCAGCATATAAAGCTCACACCACCCTTCGCTTTCAAAGCAGTACGGTGGCTGACACAGAACTAAGATCATATCACGTTTTTGCATCTTTGCCGAAGGAGATTACATATTAACGCAACACGCACTGTAGAGCAGTTTGTCTGTTTAGGGCTACTGTAGAAACAACATGGTGAATTAAATGCGAGGGGACCTGTGGCGTATGTACATCATCAACATAATTAACACCTCCCTGCTCAACAGCACTTTTCCATCCACATTCAAACATGCCCAGGTAACGCCCCTACTTAAGAAACCCACATCGGACCCCTCTACTACCGACAGTTACAGACCTGTCTCTCTCCTTCCATTGAATGCAAAAACACTTGAAAGGGCAGTTTTAACCAGGGTATCATGGAGGGGTTCGCTGTCCACTGCTCACCACATGATCACCACAAGGATCGGTGCTTGGACCGCTGCTTTTTACACGACATCCTTGGGACCCATCATACAGGCACACGGCTTCTCGTATCACTGTTATGCTGAACATGAACATGAACAGCTGTCGTTCAATGATCACATTGCAAAGACAACGCGGTCCTGCCGATATGCCTTATTCAACATTAGAAAGGTTAGACCCAATCTCACTGAGCATGCGGAATAACTCCTTGTCCAGGCCCTGGCAATCTCAAGGTTGGACAACTACAATTCTCTCCTGGCGAATGCTATCAAACCACTCCAGCTGGTTCAAAACGCATCAGCACGCTCATCTTCCAACAGCCCAAAAGGGCTCATGTGACACCCCTTTTCATCCCTCTCCACTGGCTACCGGTTGAAGCCGTATCAGATTCAAGTTACTAATGCTTGCCTACAGGACTGTCACTGGATCTGCACTGGCATTCAGCAAACCAGTGGCGTCTTGTATTGCCTTCCCATAAGGGCAGTAAATCCCTTTCCCGCTCATTCTCCTTCACAACTCCTTCCTCGGCCCGGTCAACCACATCTCTCACAACATTCAAAAAAGTACTTAAAACCCATCTCTTCTGTGAATACTTGACAGACAAATGGAAAAAAAAACTAACCCTCTCTCTTTCTCTCAACAGATATTGGTCTAGCTTTTGTTGTTAGGCACCTATTGTATTATTGCTCCTATGTGACATATTGCTTATTGCTCCTTGAACTCTCTTTAAGTCGCTTTGGATAAAAGCGTCTGCTAAATTACTAAATGTAAATGTGGATAGAAATAGCTCATTCTAAGGTAATAAAAAAAGAACGCTTCATTGTGTAAGGACTTTATACACCTCTTACAACATAGCTATTTGCATTATCCTTGTACAAATCCTTTAAATAAAAACAATTAAATATAAACAAATAAAAACACATGCAAAGAAAAAAATATTAATACAATACAGTATGAAACAAATAAAAAACCCTCTCATCCTCAAAATTCGCCCAGCATGACTGAAAACTACACCAAATGAAACACATTGCAAATAAACTCATATTAAAATACCTTTTAAATCTTTTTTGTGTTTGATTCCATCTATAAAGCCACGAAATAATGTACTAACATAACTTAGTTACTTGATACAGCTATACATCATGAATGTAATTTCAAAACCGTTTGTCTTTCTAAGCAGCTTTATTTCGTGTAAATTCTTACAGTAAATCAAATCTCCAAACAAGCCGCCTTTACATGTGGGGAGCTTGTGAGCACAAAGGAATTATTTTCAGGTTAAACTCCTATCAGGATTCAGTCTGTTAGTTAAAGGGTACATAACTACAGAACCATTACTATTTTAAGGTCCTACTTTGGTTCATGTAGAGTCAAACAACAAGTTTATGTAAATAGAAGGTGTAAAAACACTATTATTTCGTTATAATATGCAGTTACTATTACTTTACTTCTTGTCTGACTCTCAAATAATTTGTTACGCAATTCATCAGTCTAATCCCCTCCTTTCCGCTAGCCTAATCCAATGTGATTGGTCAGATGGTCTAGTCTGCTGTGATTTGTCTAACGCGAATGAGGCTCACAAGCTACAGCCTTTGGTGGAGGATAGCGAAGTTTTCGTGGGCAGTTCTAGCAAAACATAGGAGGGGACTGTATGTAGTGTTGTACATCCACGGTGGTTTGCGAATTGGAACTAGGACTAGGGACGACTCGTTTGCGTGATTCGGAGGCGACTCCCTTTTTTCCAAGCCAATAACTTTGTTATTCATTCACCTTCGGATTTACAACTTGGCAGACTGCTTACTTTCAAACAAGGCAACATAACACGTCATTTTCATGATCTCATGTTCTGTATTTTTAACAAAACAGGTTCATCACAAGTATGTTGTGAGTTTTCTGGTGCACTGAGGATTAGTATGCTGTGAGCTTCCTTTTTTACATATTTCAAATATCCCACTAGTGACATTCTAGGGGACATGAGTAAGTTGCTTCACACAAAGAATAAAAATTCAGTTTTAAGGACTGTCTTTAAATAGTACATTATAAACCATCTCATAATAGACTTGACGGAGAAACCAGCAATTCAGAAATTTTGATTGCAACCTTCCAACAATGACTGGCACAGCTGTCATAAAAAAGCTTTTTTTTGCTTTTATCACGTACCCTTCTTCTTTTCTTTTTTGGAGGGCGTCTTAAACGATTCCTGCTCGACTGGGAGTGTGTTGGATTCCACTTCCGTAGACATGTCTGGAGTCCGATCTTGTGCAAACGGGTGTGAAGACAGGATGGGTAAAGCACTCTTGCTCTCCTCTCGGCAGCTGTGTGTCCCACAGCTTGACTCAGCAGTGGACCACGATCAGCTGTGCCCGCACTGGACAGTTAAGAGAGAGATAGAGAGAAAGCCAAACAAAAAACAGACTTAGTAGAAGCTTAGAAAAAACATACACACTAAATATCACTTCACATTGTCAATTCATCTACTATTATTTTTTAGTTTCTTGCGTGAATTATAGCTAACTTATTCAGATTTTTCCTGTGTGTTTGCTTTGAGGACATTAATAAATATAGATTTTAACTTTCAGAAACAAATTTTTCATTTGCGTGAACATCTGAAGAGGTCAGTATGCAAGAAATGGCATTTTGAATAGCTTTCCACTGTACGTAGTGACCTCTATGCATAAAAGGGTAAACTTACACAATACCTTCTATCAAACTATGAATTAATGTAACTTTCCTTTCCTCAAAGATGTGTGGGTGTAGAACTACTTGGAAAAATTGTTAATACGTCACCATAAACATTACAGCAAGACTACACAGTTATTCATTCCATGTAAGATGTTGGTCAACCTTGTTCACTGACTTGCTCTCTAAACATGCACTAACCACCTTTTAACCTTCCCAATAACATGGTAACCAGCTCTGGTTACATCCCAGATGACTAAGTAAATCCACAAGCACAGAAATCAAAGTGAGTGTGCTTAAACCAAAGCTGAATAAACATCCTGGAGAACTCTGTTGAGTTGACTGCATTGTTCAGACATAAATACACACTCGTGTTTTGAGTTACTACAGATAACTGCCTCTCCTCTAGACTTATCTGAGGTGAAAGGCCACCGAGACGGTTTTAAATTCTAAGACCTGTTCTCGTTGAGGTATCTATTACAGGTTGAACTGACAAGAGCATGGTACTGTTTGCTTTATCTCCTGCTGTTTCTGCATTGCTATTATCCCTGCACCAGAAGACATGAAGTGAGTGCTTTGTTTACATCTGGGATGTATTTATTCTCCACCTCTTTCATACCGCAAGCTGGCTATTTTGGCATATTTGCCTTCCATCAAAAACTTGAGGCAACTCCTACATGCGAATATTTGGGATGTTTATCCACGCCCCACAATCAACTCAAGATGTCTATAAATACCTTCACCTTTAACAGGCTCCAACACTCTTTCCTTGAAATATCCTGCCGGTTAAACATGCACAACAACATTGCAATAATATTACGTGATTGCGAAACAAACAAGGAACTGGGTGTTACTATGAACCATGAATCATCCAGATGGGAGAACTAGAAATGTTTATGCTGCAAAAATATCTGCTGTCATTCATGTTGAGGGTATATTCACTAGATTAATAGGAGAACACTTGTTTTGTGTAGCGTCATTTTCTATAATGATATATAAAGCTTGGGTTGATGAGATCCCAAGGGTTAAAAAGAGGAAATTTAACCCATTATCTTTTTAAGATTTAACAATCTTAAAGGGACTGTTCAACCAAAAATGAAAATTCTATCATCATTTCATCATCCTCAAATTGTCCCCAATTTGTAAAAATATCTTTGTTCGGAGAGAGATATTTGGATGTCTGCTTGTAACCAAAAAGTTCTTAGCCACCGTTGACTAGCAAAGTGGGAAAAGTAACACCGGTAGTCAAAAGTGCCCAAGATCGGTTTGCTTTCCTACATTCTTCCAAATATCTTCTTTTGTGTTCATCTGAACAAAAAGTTTTTTACTACAATGGTAATCAACGGTGGCCAAGAACTGTCTGGTTACAGGCATTCTTCCAAATATCTTTCCTTGTGTTCAGAAGCACTTCCAGTTTCATCTTTATTTATTACATTTTTACATCTAACATGTATAATTAAATCATAAAGATATTAATTTAACATTTTATTTCGGTTATAAATGTTTGTTGGTGGTTTTCTGTTAAAACGTTTGTGTAGCATTAAAAGCTGAAACAGGGAGTTAATCTGACCAGTGTTTTATCAGCGTTGCTTATGTTTTCCAAAGTGTTCTATATACTGAAACACTAAGAGCGCTTTTCCACCATCGCACAGAATTGTTCTTAGCAAAGTCTGGAACGGTTACAGTTATGTTTCCATGTGAGCCTGGTTCGACACGATCACAAACTGTTCTCGGCTCGTAATATTCATCACGGATTTCGTGCTAATGAATGCGTGCAGAGCCGTTATAGCTCAGTCTCTTGTGTTACAGAGGCAGCGCGTGACGTGTTTGTGTTTACCTTCTAAACATTTCCGTTATCAGCCCTGCGGAGGAAAATTAAACCATTAATTAAACCGGCAGCCATGGATCGGCACATAGTGGAACGATAAAGCAACGAGAGCGATTCGGCGCGAAGGAGGAAAAGTACAAACCAAAATAAACTGTACTTTACATCAGTAGAGAATCATGTCAATTCATTGGATTTAATCATATGTTTTATTAGGGACCTCTAAATAAAAGGTATGTTACTTCTTTCTCTTTTGTTTGGTTTCAAATCAGTTCTCGAAGGATTGCGAAAAAGCTCTTTAGTTTCAACCCGACACGTTAGATATTATTGAACAATTGAAACAACCATATGTCTATTAGACACTTATCAAGACATGATAGTTAAAATAAGCTACCCTCTCTTGTCAAATTTAGTCAGACTCAAAACCGATATACTTTAGTGTGTCATCTCACATAAATAGATCTTAACCCATAATCAGCTTCACCTCTCACACCAGCAGCCCACATGTGACCCTAAACGTCTGCTGGCTAAAACAAGCAAGCAGATTCTATTATAAGAGGAAATAGTACCAGCCGACCTTCCCAAAACAACAGCTGTTGACAACTCACGAACGTCAGAACAACCTTGGCAAAAAATATCCACTATGTAGTGCCCTTATCTGACATGTGATTTCCCTTCTCTGAAAGGAAGACGCTATGGAAGAGGAAGAAGGAGGGTGACGATCTATTAAAACAGAATAAATCTAAACAGACAACAAGTCTTAATATCTGTCTGGCTGACACCCTGATCCTGTTAGGCGGTTAATAAAAGATAATAACATATTGAGAGATATTTACTAAGAATAAATTATGCACTGTGAACGCACTGTGTGGATTGTTTCAGCTCCCAATTCACCAAAGGGAATTAAGATAATCAGGTAAAGGTGCGAGCATGCCAAGAAAATCTGTTTGGAAGGCAATTTGCATATACTGTAGCCTGAGTGCTATTTAGTGAAAGACGCACCGGACTACTGTGATCTGACATATTTTCCCAGAACTGAACAGCATCACTGTGAACCAGACACATGAGTCAGCTCTAAAAATATTTTGTGTCATTTTTTGTGTGTCTGGTTGTGTGCCACATTCTTCTTTGTTGGTTGATGGATGCATGTGATCAATTTCACATTATTTTTGAAGGATGTTGGATACTATTTAAAAAAACTGTCAACGTTTACTCACCCTCTTGTCATTTTAAACCTTTTGCAGAACACAAAACAAGATGTTTTGAAGAAGTTTTGAAGTTGGTAACCAAATAACGGCGGTACCCATTTACTTCTATTGTATCAACACAAAATCAGTGAAGGTCAATGGGTACAGCTGTCGTACAAATGCCACCATTCTACAAAATATCTTCTATTTGTGTTCTGCAAAATACTTTTGTGACTTTCTGTAAAGTCATACAGGTTTGAAATTGCGTGAGGGCAAATCAATGATGATAGGATTTAAATTGTTGGGTGAACTATCTATCTGTTTGTGACGCGTTCAAAAAGACTTTATCATAATCACCTGAAAAACTGGGATGTCAATAAACATCCACATGTACAATTTTACAGTCTACTTTAAACTAATCAGTCAACATTTTTAAACTGTATCACTCGTGCTGATACAAATAAAACAAAATAAATTCAAATAAAAGTGGGAGAGGAAATAAGGATCATGGCGGAAGCTCGCGGTAGCCAATGGACCCCAGCGTCTGCAAATGAATGTCAGATTCACCTCGTGCTAAGACTACGCTATAGTTGAGAACGAGGGATTTCACAATCTAATCAATGTTTTGGAGCCGAGATACGTAATGGTGACACGCAAGTACTTCAGTGAAAGGCATAACATGTCACTATATCCTGGGATGCACATAAGTGATGCGCGTGCGTGACCAAAATTTCAATTGCGCTCTCTCAAAAAGTTTGGACCGCTCATCTGCGTACTGACATGATTGAAACCTTTTGATGCACAATCACTGTTTTAGACCGACTAAAAGTAATACTGGAAAATATTTCCCTTTGAACTGAATGCTGCTAAAACTACTGCGATATCGTTTGTTCCCGGTGTTAAATGGGACCTGGGTGTAAGTTATGAACAACGGAGTATCGGTAGCTCCGCCTTCGTTGGTTCTGTGAATGTCTGGATCTGCACTGCGCTTCAGGTCCATGTGCGCTCGCAAGTGCACTTCCCAGCAACCTGCCCAAAACCAAAAAGGTTGGCTTTTTAGGTTTCAAATTTGATGTTGAAAATTTATATTTACAAATTTAAAATGAAAAACAAGATTAAATACAATACCATTGGATTTTAAGTGTACTTTAAAGCAATATAAATAAAGTATTATCCCACTATATTATTTTGTTTATTGTTCATTAAAAAGCAACTACTTTTTTACTTTTATTTTTAATAGGTAAACCAAACCGAATCTCCACGTGCTCTCTTGAGAACCAGATAGAAAAACTTATGTGCACCCCTGATTATATTGCAAGCATATACTTAAATGTGGATTCCATGCCTGCAAAACTAGCATTTTAATTGAAGTACTAATAACTAATCGATATTGAATTGAATCGAATCGAAAATCGAATCGAATCGAAACCATAAAAACAAGAATCAAATTGAATCGCCAATTTGGTCGCAAAACCCACCCCTAATGTTTATAATTTTTAGATTTTCATAGCTTATAGTTGCCACGGGGCAGATGATAAGCACCAGTAATAAATAAAATTAATAAAAAATCTCTGAAGACACATATATATGGTGCCTTGTACCTTTAAGCCACTTTCCCAGCCATTACTCAGAATTCATGAGTATTTCCTGTCCTAGAGTATGCACAAGAAAAACATCAATATTTGTACTATGTGGTTGGCCGGACAAGACCTTACCCTGTGTTTGACTCTCTAGTCCTGTCATGGCATCTCAAATGGTATCCTATGCTTGGTCTTGTAGCCTTTTTTGGACAACACCTCTAAAGAGGAAGAAAAATGATATAAACATCATCTTTCCTCTTCCCTGAGTCCTCAGCCACAATGCTGCCACTTGACCCAAACTTTGGAGTATGTGTAAACGCACAAGTAAGCCAAGACACGTCCTCCCCAGATCAGTGCCAGGAATCTCAGACCTTTGAGGGAAATACACGGGACAGAGAAAGTCTCTAGGGGTGTGTTGTCAGTCGTCAACAGGAAACTAAGGTACCAGGGACAAAGAACTTATTGTACACATGCCACATGCAAGACCAATCAATGTATTTAATGGAGTCAGTACACCTCAAAATCCTTCAGTTCCTGGCTGAGAAAAATGCACCGTTTGAGGAAAGCCATCAGAGCAGAAACTGGCCACAACTAGGTGTGGTAACATCTGGTTTCTTGGATTTGATTTCATGTCCAAAGCACAGTGTGTTTTATTGAATCCAAGTTAATACTGGACTAATGACTTTTAGTGAAAAAGTGTAAAACCCCTAGTTAAACCATATAGTGATCGACCCAATGCTAGTGGTCCACTACAAACTGTAATTGTCATTCTAATGTGCTAATTTATTGAGTTATAATAGAACTGATCCGCAACGTTATGCAATCTAAATACAACATGTAACCATTTATTACTGCATGAAACTGAAGGCTTTTGATTCTCATGGTTGCTATGGCACCCATTTGCCAGTAAGACAGGTATGGACAACTCTTTTCACAGAGGATCACTCACAGACTGGCTTTGCACAGCAAACACACAATCCATCACCCAAGACACAAAATCAAACAAAATGAGGGTAAGATACACAGTATACACAAAGCCTTAGAAGAAATGTTCAACAATTACATCTCTCATTCAAAGAGAGAAACCGACTGTTAGAAGGGATTTTATGTGACATCCTATCATCACAGGCCTGATAATGAGAAGATAGTAACAATTATTTACCTTTTTTATTAAAAAACTATTTATCTTTGTTCGCAATAGCAATACAATTAAAAATGTAAACCTATATCAGATGTTTTAAGAAAGATATTATTTTAACGTTTCTTCATTTATCGTAACCTTACAAGTGAGAATAATACGAGCTGAAGCAATAAAAACGTACAAGCATTAATGTTACCGTACCAAATCTTAGTATAAGATTTGGGCTTTGTGTATCTGCATTAACAGTACTGTATCACTACAACAGCTTAAAATTAAATCATTATATTGTTCATCTTCTCAGCCGGAGGTATTATGATAATAGAGGTTTTGTAGAAGAAGTAAAAACATTCGAGAAGTGCAGCACACCATAATTTCGTCCCTCTGCTTGTGTGGTCGTATGGGTTTTCCCGACCAGCTACAAAAGAGTTATTAAAATGTCTAGTGTACTAAGACCGCCTGACCCACAACACTTCATTTAACACATAACAACTATCAATTCACACAACAAATTCTGCATTAAATACAGAGCAAATGTAAAGCCCACCTTTACATGATGAAACGATCTCAAGGTAGGAGGCCGGTGTGTACATTACTGTTAGAACCAGTGCAGTAATCCACAGGATTGCTTATAAGACCTTCAAGCAATAAAATGCGTTTTGAACGTACATCTGCGACACGATGTACTTAGTGTATTAAATGATGAGAACTTGAAAAGTGAGAAAAGTAAAACAAAGGTTCAAGCACAGGCTTAAGTTTTTTTAAATTTTCTATTCTAAACAATAGTAGATGGGCAAGGTATCCCATTAGGGGCACAACCTTTGTTAATACGGTGAGAGATGGCTACACTCACCGTGCGTTTATAAATCCAATGCAAATTTGGTACACTAAGGGCCCACCTACGCATTAGACCCAGACAGAAATCACTGATGACACTTAAATCTGATTGGACGTGGGTGGAAGATAATGTGTTATCCTAGCAGATAATGCAGAAAGCAAACGTTTTTTTAACCATTTTTCTTTCTTTTCTGAAATAAAAGAAAAATCCTATTTTCATTCCTTATTTAGGAGAGGAAAGTGCGTTACAAACAAACACTTGGGTCAAAGGTCACTTACCTAAGCATTTGGCCACCACACTGAAATTCCACTCTACACATAAAAGGACATCTACGACTTCTCTGCTGACCTATATATGTCTACAATGAAATACAATAGCGGTCCCTTTTGTCTCATAAAGTATCACAGAGGTGGAAACAGGCTTCAAAGAAGATTCTCATTACGATTCAAAGTGACAGAGAGTTGCATTTGTTTCTTTGTTATTTGCAATATTTACTCGTTTTAAAACATGCGAGCGTTCCCATAAAAAGAAAGAAGTAGGTTGTTTGACAGCATTTGAAGGCCTAAGAGAGTTTAGAATGAAGGACATAAGGGAAACTAAGTTGAGTGCCAACATCTGGTTCCAATAAAACTGCACACATTGTACCAACAAGAGCGAAAAAGAATGTCTTGATCTGAGTCATACTCTCATCTTTTTTAAATGGCAATTTACATTTTAAAACGGTTAAACACAGAGTTGGCTCCTTGTCCTTGGAAAAGTCATTTACACATATTAAGTAGAAACATATTTCCCCTTTCAATGAAATTGAAGGCATGTGTCCGTGTCTGATGGTTGAACAAAGACATTTTCCTCCAATGTTTCTGATACGTTTTATTCTTGACTTTAGACTTCTTGAATGTCAAGTTATATTAATGGGTTACGTGTTCCCTCAACATTACCAGCCTTGTAAGAGGAAAAGGAATGTATTTACTGTGGCATTTCCTCCTCTTAAAGTACTTTGGGGGATGGTGTGGCAAAGGGAAATGGACGAAAATCCAATGCAGGAAAAGAGGGAAACTGGAGATCTTAAAGTTCTAGTAAGTGAAATGTCTCTCTTCTTTTTAGCGTGTCTTCAACTCTGCTGGGTTCTTCTTATGCTTAAAGGCTTTGATTCTCCACCCCTTCACAACCCCGATTAAGGTCGACCTGGACTTAATGACATGCAAGCACGCTCCTCTGAACTGAGATCATACCTGTAACCAATAGCGAACCGACGCACACATGCCCTTTAAACAGCCCAGTGCCCTTTTTCACCAATGGCCCCTATTTAGAGTCCTACATACATGAGACTTTAAACCCTGATGACCCGTCCTGAAAAAATGTATGTCAACGTTCCAACCATCCATCTTGAAGTCTAAAAGCTAATCCATGACAAGCAAACAATTTCAAATTGGAGAGCAAACATCTCAGTTTATCATCAGATTATGAGAAACTCTGGGTGGTCTTGGTTCTCAGCAGTAATCACACAGGATTATTAGGTGCCGCACTATATAACTGCATGTCTTGTTTTATGCTATGCCAGATCAAGGAAAGATACATTTTCAATGTGGTGTCAAGCCTTTTAAAATATGACGTGGTCACTGATGAAGAATGTAAACATTTGTGAATATAGGTCAGACTACTGTCAAATAGCAACGTGATATCATCGTCACTGCAAATCCACAGGTTCCAATGCAGAAACAGAATGCATGAACTTGGATACATAAACATAAATATGACATAAAGGAAGTCCCATACATACCGTAAATATCTGTCAAGAGTGTATAGGCGACTGAAATACAGCACAAGGCTTAAACACGTTAGGTGCTTTACGGCTTTAATCTATTCATAACGCAACAATGTAACATCTGACTGAAGCGCTCGCTCATCTCAAATAGCCTAATCTGTGTCTTGTTGTGAACATGTTTTATGATTTGTAAATCTGTATATAGCCTATACAGCACGAAGACAGATGGGAAAATCGAGGCAACATAACGGATTTCAGACAGCAACAGAGCTCTCGGTGCAGTAAATGGAAACCGACCGGTGTATTCTGTAAGAAAAAACAAACCACGACGTCGCGTTTTCAATTTACGCATTTGTAAAATTCATTACAAACCGCGAGATCATCTCCATGCACCGGTTTTCTGACAGACTGTCATTCTACCACGTTCGTTTAACGGGAAAACGTTGCACTCACCTACGTTCAGGGATTTAGGAGAACCGTGCATGCTCCTACAGCTTTGTCCTAACCGGCAGAGAAGATAAGGTTTGGGAATGTTGCGGAATCGTGTGTAGATTCCCGGGCTTTAATCCCGGGCTGTGGGTCTGAGATGTTGACGGTTTAAGTCTTATTCCCGGGATGTTGGCAGCTCTGCTGAGGAATGCTCGCTCTGATGTTACTGCAGATTCGGGTAACTCCCCCTCAAAGTGAAATTTTAACCCTCTGATGACCAGAATGAAATCCTCCTGTGATTCAAACTCACATCGTCATTTCCATCGAACGTTTGCAGTGCGTCACGCTACATCATAAAGGCGAATTCATTTGACGTCGAACCTTATCCCATTTAAATATATAGGCCAAATACTGCTTGTATATGAACTTTTCCTGTAGATGACATACATTCACTAGATTAGATTAGATTAGATTAGATTAGATTCAACTTTATTGTCATTACACATATACATATACAGTGTAACGAAATGTAGTTTAGGTCTAACCAGAAGTGCAATTAGCAAGTGCAGATATACAGTGTGAATAAATACAGAATACAATATTAGGAAAATACTTTACGATGGGCATGTACTATGAAAATATGACAGTCGGTATGTACTATGAACAATATATACAGAAGGCTATATACTGTGAACATTAATGTACAGGAGGTAATTAACAGGTAACAATATAGACAATACAATAGTGCAAGTGACTTGAGTGTGCATTAATTACAGACATTAGCTATTAAAGTTACAGTGCAGTAGATGAGTTAATGTGGTTATTAAAGGTACGGTGCAGTACACGAGTTAATGCAGTTATTGAAGTTGTAGTGTATTTCGGGGAACTATGAGTTTGATCACAGTAAAATACGTATAGTTAATGATGATTAATTATACTTATTTTATACACTTGTATCAGATGAGGCAGACCCAATAATCGCGACACACTAGATTCACTCGTCCACCAAGTGATCAGCAAATCGTATATCACATCTAAGAAATATTACTTTCCTGGCCTTGGAAACATAACACCCTTACTGTAGTGCCTACAGTACCTTCACCAAAATTATAACGAAATCAAGCAGTTTAAGTGACGTCAAAATGTGATAAAAGGACACAGTCACAATTCGATTGTAGATAACAAATGCGGGTTTATTGACTATACTAAAAAGGGGGAACACAACAACTAAATATCTAAAACATTCACGATACACTTAACATAAAACATAAAAGAAAAGTAACGAAAAGTAAGAGATTAATAAACAAAAGGATTAGCAGTTATACAAACAGGTATTTCATCTCTGCATGAAACCATCGAGGAAAGACTCCTTGTAAAAAGGGGTTTAACGTCTTAACGCAGTTGTTTAGAATAAATTCTATACTTGCATTGGTTCTTTGCTTTGGACAAGGTCTTGTGTCCAGGGAAAGTGTTCTCTGAGTCCAGGTGGTTTCAAATTCGTCGAGTCCTTTCTTGGAGCCGGATTGGCTAACGAAGTCAGACGCGAGCTTTTCCGAAGTATAACTGCCAGGAAAATCTGTCTCCGAAGAGAGAGACAGGTCTCAGGAGGTGATTCGAACAGGAACGCGCGAAACCACGAAAGGAAAACTGAGCGCTGTTTGCTCCGTTCACACGTGTTTTAAAGATGGGGAAATTCACGCCCCTACACTGAATGATCCAATGTGATGAGCTGATTTTGGGGGGAAAATCCAGGTTTCTTTGTTCTGGACATTGGCTCATTTGCATTTATGGTCACGTATAATCTGGACTGTAATAATTCATAGAAAATAGTACATGGAGTATGATATAAAATACATTTCTGTGGTGTACACCATCTTTTAAGGAATAGAGAGAGGAACATTTGGATATAAAACAAGCCATGATTATAAGTTCATCGACCTGAAGTTTGAATAAGAACACAATATAAAGAGGATACACTTAAACACACATGCTTTTGAGGTTATAGTTGAGGCCGAATAACATGGGGACAAAGATACAATGTGGAGATGTAGGTTTAAACCCGTTTTACTATTCTTGTGTGGTTAAAAAAAAAAACGAGACATTCAAGACTAGTCTGACCATTTGCCCTTATTCCTGTTTAACACATCTGGTGTCCCTGTTGGAATTTCTTTGAAGTCCAATGAGTGTTTGTTGGGATTCATCCTGGTCAATTGATGGATGTGTTACAAGAGGACAGTTGGATCAGACTTGCTGGCGCCGATTGTAGTTCCACCAAGAGGTCATGGTTTTAACGACTCTCAATGGTCCTCTTTATTTCAAACAAACCCTAAATTTGCTGATGCCGATTATACCCTTATTGATAGGTCAGTGGTTTTACGACGTCCCAAAAGGGTATTCTCTGTTCGACACCCGGATCTGTAATCACTGGTGCGACCCCCTACTGAGAGGTCACGATGTTTTACGATGTTGCAAATGGTCACCTTTGTTCTGGATAAGATCCTACATATTCCCCCCTTCGGCCGATGGGGTTCGCATAGAAGCTTAGGCGGGCGATGTTTGGTCGGATCGTAATGGTCCAGGTGACAGGTGGGTCTTATTCATCCTCAGTGCTGTGGTGCCCTGACAGTGGGTCGATCTCGATCAGGTTTGGTTCGGGTTCAGCTTGCGTGTCCCTCTTCTCGCGGCTCCGCTTGAAGGTCCGAGGAAACACCGCGGTACACTTGTTTACTGACTCCTGCATTCCGTTGACCCTTCTGTAAAGGACAAAAGATAGGCCAAGGGTAAGGGCATATCCTAACGTGGTGGTTAAACATAGTGCGGTGTCCGCAGCGGTCCAGGATCGGACCACAGGGGAGTTGGTAAGAGCAGACATCCGATCAAGAGTCAGTAAGGCCTGGTCGATGGGGGTGATATCGATCAACTGGAGTCCCCCCTCTGCAATCCTCATCTCTAGTTCAGGACCGAGGGTGAAATTATAGTCCTTGAAAAAGGTAGAGACCTCCAGCTCGGTGTGGTATTCTTCGCTGGGCAAATGATAGAGCGCCAAATCATCAATGTGCAGGATTGCGTCCTTCGGAACTTGAATCCACATGGTCTGATTAAGTAAGCTGATGCGAGTGGCGGTATCATGCTGGTCATAGGTTAGAGTTGCTACCCGAGCTGGAGTGTTGACTAACCAGCGGTCTCCCACAATTTCGGCCTGGGTGTAGGTGACCTGGACACGAGGTTTAGCTTCCGCTGGGCAGCGGGTGTCGCTTCTCATGGGGTGCATACCACAGATTCCCTCTGTGTTGTCCCGGAGGAATGGCTTACTTGGACAAAGGTAATGGATATCTTTGGTCAGAGTACACATGCGCAGGTTTGGGGCTAGGTACAGCTGGTCATTGCTGTCGTGGTACGCCACCACGTCTGGTGTGTGAATCCGAATATGGGTGCTACCTTGCCAAAACCCGACATTTACCATGTCTTTGAGTCTGTAAATATTGTTAGACTCAATAATGGGTAAGTTCAAAAGAAATGCTATCTCGCCTTGCTCGGGGGCTATGTGTAGAGGAATGGCACTACCCAGAGAGTATGCAAGATGCGCTTGAAGGGGGTTGGTTGGTCCTGAGGTGGCTGAGGCCAGCACAGTCTGTACAAGGCTCAGCGGTACCAGGTATGGAGGAATTCTGCCCATGGCGAGGCTGTCCACAGACGAGCTCACTTCTCGCAGCATGTCTGACATCAGTGCTGTCACAAGTTGAGCATGTGCATAATCCTTCTGGATTACCGAGAAGAGCTGCTTCATGGAATTCACAGTCTGGTTAAGGAGGATACTGTGGGTGTTGAGGACTACTACAGTGCCCTTTACCGACTTGCCTATGGTCTGCAGGGTTTCGCTTTGAATTGTAAGTTGTGCTCTCAGCTGGGGAATTTCAGTCTGAATCTCCTTCACATGTCGCCTGACAGTGGCTAGGCTCACGGCGTTGACACTGGTGATTCCGAGGTTGAACAGAGTTCCGACTGCGGCGGCAGCTCCCAGTAAGGCTCCTAGGAAGCGTTTGCTGCGCCGGTTTTGCCCACTCAGGTCGGCCTGAGTGACAGTCATCTTCTGAAGTTGGGTGAGCATGTGGCTGATGTCGGCCTCCGCATGGTCTAGCGCAGTTTGTGTCCATCGTCCTCCAGCCCATCCGACTTGTGGTGCTACAACGGGGTAGTGTGCTCTGTAGACGTCACGGGAGTTGAGTCGGACGTACACCTTTTGGGTGTGTGTCCGGCAGTTGGTGACAAGAAGGCCCGGTTGCTCCCTCAAAACGATGCCTGATGTAGGGCCTAGCGACACAACGTCTGGCTGGGGCAGTCCTCCAGTTAGGCCAAGAATCAGTGTGGCAAGCCCCAGCAGCATCCTGGTGACAAAGAAAAGAAAGAAAGCAGTGGATAAGCGGTGACATTCTTGTGTTGGTCAGCCTTCGTTCGTAGCTTTCTCTAATGGTGAGATCCCTGCTGTTGACTCGGTGAGGAGGGAGTTCAATCTAGTTAGTGTTGCCCCCCCCTTCTCTCTCTCGCCCAGAGGCTGAGTGTTTCTTAATCTGGTTGCGATGGACCCATTTGAGGATTGGTTCTGTCTGTCCCCGGCTAATCCTTATCCTGTAGGCGACAGGGGAGAGTTTGTCAACAATCTCGTAGGGCCCAGTCCAGTGTGGCAAAAACTTCTTGGATAGCCTATGTGAGGCGGTCTGCAGTGGCCGGGCGAATCTGTAATACCACACCCTATCACCCACGTCCAGTTCCTCTCGTGATGCTTTCTGATCATAGTATGCTTTCCGCCCTTCTGCAGTTTTCTGGAGTTGCTGTTGAGCGAATGCAAACCCTTTTCTCAGATGCGTGTGCAGCTCCTCGAGGTACTGGTGAGTGGTGTAAGCTGTGATCAGGTTGGAGTCTCCGGGCTGGTATAACAGGTGTAACGGCAGAGTCATCTGTCGTCCTGTCATCAGCTCGAAGGGAGGCACACCGGTTGACCGATTCGGGGTTGCTCTAACAGCCATCAGCACAAGGGGGAGTTTCACATCCCAGTCCTTCTGGTTCACTGCCACAAACTTTTTTAACATACTGACCACTGTCCGGTTGGTTCGCTCCACTTGGCCGGATGAGATTGGGTGATGACTGATATGGAGTTGGGACCGTACACCCAATAATTTCCAAGTCTCTTGCATAATCTCAGCCGTGAAGTGTGTTCCTCTGTCTGAATTAACCCTCAATGGCAATCCGAACCTGGAGAAGACGTGGTTCATCAAAAGGTATGCTGTTGTTTGGGCTGTGTCGTTGGGTGCTGGAAGGCACTCTACCCACTTGGTAAACTGACATACCACCGTCAAGAAGTATTTGTTGCCCCTCGTTGTCCTGGGTAAGGGTCCGACCCAGTCGATCTGTAAGTCTGACCATGGGAAAGTTATCCCTCTGCGTTGCAGTGGGGCTCTATGATTTGGGTTTGCCGGCTGGAATTGGCAGCAAACCAGACATCCCCTGACATACTCTGTAACATCTTGCTGCATGCCGGGCCAGTATGCCACCTGCTTTAGTGTCTCATAGGTGGCTCTGATACCGTGGTGTCCAGCACACGGTGCGTCGTGGGCATACATTAGCATGACCCCCCTTTGGCACTGGGGAACCACAAGCTTTGGTGTTGTGAGTTCATCAGGGGCGTACCAGAGGATGTTGTCTGTCACACGCAACGTGTGCTTTATGTCATTCAAACGCTTGAGGCCGGGCACTTTAACAAGGTCAGCAGACGTGATTGGGTAGGAGGAGGGGTCAGAAAGGTGGTTCAACATAGCTTGTGTGGTGTCGTCAGAGGCTTGGAGTGAAGCTATGTCATCGTTAGAAATCTGGGGAGCTAGTGATAGAGATTGTGAAGCCGGGGAGGCAGCGTCAGCGAGACTTCGGCTGCGTGTAACTGCCGCCACAGAGCGGGTGGGTGGGTGGGTTGGAGGCGACCACGGGTCGCCATAGAGTGCACCTGCTTTCGCAAGGGCATCTGTCTGGTCATTCAAGTCTTTGTCTTGGCCAGGTTGTTTCGAATGCCCTTTTACCTTTTTCCAGTAGACAAGCATGTCACGTTCCCTTGTGATTGCGTTGCATGATTGGAACAGGTGTTGATGCTTGACTGGCTTGTTGTTAGCAGTTCTGAACCCATTTTGTGTCCAGCCAGGGAGATGGCATGTGAAACTCAGTCTGGCGTAGTTTGAGTCCGTGCAGATAAGGATTTCTTTGATGCTGTTAGCCGCGGCAATCTGGAGGGTGATCAGAATGGCTGCCACTTCCGCCCACTGTGATGACTGTGGTCCCAGGTTGAAGTGTTTGGGTGGACAAGGTTTGTTGTTTACCCACAAAACACCTGCTCCAGCCTTTAGGGTACCCTGGTGGTTGTATGAGCAACCGTCGACGTACGCCGTTGGCATGCCTTTGCATACATTTTCTTCAAAGTACCTGTGAGTGGTGGATTGTTGCAGCTGGGTTTCCATTGTCTCTAACGTTGTGGTTGGTGTGTCATCAGAGCAGCTTTGACAAGCGGCAAGTCCATTGCCCAGTGCAGACCTGTGATTTTGAGCATACCGTGCTTCAATGTTGCGTCCTTGGAGGGCCATCAACCACATGGCTATGCGTGCATTGGTGACGACGCCATCTCTGATACGTTGACTATTGAGGAACATGACAGGCTGGTGGCAGGTCTCTATGATCACCTTTTGTGCTCCAATGTAATTGGAGCATCGCTGAATTGCCCACACAGTGCAGAGCAGGGCTTTTTCACAGTCTGAATATTTCAGCTCGGGTGGGAGCAGAGTTTTGCTGGCATAAGCGACCACTCTCTTGTCCTGGTCGTGTCGTTGGTACAGACCAGCGCTGAGGCAGTGGTTAGAGAATCCAGCTTCGAGGTAGAACTCCTTATGAGGATCGGGGTAGGCAAGACATGGAGCTGAGCAAAGATGTCGTTTGAGCTCAGTCACAGCCGTGTCCTGGGCTTCAGTCCACAGAAATGGGCAGCCTTTTTTTAGAAGGGAAGTTAGAGGTCGTGCAATGTCGGAGTAATCTTCAATGAACTGTCGTGAGTAATTGCACACTCCTAGGAAACTTCGCAGTTCTGAGATGTTTGCAGGAGTTTTAATGTTCTGTATGGCCTGAATTCGGCTAGACTGGGGCTCAATACCATGTGGTCCTATGAGAAGTCCGACGTAGTTCACCTTGGTTTTACCCCATTGTCCTTTATGGAGAGCAATCTTAGCACCTGCTGTGGTTAGTTGGTCCAGGACATGGTCTATCTCTTTTAGGTGGTCGGCTACAGTCTTGCTTTTCATTAGGACGTCATCTACGTAGATGAGATTGCCTCTTACTCTGGCATCCGGGCACGCTTTGTTAAGGAAGATGTTGAATTCGGCTGGTGAGTTGGCATACCCAAAGGGGCACCGTGTGAAGGTATACTGTCGGCTCCCAAAGGTGAAAGCCAGCTTGTGTTGATCTTCCGGGTGCACCGGTATAGTCCAGAATCCTGAAGCTACATCAAGTGTAGAGAAGATGGTAGCCCCCCTTATCCTGGGGAGCTCTTGATCCAGCTGAGTCATCGGCCATCGGGACAAGGGTACTTGTTGATTTAGTTTCCTGTAATCAATTGTAGGTCGCCACTTGCCATTTGGTTTGAGGACAGGCCATATGGGTGCTGAATAGGTACTGTTACAGGGCCGGATGACACCCTTTTCCAGCATGGAGTTGATGATCTCTTGTACTGGCTCATGTGAAGCAATGGGGATTTTGTACTGCCTGACGAACGTGGGGGGAGCATTTGGGTGCGAGGGAATTCGCACCATATGAAGGTTGGTGAGGCCGCAGTCTAAAGAGTCTTTGGCAAATGACGCTTTGTACTTATACAGGACCTGTCGAAGTTTTTGGAGGTCTTCCCTGTCCTGTATGGCATCTGCATCCTTCAGGATTTGTTGAACTTGTGCCTCAAATCCCGGGTAAGGCTCCTCCATCGTTGCGTCATCTGTCTGGTTGACAGTTACAGGAGCGTTGGGTTCATTGTCTTCACAGATGGGTTGGCTACAGACAGTGTACACTGAAAGATAGTCTTTGGTCATTTCGGTCCTGCACACCTGTTCTTTAGCGATTGGCATGACAGAAGCAAGTGAGATCATCTGGAAGGGTGATGTGAAAGCTGTGTTATCTAAGCTCCCCTCCGGAATCAATGGTGGTGGGATGTGACCTATGACTGGTATGGTGAGTTCAAAGTCATGGAAATCTTGGCTGATTAACCATCCTACACGGTAGCCCTTAGGAAGTTTAATAGGTGTAGCCGTGCAGTTATTAAACAGGATGTATACTGCACGGGATGTGACTTCAGTGAGGGGTGTGGCTTCCAGGGTGAGGCCAAGCTCCATGCAGTCCATTGATGGCTGGAAGTAGGCCAGTGTGTGGTTGAGAGTTTGACCACATCGCATGTTGAGCCGAACAGCGACCCCTTTGGTGTAGGCTGGTACCGCGGTTTCAAGTTCATTCACCAGGGTACAGACTTCAGGGATGGTCTGACCCGATGCAAGGTGTGTGTGGTTGATGGGGTCCCCAGGGGGTTGTGAGATCAATGGGGCCCACACCACATCATTAATAGTGTCTACGTGAGCTTGGAGGCGGACAAGGACATCTGCCCCAAGGTAGATGTCATGTGGTGAATCCTGAAGAACAAGGAAGTAATGGGTTAAAAACCGGCCATTCCAGTTCAAGTTCAAAGCGCAGACTCCTTTAGCAGTCACCATGGTTGACAGGTGGGAGTCTAATGGGAATCGCGTGCTTTTAGCTACAAAGGGAATGTCTGGTGTGTGTAGCATGAGTGCTTTAAACAGCGTGGCGCTGATAGCTGAGTTGTCTGCCCATAATGCCAAAACAGTGTCTGTTATTTCCATGTCGTTCAGGTAGATTGCTTCCTGGACCAGAGGGCAGTAGTTATCTGGGTCCTCGGCCGGTTGTAGGGAGCAGAGTGGAGTCCCTGAACTTGGCGCTGACCTTGAGTCGGTGTTCTCGCGACCGGCTGGGGTTTGGCCATTGACCTCTGTGACCTGGCGATGCACTTTGACTGAGTTTATTGAGGGGAATGGCAGTGGTTCTCGCACTTGAGCCCAGATTTTTAGTTGTTTAAAATCCATCAGCGGCTCGAAACGATCTAGCAGGTCCTTGCCAATGAGGAGAGGATAAGTGTCCATTGGTGAGATGTAAACAGGATGTACCAGGCTCATGGGACCGATGGTCAAGTGTATGGGAGCTATTTGTTCCATTCGGACCTCATTTTGGCTGTATGACTGTACATTCAACGCGCACCTCTGCGGCTGGAGGGTCCGATTCTGTTTCTTAGCTTCTTCCCCGAGTCTGTGAAACAACTGGGATGACATCAGCGTGAGGTCAGCTCCAGTGTCAACAAGGGCTTCCAACCTCACCTCATGTTCCAAGGTGATGGCTAGATATAGTTTCCTGGCCACTCCTTTCTCAATCAGATTTCCCAGCAGTCTTGGTGCAGGGGCCTGTGTGGTGACTGACAGGCAGTTGGGGCTGGTTTCTGGTAGTTCGGTTTGAAGGCAGACAACTAACACAGCACTTTCTGGTATCTTGAGATCTTGTTCAATGATTGACAGCACCGTTTTGTCTGAATCTGGGTGCTCGGCCATAAGTTGGGGTGTTGTTTCTGAGTTGGTGGGGGCGTTTGCAGAGATATGTGAAGTGTCTTTAGGAGGGGGGCATTCTGAAGGATCGTCGATTTCCTCCACGTGTAGTCACAAGGAATCTGGCTTATCCTTCTTGTTTTGCTTGTTGGGCCCCTTTTGCATCAACTCCCTTAGTATCTTCAGGATCTCTGCTGACTCTGAGGTCTCTGTTCTGTTCTGCTCTGCAGAACAATGAGGTTTTGACAGGTCACCGGGGTGTTGAGGTGCATTCCTCTGGTGACGGTTTGGGCTGGTTTCCCTTGCTACTGTGGGTCGGTGATTCCTAGGTCGGCGGCTACCTTCCCATGCCGCACCGCCCCGTGGGTCATCCCACGAACGTGGCCTGTTCCAGGGCCTCTCGGGGTATCCTGCCTGACGCTTAGGTCGAGCACCAGTGCGGTCACGCCGTTCCTGGCTGACCGGAAAATCTCTTGCCTCTCTGTGGACAGGCCTAGCGTTGTAACGTGGTTGGGAGCCCTCCAGAGTCAGGTCGGGGTATTGCTCGGAGACAGGAAGTATGACAGGATTTTTTACAGTCTTTTCAGAGGCAGTCTTGTGTTTCACATAGGCCTTATGGGCTAGGTCCCGCAGCTGTTGAGTTGTCATGGTGCGGGGGCATGCCGTGACTCCTAAGTGGTGGCTCACGCTAGGATGCAGGTTACGCAGGAACAGAGTTCTAAAGTTAAAGTCCTCCTCCATCTCTGGCTCATTTCTGGCACCAAAGTAGGTTCGTCTCAGTCTGTTATAATAGGCCTGTGGGGTTTCGAGGCGACTCTGTTTAAGGTCCATGGCAGCAACAAGTCCCTGTTCGGACTCTGGGTCTGCAAACTCCCTTATTAGAGCCTGCTGCAGTTGCTCATAATCCCCTTTTACACTGTCGGACTGCCGGTCTAGGAAGCTGCGCACCTCACGACTGGATGTAATCCTGAGCAAATACAGCCTGTCTCCGGTGGGAACATTTGGCATGGTTTTCAAATGAAAGTTGATATCTTGTAGGTAGGCGTGTATGTCGTGTCCTCCTGCAGGGTTTGGTGTAAACGTAGGGATGTTTCTGGCCAGCTTGTCCAGGTCCTTGGGTGCCATGCTGTGGTTTGTAGGGGTTCTTTGGAGACGCTTCCACCCCTCAGTGGCAGTCAAAGGCTCTTGGAGGCTGACAGGTGACGTTTTAAACTGCAGGCTGGCAGCTTCTCCTTGCTCGGAGGGTGCTTGGCTGGGAAGTCTGATCTTGCTTGCCGGGGGAAGGTCAGGAGTGTAGCCCTCCCCCTTTCGTTCAGCTTGAAGTATATATGCGTACTTCAGTTCTCTTTGCACGGTATCAAATTCAGACCGAAGTTGGTCATGTTGCTGAGCCAAGTCTTGGGCTTCAGCTTGGGCTGATTGACAGTGTCTCTCAGAGGCTTTGAGTTTTGCCTCTCTCTCTTTCAGTTCAATTTCAGCCCGTCGTAATAGAGTCTCTGCTTTCCGGAGCCTGCTTTCTAGGTCCTCGCGGGCCTTCTTTTCCAACCGTTCTCGGGCTTCTGTGTCTGCACGGAGGTCGGTCACGGTGTCCTCGAGCCTTTCCATCTTTTCCTTTAGTTCGGAGTCGCACTCCTCTTTTGTCCGCCCCTGGGTCTCTAGGGTCAGTTGATCTAGGTTTTCCTGGGCCTCTGCCTGGTTCCTACGGGCCTCCTCAGCCTGAAGCTTTAATGCCGTTGTCTCCTGCTCCAGGAGGCTGACGTTTCCGTCGCTCAGCTTCAATTGGGCGATGAGGTTGTGGGCAAGGGTACCAACAGTCTTGGCCAGCTCCTTGTGGGTGTAGCTCTGTGTCGGATCTTGGGCCATCAGCTGGTTCAAGTTGTCATCCAGCTGCTTACGGTCCCAACCCTGTACGTCCTTGGTGTCGAGAGGGAGCCCCTCTGTCATTGCGCTCAGCCAGGTCTCTAGCTGGTCCCAGTGGGTGGCAGGGCTAGGCGATCTGGACATACTGGCACACTGAGGGTGAGAGAGAAAAGCACAAAGGGCCAATGCAAGTCCTTACAAGTTTAGTGAGCTCTATAACACTTATATATTAGCTAACTGGGTGAATCAGTCAGTGACGTAACTCAAACACCTAATTATCCTAGCGGTGAATTGGCAGGGTGGATAGGAGGCGTATGAGTGAGAGTGTGGGCACAGGGAAGGGGTCTTAGTAAATGTGTTGATGGATTTAAACTTAGGGTGTCATTCTAAATTACAGGGAAGTTTACTTCATCAACATATTACTGAGAATTCCCTGATGGCTCATGCAGATTCAGTCTTCCAGAAAACAAAATTAAATCAATAACAAAACAAAATGAAAAGATAGGAAAGGGGGCACGAGATGACTGCTTGCCCTGGCTATGCTGGTTGGGGGTGCTATGGTTTCGTATAGCCCAGGGAGGCAGCTAAGCTAAAACAAAAAGGGAAACTAAACAGTTTGAAAATGGGGGAAGGGAGTATCCCTACTTCTCTTTCTGCCTATAGAAGAATCTGTAGGGGCTGTATCTTACTTGCATAGACCTGGCGTGAAGTGAGGGCTTCCAGATGGGTCCCAGTTAAACAGGTCCAACTCTCCGACCGCTCCGGACACACAGTAGCAAACAGCCCGGACCCCAAGCCCTACACGCCACTCAGGTGCGACCTCTCAAACAGTTATGACTCTCAGCCCAACCTGACCGTACCGAGTGGGTTGCAGACTGGTGGGCACAGAGAAAGCTGGGGTTTTACCCGGGGGTGCCACTCGCAACAGACATAGCCCGTAGGCTTTTCTTCCCGCTAAATGGCACTTCCCGTTGTTATATACCCCAGAATTGCTGCAGTGCACCAGCCAGCGCTATTGGTCCCCCACTAAACATAGGAGTGCCAGTGGCTGAAAGTCTCCCTGCGTGCCGTCACCTAGAGCCGGGGACAGAGGTATCCGGGCAATCCACCACCAGCGCCAGACACGCCAAGAGAGCCGGATCCGCTCACCGGGTACCACGGAGGAGAGTCGTCACTTCGCTACCCAGGTGCCCTAGGAGAAATGCAACCTATAAGGAAACAAGAAGGCTGAACAGGGGTAGCATTAATAGCATAGCCAGGAATACACAGGGATGGGCAAGCAAACGATAAAAGGGGCGAATGCCTTAATCCAAAAATAACAAATTGTGAATCAATTTAAAATCAAATCATCAAATATTTAATCCGTAAATTAAATCATCTAATAATTTAATCAAATTAAATTAATGATGTTTCTAGGTAGGGGCTGTATGGGGAGTAATGAGGAATGAAAAACAAATAAACCTACAATGTGGAAAACTGAAATCAAAAATAAAAAAAAAAAGGTAACCTGAAAACTAATTATTATTATAATAATAATTAATTAAACTGAAACTCAAAATCAAATAAGTAAATAAATAAAAATAACTGAGAAATCAAAACAACAATGGAAACGAGAAGGTAGAGAAGGAAGAGACTGACTGAGAGGACCACAAAGGGGGCGTGGTCGAGCCACGCCACAAGGGAAGTCAGGGAGGAAGGGGTGGAGTTTAGGAAAGTGTTAGTCACTTACAACACGCTACACTGCCCTCTGGTGTTAGTCAATCATAACACCATATCCTCTGACTTCAACGTGATTACCGTCTCGTTTACACAAAAGACTTTAACAATCACTTTAAGATGAACATTCAAGCGGCAATTTCTGTAGGAAAGAATTTACATCTAAAATAAACGTCAAAACACAAGTCAACAAATTATTTTCCGGATTGGGTCTACAAAAAAAAATTATGTTACAGCATTTGACGTCTGATTTATATAAATTCAAATCGCCCGCTTTAGGGGCGTCACAGATGGTGACGTTCGATCTCGGCGGATCTAAGCTACGCGTCAGTTCATTACCTGTACGCGTGCGGCAGGATTCTTCGCTGCCCAAACTGGGTTTATAAACACACAGTAACATTCAAACAGACACACAACGGGATTTCTTCGCCGTCGTACAATTAACTTGATCAAGATTTTAAAACACTTCCCTTTTAACGGTCTTCATCTATTGTTTAACTGCACAACATCCAGTAAAGTACAGCACAAAAACAATATCCCTCCGCCTTGTCTTCCGAGGAAACAAAAAGCACGCATTAGCTAGCTAGGCTAATGGTTCAACTTCGGGAAGCGGTGTATGTTTAGTTGAACACTCATTGGAACATGCATCAATGGCTTTACATCAGTCTAAAATACACAAAATTCGGCCGTATACATGAAACAGGGAGGAAATCCGCTCCACTATTTCCTTCGCACTAACAAGAGGGTTTCTTCGCTCAAATTAGCCGGTAAACAATATTTGACTCACTATAAAAGATTTCTTCGTTTTATAGGGTAAAATTTAAAATAGCAGTTAGCTCGACCATCATTAACAGTGACTGGAATTTCCTGGATTGAAACTCAGAGTGTGTTTCGGCGCAGCAACTTCGTCATTCATTCAAAGAGCGAGTTTTAAGTTTCGCTCAGCGCGCATTACACACAAATGCCAACACAAATGAACTATGATACTGGTCTTTGTTCACAAACAACGTTTAAAACTGCCCGCATTCTCCACCAATTATGTAGTGTATTTCGGGGAACTATGAGTTTGATCACAGTAAAATACGTATAGTTAATGATGATTAATTATACTTATTTTATACACTTGTATCAGATGAGGCAGACCCAATAATCGCGACACACTAGATTCACTCGTCCACCAAGTGATCAGCAAATCGTATATCACATCTAAGAAATATTACTTTCCTGGCCTTGGAAACATAACACCCTTACTGTAGTGCCTACAGTACCTTCACCAAAATTATAACGAAATCAAGCAGTTTAAGTGACGTCAAAATGTGATAAAAGGACACAGTCACAATTCGATTGTAGATAACAAATGCGGGTTTATTGACTATACTAAAAAGGGGGAACACAACAACTAAATATCTAAAACATTCACGATACACTTAACATAAAACATAAAAGAAAAGTAACGAAAAGTAAGAGATTAATAAACAAAAGGATTAGCAGTTATACAAACAGGTATTTCATCTCTGCATGAAACCATCGAGGAAAGACTCCTTGTAAAAAGGGGTTTAACGTCTTAACGCAGTTGTTTAGAATAAATTCTATACTTGCATTGGTTCTTTGCTTTGGACAAGGTCTTGTGTCCAGGGAAAGTGTTCTCTGAGTCCAGGTGGTTTCAAATTCGTCGAGTCCTTTCTTGGAGCCGGATTGGCTAACGAAGTCAGACGCGAGCTTTTCCGAAGTATAACTGCCAGGAAAATCTGTCTCCGAAGAGAGAGACAGGTCTCAGGAGGTGATTCGAACAGGAACGCGCGAAACCACGAAAGGAAAACTGAGCGCTGTTTGCTCCGTTCACACGTGTTTTAAAGATGGGGAAATTCACGCCCCTACACTGAATGATCCAATGTGATGAGCTGATTTTGGGGGGAAAATCCAGGTTTCTTTGTTCTGGACATTGGCTCATTTGCATTTATGGTCACGTATAATCTGGACTGTAATAATTCATAGAAAATAGTACATGGAGTATGATATAAAATACATTTCTGTGGTGTACACCATCTTTTAAGGAATAGAGAGAGGAACATTTGGATATAAAACAAGCCATGATTATAAGTTCATCGACCTGAAGTTTGAATAAGAACACAATATAAAGAGGATACACTTAAACACACATGCTTTTGAGGTTATAGTTGAGGCCGAATAACATGGGGACAAAGATACAATGTGGAGATGTAGGTTTAAACCCGTTTTACTATTCTTGTGTGGTTAAAAAAAAAAACGAGACATTCAAGACTAGTCTGACCATTTGCCCTTATTCCTGTTTAACACATCTGGTGTCCCTGTTGGAATTTCTTTGAAGTCCAATGAGTGTTTGTTGGGATTCATCCTGGTCAATTGATGGATGTGTTACAAGAGGACAGTTGGATCAGACTTGCTGGCGCCGATTGTAGTTCCACCAAGAGGTCATGGTTTTAACGACTCTCAATGGTCCTCTTTATTTCAAACAAACCCTAAATTTGCTGATGCCGATTATACCCTTATTGATAGGTCAGTGGTTTTACGACGTCCCAAAAGGGTATTCTCTGTTCGACACCCGGATCTGTAATCACTGGTGCGACCCCCTACTGAGAGGTCACGATGTTTTACGATGTTGCAAATGGTCACCTTTGTTCTGGATAAGATCCTACAAAGTTATGGTGCAATACATGAGTAGATGCAGATATACAGTTACAGTGCAGTAGATGAGTTAATGCAGTTATTGAAGTTATAGTGCAATAGATGAGTAGATGCAGTTAGTTATGCGATAGATGCAGTAATGCAATAGATGAGTTACAGTGAACTACTTTCCTGCTATAACATTTTGCAATTCTTTACAATCACCAAGATATTCGTTGCACAATTTCACAGTAGCTATTTCAAAAAACGTAATTAAGTCATTCGATTCTTTGTAACATTTACGTTTGTATATGTTACATCATATGTGGAAAAGACTAAATTTACCAAGATACAAACCCAGTCTGGCCTTTTTGAAAAGAGTGAGGGTTGCCATGGTAAATAGAAATAGTAGAGGCACAGAATTACTGAAAAACACATGGTAGGAAGTGATTTTTTAGTGCTTTCGCAAGAGTCAAACCAAATGTCATTTATTTTGTGCATCCAGACAGATTTTAAAGTTTTGCAAGCTTAAGTCACAAATGCTGGTTCACTTTGGTCCACTTTTTGACAGTTTTGTTTAATCTATACTGAACACATAAGAGAAAATGAATGATAATTATAGAGAGAGAGAGAGAGAGAGAGAGAGAGAGAGAGAGAGAGAGTGTGTGTGTTAGTCTATGTTTTGTGTTACATTGTTTAGGAGAACATTGCCCTCACAATAGAAATTCTGCTTAAAACAGTGATATTACAATATTAATACGAATATTTGATTCTTACTCTGAGTTGTTTATGTGCATTTTTCTTGGTCTTTTAGTGAATGTTTTTACTCTCTCTTTAAGGATCTCAAGCAGGGGAACTGCTAGGATTCGGTCCTTGAGAGGGTCGTGCTGTTTTTGTTCCCTGACGTCAGTGTTTAGAACGAACAACATGTATTACATGTTCTAAAATGTTTGTTTTCGCTGTCAATCAATTAAGTCTTTTAAAATACTAAATGTTACATAACTAAAAAATGGTGAATGGTGTGAGAAATATTTTTGTTCAGCATACTGCACAAGAACACAGGAACACAAATGGAAAGCAAGCATGCATACCTGTGGGTAAAAAGGATATGAATAGTTTTCCATTCACTCCCTCTCGTTTCCTTTATTTCTGCCTACTCATCAGATACTTTAAGAAGATCCATACCCATCCATACATATACAGGCTACATTTTAGAAATGTGTACATAAAAACAAACAACTAAGCTAAATAACAACAATTTACAGGTATCAGTGCTCTGTTTCAACCTACAACATTTGTTGTTGAGACATAAATAAATATAAGCTGTTAGTCATGGTGACCAAATCTGCTTAGAGCCATAATAATGCAAAGGTCTAGAATAGATAACAACCTTATCTAAAGGCTCTTAGGGGTTTGGGGATCAGTCCAATTCTAACTAAACTGTCATTAGCAGATTAGCAGAAATGTATAGTATTTTCAAAATTATATGTTTAAAGCACAACAAATTATTTTAACAGCATGCCATTTAAAGGAAAAACGTTTAAATTAAAAAAACATGAGGTTCAGGACGTTTATTTCTCATATTTGATGTGTGTCTTTAATGACAGCATGAACTGGATCAATACATATTTTTGAGAATTTCACAAAAAGTTTAAACAAAATCTGAACTTTTCTAAATAGGATTCGGTGCAACAAACTGTCCTTTTTTATTAGTGAACTAAAAAGAGTGCAGCATATAAATATTATTACCTATATTATATAAAAAATTCACTAATTTGTTATATAATTTTATTACATTTAGGCATTTTGCAGACGCTTTTATCCAATGCGACTTACATTGCTTTATCCTATACATTTTACATAGGTATTTTATAATAATTGTTATACTTTTTTTATAAATTAGTTTATGAGTCCTTGAGTTTAAATCTTAAAATGGAAAGCTATGAGCCTCTTGCCTAAAACACTATAAAAATCAACAGAAAAATCTCTTGCAAACAAGGCTTGGCAGCAGGTTTCATTCCCAAAAGACATGCCTTTAAACACTAATTCATCCATCTTCTAAAACCCCTGCTTAGTGCAGTCTTTATTTGGACTAATATAAAGCTTAGTTACCAAGCAATGAGTCCATAACAGGGCTAAATGCCCAGAGCTTGTTTTACTATTAGCCTTTTCAAAACAACATGTGCAGTGACAACTTGCCAGACATCTGATATTTTTTTCAGTTTCAAAAAGATTCTGGAAGGAAGTGTGGATGTTTAAATAAAGAATGGATGGAAAATTCTCTATAGGAATGTAGAGGGTATAGGTCCTCCACCATGAAATGTGACTTGACACTTCGAAGGGTTCGGCCAGCCATTCATTCGTGGCTCTCTGAGTTCACTGGGCAATTGATGTTACCTCATATTTTACAGAAACCCCTTCAGTGGGTTGGGGTGGCCAAATAAAAGGCACATTCATTGGGAAAGAAGTTGTTGCATTTGATATATACAATGGTCCAACACTAGTGTGTCTTTGTGCGGAACTGTTTTACATCAAATGTTGGAGGGTAATGAATGAGGCATATCAAAGACATTTCCTTTAGAGAGGATTCCCAATGCTGCTTTATCACAAAGGATCTATTAAACTGTTTTTTATAAAAGCAACCCAATGCACCACAAATATAGCAAATCAAATAACAAATCAGTACAATATACACTATGTATAGACGGTTTCAGTGGCAACAACCATGAACAAACGTTATGTGGCACAAACAATGAAAATCTGTCATCATTTACTCCCACTCTTGTCGTTTCAATCCTCTTATGAAACTGTCTATGTAGTGCAGCTGTGGAAAAAATGAAAATAAACTTTTTTCCTTCAATCAGCATTTCTGCTTGAATTCCAGTATTCATATCTGCTGAATTTAAACAGAAATACACCTCAGGAATCACATACTGTAATGTCTCCGAATAGCAATGTGAAATTGTGCAAAGACGCATGAGATGTTTGAAATAAATCAGGCTGACTCCATCAAATGTTCATTTAGAAATTGTCTTAAAATGCATGTAAAGACATTAGTAAAGACATTAGTATTGCGTCGCTAAAACATGCTTTCTCTGCAGGATTCAACATCTACAAACGGCGTCATTTTTATTACTTGGACAGAATTTATCACGTTTCATTTATATAAATGAAAAAAAAGATTGATCTAGAATTTTTTGAAATTTTTGAACTAATTAAAGGTTCTGTGTGTAAGTTTCAGAGGCCACTATTGGCGTAGTTGGAAATTGCAACCTAATGCTACGACACCCCCCTCTCCCTCCCATTAGAGAAGCTACGGTTGCCGTCGCAGGATAAAAAGGGTTCCGTAAATGACAGCGGACATTATCGGTGGTGTTGATAATTGCAATCTACGTCTCACAGGCGAACAACAGACTGAAGTTACGGACACAGGACAGAGATGATGTCGTCTGAGACAGCAGAGAGTAACCTTTGCAAGTCAAGTGACGAGGCTTATTTACAAAGAAAAAGAAAAATGTTTTACTTAATTCATCATTTACTCTAATCGTTATAGTGAATATTATTGTTACTTGTTTAACATTGTGTCATTGATTTATTCGCTTATTATACATAGCATTTTTTTGCACAGTAACTTGGTACGTAATTTACAGCTTATTGAAACCGCTTGCTAATGCTAAAGGCGTGTAATCTAACGCGAAAGTCTTAGAAGACGTTTTCTCATCATCACAGAGTCATCAGAGGATATAACACAGGTAGTAAGAGGGAGATGAAGAAGGCAGAGAGATAGGGGTGTTGGAGATGCAGGCAGGGCGAGGAGAGGCAGAGGAGCTAACGTTACCCGGGAGGACCGCACAAGAGAGGATGTGAAAGCTAAGCATCATTATAATATAGCTTACACCCGATTTAAGCAAATTATGATTGTAAACATGATTTCTAACTTGATTTGCACACGGCCATGCAACAATGACTTATAGTACAATTACAAAGTGCTAAAAATGTACAAGGCAAAACGCGACTTCTCTTGATTAAACCACCTTATTCCGTGTGTGGCATCCTCCGTCTGTCATAGAGTGTTACATATATACTGTAAACATGTATGTTTAACTATCATGAAGTTGTTTTAGTAAATCATTCTTTAGAATAAACAATCTCAACCAGAAACAATCTCAACATCTTTACTTCTGAAGAATTGGAACAAGTCTTGTTCTTTGACCAAAAGCTGATTCAAATATGCTCCACACCTCTGGTCTTCTCACAAATAATGTTACATTTCTCAGAATGCTGATTGTTAAATTCCAGGAGAGGAACAGCTCCTAAGAAACAGACGTGTCAAGTTTATAGAACTCTATTAAAGTGTGTGGGCGAGGGAGCTCATCATGAGGAACGCACTAAATCTGAGCACTTAAATTTAACAGAAAATTGCATAGAAGACAGATTTTATACATATACAGTTTCATTGTTAGGCATGATGATCAAAAATGTATATTACGTAAATACGAAAGAAAAAATAATACTTTTTTTCCTAACTGTCTTGTCCTCACTTCAAAAGTGACAAGCGAGAAAAGAAATCTTGATTCTCTAAAACGTTTCCTCCAAAAATGCTGATGATGTTTTACAATGAATGTCCTGAAGGTGTTAAATCTCTTTAACAGCAGATAGATGAAGAGTAAAAATGACAGAGAGGAATAAAGAAAACTCACAAGAGTGTAGGAGGTTGGCTTCTACATTACATCCTTTCTCAAATCTCTCTCTTCTCACTCGCCTCTCAGAGGAGTTGTAACAAATACTCAGAAATGTTTTTAAAGTGTTCTGTTCTTATGATTATTCGGGACACGAAACAAGATCATTTCAAGTATGTCCTGTGATGATTTGTCATAAATTGCTGAAATTGTTGCATGTGCGTGTCAGTAAAAATCTGTGTTTGTTCACCATCGTGATTTCCTGAGAAGTCATCACACAAGTGAACACTGAACAACCACACATCCTGTGCCAAACTGGCGAGGAAAGACTTTACATCACAATTTCCCCTCACAAACACAAGCAGAAGAGTTTAGTAACAGCTCTCTTTCCACCTCTAAAGAGGCTCTCTGCCTCTACAAGTGTCTTTGAGCGTTCTTCAAGTCACTTAGTGTTTTCATTTTCTTGTTAGAGGAGGAAGCCGTGGTCTTTTCTTCTTTGAAGTATAAGGCCCGGCGGTCCAAGAATCCTGGCTCGAGTTGCGGATCTTACACAGCGTGCACAAAGGACTTTAAGCATTTATGTGTTTTTGTGGGTGAGAGTGTGTTCAAATCTAGTGACAATGCTGGCCAAACATGAGCAAAGTACCTTTTTACACCAAATGGGGCTGTATTAGCGTATTAGGTAGAGACGTCTGGCTTGCTGCCCAGGGTACAACAGAGGCGGCCTTGTCAATGCTGAATAAAGTGTACAGCGTGCAGTGCGTCTCTCATTCTACTCCAGAAAAATATTCCTGTTCTTGTTGGTGAAAGAAAATCATGCAGGCCCACATGTGAACTTGTTAGAAATCCATGAGAAATGCTACTGTAGACCTAGAGCACAAATTCACAAATAGATATAAGACTAAAGGAGTGAATGGTTCGATATTTACTTGCAAGACAACACTAAATAAGGCCAAGGGGCATCATGTTTTAAGGAAACGTGTCAGGAGATTTATAGTGGTTTTGCTGCACCATTGACACATATTTGAGTGCCGACTCAAATATCTGATGTGATGCAGAGACTTGCCGAGATCATAATGGACCAGTCGAGGACATCAACTACAGATACTTTTACAACAAGGAATGCACCATGATTCATAATCCTAATTTTGCCTGTTATCACCTTCGAACAGTCACAAACCACTCAGAACAATCTGCAAAGAGTATTCCATTATAAGGAAACAGGATAAATGCGTTCGTAATAGCAATGATTAAAAACAGACACTGTGATTTACTCCTTGGTGTAAAATGCCTTTCTTCGTTCTTCAGCAAATCTCAAAGTCTGACAAAGTTGTTTGTGGGTAGACTGTGACATTAAACAGTGCAGTGACTATACTAACACCATAAATACCCCCAGCACATTTAAGAAGGAAAGTCTTTCAAAACACCCATTTACAGTGTTACTGTGCTCTTTTCAGAAGGATTAAACTCCGTTGGCAAAAAGAGCACTTGTTGACAGCTTGACAAGGAATATTTGAGAATCTTGCCCTTGGTGGTCACAATAATTACAGTTTTTAAAACATCATATAGTGATTTATGACAACTCCTTTCTCCATTTTCATCTATCAACTATATCATGTTGTCTTGAATGTATTACAGAGTAAGACAGGTCACGATCGGGGCTGATTTTATATAAAGTTAATCATGAGTTTTTGACGATCTTTACATATACAGCAGATCCAGTAAACTTCTGTATATACTGATTATGTTCTATATTTTAGCTTTTTTTATTTTCTAGAAATGCTGGGTTGTTTTATACCATTGTTGGGTAAAGCCAATCGTTTGCTTAAACGATCATACTGAATGTATGTCCGTAACCATGGGATAAAACAAGCCAGCATTTAGACTGAAACAACATGACTTAGGTTAAAACTCAATATAAAACCCAACGTTGAGTTTGTGCATATTTTATCCACCCACAGGTTGAAAAATACCAGCTTTTATTTACCAAACTTACCAAGACAAAAGGTGATGCCAGCAAATATTCACAAAAAAGACTAACAGCATGCACATTTGTGAAGCGAAGAATGATAGGCGAAGCTTTTTAAAGGGACAGTTCACCCAGAAATGAATTAATTCATGACAAATTCTGTCATGAATTACTCACTCTCTAGTTGTTCCAAGCCTGTATAAATAACTACAGAAATTACTACACAAAGAAAAACAAATATTTGGACGAATGCTTGTAAATTGTAAACAAAGAGTTCTTGGAGCCTATTGACTGCCAAAGTACATTTACATTTACTCATTTAGCAGACCCTTATCCAATGTGACTCACGGATGGGTCTCATAAAGCCAGAGTAGTAAAGAAATACAAGTCAGAACTGATCGATCAGGTGTTGACGGAAGAGATGAGTTTTCAGACGATTCTTAAAGATTGCTACAGAATCTGCAGATCTTGTAGCAGCGGGCAGATCATTCCACATAAGTGGAACCGATCCATAGACGGCACGTTACAGAGATGTTTTACCTTCATGCGACAAAAAATGACCATGGGAGTCAAACGTGCCGCAGAGCTGTCCTACATTCTTCAAAATAGATTTTTTTGTGTTCAACAGAACAAATAAATAATAAAAAGATGACTACTATGGTAGTCAATGGGTAAGAACTGTTTGGTTATAAGCATTCTTCCAAATATCTGTCTCTGTGTTCATCAGAGTAAAGAAATCAACTCGAGGTTGAGTAAATGATGACAGAATTTTTATTTTTAGGCTATCCTTTTAACACCAAAGAAATGTGTGTCCCATGTGAATGAACATCATTTAGATCCAGTATCAGTACGGAGTATTTTCAGTATTAACAAACCAGACAGTCGGTATACTATTGACTGCATAGAGCACATGATTTTTTTTTAAACTTTTTTCCAAGAAAAAAGTGTAGAACAAATGGTTGGTGTATTCAGGAAAACATCTGGAAAATTTGTATTTATTCTTGTGTTTACAACTTGTTTGTGAGGTAAGATATATTACACCATCAACTGATACATAGACACACAGGCAGAAAAAATACATGCAAGCCAAAAGGACTAAAACCATTATACAGTGAATTCAGAAACAACGCCTTTAATGGAAAACTGTATTTATTTCAAATGCCAAATGTTTTGAAAAACTTTTTTTGAAAAACGTTTTTTATGAGTCATACTTTTATGTGGACTTACCAGGGAGGACCGAAATGCTGAACAAGCATGCATATGATGTGGGTGGCCTAACATAAACCCCATGCGCAGACACAGATTCCCACTGACCCTCATTCCATTCCACAGGCTGAATTCATGAAGGTCTGAAAACAGTCTGAGCACATGGGCTCTAAGCAGCGGGGTTGGTTTGGGGGCGCTGGGGTTATTGGTTTACATTACTGGCCAAAGTAAACCAATATGAGAAAGACCCTCAGGCTTACAGAGAAGCATCTGGGATTTATTAAGATTGATCAAAACCAGTGATGTTGCTTGACAGATAAACAAAACCTACTCCAATACTTTATGTATTCTAAACAAATGCATAAGAAATGCACTTATTTGCACTAGAAAAAATGAACAGATCAAATATTAGTGTCTCTGTTTATCTTTTTTCAAGTACCGTTTCCATTTACATTAGTGTGTTTAGTAATCAGCCCATAACTGATCCATGTTACACAGTTGCAAGGCATTCCTAAAAGACAAAGGGGGAGCGGTGGCCTCAGAGTAAATGAAAATATCATGGATGAACAGACCACGCAAGATACCTTTTAGCTTGAAGGCAGCTGAAATAAATAAATAGGTATTTACTTTTCCTTTATTGTTTTTGTTAGCATTAAATGAATGTGGATAATACAGCAGTGGCCCAAGGGCAGCAGGGCATGCTTGCACATTATTTGATTTCTAATTACCCCTCTCAGGTTTATTAAAATATAAAAATATGGGGTTGGTACAGAATGGAAAAAATCTTAAATGTGGTTATGGTATTGATTCAGAAATCTGATTTGTATTTTAATTCACAAAAGTGCATAGAAAAACTGAGTTTAGCAAAATTACACAACAAATTGGGGGAAAGTTTACCCAAAAATGAAAATTCTGTCATCAATAACTCACCCTCTTGTAATTTCGAACCTGTATTGCTTTCCTTCTTCTGCAGAACACAAAACAATATAATTTTAAGAATGTCGATAACCGAACAGCCGTGGCAGCCATTGACTTCTATTGTATGGACAAAAATCAGTGCAAGTGAATGGCTGCCATCGCTGTTCGGTCAACAACGTTTTTCAAAATGTCTTCTTTTGTGTTCTGCGGAAGAAAGAAACTCATGCAGGTTTGACATGACAAGAGGGTGAGTAAATAATGACAGAATTTTCGTTTTTTCGGGAACCATCACTTCAAAACAGCCTATAAGATTTTAGCAGTTATATGTTATTGATTCATCGGACCAATTATTTTTATTAAATTATCCTGCATGGGCCGTTTCAAGCTTTATTAAACTGCTGTGTGTACTTTTCTAGTAGATGATTTTTGGTTTTGCCTAGAATTTATTTGACTGTTTTTGAACAAACAATATAAAAACTATACAAAAGAGAAATATTCTGTGAAAGAATAATAATTAATAAAATATCATCAAGAAAGAAGAATGTATGTCTACTGAGTTTAGTACACGAATGGAAAGCAACAGCTTTTTTCATGTCACTACAAATTAGTGGTGGGCGAGTGAGACATCTTGTGGTGACAATTAGTAAGTGCAGGCTGTGGATGACTGTAACTTTACAAATCTTGTTAAGGTCAGTCCACTTTTTAATGCGTTAAAAATGGTTACACCGATAAATAATACTTTATTGATAATAATTCAAAACATGCGTATTCAAAAAGATTATTTTTGCTTAATGAAACAACACATAGAAGACAGAACAGAAATGTAATAGATGTTTTATTTATGAGTTGGTTATATTTCTTAACTTGTTACATATTGTGCTATCTTACACTAAATTGTATCTATCCTTGTTTATACCAATGACTTATAGTCCCACATTTAAATCCAGTTGCTCCCCAAAGAAATGGATTGCTATTTTTTGCTGCAATCACTGCTTCTCACTGAATAAACCCTCTGTTTAGTATAAAGATTGCTTATAATCAAGACATCTTCCCGATTGCACATTTACTGCCCATGAAAATGATTTATTGGTGACACAAGCTCATTTAATAAACATTTATCCTTGTAAACTCAAGGTAATGTCCATCTTCTGCTCGCTCATATGGTTGCCTCTTCATTTCACACCTGCTGTACATATGACATCAATGTAAGTAGTCTTTCAAATGAAATTTTTTTTTCCACATTTTTGCCAATCTTTTGACTGGCTAAACCATCTTTTATCTGTTTTATCAATACTGTATATTTACGCAACATTTTAACATCAATCTAGAAAAACTGTTTAGTGTTACTTTGAAATGCTGAAGAGAAAATTAAAAACAATTATTAGAACTAAGGAAGATTTACTGAAGTAAAGTCAGAAGTAAATGCTTCATTAGACGCTATAGTAAATATAAAGAGTTTTGTATGTCATATGTGACCCTGGACCACAAAACCAGTCTTAAGTAGCACAGGAATATTTTTAGAAAAAGACAAAAATACATTGTGTGGGTCAAAATTATCGATTTTTCTTTTATGCCAAAAATCATTAGGATATTAAGTAAAGGTCATGTTCCATGAAGGAAAAAAATCCTACATTAACTGTATAAAAACTTTATTTTTGTGAGTGACATGCCACAGTGCCCCTGATTAACAAATTCAAAGGCCATTTTCTCAATATTTAGTTTTTTTCCAGTCTCAGAATATAGAGTTTTAAACGTCTGTATCTCAGCCAGATATTGTCCCATTCTAGCAACTAATACATCAATAGAAAGCACATTTGTTCAGCTTTCAGATTATGTAAACATCTCGACTTCGAAAAATTGACCCATAAGACTGGTTTTGTTGTCCAGGGTCACACATTTGATTACTTTACATCAGCAGTCAATAGGTGGCAGTATTAGCCTCCTCCTTGATATAACAACAGGTAATAATAATGCTTCAAAGATTATTCTTAAAAAGGGCTTTAAAGTAAGCTTCCTGGTCAGCAATAAAAATATAGAGATAATATATATAGTAAAAATACAAACGCATAATCTACCAAATTTTTTTCATCGACTAAGGTAATAATTAATAATTAATAAAGGAATTTGTTTGACTTAGAAATGGAAAGAAACGAAACACTGTTGTTGTAAGTTGTCGATAGAGGAAGCAAACTTGCGATGCTGCTTATTTGTCCGACAAACCGCTCATTTCTCCTACCAGGACAGAGAAGGTACCAGTTCTCTTGACTGACGACGTCGTCGTCCAATGAATTGAATGGATGTGTGCAAAACCTCAAATAACAGCAGAGAAAGGGCGGAGCTTTCTCGGAATAGCCTCTTCGATATTACGTCATGCGCGAACAGCTGGTCCGCTGCGAGACCTGAAAATGTGGGCAAGCATAGCGATATAAAATCGCGTTCGTGCCGTCGGGGCGTAAACAGTCAGTTTTTTCACGATGGGGTGGCTGGACGGGTTTAGGACGGGAATGGGCCGCCTGGAGATCCTGTTGCTTGTTTACACCTTGCTCTGTTCTCTCGGAGGTGAGTCGTTCAGTGACTGTTCAAGTGTGTTGATGCAGTGGAGCTGTCCTTTGTGCTGGTGCTGAACTATTTCATAGAACGGCTTACCCAAGGCGGCTTCCTCACTTTGAAGAGATGCCGGCCACGTAGCAGGTGGACTGCTTCTCTTCTTTTCGCTGTTGTCTTTTTTACGTGTTATGTTTTTCCTATGTGTATCGCCAAGAATAAAGCGAAGAGCACAGCGTGGTGTTCTGCAGTCATTCTTGAGAAGATTCGCTTTTCGAGTGTGTGCGGTGGGTAATCCCGAGAAGTGGTTGATTCTGCATATTCTTATCTTTAATATGGCCAAACTAAAAAGCAAAGTCAATGTAATAACAACGAGTCTTTTGGAAATTAGGGTAACTCGCGAGACCACTGCATTATCAAACATATACGTCCCTCGTGGATACGCTGTGTACTGTTTTAATTAAACGTTGTTCTCGCCAATATGCAGTTTTTAGTTTCACCAAGCGTAAACGTGTTTGCCAAAGCGCATCACTTGCCTTCGGGAAATATGTAGGCCAATTATCCAGTTATTGCTTTTTAATGTCAGTATGTAAGTCTAGTGTCTTACCTCTAGTCATCAAATGCTTGATAGCGCAAAAAGAGCTGCGAGTTGTTTCTTGTTTATCTTGAGACGGTGTTCATTTGTAGATCACATCGATAAGGAAGTTAATCTGGCTGCCAGAGCAAGACAATACCTGCGTTCGCGTGCCTGAAAGCGCATCTGATGGATTGTGTGCTTTACATTCTTCTCCGTGTCAGGCGCACTTGATCTCCGAGACTGAGTTCAAATCTCGCCCGCCGTCTATTTTTATTCTAATTCACACTGGATTTTTTATATCTATAACAAAGACGATCACACTTAAAAAGCTTATATTATTAATTTGTACTTTTTTCTTGATGAAAAAAACCCAGCAATAACTGACAAGGCTGTATTTGTTGCCTAATACACGTAAAACAACTCCTTGTTGACATAGTGTGTTTTTCAAACCTTTTGACCTCATAGTTCACTACAACATGCGTTGAGCTGTATTTGTCACAGCAATTTGCTGTTGTTTATTTTCCGGTGTTCTTATTGCAAATGAGATTTATGTTAAACTAAATCCAAACATCACCTGATATATGTAGCCAGGAGATATGCCAGTCACAGGACTCGCATTGATCGCATTATTGACCTGAGGAAGGACCAGAATGATGCTCTGAGGCTAGAACAAAGGAGCAAGACCAATGAGCCATCTAGTCTCATGGGAGTGTGAGTAAAGGCAGACCAAAGAAAACAGTTCAATGTGACAGACATAGACAAAGAGCTGGACTGTGAATGTGACTGTGAAACCAAGAGAGGGTTGCCTCAGCTGAGCCGCTCTCTTTCTGAGTTGTTCAGTTTCAAATCTGCTTCTTAATGTGTTGATTAGATTTGATCTGTTTCTGTCATTCTTTAACTTTCTTTACAACAAAGAAGATGCGCATGTTGCTTGACAAAAATAATGAGATCTCTCTATCCATCTATCCATCTATCCATCTATCCATCTATCCATCTATCTATCTATCTATCTATCTATCTATCTATCTATCTATCTATCTATCTATCTATCTATCTATCTATCTATCTATCTATCTATCTATCTATCTATCTATCCATCCATCCATCCATCCATCCATCCATCCATCCATCCATCCATCCATCCATCCACCCACCCACCCACCTACCCACCTACCTACCTACCTACCTCTCTCTCTCTCTCTTTCTATCTTTCTCTCTCTCTCTCTCTCTCTCTCTCTCTCTCTCTCTCTCTCTCTCTCTCTCTCTCTCTCTCTCTCTCTCTCTCTCTCTCTCTCTCTCTCTCTCTCTCTCTCTCTATCTCTCTCTCTATCTGTGTGACATAGTGATGTCAAAAATATTCCTTCACCTTGTTAATGCTTTAGGTGTGAGAGTGACATTTATGTTATGTAAAACAGAGCGTGCCTGAGGCCATTACGCAGATACGTGGCCCGTGAAGGGATGCTTTGCATTGAGGGGTTGTACATTACTTAACGCTTACATTTATTGTGTAAGTAGGCGGTGTGTTATTATTGAATTTAACTCAGATAAAGCGATGAGGATGACAGCAGTTGTTGTGGCAGCACCTTTTGATCTGTGTCAGCAGCTGTAGTTTAAATGAATGATCAATTGAGAATTACTTTTCCTATACAATTGATAGAGAGACTACGCAGGGAAATAAACAAAGTCTTCACATATTTCGTATTTTTGCGCAACGTTTGGTGTGACTTTAAATCACCACAAAGATTTCGAGATCATAATTATCGTCTTAGGTAAGCGTCACCGATATTGTAATAACCCAAAATGATCTCTGCATGTCAGTCTCATCAACTTGTAGAGTCTCGGGCCGCGCAGCCCCGCATATCACCTTTACTCGTGAGCGAGTCCGAAATCAATTAAAACGCTGGAAGATGAACTGCGCCACAACAACCCCGCGGGGAGATTTAGGGCTTCATTACTTTGCGCAGTCCGATGAACGCACGTCATTGCTTTCTGACTGATGCGAAGCCATCGCATAATTCAATACGCGAAGCACCGAGCTGCTTATCTCAAAGTCTTTAATGGAAGTGTGCTGTTGTGATGTCTAAATTGATGCTGAAATTTCTTAAGATGTTTGATAAATGTTACTTAAAACTGTGGCTGAGTAATGATGGGAAGGTCATGAAGTCACCAAAAAAATATGGATAATACAATTTTTACAAACAGTACAAAACAAAAGTAAATAGTACGTGCGCAGTTGACACGTTAACTGCACACGGGTCCTATGGTGTGACAGCAAAAATTTAGATAAATTAAAAAAATCTCTCCTTTATATTATAAATGTTGATAATATACATAATATATTGATAACAGTTTGTTTTCAATTTTCTTTGCTGTCACACCGTAGGACACATTTAAAGTGTTCGGATTCACTTTCATTTTTATCTTTCTTTGTCTCTTTTGTGTTTGGAAATCTTGTGTATGGGACAACCTTTTCTCTTTATTGAGAATAACAATGATCTTTATTTGTCTTAAATGTATTGAATGCTTACAGTACTTTTCCAAAACACTGAAGAACAGTGATGATCTGTCTCTTAAATATAAGGCAAAAACTATAATTCTGAAGGAAACTTAAAAATGTACACACAAGCAGGTGTGGATTAAATGTACATTTGGCAAACAGGAAAGTCTCCTAAAGCCTGGCACAAAGCTGATGGAACTAAGATGACTTTAATTAAATTCATAGCTAATATAGATTTCTTTTAGTTTGCTGATTTTCGTTTGCATTACATCTTCAGTCCCAGTGCAATGAGGGACAAACAGGTGTCAAAAATGAGGAATTTCTGGTATTAGAACAGACATTTTCCATGCGCCATTAGATACCTTAGTGTGAGATCAGAAGTTCCTCCCTTCCAATATAATCAAGCAAAAAGGAAAAATTATGAATTAATCATCACTGTGCTTAAATTTAGTCCAGGTTAGAATCCTAAGACATAGCTGACAGCTCTAAAGGTCACCCTGATAGATCAGCTTCAGTAAATATAGTTTACAAAATGTCATTTAAAAATACATTTTTTTGCCAACGTTTTGCCAAGGAAATTATATTCTTAGAATAATGCTGTCATTGACAAAGCACATTATTGCTCGGTTACTGTTCACACATGACAGAGTTCTTATACATGTTTGTATAGAAGCCCTTGTTAAAAAGAACCCATCATTTCCAGAGAGAGAGAGAAAATGAAAATACTCAGATCCTTTCATTCGCTGCTTCAACTTTAATGACTGTCAAGGACCGCGGCTGGTAATTGATGAAGCTGAAGACGTTCTTAGTTTTAGTGCGTTTTTTGAAGATGACAGTTTTATGACTTGGACTTTATTTTATCTGCATCATATGCTGTGTTTGTCATTCATTTCGTTTGTCATTACTGCCTAGCTATCTTTGCCATGAATCACTTGCCAGGTTCGCAAAAACATTGAAAACCAAAAACGAATTATAAAGCCATACATTAACTGACACTGATGGTTCTTGAGCAAGTGAGATCTCTTGAAATGCTCATCAAGTTGTTGCGTACCGGAGGACAACATCTGATTGATTGCATTTGTTTTGAGCTCCTCATTTTGATGCAGCGCGTTTGTACAATATTCTTCTTTCTATCGTTGGAATGAGAACACATAAGGTGTGATGTTCCACTCATGATCACATGGAGGCTTGTGTTGTTCTCCTGAGGGCTGGTCTGTTGGCCTCTGCTCCTCTCGGTGTGATTTTTGGCATTGGGGCCACTTTTCTAATTGCTCTCAGCTTGGTGCATCCGTTTCCTTACTGAGTCGCAAACTGCTACCAGGGGAAAATAGCTCTCCATTTCTCATCAGGATCTCTTCTGCTCGCTTATTCACTCGCGCTCACGCTCTCCACGTCACCATCCTCCAATTCACGGGGCGCGCTGCGAAAGGTTACCGCGACACATTTCTCTCATCCTCAAGCAAACATTAATTAGTGGAACTGAATGGAGAGGAAACTTCTTGCTTGAATCTGAAAGAATCTGTTCTTGATTACAGAACGTGTCGACAAAATTGAGAGACTGTTAAAAAGCGGCTTTGCCTCCTAAAAAAGAGCGCGAGGGAAAAATCCGATCTGAGTGAGTTAGGATTTTGTGATTCCCGTTCGGTTCTTCTTGTTTCCAATGAGAAGGATTGATGGGAATTAGGGGAGATCAGGAGCCATTAGGAGCACTAATCCACAAGTAATCCAGCACCAGCCAAACTAAAGTTTCCTCTGGGATCATTGTGATCGTTCTTGGTGGGGAAAAGTGCGCACCTGCTTTTGGTGTGTATACAGACGGAGTAATAGAAGAATATACTGTTGGTGTGTGTGAGCTTAAAGGGATAGTTCACCCAAAAATGAAAATAACTCACTCTAGTTATTCCAAACCTGATAAATTTCTTTGTTCTGATGAACTCAGAAAAAATATTTCGAAGAATGCTTATAACCAGACAGATTTCCCCCCCTGTTGACTACCGTAGTAGGAACCAATACAATGGTAGTCAAAAGTTCCCCAGAACTGTTTGCTGTCCTAAATTCTTCAAAATATCTTCTTTTGTGGTCAACAGAAAAAATAAATGTTAACGGATTTAGAACAACTCGAAGGTGAGTAAATAAATGATGAAAGGATTTTTATTTTTGAGTGAACTATCACTTCAATAGTAAATCAGCGATATTAACAAGGGTGATGCCACTCTTTCATTAAGACTTCTGTAAACAACATATTTTCTCAGAAATAAAGAGAGAGGGAGAGAGACAGAGAAATAAAGAGAGAATGTTCATATGAATGCTAAGATAGTGACACAGACAGGAAGGAGCAACAGAGAGAGGCAGAGTAAGAGAAGCGAGAAAGCGAGGCTGACAGCTGCTTTGCCCGCGGCCATCCTGAACGGCTGGTTGCAGAGAAGCCGGTTTGCGCAACCGAGGCTTGACAGACAAAATTGCGGGCAGATAGTCTGGATTCTGAAGGGATGGGGACGAATAACTCAGAGCGGAAAAGAAAAAGGAGAAACTTTTCTGCCGCCTATGCTCGCACGGTAACAACATCATTCATCATACATCTTATTATCATTAATTATTATCAACGCACCAGAGGCCCATTAACTTTAGGCTCACAGAGGGGATTCCTACACAGTCAAAGAGCTGCTGCAGTCTGTGTGTGTGTGCGTAGGAGAGGGTGCCAAGTCTGTCTTTGTTGTGTCTTTTTGCGGAGGGTGTTGAGCTTATTTCCAGAAGGCCTAGGCAGTGACATCTCGTCTTCTCTCCTCCTGTTTTGATTGCTTATGCAATGCCCATGCGTCACATGGATTTTCTGCTGCAGCCTTTTAAAAGGGCAATTCATAATGTCTGAAACAGACCCACAAGGGCCTTCTGAACTAGCCGTGTGTTAACATATAGGCAGACCTGCCATAGAAATATATGTGAGTATTGAAATGTTTTATCGCTGTAATGCGATACTTGTCATACTGATTACAGTTGCATCATTTATGATCATTTGGCAAGATGCTTGAAGCTTAAAATTTGTAGTTTACTATTTTCTAAAGCGTTGGTCATGTAAATTTCTCTCTCTCTCTTTTAGCTTTGCTTTCTATAAATGGAAATATTTTAACTACCGTCCTTGGAGCAGTGGTTTTTGGCTTGTGAGACAACAATTTTTCTTTTTCTAAATGAACATACATTTATATGTGCCGCTTACCATAACAATACCGCATGCTTACAATAACAAAATAAATGGGCTGGTACATTTTGAATGAAAAGACAAAATACTTTTCATATCTTGTGCTGTTGATGTCAAAGGCAGTGCATGTCTAATCAGAATCCATGGCTGAAAAGGCATCTGTCAGACAGTAGCCGAATTAATCTGATGCCAGCATGGACAGGTTGCATGACATGCCTTCTTCATGAGCCATGAACAAAACTACTCAAGGCGAAACCTGTAACGACAAAGAATACATTATTATATTATCGGTTCATTTACAGCAAAGATAAGCATAGTTAATGCTGACATTTTTTTTGTAACTGCAGGAGATAAGACATAAACAGAAATGAAAAAAACATGTAAAAACCTGAATTGTAATATTTCAGCCTATATCTAGGTAATGTTACATGGTTTGGTAACATATTGATGAGGAATATTCATAGTTTTGACTTTATTTGATAGACATTGCTCCAGTAAAGGTCAAAGCGATAACTGGCAGGCATAAAGCACCCTGGAGAAACTCACCAGAAGTACAAAGCATGAAAAGAACATGCAGAAAAGCTGAGCGTATGTGGCGAAAAACCAAACTTGAAGTTCACTATAACATCTATAAAGACAGCCTGCATGCCTTCAATGTTGACTTAGGCAAAGCCAGACAGAATTTTTTCTCTAACATTATAAACAGCAAAATAAATAACACTCGCACCCTTTTTGCAACTGTAGAGAGACTAACAAATCCCCCTAGTCAAGTTCCGAGGGAAATGCTGTCTGATGACAAATGCAATGAGTTTGCAACTTTTTTCCTTCAAAAGATCAGTAATATCAGAATTGAAATCAGCAAAGCTCCATGCAGCAGTCAGGTCAGTCTGACTTCAGTACATCAGAAATTAGTTACTTTGTCTGAATTTCAGACAACTGATCTCAAAACCCTGGAGGAAACGGTCCAGCATCTTAAGGCGTCAACTTGCAGCCTTGACACACTTCCCACATCCTTTTTCAAAAGAGTGTTTAACTGTTTGGAAGCAGATCTCCTAAAAATAGTTAATACCTCACTGCTCTCAGGAACTTTCCCCGAGTCCCTAAAAAATGCAGTTGTCAAACCTCTTCTAAAAAAGGCCAATCTAGACAAAACCTTACTGTCTAACTACAGACCAATATCAAATCTTCCTTTTATAGGCAAGATCATTGAAAAGGTTGTCTTCAATCAGCTGACCAAATTTTTGAACTCAAATGGCTACCTGGACAATTATCAGTCTGGTTTCCGTCAGCATCATAGCACAGAGACAGTGCTCATAAAAATAATTAATGATATTCGATTGAATTCTGATTCAGGCAAAATATCAGTTCTGGTTTTACTAGATCTCAGTGCTGCTTTTGACACAGTGGATCACACCATACTCCTAAATAGGCTGGAAAACTGGGTAGGGCTTTCTGGATTGATACTTAAATGGTTTGGGTCATACCTTAAAGGGAGAGGTTACCATGTGAACATAGGCAACCATAAATCTGACTGGACACCCATGACTTGTGGTGTTCCACAGGGCTCAATTCTAGCTCCGCTCCTCTTCAACCTGTATATGCTCCCACTTGGCCAAATAATGAAAAAGTACCAAATTGCCTACCACAGCTACGCAGACGACACTCAGATCTACCTAGCCCTCGCACCCAATGACTACAGGCCTATTGACTCTCTTTGCCAATGCATTGATGAAATTAACAGCTGGATGTGTCAAAACTTCCTTCAGTTAAATAAAAACAAAACTGAAGTCATTGTTTTTGGTAACAAGGATGAAACTAACAAGGTAAACACATACCTTGACTTAAGAGGTCTAAAGACACAAAGCAAGGTAAAAAATCTTGGGGTCATTTTGGAGTCTGATCTTAGTTTCAGCAGTCATGTCAAAGCAATAAGCAAATCAGCCTACTACCATCTCAGAAACATAGCCAGAATCAGATGTTTTGTCTCAAGCCAAGATTTAGAGAAACTAGTTCATGCTTTCATCACCAGCAGGGTGGATTACTGTAATGGACTCCTTACAGGTCTTCCCAAAAAGACCATCAGACAGCTGCAGCTCATACAGAACGCTGCTGCCAGGATTCTGACCAGAACCAAAAAATCTGAGCATATCACTCCAATCCTCAGGTCCTTACACTGGTTACCAGTTACTTTTAGAATCAACTTCAAAGTATTATTAATTGTCTATAAATCACTCAATGGTCTAGGACCTAAATACATCTCAGATATGCTCATTGAATATAAACCAATCAGACTTCTCAGATCATCTGGATCAAGTCAGTTAGAGATAACAAGGGTTCACTCAAAACAGGGCGAGACAGCGTTTAGCCATTACGCCACTCGTAGCTGGAATCTGCTTCCAGAAGACATCAGACGTTCACCAACAGTAGATACTTTTAAGTCCAGATTAAAAACACACTTGTTTAGCTGTGCATTCACAACCTGAGCACTGTGCTACTTTACATCAACTGCACTTCTATTTCTAATTTATTTTTATTTTGCTCTTATTCTTTTTATATATACACTCACATTTTTAATCAATTTTATTGCTGTTTTATTGTTTTAAATAATTTGCATTTTAAAGATACGTTTTATTCTTTCTGTCAATCATTTTATGTAAAGCACTTTGAATTGCACTTGTGTATGAAATGTGCTATATAAATAAACTTGCCTTGCCTTGCCTTGCCTAATTGAGATTACACTTACTTGTGCATCATAAACAGTATTGGTACATTTTTGGTTAATACTTGACCATGGTGTAAAACCTGGTTACCTAAATGAAACCAGGTAGGAAACATTTTCTTTTAAAAGTTTTACAATTACTTCTACAAAATATATTACCTTTAAAACAAAGAAACAAGATTAAAAGTCTTATTCATCTTGTCTTTTTAAAAAGACGTTTAATTCATACATATTAAAGCAGATCCGACCAGACTTTAAAACCTGTGCGGCTTGTTTGCGCTGCAGTCGATGTAGGTCTCTATTCAGCAGATGATGCCCTGAATGATTCATGACCTGAGTAAACTACGGGGGGAACCTGGGCATGAGGAAAGTCCCCTAAGGGGGTCTGCATGTGTCAAAAGAAGGCAAAAGAAGAAATCAATAGGGGGGAGATTTCTTTAGACACTGAGCATTAGGTCCGAGTGCACTGACAGCATCAGGGAGTGACTGAGACTCAAAGGGAACTTTAGGATTGACATTAAAACTGGGATATCTAGGAAGAGGCTGTAACAAAAAAAGGATGTAACACATCTCTTAAGAAGAGAACAGGTATTTTAACAATAAAATAAGTTGATTGTGTTGTCTTTAAGTGTTAGGGAACAGACTTCATTTGTATTAATATTATATTTTAGAATTATATAATTATGATATTATTATTAAACATCTTTAATCATACTAGAAAGCATTAATTTCTATAATAAATGAGCATGTCTATTCCTATATTAAAATATATTTCTATATTAAAACTGTGGCCTTATTTTGTAGTGAGTATGGCTACAGTGGATGTGCAACTTTCAATGTTTAAATTTTCATCCCATTTTTATTGCATTTGAATATTGAATGATTCAAGTGCTTGGGTATTTTGCACACTCTGCTAGTCACACAATCTTCCATCAGCCAATAACACCTACACTCAGCTTACACTCAGAACAGCCAGACCCAGCAGGTGAAGCGTTCTCCAATCTCCAGTCCTCGCTGACACCTCGTTTCATGGGCTCTCCGAGTGCTCTCTCAATTGCTCATACCTGATCCTACGTCTCCATTTTCACCCTTGCTAACATTAATATTAAAACCTTACATCTTCTTTATTACGATCTTTTACCTTTCAGCAAGGCCACACGAACTCTCGCTGCCGCTCTGCCAAGAAGCTGAAATTGGCTCTCGGTCTTTGCCCTGGGTCCTGTCAGGTGCAATATGCCAAACGCCAGAGACAAAGCTTCATTTTTGGCAGGAGTAAATGGGCCTGGCAGGACTGGTCTTTTATAGGTTTGACGGATAAAGAGTGAACATTAGAGATTTTTTTACAAGCAAATCCTTCATCTTTGAGTTTGTACTTGAAACATTGCTAAAATGCTCTTATAAAAGGCTATTAGTATACAAAGGCTGAAAGGAAATGTACTTTTACACTCTGCCTTCATATTGCTAGAAAGCGTTCCTTATTTAGCTGGGGTATATTTACTTTTTTTTAGCATGTTTGATTAAAGTATAAAAATTCTTCAAAACATTTTTAAGTAAAGCTTTTTCATTCTTATAGATTTTTCATGTATTCTGTAAAGCAACTTCCATATCTTTTATGGTTTTTTACAGATTTTAGACATTTTTGAAATATGTAAAAAACATCAAATTACAGAAAAAAGACTACAAATTTACAAGAGAAACTAAAATGTGATTTTACAAAACTCTTATATTACGGTATTGTATTGGCGCCCAAATTACTGGTTTATGTGGGATTTCTATCTCAAATTACTAATAAAAAAAATGTATGATGTTATACTGTTAAACCAAATACTGCTTAAATTATTAGTATACCCAAAAATAAAAATCTCACAGCAATTCGTTACTATTTTACGAGGTGGCCAATTCATTAGATCTCATACGATCTCATTGGTACTATTTGTTTTCACGCAAGTGATGTTAGATCTGTGGGTGGGGTTAGGTGAGGGTCTACAATATTTAGTTATTTTAATCGTATTCACAGTGTACGAATTGATATGAATACGCCACCTCATAAAACATCCTGTGTACTTTATTTTTTCACATTTTTTTCTGTGGTGCAAAATATGGATAGTCTTGTTGTTGCTATTCTTTTCTCCATATTGTACAAAAAAATGAACAAGCTTAATCCAATGTGAGTAAAGTCAGATTTAAAACAATGGATGAGGGTGAGTTTACATTTTTGAGTAAACTACAGTATAGAATATGATTTTTTTTACATTGCGGAAGTGCATACAGTTTCTCACATCATGCTACATCATAAAGTAAACTAATAGACTCTTTTTCATTAAAGCTTAGCCACGGAACAAAAACATAATAAAAGCCCCACAACATAATAAAAGCGTCCTCATTTGCCAGAGATCAGTGTGACCCCTGGGCCATTAATCTGCAGACAGAATATCACTTGGCTCTGGAGTGTCAGTGGGTGTCTTTCTGCCCCTGCAGCTTTTGAACATATTACCGCCATCATAAGACCTCTGACAGATCTGCTTTTGAAGTCATCGAGCTGAGAGCCACTTGAAAATATCCAAAAGAAGCCTCCCTTGTAGTCATCTAATTACGTTCATTAAATGTTATAAAATGCCTGATGACCTGTTCTGAACCATAAAAAAATCTCCGCTGACCTTCCTCTAGGGATCTATTTAATTGGAATACTTTTCACCCCCATCATCTACTTCTCATTTCCGTGAAAACCCCTTGTCCTTCATTATCTCGCATTTTATCTTTTACTCGCTGCTACCTTGTAATTTTATTAAGTGTGCTCATCTTTCTCGATGGACACTGGCAGTTTGATCCGCATAGCTCCAAATATATCACGAGTGACTGAAAAACACCACTTTGAAAAACGGCACTTTTATAGAAAATGGAGAGAAATGAGAAAATTGAGCATGATTGGTTCTATCAGTTGCCTCTCATCCCAAATCAGTACTGCTGAAGAAATGCTGCGATTAAATTAAATTAAATTAAAATCATACAATATACAGTATGACCGCAACTTTAAGGTAAACGTTTAGCTAAACTTTCCACTATAATGTTTCAAGTAAACAGATTTGATCAATATTGTTTATTACATATGTCAATTTTTACCCAAGCGATTACTAGAAAGATATAAATATCCAAACACAAACAAATTTAGCTTATTTGAATAATATGTTATCAGTCTTATTTTATTTTACAAGTCACCTTGAGGCCCCCCTAAAAAGATTTTTATTTTTGCTTAATATAGTAAAAATGATGTATGATGGCCAGTGTCGTTGTCTCAAATATAACGTCGGTCTTCAATTTTTCGGCAGTCCTTAAATATAAATATAGTAAATGCTGCAATTTTAATATATAAATTATAGTAGACGTGTGAACACACATGACAAGCTCCAACAGCTTCAACTCCACCCAGATCACTTTTTCGAAAAAGATCAAAATAGCAGTGTCCTTGAAATCTTGAAAAGCATGCCGAGAGCATTTTCCCGAGAGTGAATGATCACGCAAATTTATTAGATGAACAGCTGGAATGTTAAAACTGATTGTTCCATAAAGTTTATTTACAGAGCACTGGGTCAACGCCAGTGCTTAACATAAAATCAAATTTACCCTTGATTTTACACCAGCTTTGAGAGCACTTACCGCTTTGCGCTCTGCGTCGTCTACCCCTTGCACAAGGTGTGCCTTAATGAATCACTTTGCCATTAAGTATAAAATATGGTCCTGTGCCGTCTACGGTAATCCTTTAGGGTCTTAAAAGATGTTGTGTCATAAGTTCAAATCAATATATCCTCACCTCCACTTTTAAAGTGCTGCATACGCAGACTTTCACCCTGCACACGTACTGCATTTACAGTAATGAATAACTTAATCTTAACCTTTCTTCTGCAACTGATTTTGTTAAAGCTGAAAGTAGGAACAGCAGGCTTGGGTCGAGTATCTTCTTGGTCTAACAAAAGCACAAAGACTTTGAAGTAAATTAAAAAGCCAGCGTCCTTCTCTATTGTGGTTGGTCTTTTCAAAGCAAAGTAAAGCTCTTTTTTATCCTTGCACAGCTTTCCCTGTCAAAACACTTTAGGTGAAAAGGAATGATGCGGTAACATCTATACACGGAAACATAAATCTGACCTCTGCTCAAAGCCGTGACTCGGTTTTCTCGCTTCTACAGAAGCACTGACTTGATATGTCACAGAAAAAGTCCTTTTCCATCTCGTCAACTCCTCCATGTTTTCCAATGCCCTTATCTTTACCTCTCTCTCTCACTCGCTCTATCTTTTAACTAAAGCTATATATCACCACATCAATTCTGAGCAGGTTGCCATGCAACACAAAGACAAGGAAGGTCCTTCTATGTATAAGGCTTTGAGAAACAGCCAATGAAGTGTAGATTCAAAGAATTCAGTTCGATATAAATTATGTGTTGGTCTGCTTAGTGAACATTGAAGGTTAAAAAGGTGATAAGAAGCTGCGAGGGTGCTATGCATTGGCCTGTTTATTTATTTTCTTGATGTTTTCTAACTACATTGAATAAAAGTGATTTAAAATTGTTCTTGTAATGAATTCACTCACAAAGAATTTACAAAAGATACAAATAAAGTGTAAATAGGCCTACAATAAGGATATTTACATATTTTATAGCTACACTACATGTAGAAAACAAACCAGTTTGATTTCAACTAGTTTTTGACATGGTTGGTATTGAGGTTATTTTGAAAAGCAATGCATTGTTTGTAATGACACATTTATTTATGTATTTTATTTACGCATAGAAAAGACCTCTGATAGAGCAATATGGTTAAGCAACATTTCAATTTTTTGTTTTTAAAAAAGATGTTGAACAAAATATAAAAAAATCAAACAAAGCTAAAGTAAAAAAGCAAAACTTTAGAAGATCTTATTTATTAACATTAATTAACACATTTGCTAACATGAAATTACACTGCATAGCATATTTTTACCGTATTATTAGTCTTTATTGCTGCTATTTAATACAAACACAACGTTCATGTTAATTTTTTAACATGAATTAATGTTAACTTTTACAACACTTGATTTCCATTTTATATATTTATGATACTAATATTGTAATTAGGGCTGTCAAATGATCAATCGTGATTAATCACATCCAGAATAAAAGTTTGTGTTTATTTAATAATATACGTGTACTGTGTATATTAATTTTCTATTTATAAACACCTACATATACATGTATGTATATATATATATATGAAATATTTAAATGTATTTATTCATATTTATCAATAATTATAATTTTCATATTTTATGAAGTATGCGTGTATGTGTATGTTTTATAAATACAACATTAATACACATAGTACACAGGAATATGTATGTTTCAAAATTCCCAAACCGTCTCTAAAAGTGATAAAGGATTCAGACACTGGGAATGCATATCCAAACCTACTTAGCAATTTCACTTGTCATATGCTAGGAACTTATGCCTATTCATCCCGATCATTATTTGATCTGCAAATCAAAGACTACTAACTGTCCCAAAATCAAAATTAAAATCTAGGGGTGACCGAGCACAAACTGTTCATATTTTTAAATCAAAGTGATAAACACATCTTTTTACTTTAATTTATGCTGTGATGTATTTTTATATGTTGTTTTTGTCTCTTGTTAATTAACATATTGTCTAATTGTATTGTACTGCACTGGTCAACCTGAGGTTGTTTTTAATCAGTGTTTTTTAAATAAATTTGAGATTTTGAGATATTAAAGGGATCATATAACACAAATAAAACAAATATTATTACTATTGGTTTTAGATGTAATGCAGATTTTTTGCAAAGCTCATTGCTCTGAAAAGCGAGGCGAGCCATTATTGGCCAGCTAACCAGGTCGAATATTTCAGGTGTGAGACAGAAATGTAACGCCTCGTACCATATATGGAAGATATCGTTCCAAAGTAATTGTTCTGACAGGTATGCCCACCTTACTTGGGCGGTCTTAGTCAAATCAGTTCACGAACTGACGTAGATTTGTGGGGATGTGGTTACTTGAGGCGTTTCAGGTAGGTCTGGGTTAGAATTCCCTTCTAGAAAGGATGCATCATTTGTTTGGACATTTTTGCAATTTAACGTGTCTAATATATGCATGGGCAACATAAAACACAACATAGACACATAAAAACACTTATTCACGCCATGTGTACTTTTAATAATTTTTCTAATGCAAAACCGTTTGCTTTCACGAGCTGAAAAAAATCTCCCGGCACTGACAAACAATTCCTTGTTCAATGAGACATTTTCATCCTTCTGTTTATTTGTTTGGTTATTTATTTATTCAATGTAGTTTTCTCTAGGATGCAGAAAAGGCAGTCTTTGTTGTCATTCTATAATAAGCAAATATGCTTTCATTGCATTCAGAATAGAACAGTCTGAATAATTCAAATGGCACGTTAAGGTAGCACTGATTTATGGTCCTTTTCTTAACAGTACGCAGTGAAATAGCTTACACTGCATTACATTGAGTTTCTATCAGTACACTGAGCCAGGTGGCTGCCCTGGGTTGTCCACTCAAAAGGCTACACGGGACAACACTGTTTCTTTACTCTCTGTATCATACGCTTTAATAGGAAATGGAAACAGTGTTGAGCCAAAGAGTAAAACTTTTATTCTGCATGTCATGATCTATTGGAGGCTCATTGTTTTTCATAGAAGATTTCATAGAAGTCTGTAAGTCCCTGGTCAAATGTGTGATGTAAAGACTTTGAAAACCAGAGGTATTTGGCTGTATTTGAGCTTTGCGTGCCTTGTGACCAGGGATGGCACGTGGAATTTCATCCGGGTCCCACTGTTCCTCCATGTGCACTTTCTTCTAGACAGTTTAGTTTTATCCCTGTGTGCTCTATGACCTAGTTTGAAACTTCGACTCAACTTGATTCATCTCTGTGTTAGCGTTCCTTGCTTGTTGTTTACTCTCAAAAAGAGAAGCCGTATTTTTTGGAAGCAGTGATAAATATGCCACTTTTCACATGAGCCTTAAATCGTGCTGTTTAAACAAGCATGATGTCTTTCTCACAATGTACTTTTACACGTATCATTAATTCACACAGGGTGTAAACATCATTTTGAGGGTATTTTAGGGTAGTTTTGTTTCTAATAGCTAAATGCTTGCCATCTAGTTATGCAGAATGCACACTAACTTTCAGAGGTGTAAGGTGAATGTAAGGAGCAAGTATATTTAATTTACCAGAAAAAAAACTTCCCTATATTATAATGCACATTGCCTATTTTATACTTTTTACTCAACTACATTTGATAAATACTTATCATTCTTTTCTTGAAAAATGTAATATAGTAAAATGTCGCCTACTTTTTTTTGCATGTTTGATAATATGTTTTTATGATTGATCCTGACAGAATGTAAACCAAAACAGAATTCATCTTTGGTGAAACAAATTAGACAAATATAACTTACTGTGCATATATAAACTTCATAAGCACTGAATAATCTTGCTAGCTGTATTCTGAATGTCTGACTTTATGCAATCATTTGTAGCACACTGATTTGATCAACTTTACAAAATATCAATACAACTTAAAGGGACAGTTCACCCAAAAATGAAAATTCTGTATTAATTTACTCAACCTCAAGATGTTCCAAACCTGTATTTTTTCTTTGTTCTGCTGAACACATAAAATATTCAAAAAAATATATAAAAAATACTGATCTCATCACCTTGCATATAAACAAATTACTATGGGACTCAATGGGGGATGAGAGCTGTTTCTTCCAAATTCTTCCAAATTCTGTTTCTTCCACATTCTTCCAAATATCTTCATTTGTGTTAATCAGAACAAAGAACAACTTGTAAATATTTTACATGCAACAAGTAAATGATGATTTTTGGGTGAACTGTAAAGTTCTGTCTCTAAAGTGATCAGTTTTATTTCTTTGCACAGACTAAAATTCACATCCGCAAAGTCACACATTTCACACATTTTTTGGTAGTTCTTGGACGCAAGCTGCAATGTGGATCCGACCTTTTGCCACATTAGGTCAAATTTCTGGATGAAACCGCTGACAGCTACCCATGGGCATGCATGCAAAATATGAAGTGAAGCTCACTGAGGTCAACTACATGCAGTGTATTTTTGCCTAGACATTTTGCTCCTCTCAAACAAACCACAATACACACTGTGCTGGCAGAGGTAGTTTGGCATGTCTTCATGTTTGACTGTTATTATAGTAAGCCACAAACACAGTCATATATCCTCATGATGGTCACTATCGATTTAAAGAAGGGATGGAGTGAGACTGATGGCCGTTCTCATGTCAAAGCCCTTGGCCCGATTCTGCAAGCAGCGCAATAACACAGAGGGTCCAGTTTATCAAACCACCCCCTCCCTTCCTATCATGGCCTGTTTATCACATTGGCCAGCTCATAAAGACAGAACTTCATCCTCTCTTTCCTCAGACTGCTCGGTTCAATGACCTCCAGGTCTCAGTGACAATCACATACAGTTATAGGTGCATTTAAATAAGGAGCTTTTAAAACGGCACAGGCAAGAAATCAATGGATGTTGTCCCAAATGCATAATAAGTATGCATGTATTTACATACGGCAGTAAATGTTTTGAGAACAGAATGTGAAAATCGAAATCAAAATGCGTTTACTATCCAGAATAAAGGAATACAATATTTGTTCTTTATCGAGCTATGGGAGGCTGTGCATGACAGTGAGTTTACAATGTTGTCTCTGTAAAGAGAAATGTCAGAACAGGGAAAGTTCAACCAAAAATGAAAATGATGTCATCATTGACTCACCCTCTTTCATTTCAAACCTGTATGACTTTCCTTCTTCTTCAGAGCACAAAAGAAGATATGTGGTTTGAAGAATGTTGGTAACCGAACAACACCAGTCCCTATTGACCATTTTTCGGTTCGGAAGATTCTTCAAAATATCTTCTTTTGTATTCGGATGAAGAAATAAAGTCATTGATGTGTGTGGTGAGGAAGGCGGGACGGGAGGCGTGAGACGGGACAGGTGGCGTGAGTGATGGTAGGAATCAGCTGTGCGCACACCAGTCCCGCATATCTCACGGAGGAAATCGGGAGCATAAGAGGATGAGCGACGGGACTGCTTAGGAGAGAGGACAGGGCTCGGACATGTGTTTAGTTTATGTCTATGTTCTTGTGGCCGGCACACGACTGTGAGGTGGCTGCCAACTTTAGGTAGTCACCTTTAGGTGACTACCTAAAGTTTGTTTAAATGTTTCGCCGGCTCCCGCCTTCTTCCTTCCCTACTTTGAACTGTATTACAATGTGATTAAGTGAGGGTGATTGACCGATGAGAGAATTTTCATTTTTGTGTGAATAATGGTAAAACTATTACAATGCATACAGTAGAATCCTTAAAATGTATTTAAAAATATTCCGAATAAACATGTCTTCTACATTTAGTGGATACATAACATATTTGTATTTTTTAAAATGCTGGAAAAAATGAACTTTCCAAGAATGTTTACTATTTAATCTTTCTCTGTTGTATATTCATAAATGTTGGTTTGATGACCATAGACACATGTACTGCACCACCAAAAGATCATATTTGACTCCAAACAACATATTTACTTTTCAGTTCTGGGTATCCAGCAGTGATGCAGAAAATCAATTGCTTTTTAAAGAAGTCAATTCCAATATCATATTTGTCGATAATTGATTACCCATGGACTATTTCTCCACTAAATAGACGCATCACTATCCAATATGTAACCACATAGACAAGGACACTCTAGAGTATTTTTCAAGTAAGCAAATATGTCTGTGTTGCATGACTAGTGGGTTTGGAGAATGAAAAAGCACAATCAATATCATCCTAAAATGTTAAACAGTAATAATAATGCTGTGTCTGCTTTGGATTTACTTTTGGCCGATGCTTTTATCCAAAGCAACTTAAACGCATTTAAGTTTTTAATCAGTAAGTGTGTTCCCCAGGTGTCAAACCAACAACCTGTGTAACACTAAACAAATGCTCTACCAGAAAAAGTTGTGGAATGTGTATGGATTATTATTTTAATTTATCCACAGTCAGGTAGAAAAAGGATATTTTCACACGCCTTGTTCCTTGTAATTGCCATGTTGTTTTTAAAATAAAAACAGTTTCTTATGATAGCTATTTATGCTGTATTGACAGAGTAATATAGATTGCCAGCTCAGACCCATCAGAAGATTAAACAGGTATGCACTGCCCATCTCCACAAATCAATAGGACTCTGTTAAAAATGTATGATTACGTAGATCAATAGCAGGAGATAAGAAAAGGTGAGATGCAGGAAGCATCATCAATACATGAAACTTGGTTTAATTTCTTGAATTGTACAAACATGAATCAATCCGGATTACTCATTATTTTTATTTGTTCAACGCCACGCACATTTTGTATGTGCAAATGTAATAAAATGCTGCACGTTGAACCTAGATTAGCAAAAATGCATTATATTAATTTTGGCAGAAAGATAAAATATCAAAACATGAGTATTGTGTCGTTTAAACATGAATATGAACTTCTTTGCATTAGTCAAGATCTGCAAACACCGCATTATTACCAGTTTGTTCCACATTAAAACAATCCTCAAATACAAATATATTCACTTGGAATTTGGAAGAAATGTTGTGACTAGTGCACAGAATGAAACAACAATGATCATTATACTTTAACATATCTATAAATAGTGAATTCAAATAAAAAAAGTCAATAAATAATATACCCAGCCTCATTATTGAGATTATGAAAAGATTTAGTTTTTCCCCAATTCAGTAAATAGATGCTCTGTATGTCTGCCTAAAAAAAAAAAAAAATACACAAAAAGGAGCTGAGGGACTGGAGTACATTGAATACTTTTGGCATTGGTGCAATGGTGCATTATGTTTAAAGCATGTTTATAGCATTTGTGTCTAAAGAACACAATCAAATAAATAAAGCTTTTAGCAAGAATATATCAATTTCGCACTCATAAAAATCCAAAGCAGAAGTAATGTTTGGAATTGGAAGAGTAAAACGTCCATAAAATCTGTTTTCGCAAGTTTTTAAAACTATAAGAATTGCGTTTTATGAGGCCATATTAATTTAGATTTAGCAGATGGGCGCACAGTGAGAATGCTAAACATTAGCTGCCTCCACAAATATTCATCTATCCTATAACAGTGCTGAGCCATAATTATACGCTCTGAGTGAGCGCTGCACTATTTTTGGGATGAGCTAATAAGTACCACATTAGTAATGATCCATTACCTACCAGACAAGCAAATGTTACTACGCTAATAGTTGTTATCACGTAGCTGTAAAGTTGTTTTTAAAAGAGCAAGAATATAAAACGTTTCCTTATATTTCAGCTTATTCAATATAGAACCAAGTAATAGTTATAATGATTAGTCTCTTGGTTCTGATTTAATGTCGGGCTAGTTATTGGCTAGGCTAATGTGTTCAGTATTGTTGGTGCGGTGCACAACTTTTCTTAGCTAAAAATATTCCTGTTTTTCTGTTACAATTTATATAAATCTCCTAAAGTTATTAATTGAATAATTATAAATGAATGGTATGTATAGTATAGTTGTATCTGTTGATATCAAACATGGTGTGAATGCCAACCAATATTTTACAAAAAGGACCATGCATGGTTTTATAGGTATGGTTTAAATCTTATTTTGTTGCACTCATCCTAGATAAGATGATGTTGTATTTTATTTATATATTATGTCTACAAAATGTACCTCTTCTGCCAGCCTCTCTTACACCGTGTCTATACCGGACGCGACCAACGCGATGCGACACGACAACAGACGTTAGAAACGCATTAGAACCCATTTTAATTTTAATAGATGGTGGTGGTCTAGTGGGTTAAACCACTGAACTGGTAAATCAAAGGTTGCTGGTTAGATCCCAGCAGACACCACCAGTGTGTCCTTGAGCAAGACACTTTACTCCATGTTGCTCCAGGGGGATTGTCTCTGTAATAAGTGCACTGCAAGTCGCTTTGGATAAATGCGTCTGCCAAATGACTAAATGTAAATGTCTAAATGTAATTTAAAATTTTGTCCACACAAGATACGGTGTCCGGTGTAGACGGGTATACGCACAAACAAACCTTTGCAGTTGGGCTCCGTTCCCATTGCATTCCCATCCTCTTAGTTTCTGCACGAGACTGTACAGACGATTACTGAGAGGTTATGGAAATCCCAAGCGAGAATTTGTCTTTTCAAGGTTAGTGTGTGAAGTGGATGAGGAGAGTTGCGCATGTTTGCGCAGACAAGTGTCTTCTTCAGCCTCTCTGCTGCCTTTATCGAGAATGAACTGTAGAAATGCTTCTGGAGGAAGAGAGGGAGAGAGAGAGAGATAGAGAGAGAAAAAGAGAGAGTTTTAAACCCAAAAGAAAGAAGTGTAAAAGAAAAAAGGCTTTTGGGTTTAACTAAAGCGCTGTGAGGTCTTGAATTCAGGGTCATCGTAACAATCCTTCAAAGGGCACATTCATTATCAATTTATTTAAGCCTTTTCAATTACATTGACCTTCAAACAATGCATAATAAGTAAGAATAAAACAGGCTGTTATTCACACATGACATTTTCTCTGAGATTTGAAGTGACCATGTAATGAGCTTTAATTACCATCTTATTTGTGTATTTCTCTGAAGGGATTTAAATATTATTTTGTTGTCTAATTTTATTCTAGTCCAACAAATGTATCTTGTATAATATATTCCTATTTCTACATGCACACATTGTGCAGTCTGGATCAATGGAAGCTTAATGCATATTAAACTGGAGGTGTCACAAATAATGGCTTTATGTGACATGTTGTTAAAAGTCCTTCACCCTGAAGCACAGAAGCAAGTTTTAGGTGTTTAATCAATTCCGAGGGCGAAAGCATATAATTAGTGAGTCTCTTTTGTTTTCAGAGGATGACCTTGTAATGCATGTTTACAAGCAAGCCGTCTCAGAGGGGACAATGGTGGATTTAAGGCAGTTTACCGTGGAGGTCATTGTGTGTGTTTTGTGCCTCTGGGGGTTTGAGCTAGAGACAAAACTACATATTTACAAAATAAGCTTGTTTGCAGCGTGCAATATCAAACAAATCTTAAAACAAAGATGTTTAAAAGTGTTTCTCATCGGGCTATTCGTATAGCAGTGGTTGCATTCGTATGGCTTGTGTTGCAAAACAGAATCTGAAGGGTCTTAAGATATGTTTTGTTTTGACAAAATGGGTAATGACTAAAGTCCATAAATAATAATGTCTAAAAATAAAAAATAAAGATGTAAACATCATTGTTAGGTGACTAGATCATTGTAATCTTTTTCTCATCTTTTGTGTATGTTTGTTCACACATGCACACACACACACACACACACACACACACGCATGCACGTACAAACACACACACATGCACATACAAGCACATTTTTTCATATTTTTCTAAATAAATTAATAATAATTTAGTTTTATTTATATTGAGAATGTAGGGTTATCATCATTGGAGAGAACATCTACGCTGTAAAAAAAATATATATATACACCGTAAAATTAAATGTTTACCCCTAGGGCTGGCTAGGACTAAAAACCGGCCCTGAACTTCTCGGCCAAGAACGGCGCCTACGTCCGGGGGTTTGAGGGGTGTGTTGTTGTGGGTGCCGTGGCCCGTCCGTCAAGGGTATGCGGTGGCCCATTTAGATGCTGCCCACCAGGGAAATGACCGGTAAGCAAGATGTCAGTCCGCCCCTGTTTATTCTTGTAAATTTACAGTCTTTTTCTGTAATTTGATGAGCCTATTTGAAGAATATGTGAAATATCTGTAAAAAAAAAACTACGAACGTTTCGTAAAATTACAGTGCGTTTTACAGTGTACTGTACCATTATCAACATCCCCATGATTACGAAGTCCTTTTGAGATGCACATATATTCTTTGCATGATGTTAATAGTTGGCTTTTCTTTTTGAGATCCTAGATTGATGAGTGCTATGATAGATAGTGGGAGAGGGCGAGAGAGAGACAGACAGATGATGAGACAGAAAGAGTTTGGCAGGCCTGTTTGTTTGCCCTTGCCCAACCAAGGCTTGTGTTTACAGCCACTGCTGATCCACTCCACAGAACTGCATAGATGAGTGATATGAGACTCATTAGCCCTGATTGCATTTATCCACTTTTGTGCTCCGCTCTATTTTGTTGTCCGCTTTAACCTACATTTGAATGAGTATCAAGGTTATTTTAGTTTACTAAAATTAAAACTTTAAAAGTTCTTAAGTTTTTGTTTATTGAAATCAAATAAAATATTGGCCTTAAAATTTGTGAATGAAATTCGACTAACAAAAATTTAAACCTTGCCTCAGAAATAAACTGAAATATGTTTAAAACACTAAAATTATAATATACAAACAGTTAATTAATCTTATAGAGCAACAAAAAATATAAACAAATAAATAATAAAATATTTAATATATAATGCTAAATATTTAACAGAAAATTAAGAAATAAACTAAAAATCTAAAATTAAAAGCTTAATTAAAATATTGATTAAAACTATAATCACTCTGATGAGTATTACTATATATGTGTGCATTGCATCATTAACTTACCGTAGTTGAAACACTTATACAATAAAATAAATATTTATTGAAGTTTCAGTGCAGGACTAGAAGTTCGAATAAAAGAACAGATTAACAGACTAGTTTTCCTGTAGCTCAGTGGTAAGAGGTTGTGGGTTCGATCCAAGGGGATTGCATTTATACATATATATGTATAAATGTATAGGAGCATGAAATGTAAGTCGCTTTGGATAAAACCGTCTGCCAAATGCATAAATAAATGAAAATAAAATAAATAAACAGATTATTAAGCTCATGTTTTGGGTGACACACTTTATTTCTTTAGACATGTGAATGTGATCTATACTGTTAGAATATTAAGGTTATCTCTTTACACCCAAATTACATTGTTCAGCACATTATTTAACATTAAAATCTAAGAACGCAGTTACCTCTCAACTGCATGTGAAGTATGCGTCAAAAAATATTTACTTTAAGTGCTTGTGCATACCAGTTTTTGGAACTGAACTGACAATATCATATACTGTCCCTGATTCATTTAAGAATTGTGTCATAAGGTTAAAACCAAGATGTGATGCACTCTTTTCCAACTACTCGTGTTAACAAATGTAAAGGCTGCTCATTGGCTCAATAACATTAAACATCATACAATATTTCATGAATACACACCAAAAACTTAATTCCAATCCTTTCATAGTGTTTCAAAAAAAAAAATGCAACAAAGTTGCAAAGCAGCTTTAGAAAAAATACATTATACAATAGAAACAGCAGACGAAAAATTAAGAAATCATAGTAGAAAATAGGAATATTTAGATTTAATGAAAAATTGTGCAGTTCATCACTCCCATTGCAGTGCAATCTAGATCACCATTTCTTAAAATAACTTCTCTTCTTACCTGAACGTTTTACTTTCACATAATTAGAGCAAAATGATTCTGGGGAAATCTCTATGTGGAGACTTTAAGTGCTCAGGCTATTCCAGTACGAATCTCACCTAAAAGCGTGGATGTACAGTATGTTACATTAACTTGCAAACGCCGTGGCAACACCACAGGATTTTAAGCGAAACCCCAAGTTCATGCTTTTGGCTGGAAACATATCTTTTCATGTCAATCTGGATCAGGCATTCTTGGATGTGGAGCCTTGTATGAATGCTGTCACGTCAGGCGGAATGAAAGGGCAAGTGACAGAGCCGTGGTAAAGAGCTCCAAGACAGGAGTACGGGCTTTTATCAGGGATAGAGACCCAGAAACACATGCACGAAAGGCGGACGGAACCGCACTCTGCTCACTGCCATTAATTATGGAACAGACAGCGATGGTGTGGAGAGACAGACTGTGCTTTAAGCAGATAGAATAAGTTGTCAGTCTCTTGGCTGCATGTTACCCAAACCCTGGGCAGCACTGGCGGATCCCGAGAATTCATGAAAAGCACTTTTCGCGAACTTTAACAAGGTGGTTTTATAGTGAGCAGAAAATTGCTGCCTTGGTACAAGGTATCAAGACCTCATGATCAGGGTTCACCAAGGAGTAAAGTGACTGATGCTTATGGGGCATTTTTTTAATGCTTTGTATCGCCTTGTGCTCTCTCTGGTGCATGCTCTCATTGACTGATTTGACAAGAGCCTGTGCGCTTTCAAAGTACAATTTATGCTTTCATGCCTCTTATAAGCTTCGTATACGGTATTTGACACCCATTTTAACGTTTTACTGTGTAGGTAACCAGAGACTGACCTGTGACAAAAGTAGTAATTTCTCCTGGGAGGAACACCCTTTACACTCCAACAGGCTTTGTTATTTTTCTGTGGGTGACTGCAGGCATTGTGTGATGGACTTTAGTGCATCTTCTGTGCACTAATTCTAGTTTCTAGTAAGCTGGTTTTCTGTGGCCTCTGTTTAATCTGTGCAAGGAGTGTCACTACATGGCCAAACCTATAATGACACTTTCTTGCAGTTAATGAGTTTTAGCCACATTCATTAACATTGTGTTCTTGTAGCTCGATTGGGAGAACATCGCTTTAGCAACACAAAGGTCATGGGCTCAGTTCCCAGAGAACACTACGACAGTTTCCATTAATGTGTACATTATGAGCTTCATAAAGAAATGGTTTAATGTGTTTGTTTTGGAAGTTTTGGAAGTGGAAATTTCTGGGGGTATTTTAATAACAAGGCACACATTGAAAACACATGCGCAATATCTCATTCCCATAATGACCAACGCAATCTACTAAGAGCAATGGAAATTAGTGCAGGGTTTAAGTCATGTCTTTTTGGGTGTTGAATAAAGCAGCAAATACCAGTACAATGACGAACGCAAACCTTAGTAAATCGGTGCATGATTAATTCAAAGACTCTTCTCCCATTTAGTTTGCTTTTGATGAGGAAACTCCCTTCCATGGTCAGTCGCAAAAACAGCTGTTCACGCATTTTCAGTGCTAATTTTCACTCGTTTCTTTAGTAAAAACAGACAATGTTTTTTTATGCCAAAAGAGGCGTTCGCGCTGACGCATGCTCTTGTTAAATCTGGCCCTTGGTGTATTTGTGTCCATGCATAGCCAGAAGGTACCTTCATGATGTATATGGGTACAAATGCATTGCTTTTTTAATGTTTTAAGTAGTTACATTTTTTTTTAAAGCTAAGCTTGAGGTAATTTTCTTTTTCCTTTTTGACAGGGATGAGGTGAAATACTAGCAGTTTAGGTGTGTGTGAGAGAGAGAGAGAGAGAGAGAGAGAGAGGGAAAAAGACCGGATGATGTTGCCAGAGCAGATTACACCAGGCTTTGCTTGGAGTGTCTCTGTGAGCATCTCTTTGAAGGTTGTAATCCGTGGATTTGGGCTTGGATGTGGGAGATGAACGGAGAGAACGCAAATTGAACTCTGGGAGGAGCACCTACAAGGTTGACCTGCCTCTAGAGCTTAGTCTGAGAGATGCAGACATTGCTTGGAAGGTTTGAAGGATGCTACCCACGCACGAAAATTTGTTTGATGCAGTTCAGAAATCTAATTGCCAAAAGCCCTGAAGCAAAAATATATATATTCATGAAACCACTTAACTTTGAAACATGTAAGGCTGGTGTCAGTTTTTGCAGCATGGTTAAACTGCAAGGGAAGCTACAGAGGGTCTGTGACCACTGTCAAAGCTTTCTCTATTTAGAGTCAGTAAAAAAAATGCTGTTTATTTTTCTTTAAAAAGTGAATGTTGAGCTGTTTCTTTTAAGCGAAAAAAGGAAACATATTGTCAGTATTAAATCCGAGTGTGAACTATGGTATATTATTACTTTTTTTATTTATTTTGAGACATTAAGTAAATTTCATAAAGTAAAATTATTCATGTAAAAGCTCTTTTTTGGAGGATCTATTGACAGAAATGCAATATTATATACATAACTAGGTCTTCAGAGGTATATGAAGAGCTTACATAACAAAGCGTAATGTTTTATTCCCTTAGGATGAGCTATTTCTATTTACATACACAGCGAGTCCCCTTACATGGATTTGCCATTTGCCACTTTTTGAAAATATCACATGAGAAAATGACCACATTCATCGTGCAACTACCGCAACATACTGAATTACTGTCTTAAAATATGGCCAAAAATGAACCCAACCTATCACCCTTTTAAAAGGATGTACCATTTACTGTACAGACATGTTTACATTTGGTACCAAAGTGTACCTTTGGGGTCAGTGGCGGCATTTCACCAAAACCTATGGCAAAATATTCCAGGGGGAATACAAAATACACATTCCAAAGTAACGTAACCATACATTTTACCACATCATATTTCAACAAACGTGCACAAGAATCCATGAAACTGAAAGAATGCACGAACATGCACAGAAACTTACAGATAACAAACCCTACCGTCATTGTTTAAAATGTGCTTTTTATAGCTCTAATTTCTGCAGCAAAAGGGCGACTCCAACGTAATATCTACTAAACCATCTGCCATTTGTACAGTGTGTGACAATAGCTCCAAACCAACAGCCAGATGTTGCCATTACAATCAGCAACGACAACGCTAATCGGGTACGAGTCTAAAATATTGTCCAAACATAAAATTAACAGCAAACAGGATTCAATATAAAACGTGTCTGACCTTGTCGCAGTGCCGTTTATTGCATAAGTTGCGGCGATGTTGGAGCAGTGCTCAATCTTTGACATCCAAATAAAAACAGGTGATCTAAAAGACGCGCGGATGTAGTGCAATGACCTCCGACTGCGCTACACTGGTACAGGGAGCAACGTAAAAAATGTAATCATCCACAGAACGTAACAAATATTATTCATCTTGCAATATTTATACATCTGGCTCGGGCAGATGAGACTGTTATGCGACTTTAAAAATAATATGCTAATTTACCGCCTCTGTTTAGGGTACTTAGTTATATGTACTCTGTAAGTGCATAAGTGTCCTTTTTAGAAGCGTACTGTCCTAGTGTCAGCTTGAGCAAATTTTTCGGCCAATTGTTGTGACGGCGATGGATTTAGAAGATTCAATGTAAAGGGAAATATAAATGATTACTCTAATTTATTCGGTTCTGTTTAATGAGAACGATCATTTCCAATATGTTTCAAAGAACAGAACTTACCCACACAGGTGTACGTTCATCCACTATACTGTTCAAGAGTACTGGCTTCCATCACTCCTAATGTAACAAAGCTAAAGAGCACATGCCTCTTTGTATTGTGTCAATTGCACTCAGAACAACGGTTCCCTATACTCTGCATAAATTAGTCATGTTTCTATCAGTCTATATACCTCAACTACACATGCACGTCCTCTAATCTCAAATGCTCTCTTAAAAACACTTTCTCACTTTCTAGTCTCTATGCTTTTGCTAAAAGCAACATAAGCAGAACTGCAGGGTCAGTGCTTGGATCACTTTTCCTCTGGAGATGCGATGCGAAGGTAATTCTATGATGCAGATGTCACAAGCCATTTCTTCATCTCAACGTTGCAACATGATAAAATATGACTGAGCAGCTTCTGCCCTGATATGCTGTTCAAGTGATGATAGAAGGGAATTAACACACTGGGACTGAGTAACCTTGGGGAGAGGAATGATTTTCTCTCCTTACAGCGCATTCTGTGTATAGAGAGCCCTGTTTGTGTGTGTGTGTGCATGTGTTCTCCTGCTAAAAGCTCTGTTGAATGTTGGCTGTTTCTCCTGGATGCGTTCCCAGTATGGCGTCTTAAAAAAGATGTTTGAGGATTTCTTTATCTATCTAAAAGCCTCCTTCCAAGTCTGAGATTTCGTCGCTGCCTTCTCATTCCCTCCCCTTATAGTGCAAATCCATCCTCAGGTCTGCAGATTTCATCTCAGCTGCAGTGATGAAGCTGTTGGGAAAAATAACAATGCTGTTGTCAACCAAAAAAGCAATTCTGCCATTATTTACTCACACCTATGGGGTTTTAAGCTGGTGTGTTCTTTGGAACACAAACGTATAAGTTTATGAAGAACTGTTGCACAACTCGTAACATTAAACAACAGATCATGGAGAACAGGGCATGCCAAGTTCCTAAATGGGCAAACAAAAGTTTTTCCTTGTTTCCAGATTGTCTTGCCCTCATCTGAAGGTCATATGTGACCTACTATATCAGAATTACAATATAATGTATAAATATAATGTTTAATTTCTATACACACAATAATTTGTGTTGGTGTTAATGAATGCGGCAAATATGGGCTTGATTCCAGTTTCAGTGAAGGGACGAAGATATTAGGATTCATTGATGTGATTCCAGTCACATAAAGCTGTTCTATGCCTTAAAAAAACTTTTATTAGTATACAAGTCATGGACTTGTTTTATGGTACTTTTGAGGTGTTTTGGCACTCTGTTCCGCTGAAAAATAACAGCATACCAGACATGATCAAAGAATGAACTATGAACCTCTTTTTTCCTTTATATACATTGTTTGCAAGGAGGCCTCCATAATTTAGACGAAGTACACCTTACATAAATGCTTGCCTAGATAGACTCAACTTAAAAGCTTTATGACCTCAAAATCTATTAAATGCTATAGATGGTATAGAACTAATGACAGTGGGGAATATGGGGCTCTACATGGGAATGAAAGCGAGAAAGAGAGAGACATCATTAATTATTGATCCCCCATCACTGCTGGTGAGGTAACGTGACTGGAAGAAAAAAACATATTAATTTTAATGCTCCTCAATCTGAAGTCTAGATTGAAAGAAGGGAACCTGTATTGAGCGGCAGTAGACTTTGTTGTGTGGGGAATATCGACATGAAATGTAATAAAAGAGTTTTTGATTTATTACTTGTTTGGTCCATTGAGAAACATCTTTTGTGGGCGGTGGAGGGACAAAACGCCAAAGAGAAGATACAAATCTCCGTGTTCTCCAAAGCACTTTGCTTTTCTAACCATTTCTGTTAATTATTGTTTCTTCTTAACTGTCCTTATAGTTTTTATTAAACATGATTAAATTCGGTAATAACAGGTGCTACAGAAAGATTTGTGCACTGTGGGAATGGAAAGAACGAGATGTGCCTGAAAATGAAGGTTTTCATCCAATTGCTACATACCCCCTTCTCACTGTTTTAAAATGAAAATCTTAATTACTGTTTTGCGAAAATACAAACTAATAAAACTAAAAATGGATAAATAAGGTTTTACATTAAGAGAATTTTATTTAATTAAGGGGAAGAACATCCACTTCATTATGCTTTTTTCAGAAATACTCTCCAATTGCCTCAAATCCCAGTAAAATGCCACTAAAAGCATTTAAATAAACCTTCAAAATCAAGTGAAGTCAATTGGATTGCCAAGCAGGGGAGACACCAGGACATTTTTATTGGGGGTGCTAAGGGGGTAACAGTAGAAGGTGGGATGATAAAATGATTAAATTAATAAATGTTTAGCAAGACACCATGCAATATTACCGTTTAAATACAGAACTGCTTTTTAAAAATATTGTTGTAGTGCATTATCCCACACTTCTCCCATGGGTACACTTAGTTATAGTTATTGTTAATTAATTAACAATTACAACCCCACTTGTAAGTCGCTTTGGGTAAAAGCGTCTGCTAAATGACTAAATGTAAATGTAAATGTAAATGTAATTAAGTTTTTAAACCCATTTTAGAACAAACTTTCATTATATGCCATGCTTTTTTGTTGAAAACATTATGCAATGTGTAAAGTAGCCTATGAAGCAAATGTATTTGTACTGAACTAGAACAACAACAACAGAAAAAACAAATGAAGCAGAATACACCAATGAACAAATAATGTACAGTAGTGTACAGTCGGCTATGGTTTTGAAATTAATCCACAAGTTTCTGTTAAAGCGGCCATTCCCCGTGATGCCCATTTTCACACTTTAGTTAGTATGTAATTTTGCTCTTAGAGCATAAACACTATCTGCAAAATCATAAAGCTCAAAGTTCAATGCCAAGCAAGATATTGTCTTTAACAGAATTTGCGGATAAATGATGTCACTATTTGGAATTCGCCAAAAAATTGGTTTTATTATCCAACTCAGGTCCAATATAAAAAGGCAAAGCTAACGCTTCTGTTATTAGTGGTAATTAATATAACCGTTCCGACCCAATCGGTCTGGTGTCGTTTCCCACGCCCTTGTAGGAAATGTGCGATCTCTAACAAAGATTAACGTTTGCACATGCACTAGCAGACCTCTGGTTCACTTCGAGTGATCCGCACGTTTTTAACTGATGAATTGAAGTTGACGCCATTGTTAATGTTTATTGCTAAATGCTAAAGTTTATGAATACACGTGCACTTAGAGGGGCACCGACCAATCACAACAGCCTGAGAAGCGCAAGCTCGCTGAATTGGTATGGGAGGGGACATCTTCACACACACACTCCAAGCGGGGAACCAATCACGACAGACCTGGTCAGCGTTACCAATCAGAGTGTTTCGGAAGGAGGGATTTTATATAGACCGGAAGAAATCCAGTCGTTTTGTGAGAAGAGGGACAGCAGTGAACAATAGACTTGAAATATGTGAAATATAAAGCGTTTTTCTAAACTAGAAACATGAACATCCATTGTTAAACAGCCAAAAAACATAATCAAAGTTTCAAAAACAGCAAAAGAATGGCTCCTTCAGCGGTGCATTCAGTAACTCATTTTCATCTTCCCTCCTTCAACAATTCACTTTTCTATCAGTGCCCCCGCCTCCAAAGACGAAATTTGCGGGTGTAAAATGAGGCTTGTGTGCCGCGCATTACCCCTCAATGCTATGATGAAGTGGATTGATGGAAGGACCGACAGAGCAAACGAGTGAAGCGCTCCATCTTGGAACTCAAATATGTTTTGCTGCCTGCAGAATACAATAATTCTCCCGGCTATGAAACAGCAAAGATAACAAAATGTGTTGTGTGTAGTGCAAGCATGTGAAGCTAATGCAGGAAATATGTGTTTAAACTTCAAGCAAAATAGTGTTGTATAAAGCTCTCTAACAATACTGCAAAGCATACAAAATGTTAATGTTATACATCACGTTAAATCCTATTCATTTGTGAGTCTCTATTGAGAAAGCCAAATGTCTATCAATGCAGCTTTTATGAAAATAATCACTTAAAGGGATACTTCACATGATTTCATCTCTGCTCTTTGCGGATGATGTCGTCATGCTGGCTCCATCAGACCAGGACCTTCAGCATGCACTGGGACGGTTTGCAGCCGAGTGTGAAGCGGCTGGTATGAGAAACAGCACCTCCTTTGAGGGTGTTCCGGGCATGTCCCACCGGGAGAAGATCTCGAGGAAGACCTAGAACACGCTGGAGGGACTATGTCTCCTGGCTGGCCTGGGAACGCCTCGGTGTCCCCCCGGAAGAGCTGGAGGAAATGTCTAGGGAGAGGGAAGTCTGGGCATCCCTGCTTAGATTGCTGCCCCCGCGACCCGGCCCCGGATAAGCGGTAGTAAATGGATGGATGGATGGAGGGATACTTCATCCAAAAATGAAAATTCTGTGATCACTCACTCACCTTCGAATTGTTCCAAATGTGTATCAATTTCTTTGTTCTGATGAACATAGAGAAATATATTTGGAATGATGCGTATTACCAAACAGATCTCAACACCCATTGACTACCATAGTTGGAAAACAATGATTTGTATTAATTTGTAATTGAATTATTAATGTAACACATTTGAATGAAGATTTGTGATTCTTTTTTCTTACCTAATCCCATGACTCTGGTGTTTCCAAATTAAGGGCTTGTGCCACCAACTGAATAACTTGGTAGCACCAGTGGCACCTCTCTCAAATGTTAGTCTAGAGCACTGCCACAAGCACAAGGTTCTAACCTTTCCCTAAGGGTCCTTCGCTCATCGAATTGTTCCTTCTATAACTATAAGCAAACTAATCAATGCTATACTCTTATGTTCTTTGTATTGAAATAGAAGTAGCAGGAAAACGTGCTTATTTCAAAAAAGACCATGACATGTTCCCATAAAATGCAGATTAATCAAAACTTTCAATATATAATCACAATTGGGCTGAACTCCATGTACTCTGTTGTAATTTTACAATACTGTAACTATAACATAAACTCGATAGCACCCGCCCTCCAGGTACAAAAACAACACAACTTCTGATGCGCCACGATCCGGTTTACCCTGAGCTGCTCTCTGGAGGAAGATGGAGAGCTTCTCTTCTAGGTCAATGCAATTTATTTTAAGTGATGTTTTATTGAGTTCGCTGCAATACGAAAGTCACATTTTCTTACACTAAAGTAGTTCGACTGGGCAGCCAACCACAAATTCAGGCTGAGTATTGATAACAGATGCCAATCAAACATTATCCATACATTCGAGTTATTTTTTATTGAATTCAGATGTTATCAGCGTCTTTGTTATTATATGAAAATCAATAAAGTAATACTATTTGAAAAAATCTCATATTTATATCAAATATCAGTGGGGATTAACGTCTTGGTGGGAAGGAAAATATGCCCATCAGGTCTGTTTAGCTAAGTTGCCAGTCGTTCACCCCAACCTTTCCCTACTACTTCATTATTAAACACTCGTTAACCACTTTTTTTCTCATTTTATTAAGAATAAATGCTTTTATGATCTGATATGTGATGGGGGAAAAAGTTGCGGTTGGCAGGTTCAAACCTGCGATGAAATGAAGTAGTTAACAAAGACTTTACTCTCTACGCCACTGGAGACTGTTGAGAGACTATTGGCCAGCGTCCAATATCTTCTCTATTCCAATCAGAAACTGGTTCACATACAGTCCGAAAATGTTTTAGTTTTTGGGTCTCATTTGTATGGGGTCTCTGAATTGTTATAAGGGTCATTGTTATGACGGATGAAAATATCGGAGGCAGTGTGTAAATGTGATTAGTGTTATATTTTAACGTGCGGAAATATCGGATGCAAATTTCGGACTCATTTTGCAGTGGGTATATAGCGTCTACTGAAGACGGGCTATTTGCAATGAGTGCAAAACCACTCTGTAAATATATTAGGAAATGCTTGGGGGTGTTTTCTGACGGGGGCAATGTATCCCCAGAATGACTCTGTAAAGTTTCAGATCAAAATATACCACATATCTTTCATTATAATATGTTGAACACGGTCATTTGTGGATGTAATGGAAAACGCGCCGTTTTTGTGTGTGTTTCTTTAAATGCAAATGAGCTTCTGCCCCATCCCCGTATGCAAAATATGAGATAGAGCACTTACACATGTGCTTTGGATGACATCAAGACAAGCAATATGGCAGAAAGTGCAATCACGTCTGTAATGCCCTATCCAACCAAAACCAGGACACCAGATTTTTCAACCATTCCGGATACCAGGAGCTCTAGCTTCTGACCTAGAGGTCGCATCGACTCGCAGTCAGCGTTGTTCGAATGACCCGGCGGAGATATTTCAAACTCGTTTCTCTAAGTCTTTCCGGACCGGAGATACGGACCGGTGAATGTTGGTTTGTCGATCAGAAGAAAGTAAATTCTTCCCGAACATTAAGTCATCATAGACCATGTTGTGGTTTAAAGGAGAATACAAAAAGAAGAATAAATAGAGTGTATGATTACAGGGTGTTTCTGCACATACGCTGCACAAACATTTAAAAGTGCAATTTCTGGGATTGCGGCCCTTTAATGTTTATTTTTTACATTTTCCTTCAGTATTTTTAATTTAAATGGAATCAGTGTGTCATAGATAATTTAAATAGCAACTGCCTGATACATGTCTTTAACTTTATTTTTTGTTTAGTTAGAACTATCGATTACTAACATTTTTTGGCATTCAATATTATCACTGAACTGGATTTCCAGTTTCTCAAAAAAGATGAGCATCACAGTACCCACATAAAATGATAATTTGTTCAGTCCATTTTAATCAGTTTCTCTCATGTGGAAGCGCATTGCAATTTGGCATGTTGTGTATCACCAAATTCCATCTGAATTGATGCTTTAGCTATAGCAACATGACTCAATAAAGGCTAAATCATTCACCACTCTAAGCTTAGCCAATTTACCATGAATGCTAAAACAGGGACATATTCGGCTCTGTTTTTTAGCCAGAGTGTCATGCTTCTTTCAAAACATGGATATTCTTTGCTTGTGCCGTGGACAAGAGCACATATATTCGGACATGTTGGACACATCTGCATCACATCAACACATGTAACGGCCAAATAACATGACATTGGCTCTGTCCTGACTGACAGAAAGGGCAATCAGCCTGTCTCATTCTGGATGATGTGGATTTGTGTATTGTAGGCTCTAAATCTACAGTATATCTTTTGTCTTAAAATCCTTAAAAAAAAATATATTAATATATTAATATTAAAAAGCAAAACTGTTATATAAATGCTATAACATAATAAACAATAAAGTCCAAATAACAAAATAATGTACTGTATATTATTAATAAATATATAAAATATAATAATATGATTTATAGACTATTGCACAAAAACTTATCAGAAAAACATTTTAATTTATATTAATAAATGATATGATTTATACTTGAAAATAAGAAAACATTTTAATTAGAAAAAGGATTTCAGTGTAGTGCAATAGTTAAGGGCATTGCACATAGATTCCAAAATATCCATCCAGAATTTCCCCACATTAAAAAATAAATACAACCTCATGTTGTGTCAATCATATTTACACACTGGCTCCAATATTTTTGTCCAGCATAAATAAATTGGACTGGGTTCGTTCGATTTTCTGCGGTTTTTGAATCCGTAGCAAGCATTTTGAGAGGCATTTTGACTATACAGAGACACCGTACAAACGAACGCCACATACGAAAAAACATATACGAAAATTTCGAACTGTTTGTGCGCAGACCTTTACTGTTGAAAACTTAAGGTTCCTAGTTACTTCCACTAAGATTTTTGAATAATTTTGCACTTTGTATGCATTAATATTTTAAAGCGAGAGAGGCTATTGGAGTTATAAGTGCCATATTCCCGTCGTCGCAGTTCATACAGTACCAAATGATGTGGGTCCATCTACTATATTTCACTTGGTAATTTTATTCGCACTGTAAGTGATTGCGCATGAACCCCATCAGTGGGATGTGCTGTGGCTGTCTGAGCTAACAGATGAAGAGGCCATACTGGCATCGTACCTCTGAGAGTCCATCAGCTTAATAAAAGTGTCAAGGCGGTTGATTTGTTATGTCTGTTAATAACGGAAGCAACGGGGTCGACGGGAAAGAGATTAAACAGACGGCTAGGACTGACACGGAGGTGCTGTCATTGGTCTTCACTCATCTGCTTTGCCAACCTTATACACTTCTTATTTTCATTATATCTCAAACACAAACATTCCATCTCCGGAGATTGCACCTGCTACCCCTCCGCTCCTATATATATGTGTAGGAGACTTCTGTCCTTAAAATCTTCCTGTCGGGGAGGTTTGGGCTGTTCAGTTGGTGACAGATTTTGACTGTTTTTGCTTGTCAAATGTGAAGCGTGTATTTTCTGTGTTATTGCGTAACCTAAAGCGAACACAAAAGTATTGATGGTTTTTCCCTGTGTTTCATTGGCAGAAGATTCAGATCGGTTTGGTTGTAATCATTCTTCCAAATATCTTTCTCTGTTTTTATCAGAACAAAGAAATGTATACAGATTCGGAGCAACTCGAAGCTGAGTAAACGATGGGCTGCATTTCCCGAAAACATTGTCTATGATTGCTACGAAGACTAGGGTACCTTATCCAAGTTATACCTTTTCTAGGCGTGTTCCCTGAAAGCTACCTGGAGGTCACTTAAGGTAAACCTTCTTAAGTGCGACGTTCGCAGGTGATGTCCGTCGAGGTGATGCTGAATAGGATGATATCGATGCCTGAAGAATCGTTTGTTTGCTCTACCTTGTGTATAAAGAGGGTTAAGTATTGAGAAAACAATGTTTATTATAAAGAAACGTTTAAAAAAATAGATGAAATTGCATTCATCAGGGCTCACTGAAATAGTATAAATAAATAAAGAAATATGTGTGTATTTATAATTTTGCAAGTGTCCGATCCGACACCCTCACGGCCATCCGTTTTCTGCGTTAACCAGCTACATAGAGTGGCTGTTGGCTTTGCTTGTTTGTGAAAGGGTCATTTATATTCTCATAGTTTGCCATCGTGTGTTAATGTTCTCCACGATCTGTGTTGATTCACATTATTGGAGTAAATCCCTCAATTGTGTATAGGGATAAGTTTCCCATCCAGAATGCCAATCACTCGCGGGACACCCGCAATGGCATGGAAGCCTTGATGTGCCTTCATCACGTCGTGCATGGCGAAAGGCATACGTATGTAATCAGTGGCATGGATTTGTCACTGATTGAACGCACAGTCACACCAAGGTCTTTCTAAGCCCATATTCATCCCCAAACACTTCCAAAAAACTCCACAAGGCATAAAAACGAAGAGCCGCTATGCAGCAACTGATTTTCTGGTCTGAGGGTAGCTACGTCAAGTTTGTCTCGACAAACTTGGGCCAAAAAGATGCAAGAGCTGTAGAATTTGATCTTGTTGCAGGCTTAGTTTGTGTATAATTTTCTCATCTGACATGGTGTGTGATAAAATGTTCTCTAATGAAATTGTGCAAATACACTAACTGGGTCCGCGGACGGCGCCATCCTTGATTTAAGAGATCTATTCTGTCTCGCTGCCATAGTTTGACCAAACTCCCCATAACATCCATTCCCTTTATGTAGTTGAAATGGTTTGTCAGCTGATATGCCTCAGGATAATTAAAGGCTGTAATTAAAAACGCTAACAACCATCAGTGTATGACAATTTTATTCATGAAAACACTTCAATAGCCTACACTGAGTGTGTTAAACCCGAGTGTTTTATTTGTAAAACTGTAAATTTAATACTAAATAGAATTTTAAATTAAATTTGATATGTGAAATTAAACTGCGATGTAGAAAATATTTTTGCTCAGTGGTATGAACCATCAAAGGCGGTAAGGTAAGAGCGGTCCAGACCAACCTTATGAAAGTATGACTTACAGAAGGTATACCTAACTAGGAAGATTTCGAGAAACAAATATTAACGATAAGGTATTACTTTTAAGGTATAACTTAAGAACGACGTAGCGTTAAGAATGCTTTCGGGAAACACAGTGAATAGTGATAGTTCACTCAAAAATGACATTTCGGTCATCAGTTACTCACCCTCTTGTTTTTTCAAACCTTTATGCCTTTTTTCCCCCGCAGAACACAAAAGAAGATATTTTGAAGAAATTGGTAACCGAACAGCATTCGAACCCCCTTCAAAACCAATGCGAGTGAATGGGGGCCAGTTAACAACAAATATCTTCTTTTGTCAGAAATTCAAACTACTTTTGAGTAAATGATGACAGCATTTTATTTTTTTGGTGAACTATCGCTTTAAGGATTTTTGGACAGAAAGTCAAAATGAGCGTCCCCCTTTCCCTAGATGCTTAAATACTAAATTCAGTCAACTGTGAACTCCATAACATCTCCTGAGCTATGAAATACCAACCTCTGAGCAATAAAATTGTCCTATATGTGGCAACCATATAGAGTTTTGATGGATTGGCCGTGATGGATAGGCAGTTAAGACCCTGAATGAAGATGTCCATTAGTAACAGCTACATTTATCTGGGAAAAGCAAATTGCAATAAATTGCACCTATGCATTGACCACACATGGAATACTTGAATAACACTGAAGTAACTGGATGGCAGGGTATAAATGTTTCTCACTACAAATCACAAGGAGATCGGAAGCCATTAGGCTCACTGGAGATGGAGCCATAGGAAGCCACGGCTCATTAAGGCAGATTGCAAATGTCATTTTGGTGCTTCCTCCCTCGCCCTGCATTGAAAGACTGCAATGACATTAATTTTGCATAGAGTCTTGGTTTTTGAATCAGAGCCAAGGCACGTGGCACGTGACTCAGACCAAGTGTTATTAAATCGCTGGTGAGGCTCTCAGAAAGAAGGTCAACCAAACTGCATTAGGACGGATTCCTCCAAATCCATCCCCACCCATCTTCCCCCCATAAAAGCTGTATTTCATCTTAACACCTCTCTCTTTGTTCCATTCCATAGATTGCCTGTTTGTAACTGACTATTTCACCCGGACGCCTCGCAAGCTCAACGCATACCGCTCCTTTGCCAGCGTGGAGCTCTTCCACTTCAATGTGCCTGAAGACACCGTGGTGGCTGTTTGGAACCTCATCACCTTTAAGGAGCAAGGGGGGACTTTTGGAGACAGCTGCCCAGACCGCAACGTGACAGTGTGAGTTGACTATAAACTTAAGTTGCGTCCCTTGAAAGGGTGCGAGCAAAGATGAACGCATGATGAGGTCGAATATGTCTAATCAGCATTGGAGATGAGAGGAGGAGAAATGTAAAAGCCAAATGTCAAATATGTGACTATAATGACCTTTCAAATGCCGGCAGTGAATAGCGCTTGCTCTTCGCCCTGATAAAATATGTTTGAAACCACGTCCAAGGATCATTTCCCAGATGCAGATCATTTTCTGCACTCTCCATAAAAAGGCATTTATCAAATGGGCTGCTGGTGGAATCACATCGTAACTGCACACTGGAGATTCATAAGCATAAAAAACCAAGTGATACAGTTAAGATTTAAAATCCAAATCTGACATTTTTACCAATTTTCAGAGGGTCACATTCAGTGGGATGTTTTAAGAGATCTAATGAATTCCAAATGTCCTCTAAAGTAAGAACGGTGATGTTCGTTTATTGGTCATAAAAGACTTTCGAGCGATCGAGTCATTCAGTTATTAGCTCAAGGTTACAAAACAAAAAATTACCACTTTTTACTGAATGAAAGGGTTAAAAAAGAAGCAATTTACACTTAAAACCCACTTCACACGTCATGTTAGAGAGACCTAGCGCCACATTTCCATGCTTCCTGAACACAGACAAAGCCTAAATGTTCTGAAATGAAGTGTGAAAACACAATGATATCAGCCCTTGCACCCTGAACCTTTCAGGAACTTTGTAAGGTGCTTTTATAAGCTTCATTTTTTTCTGTCCATTTCTTTCAAGTCATCCTTGAATGATCCTAGCACACTTTCGTAGCCAGTTCATTTTTTGCTAGCACCAAAGTGATTGTTGAAGTTAGTCTAGGCTCTTGGGTAATCGAAATGCAGAATACTTTTCGCTGAATACTCAGGTCTTCAAATCCCAGTGCGCTTGCTGTCATTAAAGCTTCATCAAAACACTGACCTTGTTATTGCCTGTCACTGAATGTAAATCATAAGTTGTTAGAAAGAAGCTCATGATCGTCTTTAATGTGTGACATTATAAAGAGGACAGAGTGTCCTTGACTAATGTCCTACGCTGATTTATTGTGAGAAATAGGTTTGTTATTTATGCTTTGTTTCGGCTAAGACCTTAAAGGTAGCAGCTTTAAACATCCCTTTTCAAGTGTCCTTTGACTCTTTCCTGGGATTGCTGTTCAGATTTCTTGTGGCGCAAAATCTTTTTATTCTTATTCATCATTTTTTTTTAAATAATATTTTGGACAAACATTTCGGTTGTGTCAATTGAAAACTGTATGAGAAAATGTGGTTTAAACAGTGATTTTGGAAGGACATTATTTTCAACTCATGATGTCAGTCATAACTCAACGGACACATATTGCCTTTCATAATTACAGCTAGTACGCCCATGTTCCAGTTTGAGCGATTATACAATGTGTGTCTTCAGGGCCTATCATAGAAAATGAATGACCTGTCAATGATTGAAGAATTCCTTATTTTTTACAAAATTGAGCCCCATCTTGAGGGAAATTGCATATAGTTGGATATTTTAGACTTTTTTTGATTAGCTAGAACAGAAAAAAACAAGAAGGCCTATCTTAACTATTGACCCATTCAGAAGGTTCCAAAATAATTTTTATAGGAGAAATGTTAAATGCGCCAGAGCTCATTCTGCAGCTTTTTTTAAATATAAAGACGTTGAGCGTCAATATGAGATTGCAGCATCTTATTTGGAATAATTTTGAAAGAAAACTTGTGACCCTGAAACAACAACCAAAAGCAACACAAGTTAACACTCGTAATATTCTTAACAATTAAAGCAAACAATGTTGTAAATGCTTAAAGCTCCCACAATGTTTGCCCAATTAGAATATTACTCAACCATTTGTGCATTGATCATAACCCCAATGCTTAAAACTAATTTTCCACCAGAGTTGTGATAGTTTTGATTTTAGTTTTATTTCGTTTTAACTAATATTTAAAGATAGGTTTTATTTTTAGATTTTTATGTTAATTTTAGTAAAATATTTAGCAACTTTGTTAAATGCTTTTGTCGTTTTAATATTTTGTTTGTTTATTTTTTATGTTGAAATTAATTTTAATTTTTTTGTTTGAGTGCCTTAAACTTATTCAACATTTATTTATTTTTGTTTATTTTTTCCCAATAATCTTACCATAAATATGATCATAGATATGGCCGGTTGAGGTTTGTACTAGTAGTTTCCCCGCCACGGGCGTCAATGTATTGTTGACGAATGGATGATATTTAATGATTGCACTTTAATTAAGATTTGTGTCTTTAATATTTTTTTTATCTGCTAAATTAAAGCAAAAACAACACTCTTCAGCTGACGCTATATAAAAAATACAGCATAGTCTCTTGCAATTTACAGCTTAAATCCTTTTGCGCTTGCGCAGATTCCAAAGCACGAAAATTTTTAGAATGTAAGGGATAAAAAGTTAAGTCATGAGGCCCCAGGTCATCCTGCTGTTTTCATAATGAACGAGGCAGGGCTCCATTCTGTCGATTCAGCTGTCAGATAGCAGGCAGGGGGGTGCCATAGAGAGATGGTAATTAAACAGGCTGTAGTAAGTGCCGGGGGAGAGATAAAGTGGGAGGATAAGAAAAGAAGAGGGAGACAGCAGGACAACTGGGTCTTGTGGATAGCAGTTCACACTATGGACCGTAGATCAATATCGTGCTGCCGGACCTGCCATGACAACTCTAATTGTACCCAATACAAACCAAGTGGCCAGGGCAGAACTTCAGCCGTGAGCTCCTGAGGTCTTCACAGCAGTGTCTTTTCCCTGTCTTGAAACATCAAACAAAATCTTTTGGGAAGCCTTCTAATGCGAAACATTACATTAGATAATCAATGTTTGCAATTGGGATGAGTCATGAAGTGTTGGTGTGTATTTTGTTTTATCAACTTTGGCGGTCTTTTACGAAATAAACCCCTTATAACACACTGTTCAGGTTGTAACTAGTTTTATTTGTCTAATAACAAAGCCCATCAATGGTTCTGATGATTTCTGAACTTGGCTAAAAATGAATCATGAAGCCATAGTAGACAAAGTTAGTACGATCTTCATCTTAAATAATTAATACAATGCAATCTGTTTATTAATAAAAATCAACCCCTGAGACATAAAATGTTCTGAGTTTCAGAAAGACGTAGTTATTGAGAGGAATTGTGTGTTCATCAGTGACCTCATCAATTCTAAGATGGTGAATGTCATGGACATTAATGATCGTAAAATCGTATTCCTCCCACATGGTCACAGAGGGACCAGCCATTCAATGCACCAGGCATGGTAATGTGAGACAGCAGAACAATGATGGAAACCGCCTCACCTCTATTAAACTCTAACTCTCAATCTGCATTTCATGCCTGTTTGTTTAGACAAACAGGAGAACAACAAAAGCAAGATTTATGCCATTCATTTGCATAATGCAGAATCTAGGGGATGAGATCGTCAACAAACCTAATAAAGTCGTAAACTACAATGACAAAAACACAAAGGCTGCATGTTTGAAATTTTGTTTAACCTCAAAAGTTTAGCAAAGGTTACTGCCATTTATGGAGAACAGTGTCTTGCCAAGCTGTACCTGTTGGTGAACAAAAGTTTTAAATGGATTATGATTGTCTTTTCACCGCTTAAAGCTTCAATACGTAAATTCTTCTTTTGGGAAAAAAATCTGCTGTGCTCTTTCTTTAATGTAACTCATAAAGATAAAATTGCATGATATATAACTGAACTGTCGTGTACAAAGTCAAAGAAAATGTCAGTTTGATGTAATTTGTGTTTGCACGATTATTAGATGTCTATAAGCATAAAATAGATTTTCCAGCTACAGTATGCCGTTGTATTTTATTCTTTCAACAGTTGTAAGATGAGCCTACAATAAGACACTGTGTTAGAACCTGTACTAAAACCCCCCCACAGCAGTGCTTTTGAGCAGTGGCAAAATCTAAAGAATTAAAAACTATTATTTTCCTGCTATGGAGGCAAAATAAATGCTTTACATCCCAGACACGAATACACCTTCATCCCTTCAGAGAAAACATCCAGCTTTTTTGTCAAACTTTATGGCCCTTCATTGATGGTTCTAATGTCATAATATTAAATGCTCCTTTAGTTGTAAGTTGCATTTGATAAAAGTTTTGCAAAATGTTTAGATATAAACGTAAAATCGTCCTTTAAGAGAGCAGCAACACTGAAAAAACCTGACAAACAAGCAATGTGTGGAGTTTTGTCAACATTGTGACCTGTCTACCAGTAACACACTATTTGTTGCTCTCCATGGTTCTGAAAACATAAGGAGGAAAAAACTCTATGATCTTTTCTTAAAGTTGACAAAAATAAGAACATTAGGGACATTAGGGAAAACATTAGGAAAATGTGTCCGTAAGCCATTTGTAGGAAATACTCCTTTCGTAGGCATACTTTATCATCTCCCCTCCTATAAATCAAAGGAGTAGCAATTTGTTGGAATAATAATAATATGTGGATTCAATGCAACACATTTTTATTCAAGTGTTATAGTACATCCTCTTTAGATACAACGCTAAGTATTGTTAGTTTAATTTACCCAAAGAGTGTAAACAATTGGTGCAGCTATCAGAACCTGATCGTTTTAGCATCCTCACCAAGGTTGCGTTTTCCAAAACCTTCTTACCGCTCCGTCAGTCAGTAATTCTTATATATCGCTACCACAGCTGGTTAAGGTATAACTTAAGAATGATGTAGAGTGCAAAAGGGTTCGGGAAACACAGCCTACCTCCATTTTGCCTCATAGATTTGGGCATGTTTCCTTATGTTTGCTGACCAATGGCATCATTAATCTTACATTTTCTTGTTTCATTTGGAGATGCAAGTGGACTAAGAAATTGAACACTTCTGCTTTGAGTGATTGTCTGATGTTTCTTCTGATCAAACTTTTCCTAATTAACGGCCCTTTAGGTTAAATGACTGAGGCTTAATAAACAGTGTTTGGAGTAAGAAATTTTGACCTTAAAGAGGGTGAAGTACCGCACCCACTACATCAGAGGATGTTACTCTATTTGCTCAAGATTGAGTTATCTTGTCTCTGATTTTAGGTCAGCTAAGGCTGTGCAATTCATCCAAAATTAATCGTAATCGTCCACTTCGGCCTTCAACAATTATAAACAAAAGAATCGAGGTATAACAATTATTTTGCCGAATCCAATTTGGCATGGATCCTCTCTTTCTTGTGATATAAGATGAGCAGACGAGCAGAACATCTTCCCTTCTTCTTAAATCATTGGTGAATTTCCAAGTGCTGCGTCTCTAGATTACCAAGGTGTTTTTTTCATCGACACAATCCATGGATTAGACCCTCCAAGACCCTCCTGGGTAAGAGAAATCCTTACCCAGCACTCAAATCATCGACCTGACAATATACAATTTAGCCTGAGTTTGGCACTTACACCTAACTAAATTGAACTGGCCAGATCATGTATGCGAGCATGGTGCCCTCCATCTTGAAATAAGGCCCTGAATGATGTGACATCTTTAAGGTACACCAGCTCCTTCTGCTCAAAGTACAAGAAGGGCAGGATGACTTATCTAATAACCCTGTAGAGCAACAGTAGTTTGAGTTATTACCTGTCAAGGTTCCCGGGCCCCTGGGTTAGCACGGCCCCCTGAAGATTGCTTGTCCATTATGGGAAGGAGAAACACACAAAGAAAACCGCATATAGATTGGTGTAGAGGTGTATCGGTAAATGTGCGCAGTGACTGAGGTAAATCCGTTTTTTTGAGCACCAGAGATATTTCATCAGCAGACACAACAGCAATATACATCTCAATCGTTACATGAATTTATTACACGCGCTATAAAACACATATGATTTTGCTCTCTTTTCCAACAAAAAAATGTCTTCTTCTGAAAACAAGAGAGAGATAGAGAGAGAGAGAGAGAGAGAGAGATAGAGAGAGATAGTAATTGATAGTCTTCGTTGTAAAACCCGATACACAAGGCTTTTATTCCCCAAGGATTGTCAGGGTTGCGACTGACAAACTACAGGAGACACAAGCAGTGCAATGAACAAAAATAATTGCAGACACTGAGGCCTTTAACAAAAAGTTTCTTAACATGATTTGATGCAGGCTTCCACTGTCTGGCTGTGTCTGTGCCATGACTGACAGCTTAGAGACACTTGGGGAAGATTTTACTCTAATGCGCTCCCATGTTGAAATAAAGAACAGTTTTGTGTCGAAAATGAGTCTGATCTGAGTGAATGATTTTCTTTCCCTTCTTTCTCTGCCTTTTTTTGTAATCGCAGCCCGGTTGGGGCGCTGTTCCAAGTCAGTGCCTCCTAAATTTGAAAGCATTGCTGAAAACATTAACGGTTGAGTTAAATGTTGGAATATTTTTACGATTCACTTCATGCATAATTTAGTATTAGTCACAATGCTCCATTTTCTTTTGTGTGAGAGATTGTTTCGTCTCCTGGATTCTAATTGATTCAGGTTCTTTATTTCAAGATGTGATTTGTCTCCTGTTTTAATTTAACAAAAATGTACATATTTGCAAATACATACACATTTATGTGTTTTCCTTTCTCCTATGGAGTATTGCCTTACATGTTGATGTCTGTTGATCCAGGAATAGTTATAAAGCAAAACTGACTTTAGATAAGTAGTTTAAGTGATGGTTACCATTTACTCACCCTCTTATCATTTCATACCTGTATGGCTTTCATTCTTCTGCTGAACACAAAAGAAGATATTTTAAAGAATGTTATTAACTGGCCCCCCTTCACTTGCATTGGATCTGTGTCCATAAAAAAGAAGCGAATGGGGGCCCGTGCTGTTGGGTTACCAGCTTTAATCAAAATATCGTCTTTTGTGTTCTACGGAAGAAAGAAAGTCTTAAAGGTTTGAAATGAAAAAAAGTCAATGATGACAGAATTTTCTTTTTTGGTAAACTGTCGCTTTAAGTGTATTAAAATTGAATTCAATTCTCTTAAGGGTATAGAAACATGATTTGTATTACATGATTTTTCTCTTTAATTGAACTGTGTTTCATATTCATTATAAAAGTGAAAACATTTCTTAGACCTCTTTGTTTTCATGTTATTTTCAGAGGCTAGATAAAAGCGTCTGCTAAATGAATACATGTAAATGTTCTATTCCTTTACCCTGCAATGCAAGAGTGTTTGAAAATTGTTGCAAGTATGTAAGTGCGACAGAAATCACATGCTTCAACTTTACTAAGAAACTGAAAGCCAGTGCAGCACATTGAAACAGAAATAATACTATTCTTACAATGACGGTCTCCGATGCATTTTGTCTCATCCAAGCAGACAGTCCTCAGCATGACAAAACGTTTTGGAATGTGAAAAATGTCACTTTGGTTTACAGGTACTTCAGGGCAGGAGCTCCACCCGTGATCAACCCCCTCCAGACTCGGTTTCCAAAGGACACCATCATACCAGACTCTTTCGCTGTCACTTTGACATGGACGCTGCCCAACCGGACCACAGGGGTTTTCAATGTCACCAGCCCCCTCCCGGGAGACTGGTTTCTGGCTGCACACTTACCAAAGGATGAAGGGAAGATCTCTGTCAAGGTGAGTCAATGATAGGATTGAACAGTGATCATGAGCACAACTACAAGATGATAGATTCATTTCTGTGTTTATCAAGAGCTAATCTTCGATGGATGAGAAGTTCTTTCCCCTCGACATTTATGCATTTATAATTGAGGTTGCTCACTTCCGCACTCATCAGTGAAAGTGTTTCATGGGTAGTAATTTAAAAGTGAATGCTGTGTCATGGATTTCTTTGCACACAAGATTATTATTAATTTATTATATTGCTTGAGGAGTCGTCTTAAACATGCGTTCCCAAACTTTTCAACCCGTGACCCCCAAAATAACATTGCCATGGACTCGAGACCCCCACTATCCTCGGAGGTGGCTAAAGTTTACAAACACTGCGCGCAACTTCGCACATGCTCTAATTTAGTCTATCCAAACACTCGCATAATGACAACACAAAAGAACAGATGGTCAAATTTCATCAAACTGAGTAAATCGAGTGCTGATGGAAGATGGATGTCCTTTTTATGCAAACGCTGGCCTCTTTTCGTACCTGAGAACGATGGCCTTTCTGTCTGCGGCGCTCTCTTCCCTCCTTCGCTGGGCTCCCTGCGCTGTCGATGGTCGGTTCACCAACGTTACATTTCGACAAATAAGAATATCCTAAACATAAAGCCTGAAAAATAAACTGCGTGCACATATGGGAATGTTTAATGTGGTGCTGTAAATTGACTTTCTGCCCCTTACTTAATGCGACCTTGTGACCCCCCGGGCTCCTACTTTGGGAACCCCTGATCTAAAAGACATTTTTATGGATACTGTCTTGAATATTAACTTTATGAATTTCATGAGATTCACGAAACTGTTCATAAGACAAAATATAAGATTGTTCTTAAGATAAATGAAAAGAAAGGTCATAGGAATGTGGGAAAGTGTGCACTCTCAAACACTTTTTAAAGGGTCCATTGTATATTTGACAGTGTATATATTGACAGATATACAATATAATATACATATCTATGTCTTCAGAGGTGTATAAAGACCTTATATAATGAAGCATTATGCTTTTCTTACCATAGAATTCCCTTTTTCTATCTACAAATAACGCGGGTCCCCTTAGATGGAATTAGCAAGGTTGATTCTACTGTAGCCCTAAACGGACAACTTGCTCTACAGAGCTCGTTTTGTTAATACGTCATGTCTTTCGGAAAGAAGCGTGACAACATCTTAGTTCTGTGTCAGCCGACGTAATGCTTCGAAAGGGAGGTGGGAGGTCTGGAGTGAAGCGTTGGTTGAAATTCGCAACTTCACCCATAGATACCGCTAAATTTCATACACTGGACTTTTAAGAAGTTCACAAATATTTTCTCAAAACATCTTCATAAAATCATAAAAGGACATTTACTTTGTCAATGATTACACTTACCTTCTCATGAGTTAACTGTATACATTCATCTATACAATTAACTTTATTTATGTAAAAGGCACATTCTTATGCGTATATTAGCATGTTGCGTTTTATTATAACAGTTTTGTGTTACGATGCCATAATATTTTTCACCCTCTCTGTTTGGAGTCACTTATTGTAAAAAGCACTATGTTTTTAATAATGAAACCTGAAATAAGGCAGTTTGACATATAATACCAATAAATAAATTCCTCAATGGCAAGTAAACGTTAAAATTATGATTCTGACATGCCACATGTGAAACAACCAAATACACGTATAAAACCTCTTCCCTTTTTAGATTTAAAAGAGTCATATGACATGGCTAAAACGAATATTATCATTTGAGCCCGATGTAATGTAATGTGTATAAACGAAATAAGATTTAAAAACACTGTATTTTCCACATACTGTGCTTGTTTGTATCTCCTCTTCCCCCGCCTCTATGAAACGAACAGATTTTAAAAAAGCTCATCGCTCTAAAAACAAGGTGTGTTACGATTGACCAGTTAACCAGTGCTTAGTGATTGGTGGAATACTGCTAGCGTGTGACAGAAATGCAACGCCTCTTACCATATTTGGAACATCAAGTTCCAAAGCAATTGTACTGACAGGTACACCCACCTTACTTGCGTGTACATTGGGCCGTCTTGGTCAAATCATGCCACGAACTGACAAAGATCTGGGTGAGCATTCACTTTTGGAAAGAATGCACCTTTTAACCTGTTTAATACATGCAATGGGTAACACACCAAAGACACAGAAAAACATGTATTCGCGCCATACGACTCCTTTATAGACAATTTTGAACCCATCTTTACTTTAAGATAATTACGACAGCTTTTGTTTCAAGAATTTTTATTGTTGGATTCTAAGATCGATCTTGAGACTGTCTTAAATTTTTTTCAGGATCACATAACGTTAGTCCTTTTTCTTAAATTTTTTTTTCTTAAATTAGAATTTAATGCAGTTAAGATCATTATTCTTCTCAAGAATGTTTTGTCAATCCGCCCCTGGTTCTTAAATGGGCAAGTGACTCTCCAAAGGTGCTGTTCTTTTTGTCTGCTTGGAGCAGACATCATTCACTCACCACAAAGTTGTTTCAATCCAGTATGACTTTCATTTCAAAAAGGATATCAGTAACAAAATGCTTACAATGTTTTTTAATTACTTGGAAAAAGCAATTACTATTGAAACACAATAGGTCATTCATGCTTCATAAGATATGTGTAGATAATAGCGTGTCTGTAGCTGAGTAAATTAGGGCCTAATCGTGTCTCTCTGTAAGCAAACAAAATGTACCGCAGACTGTAATATTTTATTAAGGGTAATAATGCCTGAAGGTAAAATTCAAATGGGGAAAATCAGCTAGTGGAAAATCTTTAAAACTCTGCTGCTCAGCCCACCCTTGACTTATATATTTAATGGTTGCATATATTGCTCTCAAATCGACTCAAAGTGCATGTAATGGACAACACAATATCATTAACATATCCATATACTGTATGTATAAACATATTTTGTTATATTTAGACTATCAACAAGGGTTTAGGAAAATATAAACAGATGGTTCGGTACATTGGTTACAAATACATTCTCTGAGCGTTTATACTGAATGTTACATCCATAACGCTGGAATTGCCCATAAACGTAATGTATATGGATACTGCTAGTTGCTATGTGTTATGCTGAAAATCCATAAGCTTAACTGACCCATGGTGACGTTTCACACATGTCAAAGTAACTTGGCATGCTCCAAGCTGTTATTTTATGCTAAAAGCAGGATCGTGCTGCGAAGTGTGAACTCCTGGGGGAATATTCATCTATATACTGTACATATATTACACATATCCCCCTTTTCTGGAAAAAACAGGCTTTGGATGAACATGCAAAGATTCAGTGTATGTCTCACGTACAGAACTACAACCGGGTACTTTCCACTGGTTTGTTTTTGCACTTGTTTTTTCTGATTCATATGAATCACATCTGCTTTTATGCTGTTGAAAAATAGACCTAAAATTCTGCTTTATGTGAATTAGGAAAAAATTGGCTAAATGTGTTTTTGGTCTCTGCTACGTATAATTTCAAACTGTACAGCAAAACTTTGAAAAACTAAAACATATAGGTCAGGTGAGTAAATAATAACATAAATACATGACCTGCCTGGTCAAAAGGAAAAATAATCTAATATTAAATCTAGCATATGTAATAAATTGCATCTAGTGAATTTCACATTGAAGCATAATCCTAACATATATTAATTGGAATTCTCAGTTCCACTTTCCGCACAATAGCATTATCTCAGTCTCTCTCTATCATCTCTCTCGAGCATCGTCCTTCGCCTCTCTGACTTATCTCAGTCCTCCCAGGCCTGCACCTCAGCCTTTTTCTTTAATTAAGTGCAAAAGGTTCGGTCATAGCGGAGGCCATTCTCCTGGATTAAGAGCAATAATTCAACTCTGTGTATTCCGCATTTGAGGACACGTTTTCCTCTGAGGCCCCGGGGCCGTACAGGCAGCCAATTAGACAGAGACAAAGCCTGACGTGATGAAGGCACCTGTGGAGCAGAAAAGCTCATGGCCAGACCACTGAGATGGAATAATTGGAGGAAGTGTGGAAACCAGGACCATGGATTGTCAGAGGAATATATTTTTCATTTATTACGCCGTGTAGTGCAATTGTGAGGGTTTATGTCGTAGTGAACAGAACTACTGAGCAGCTGGAGGGATTTGGAAACATTTGATAGCGTTGCAAACCGTTTGCCACAGTGAATGAATTGTCACTACTTGGAGGTTGACTGGTGCATTTTCGTATGAGACACTAAAATAATAATGATCAATTTAATGGCTTGCATGGAGCTATAGTAAAACAAAAAGACATTACAGAAATACAGAAGACTTTAAAGAGATTCGTTTTAAAGAGTTTGACTTAATGGTTGTCCTGTATTAACATGATCAAATGTAAACTAAAGGTAACAAAGCTAACTAAGTTAAGTTATTAGGTACTTCAACAGTACACAGCTATGGAAACATTAAGAAGCCATTCTAGATTTTCATTTTAATATCTAGATGTGTTGGGGTCATTCCAGTCCAGTGTCGGTTAAATTTCAACAAAACAAAACCTCAGGAGTAACAAAACGTCACCCAACAGCAATGTGAAAGACTGACAGCTTGACAGGACACATGAACATTGTAAAAAAGTTAATATGAATATGAACTTTCTTTGCAGTATGAGGTCTGAAAAATACAAAGTTATCTTGACGTGTTTCTCCAGCGTTCATTTTCGGCACATCAATGCAAATATAAGCAATATATTTATTTGGAATTTAGGAGACCTTATCATTTCTATAAATAGGAAGTTTTACCAAATTAAAAATTATTTTTCAAATTGGAAGTAATGTGAGCAATGAGAAATGAGCAAAGACAAATCACATTTTTTCTATTAACTTTACACTTAGTTCTTTTCTTCAAAACTTTTTGTCAAGACATGTGGAAAATTCCCGCATCAAGCCATTAATTCCAAAATATGAGGAACAAAATCACAATGTGTCCTCGTAATGTATGACAGGTGCTGCGTTACTAAGAGACAGAGTCTGGCTTATCTTGTCCAAGATGCTGTGAAAGACACAATGACAGGCACTGTTTATCCCACAGGTGCAAAGAAAAAAGACAAACAGTGATGCACGTAAAAAATAAAATAAATAAAAGAATAAAAATGATGAAACGTACAGGTTCATGGCCAGACAGAACTTTAAAATTAACAATAATTTCCGACCTGGCATGGGCTTAACAGGTGGCTACAGAAAATGAATAAAAATTCAAGAAAGTCAATTTTGGAGCCATCACGGCTGTAAACTGATATGACCCGAGAACAAGCCAATAACTGACTGTCAAGTAACAGCTTGCAGGATCGCAAGCCCGTCGACACATGGTGCACAGAGGTGAATCTCCTCAGAGCAAAGCTGCAGTGGTCCTCAGGAAAGTGCAAGTCTGTTCTCTCTGCTGATGAGCTCCACGGCCTCTGTGAGGCTTATTAGAGAGCAGTCGGACACTTCTCTGCAGGCACACAGTCACACAAGCAGATGGCCAATCAGAGAGAGTGAAGGAGAAAGTGAGAGAGAAAAGAAAGGAGGGTGGGTTAGTGAGAGTCAAAGATTACCCGACCTGCTCTGCTGGATGGAGCTGCCGCAGAAGATAATCAAGGACCAGAAGCAGAGCATCCTGACAGTTTGCCTTGCACTAACTAAACTCGGCGTAAATCAATAAACTAATTGGGAACCGTCAGCACTTGGAGATATGTTATCGTTCAGTGCTTTTTTGTTTTTACGTGGTATGGTCTATGCAGTCGGGTAGATATGCTTGTCAGTTTTGAGGCTGTATTGAATTTTTATATTATAGATAGCGACTGGGCCATTGCACTCAGAACACAATTCTAATTTTTCAGGTTAGTCAGCACAGTAGATGTTTAAGTTTTTTTAGTAAAACAGATGAGGATTAAAGGCGCACTCAGTCATTTTGCTCTTATTAAAAAAGTTGTGCTCCAAGAGAAACACTTTTGCCACGTGTTGTTAAAATGATGCCAGTCCTTTCAACAACCTTATAAAAGATTTTTTTGTATACATGTGGGTCCTGAGCCCTTGGGTGCATTGTGTGTAAGATTTTTCCATTACCGGTCAAAACGTTTTGGGACACTTAAGTGAAATGTTTCTCATTATCAAAGGGTCATGAATCCCGTCCCTTTCAGCTACAGTCTGCCTCACTGTCGTTTTGAATAATGCAACTAAAACGGGCAGTATGGGGGAGGGCGGGGCACGACAGAAAGTGATCCTATTCCACATCTTAAAACATATTAGTCATTACCTGTTTTATACAGTTCAGGTCATTACACAAATCATATTTTCAAGCCACATTGGCAAGGCAAGGCAAGGCAAGCTTTTTTATATAGCACATTTCATACACAAGGTTAATTCAAAGTGCTTTACATAAAATGATTGACAGAAAGAAATAAAACGTATCTTTAAAATGCAAATGATTTAAGATCACAAAAACTTTAGATTTTAAGAAACAATAAAACAGCAATAAAATTGATTAAAAATGTGAGTGTATATATAAAAAGAATAAGTGCAAAATAAAAATAATTTAGAAATAGAAGTGCAGTTGATGTAAACCAGCACAGTGCTCAGGTTGTGAACGCACAGCAAACGTCACATCCTTTGACCTTGGCCAGATGAGGATTAAAAATAGTGCAAAAATCTCAAAATGAACTAGTTTTCTCTACTGTAATACAGTTGCTAACATTGTTTTCTATTATGTGGAACCCAACCAACTCTTTTAACATCTAAATAAATGTTTTTAAGTATTTCGTAACGCTTGAAAAAAACCTTTTTATCTGAAGATGTATGTTTAAATGTCAGGGTGAGACCTTGAGAAGCTGCTTAATAAAATGACAGGAAACATTTCAGAAAATTTTAGTCAATTTTAGTCATTTAGTCATTTTTGAGGTAATTCTGAATTGAGTTAAACAAAAAATGTTTGAGCAACATTGAAGGCAGAGAGTGACTTAATTAAAATAACAATAACCAAAAATGTCATCAATTTAGTTTGTTATTGCTAATGGGACAATTTTTTAAATATGAAAAGCCCCAACTGGCACTGAATAAAAGCCCCTAAACAAACATAACAATAAAAAAAACTATAAAAAAAACAATCCACCATTGGTGCTACAGGTGCAGTGATATGCATTGAAGTTGGATAAAGTTGTAGATATAGCAACTGCCATTTATCCCAGTAGCATCTATTTATAACAAAGTAGTATTTATTTTATAGCAAAAAATTATTTAGCTTTAATGATTCTTTAAATATTTAAAGTCATAGTTAAAGGTAAGTCAAAATGAATTGTACATTATTTAAATATTAGAAATACTTCCCAAACTGGTGTTATCACATTGCAGCATGTTTCAGCATTATGACCATCTTGGCATAGCAACATGGTCTTAACCAATGACATGAGTCAAAGGCGGAGCTACGTCATATATTCTATAAGCTGATCTAAGCTTTACCCTTGTGATAGCGTTTACCCTTCTACTACAATATTTCCTATCCATAATGTCAATGCAAAGGACAGATGAGTTTCTACAACCTCTCAACTGTTGATAGTGAAGGAGAGCTTTCTGCTAATGTATTTCTGGACCTGATGTGGCTCAGAAGAGGAATACTGTGGTAGATGTGCAGGGGGAAACCAGGCTGTACCAGTAATGAGAGTGTGGATCCCTGCGGTTCTGTTCCCTGACATATGATAAATATTTTTCATACCATGCTAAAAAGCTATGCAGGAAAAAGCCTTGTGCTGCACATGCAGTTGGTTCAAGCACAAATACATTTTCAAGTGTCGTATTTAAAGACGAGGATTTTCCAGAGTTTTTGGCTGGGCTACTCATATTCCCAGAAACAGTTTGGAGACCCAGAGGAAAATTGTATTGCTTTGAGTTTGCGTTTTTATAGCTCAGAGCACTTAATAGAAAGTATGAAGCTTTTCTCAGATGCTTTTCTAAAACTTTCTTAGGAATTGACACAAATGAGACACTGCATTGTCTTATAATCGGAGATGCAGAACTCTCCATTTGTTGACCATTCCTATTATCGACCAGGAGAAACAACCGGGTGTCAAAGAGATCTCATTAGAATTGTTGTTTCCTTGGGCTGTGATCCACAGCAAATAACAAAGAAGTAGTATTCTCATTTACTCCTTAAATAAATCTGGGCATGTTTGCCATTAGCGGCAGCATATGTGCTCCTCCTCCACATTCTGCATAAACAGCATGTCACAGATATAATTCCTCGCACAGCGGGAGACCACATTAAACACGTGAAATGCCAAACGACAACAATACCTTCTCAATTACGTGTTCTGTTTGGGTCTCACCAAACTTACAATGAAGGCCACAATTATTTGTCTGGTTGCTTAAATTCTGTCTCTAAAAGAGGAAGCAATTAATTGCGTTTTTCCTCCCTTCTCATCCTTTTGTCTATGCTGTGTCTCTGAGCCGGCAGTGGCACACGAGTTGCAAACATCCTCCCTAATCAAATCAGATCAATGAGGAATTGGGAGGATGCTGAGGCGTACCCAGTTGACAAATCTAGCATGTCAGAGACAACGTAAAAGCAGGGGCTGGGTGGAGGAGAGGTGGGGGTACAAAGGCAAGGCAGTGCTTCCTCCAGCACCAGCTGTGCCTAGGCTTTATGTACGCAACCATGCACAAACAACAGATGGGGCTTCTTCTCCACTTTGTTATTTAATGGTAGCGGTTTTGATTTTTCTTTCTTATTATCCTGCCTACAACTAAGTGGCGTGTGCTGGACTCCTGAGATGAGGCCAAGTCTCATCTCTGGGTTTGAGTCCCATTGGTCAATTTATGTCCCACAGTTTCTTGGTTAAAGACATATGAAAAAAGCCTTTATCATTCAAGAAGCAACCAATAATATAACATTCATGTGTTTAACATATTTTTTATAAAGCAAGACACAGCTAACAACGTTTTGTGGATTTATGATATATTATGGATAAAATGGATTTTCAGAATTAAAATCATTGGTAAAAGTACCAGAAAAATTACTTATAACTTTTGACCATTATGAGATTCAATAGATGTTGTTTTGATGTTGTATACAAAGTTTCGTGTGAATATGTCAAAGTATTGCAAGGATACAGCCATGACCCTTTGGCATGCTCATCTTCACATTCATTGACGATGTATACGAGAACTGTTCCGTCAATGAAAAAGCTTTGATAGTCAGGAGTGTCTGTAAATTGTGACTTATTGCGTTGTTTGGGTTGTCTGGAATTTTGTGTTATATGAGCTTTTATTGTTGAAGGATGTATATAATAGCTGTAATTTGTATTAGAATTCCTGTCCTTGGACTACAGATGAAATGTAGCTCTGTAGCTAATTCTGGGGCAGTCATGTCTATTGTCCCTGCTAAATAAAATTCAAATTTATGCTTTTCACCAAATTTTGTAAAAATCTGACAAATTTTTCATTTTGTACAAAATGTAATATGCCACACAGGAGACATGTTTTTTTGATGTTACGAATAATACTCATTTGTCATTATTTATAGTTTTTCATGCTATAAGCAATTAAACCAATTCCATTTAATTGTAAAATTTTGCAATAAGATTGTATTTGGTAAAATTATGCATTAGCTGACATGAACTGACAATGAAGAATAGCATGTATTCATTTTAATTTATGGTAGTTTCAGCAATTACTAATACATTTTTTTAAATCAAAAGTAACGGTTCACATTTGTTATTGCACAATGAACCAACATTAACAAAGATTAACAAATGCTGAAAACTGAATTTTGTTCGCTCATGTTAGCTGATACATTTGTTTATGTTAAGAAATACGAGTAAAGGCTTACCAAAAAATCTTGCTTTGTGAACACACAACAAGCTAATAGTTAATCAATGCAGAAAATGCGAAAAAAAGAGGACAGGAAACAAAAAGGCTATTGATGCTAACATTGAATTTCTCTTTTCTTTGTGAGTCTACATAAATGTCTTATTTATTTCATAGGAGACAGACTCCCCACCTTAAAGACTGGTTTAGTGCTCGTGTATTGCTGCAGAAATGACTTGCAGAATGTTGCAGGCAAAAACAAGTCTTATAGTCAAGCTGAGAGCGAAGCAGATCTCATTAATACACCAGAGATAATGAGTGACACATGACTTCACAAAGGTCTTTGACACCTGCCCAGTGGTGAACATCCATCAAATGGACCCGAATTAAAAGACAGTAGAGTCTACATTACAACAAATACCTTTAGTGTCAAGGCAACTAACAGAACCCTGAAAGGTTTTTACATTAGGTGCATCAAGAATTATGGCAAATGCTTGATTCGGTATAGCGTCAATATATTCAATATAATGGTTGTTACAACATCACTGGTTGTTATGAATGATTTTAAGTGATCAAGGTGTTGATTGGATGATTGAAAAGCAGTAAAAAGTAACAATAAAAAGCACCAACATTAAATTAATTATATGACTCACCAACACAAGTAACACATTTAAATGATTAAATTGTTGTTATGCGTTGATTATTCATATTATTATAGTTTGTGATAAGTGTTTCTGTTTCTATCACTTAAATAATGTAACTGACAGTTTTGTGTCACTGCACAGTATGTGTGAGAGGGTTTTGTGCAGTTTCTAAGCTACAGTGTAGCAGTCAGCTCATTTGGTTCATTTGCTAAAAGTAACAGTTCAATTTTAACAAAACAACAAAAATGCATGCTGACAAAATTATGGATCCATTAGTGTGAGGCTATTATCATTTTTGGTGTAAACTAAATGGAAAATATTTATACAATGTACACAGTGTAGTTTTTAATTACGTTTTATTTGGCTTTTTAAGTGGTCTGCATAATAGAAAATAATTAAAAAGATTCCTATAGTTACATGGAAGGCTGTACAGATTTAATAATGTTAATGTTGTGCTTATGGGGCATAAACAACACAATCTCATGAAAATGGACAATTTGCAACTCTCGTTCATATGTTTTAGTATGACCTGCTTTTGCCCAGATGTTAGGGTTAGGGGTGGGACTTCATTTTTGCTTTATTCTAATATTTTGACATAATTGTATGATTCACAGGATACACATTTGTACGAAATCTGCACCTTGTAAAAATATTAGAATTTTAAATCGAATTTTAAAGTTTTACATAATTGATACAGGAATTGATAGTCTGTTTAATGTTTGACCTGTGCTTCTCTCTCCTTTATTTTAAATGTGTGCTTTCACTGTACTTGCGTCCGTGAGTGTCTATGTGCGCGTGCATGTCTGTGTGTGTGCGTGCTTATTTTTACAGGTGTAACATTAATTGCTTTGCTTATAATCAATATGTCTCATGTACAGCTGCCTTTTAACAATGAAAATAGTAAAAAGCACTATATAAATAAAGATGGAGTGAGTTGAGTATGTTTTGCTATGAGATCTTGTTGAGAATACACTGTGTAACCATTCATTTAGTCTATAAAAGAAAAAGAACGTTGCTTTATTGAAAAAATTAGATTCAGTGTTTATGCAAACACATAATTTTGACACTTTTCTGAATTAAAAAAATGTGTATAGATAAATATAAATAAATAAGTAACTATATGATAAATTAGGAGACAGTAAAACCGCTGCATAATTAGTCACACACCGCTGCCATCCAATTAGATTTCTCCTGCCCGCCCTTTTTTCTTGCTATTTACATCTGTTGAAAAGCACTTCAATATTGAAAGAATCCCTCGCCGCTGTCGACTTATTGTTTAACTGCGTTGAACTGACAGTTGCGCTGACAGATGCGCTCTCTACCTTATGAAGTAATAACATGGCTGACTGACCTCAACAGGAAGTCAGCACTGATATGCGGTTGACATCTGACAGAACTGTGGGTAGATGCACCAGTGAGAATGACCCTGCGTCTCAGGTGGTAGTACAGTACAACAAACAGAATCAGCGGACAGGGTGGAAAAAACAATGCATTGCTTTAGTTTGTTGATTCCCAGATATTTAATTCCCATGTGTTGTGTGATTGTGTTTTTCTGTGACAACGGCAAGAAAAGAGGTTGGGTTGGGGGAGAAGCTTATACTGCACTATTCGACAATGATGGATGTGTTTCAGGCAGGGATCCCTCTGCGAAAGGAACCAGAGGTTTCGGATATAATGCCGTGTTGTAATTTTCGTGTGCGTGCCATAACAAATAAAAAGAGCTCTTTGTTATTTCACACCTCCTCTGTGTTTTTTTAGCCGTGCCCCCACTATTTCCACACCTTCGCCACGAACATCTGTTTGCAGATCTATACAACTGATCTGATCTTTAAATGGACCATGCGCCACAACATCACGCACATGTTAAAACTAATGCTAGCTGTTTAAAGCTACAATGACAAAATAAAACACTTCACTTCTGAAAGATTTTGGTATATGAAATATTCTAGCAGGGGTTCCCCTTTTCTATTTCTATGTCTGAAATAAACTGTAACTAGGTGCCAGTATTTTGTCTTCCTTACAGCAAGAATTCCGAGCTCTTTGTTTTCAAGGTGGCTTTTTCTGTGAGAAGGACCATTTTATTTCTGGCGTAATTAAAAAGATTTCGCTAAATAAATGGCTTTGATTTCCCATGTGTTCGTTTTTAGTCTGCTATTCATCTATTTAATTTTTGTTTCTCAAAGAAAGTGTTGCGTTCTTCTTAAGATGAATTGTCAATGTTGTCATATCCCTCATTAGTAAGTCATTTGGATTAAAGTATGTGTCTGATGAATGTAGTAGAGTAGGCGGGGCAAGACTGTGGTTCGGTGAGTAATTGTTAATGAGCGCCAGTTGTGCGCGCACCGGTCTCGTATCACGTAGGAGATTTGGAGCATATAAGAGAACGAGCGACCGGAACATCGACGAGAGAGGACCAGGCCCAAACATATTTGTATTTGTATTTATGTTTTATTCGCCGGCCGTCAACCGTGAGGGGCGACCGGCTGTCTTTTTACTTTGTTATTATTTTGATAAAATTGTTTAAATGTTTGCCGGTTCCCGTCTCCTTCCTTCCCTACTTTGAATCTTTCTACAATGAATAAATGTAAAAACACAAACTATTGGTTGCATCACATGCCTGTTGGATATCAGTAAAATGAGAAAAAGTTGAAAAAAACAATATTCTTTAATGTTGAACTGGTGTGAATTGGGTGTTGTTTTGCATTTGGGCGTGAACATCACACAGCAAACCATCAAAAATGATGCAAATGCGACTGCAATTTCTTACATTTGAAGTGATCATAAGGCTCTCTCTGTAAGAGTAGATTTTCTCCACATGCATTTGGATATGATGACAGGCATGTCATTGAGTGAACTTTAATCAGATTAGTTCGGTAAAAATGAAAATTCTATAATCGTCTACTTACTATTATTCCATATCTGTATGACTTTCTTCTATGGAACACAAAAGGGAAAATACTGAGGAAGTTTACAGGTCACTGTTTTTGTTCAATTACAATGAATAAGCACTGAGGCTTTCAAGCTTCTAAAAGAAAAGAATGCAAAAGCACCAACATTATCATGCGAGTGGCCCATTTGACTCGTGGGCTATATTCCTAAAGCCTTTTGAAGTCATATGATAGTCTTGTGTGAGGAATATACTAAAATGAAAGGTGTTTATTCACTGATATAATTTAATGTAATACAATTTAATTCACTAATATAATAGAATCTTCCCCTCCAGTGAGCTGTAAACCACTCCGTCTGGATCATTGAGTTAAACCTGAGAACTGGATCAATCCGATTTGGGAAGAATTCATTCAGACCAGTTCTGTGAAGTGGATCAGCAGATGCATTGTTAAGATCTGATCCAAATGAAGAATTTCTTCAAGACTTCTCTCATGAATGTGCCAAAAAGAATTAGGGGGGATGCCACCCTAGATAATGAGTTACAGTTCATCACACCAGCTATCTTACGCATGAAGAAAGACCTGCGATTCAATGCACGAGTTATAAAAATGGATACTTTTAAAGTGCTTTTGCTTTTTTTGGAGATCTGAAAAGGCCATGTTACATGTTTCAATTCAATGGGAAATAAAGACCACTACGAGTCTTCATTGCTCTAGGTGTTCCGAAGAAAATGTATATAGTATGAACGTAAATGATCAGATGGATAAAAATGTATCATATTATATATATATCACATATAAATATATCGTACATTATTTTTATTTTAGAGTGATATATTTACTTGAGATCTGGAGAAGTCTGTTACTAAGCGATGTCTTGCTTTCTTCTCCTTTTTTTATTCAGGGTCTTCATGAGGAATGTCAGTACCTCTTTCAACCTCAGCTCATTGTTCAGAGGCTCATTGGGATTTCAGTGCTGTATCCTGGTTACTTCATTGACCAGATGATTCCACTTCACAACAGATCTGTACTTTACAAGTGAGTGACCATTTTATCAAGGTGGAAAATACTGGGGTCAAAACGGTATGAGGCCACTAGTAATTTTTAGTATTATTTTTAGTAATATTATTTATTTTTGATATCATAAAATTTTTATAAAAATGTTTATGTAGATTGCCATACACAGTATGATAGTGAAATGCTTTGTGCAACGCTATGCATTAAACAATTCATAGAAAATGTAAAAACATGTTCCTAAAAATCAATAAAAATCATAAAAAATTAAAAAGTTGTATACATCTATAATATTTATTTCAGAGTAATGTGATGTCATAATTTTGTTTTACACTTTATTAGTGACCTGAAAACAGTACTAAAATCAAAATCCTAATACTATGAGTTTATGCACAAGTTTAAAATAAATCTTTAACCCCCTATTAATAAATAAATCATATAAAACTAAATAAAGCATGCAAATTTTTAAATCTAAAGGAATCTTTCAAATAAAAACGGACACTTATTGTTGTTTTGTGCATTCAATTTAGGGTGCGTTTATATTTGGCATCAACATGCGTTCTCGGTGATCCGAACATCAGATTGGATCTTCAGCCAATCAGGACATAGCGTGTTTACACTTGTCAACATCAAGTGGCTTCCACATCCGGATGTCTGATCGGATCTCTATAGTTTCCCACACATTATATTAAAACGCCTGCAATTTAAAAATAGCACCGATGTGAAGAGATTTTACACAACACATATAACGGGGAAAATGAGCATGTAACAGGTACTCAGGAAAGTATCCGGCGCAGCCATGTTAAAATCGAGGCAGCGATGTAAACCACGGTGAAAACAATTAATGATCTTACATGTGAAAATATAAGCAGGGTATGTATCTCAAATGACACAAGCTTTTGTACTGGACCACTTCAGCCATGCAACATATTAAACATATTAAAGGGTATTAACGGGTTTGACTCGCGAACACACACAGACTCTAAACAAATTACCTGTTAAAAAAACGTTATTCATCTCACAGACGCATATAATAATATAGATAATAATCACACAAGTAGGCCGAAGTTACTTCATGATAAATAGCGATCATTTTCCTCTATTGGGGTTGGTTCGACTGAAAGTGAAAGCGTGTTTCTTTGGTTTGCGCCCCAAATAGCATGTTTACTGACATCAGCAACACTTTACAATCTTGTTTCTCTGTATAAATGATATATAAGGTGTATCTAGAGCTCTGTTTTAACCTGCGTGGCTGCCGGTTCTTTCTTCCGGGGACGATACGAGAAACGGCAGCAGCCCTTGAGACAGCGGGAAATGGAGAGTATATTACGCCGTAGGCATCTACATTTACATTCAGGCATTTGGCAGACGCTTTTATCCAAAGCGACTTACATTGCTTTATCCTATACATTTTACATAGGTATTTAAAATCCCCTGGGATCAAACCCACAACCTTGCGTTGTTAACGCAATGCTCCTAGCACTGAGCTACAGGAAAGCTGCAGCTGTAGCTATACAGTAAACACACAGACACACATTCACATATGTTAGAAACAAGCTGGTATGGTGTTGCTATTTGTGTATGTGACATGACACGTTTCAAAAAACACCGCTGGAGCTCTGTGTGCGAGTAAAACCCATTCTGGCAGTCACAAATAGCATATGTGGTGATATGAAGTGATCAGGTAAAACATCTCGTGTTATTTGACATACATCCTCTGTTGGTTGCAAATACTGATACACTGTTATAAAGTATCCACGACCATTTCCTGGGAAAATGAACGACTCAATGTTCGGGAGCAAGAGTTAACTTTCCCCTGTATTTGTCATTTGCTCTGCAGTCTGACAGGCTTCGGACACACGAGAGATTAATGATAGCGGGTGGGGTTTTCTGTGAAGTCGTACCGTTAAATGTAGATAAACCGTCTGGATTGCGTTTACATTACACTGAGATCCGATCACTATGCGTCCTCGACTACCTCTGCATCAGGACACGCTGATCCGATGACATTTCAAATATAAACCCAGCCTTAGATTACTGTACCTAGATTTACAGTTGGCCTAACCGTTTCCCAGAATACAGTGGAAAAATTACAGTAACAAACTGTCACCGCTTTCACAGCAGGAAACTGTTAAGAAACAGTGATAATACTGTGAAAACATTGACAATCATTTACGGTGTGGGGTATCCATTTAGGCCCCAACAAGAAAAGCAACAATTAAAACACATTTTTTTGCCATTAGGAAAAAACGTCGTCTTTCAGTCTTGTGGATATGCGCGTACACGCTAAAATCTTAACTGTATTGCATAAAAGACGCACACACACTAATAGCTCTTTTCATGTCTCTCCTTCTTTTTACACCAAGCACTTTACCATTCCAAACACATCGTTCTCAAGCATCCCTCTATATCAGCCTTCTACTCTCATTAGTTTCCCATATTAAAGCTCTCCTCTCAATTAGCAAATAAGGTCTTACTAAATGAAAAGAGGAAAATAGAGGGAGAGAAGAGAGAAGAGAGGTGCTGAAACATTCATAAACAACACGGCACGGCCTTCAGTACTGGGCATTATGTAGATGAGTTTTTATTTTTCATGCCATCAGAACTTCTCTTGATTTAATGAAAGCTCCACACTCATCTACATCACAAGGATAAATACTCTATTACCTTGAAATGAGATGTTTTTAAGACAGAAAGTTTATCATACCAGACACAAGTGCACTGTACATACTGCCTTTTGATTGTATTTTATACAATTGGGAAAAAATTCAATAAGGTTGTACTCATTAACATTTTGCCATTTTCGAATTATAATCATCTTTTTTTTGTGATGTTTTATCTTCACATTGTGTACATTTAGGGACATTTTTAGAAAAGAAAAAGGTTATATCCTTAAAGGCAAACAGAATTTAAAAACTTTGACTCTTAATATTTCAAAACAGAAAGAACCAAGGCAATAATTTGTTACATTACGTAAGACATTAGCTTATATAAACTAGCAATAAGCAAATTATTTTTTCTGATGACATAAATCCTTGTTAATGCTACTTATTCCAAATGTAATTGTTCATTGAATGTCACTGTTAGTTAATTGTGTTTAACAATAACTGCATTAACCAATACTGTATTTGATCTTTCTGGTTAGTTCATTTTCAATGTTAACTACAGTAGTTAACTAATGTTAATAAATGGAATCTAAAAGTCCCAGTGAAATAAAAAAATACAATCATATTTTTTCATGAAATATTGTTTATTGTAAAAAGCTATGTGGGTCATTCTCTTCATGTGCTCTCATATTCTTCAGTTAAAATTTGAAAATGCACTTCTGCCCTCTAGTTACTATCCGTCTTAAATGACATATGTTAGACGGCTTGGGCGGAGCATCCCTTAACTCCTCCCCTTCAACTATCACACTGCTACCAATTCCATTTCAAAATGAAACAGATGTTTTTATGCATCCAAATCAATTCACAGTGAAAATTGAAAGCCACACCTACAATTTTTGTTTCATTCAATATTCCTTTTCTCTCGAAAATGCTTAAGAATATAGAAATAAAAACAATGGCTACTTCCGGCTCCCGGGACTTTAATGCAAAGTATTAGCAAGCATTTGAATTATTGAGATACTTTTTCATTATTCAGAAAACCTAACGGATTTGGAAACACAATGGTGCTTTATCTGGATTTTTCTCTCCAGTGAATCTGTAAACAAATTCCGTTCAGTTTAATTGGTGTTTGATGTACTGTTTATATCGTTAATTATAGAAAAGGGAACAATTAAAGAGCCAATACAGCCAATAGTGCGAATTATTTATTAAAACTGTTAAATTCTAATTATTTCTTATCTCAATCTGTTCTTCCCTCTATGGTGTCTGGGGCCTAACGTAATCTTGCCCCAGGCTTCATTAATTCAGTTTATTCTCCACAAAGTCTCCATTTCTTTCATCACTCTCCTGGAGCAAGAACTATGTCTTTTATTTTTATAGCTAAAATTATTTCTGAATTCTGTAGCTAAAACAAAACAATTCTGAGGTTAGATCCACTGCTTTAATGTCTAGATGTTTTAATTCATTGAAACACTGCACTTTTTGCTATCTTTGAATATCTATGTTAGGATAGCATGTCCACTATATAAAGTGAACATTTTCTCTCTTGTACCTGGCAGAGTGTTCATTCCAAACTACATTTCTCGGGTGAAGGTCCAGCTGGTGGACTGCAATACAAAAAACAGGAGCGTAGAGAGCTGCCCAGTTCTACTTAAAATTCGCTCGAGGGCCCCACCAGTGCATAACTCCAGTGCTGTGGACTGCAGAGAGAACATGCCCTGTGAGCTAGATGTGCCACTACCATCCTGGGAGCAGTGGTACTATATTTTGGTGGAGCGTTACCTCAGTAGCTCAGATGTTTACTTCCGCATTGGTGTTCAGGTTAAAGGTAAGTCTTGGAATAAACTTGTTATAATATACAAATAGGAAGAAAATGATATCAAGATTATAAAAAAATCCTTAATTTAGGAACATGAAATACAATTTTAAAGGGGTCTATGGTGCGAATACATGTTTCTGTGTCTTTGGTGTGTTATAGGTTGCCCATGAATGTATTAGACACGTGAAATTGCAAAATTTAAGTTTCAGAACAAAAGATGAATTCTATCTAAAAGCAAATGCACACCCAGACCTGCCTGAAATGCTTCGTGTAACCATAGCCCGGTAATGTACGTCACTTCGTGACATGACTTTACTAAGACCGCCCAAATGTTAACGCAAGTAAAGTGGGCGTACATGTAAATCTTATTGTATCATCACCGCCGCAGCCACGTCGTGTGTTTTGTGCGAAAAAAGAAAGACTCTTTGTTTACCCTGCCAAAAGATGAGACTGCTAATAACTAATGGTTACATTATATTTACAACACTGTTCCAGAAATGTTCAATCCGAATGTTTGTGCAATGCATTTCACCTAAGATTGCTTCACCCACCTGGGAGGGATCAAGACCAGCTAAAACAGTTAGCTATTGTTTTTAACTATTTAACATATTAACATATTTTTTAATAAACCTTATCAAACCTTTACATCCTGCTCAAGTCGCGCTGGCAAAATTGATGTATCGGCTTTATCATCTTCATTTTCCATATCAGATTCGGGCTCGACTTGATATAAGGAAGTACCGGTGACATTTTATGACCTGTCAGTACAATTGTTTGGGAACATGATGTTCCGAATATGGTAAGAGGCGTTACATTTCTCTCACACTCTTGCAGTATTCCACCAATCACTACACACTAGTTAACTGGCCAATCAAAGCACATCTCGCGAGCTCTGTAAAAAATCAGAGCGGGGGGGGGAGAGGAGATATAAACATGCACGGTATGTGGAAAATACAACGTTTGTGTACCTTCACATTACATTACATCTAAAACAAACGATAACATTTGTTTTAGCCGTGTCATTTGACCCCTTTTACATACTCCAAACAGATATACCATCCAGCCTTAGTGGCATTCAGCCTAAGTGGTTGAGGGCACTTTACTGAATGCCAACACATGCAATCATGGCAAACTGGTGGAAATACTTGATAGGGCAACAGCTTGATGATTTGATCTAGGCTTCATTAATTCCTTATTGGGATTTATTGGTACAAATGTTACAGGCATATTGCTCCTATAGTCATTGTTTGGTTTCCGATTATCCTGTGATGAATTGCATTTGAGCGCATTAAAGCTGCATGGAATGTGTTTGGACTTACCGCTCTAAGGGATTTTTCTCTGACAAAAGCAGGTGTTCACATGGCCCACATGGAGATGGTAAATCAAAGTGGGTTTGGAGAGGCAGTCTTTGTTATGAATCTCTGTGATAAATTAGAACCATGGAAACTCAAGTGAGGACGCTGTCTGGGAATAGAGCCTCTGCTTTTATCCTGCCTGATGTTACAATGAAGTGGTGATGAATCCCTTACTTTTCGGGGAGGGGGGGGGGTATGTTCAACAGAGCTGCTTTAAATCATGTATAATCCTGCTAGATCACCCCAAAATGAAAATTCATCATTCTTGTCATTTAAAACCTTTATGACTTTCTTTCTTCTGCAGAACAAAAAATAAAATATTTTGAAGACAGTTGGTAACCGAACAGCACTGGCACCCATTCCATTCACGTCCATTGCATAGACACAAAACCAATGCAATTTAATGGTTACCAGTGAACAATTTTTTTTAAATATCTTCTTTGGTGTTCTGCAGAAGAAAGAAATTCATACAGGTTTGAAATGACTAGAGGGTGAGTAAATATTGAGTAAATATTTTTATTTTTGGGCAAACTATCACTTAAACTTATTGTTTTCTCTCAATTTATCATTGAATTTGTGTTATGGTCAACATTTAAAAAAAGCTGTAATGAAATAATTATTATGCACTCCAGAGGGATTAAATATTATAACTTTGTTTGATTTTTTCACGAAGGCAGACTGACACAGTTTAACTTTCCTGCTCAATAGTTTATAATGTCAAAATGCCAGTTTGATTTTCCTCTGCTAGAAGGACATGATTATCATAACACAAAAACACTCTGCTTCTGTCAGATCGATTTTCTCGATTCTTTCAGAAATTTCTCTGTTCATTCGTCTTCCCCCCATTTCTCCCGAATGTCCTGCGGTGCAGCAGAGCCTTTGTCAGAGCCAATGACGCCAGTGGATGTTGGCGCTGATGGCTTGCTAAGAGGGGATGAAGAGAAGGACCATTGATGTTCAATGAGGCTAAACAGTCTCAGACCAACTTAGATAAAGCACTCACAGGGGAAACAATTGGCCATGATTAGATGGTCTACCTGCAGAGCAAATTATCGGTGTACATGAGTGGAAAAAAGCAAAACCCGTCTATCTCCGAGTAATTGCTGTTCTCCCACATTGAAGGCCGACAGTCAATTTTCTCACATCGATCTGTTTTATACATTTATATAGAAAAAGCATTTGTGCTGATGTATTACTGCTGTATTGCTGTATGCAATTACATGACATTAATCTTATACCGAAGGTTTCTATCATTAGATCTGTGGTCTTCTTGTTCTTTGATAATAATTTAAAGGGACATTATGTTATTTTTGCTGCTTTAGGTCGCGTAGTCAAAATAATAACAAAGGCATAGCTTCATGACATGGAAGTTGTCATTTTCACCTAAACTCGCTATGGAAATCAATCTGACATCACTCACAATGTAATGAAATACAGTTAATGGAAGAACAGGTGATCCTGTCCAGAAAAAGTTTTTGTCATGCTGGTCGGAAATCACTTTACATACTGATATAGCAATCAAGAAGTACAGTATAGTGGTCAAATAAATATTTTTATAATTATATATCGTCTGTGAAAGGCGTAGGACCAAAAAACGTTCGCCCGATCAAAACCTTTTGGCCAAATGCTGTGACTGTTCATGTGTACATTTTCAGCCGACGTATTTTGCATCCCACTGGGCACCCTTTTCACGCAGACAACATATGCCATCAGCACGCTCACGTCCGCTGTTTCAATGTAGGGAGAATGCGAACAAACTGCATCAACCAAACTTTCCTGTAGAACTGGCAACAAGTCATTCTACCGAAAGGAAAGTCAGTTTTTGAAAAAGCAGTGACGAAAAAAACGTCTGTATCATGAAAGAGGTAAAACTCCATTTAACATCGGTTCAGCTTTTACACGAGGAAGACAGCTCTGGCAGACAAAGGCTCTGAAAGACTATACCATGGTCGCACTCTTTCTTTTGGACAGGTATATGCTTCGAGAAGAATTTCATGTATTTAGTTTGTGATTCATTACATGGATTTATGATTTAGCTTCTGGTCCGTGCGCGTTCATCTGTTTGGAAGAGACGTGGCTTTGGACGACGAATTCCATAGAGGGTGGATTATAATTTCAGTGCTAGAAGGCTAAAATTAGCACCTTTCTAAATCAACCACTCTACCTTTAACACATACTTTTGTTTGATTACAAACAAATAAGCCATAAGTAGCATCATGTTTGTGCTAAATTACTATTCAAACATCATTAAAAGCATAAATGCACCATTGAGAGGCAACAAAAGAAGGAAGGATTTTATACTGGTAAAAATGGCAAATTTCTTTTGATTTAAATGTTTTTGGAAATATTCAGGATAACGTACTGTTAGTACACTTTATGGCACAGTACTCTTTGTTTTTGGATGTTTAATTCTGAAAACTGTACATATTGTGCCCTTAATTCTGTCAAAGACTGCAGATACTGCATGTGAGAGTACTGCAACTGTAATCAATTTTAAGGCACCATAACCCTTGTCATTCATTTCTCCTCTGTAGTATTCTTCACCATTATTTTAATAGCCTGTACCCTTTATCACAAGACCTTGTAGTACCACCTGTGTCTGAAGGTTTTGGTCAGCGCTTCTGTCAGCCTTAATTCAATTATTCTCAACGCAGCTCCCCTTCTTTGATCAATTTCACTGAACAGCAGACATTGGCTTGCTGCCATCACTCTCCTGTCTCACAAGCCACCCTGACTCCTCAGATCTGTACTGAAGCCCAGTTACCTGACCTGCTGTTTACTGCCTACATAGGCAGCTTCCTTCTTGGACCAGTATCTCTTAACTGTTATGGATGTGACTCATCATGTGATTCGCAGTTGATTTTATAAAAATGATTTACAAGAACATATATATAAACTTAAAACAAATGTCCGAGCCCGGTCCTCTCTCCTCAGCAGTCCCGTCGCTCGTCCTCTTATGCTCCCGATTTCCTCCATGAGATATGCGGGAGCGGTGTACGCACTCACTCACGCCACCGGCCCCTCCTCACGGCTACCGTCCCGCCTTCCTCACCACACCCACTTAAAAGAGCGTGATGATACATAACGACATAGTTTTGTGTCAGAAAAGCGTGACGCACTGAATTTTGGATTATTGGTGCCACCAGGAGATCTGAAACAAAAGGATATCATAAAAAGGCAAGCATTTAAACTAGACTATTTCAGTGTATTCTTAAGCCTGCCCCTGAAGCTACTGGGATGTTGCAGCTGCAGCAGTTGTTACAGAAAAGAGCCTGAGGAGGCTCATGCTACGTTATACACGGGGTCAATCTCTCTGTTCACCGGTGTATTATACTTTCTGCTGATAACTTCACAGCACTTTTAAAACCACTGCGTAGTCTTTAATAAAACTAGCATATAGCTTTCCTGTAGCTCAGTGGTAAAAGCATTGTTTTAACAATGCAAGGTTGTGGGTTCGATCCCAGGGATTGCAAATACCTATGTAAAATGTATAGGATAATGCAATTTAACTCGCTTTGGATAAAAGCGTCTGCTAAATGCATAAATGTAAATTTAAATATATTAAATGTAAGGGAATTGGTTACTTGTCATATTAAATTGTATCCAACTTGCCAACTTCAAAAATGTTAGTTTGTGTGGTGGTGAATCAATACATGGGGGAGAAAGGGAGTGATGACTTTTTCTACAATGTTTATAATTGTTTTAGAGGATAATAAATGAGAACTCCAGGCCAGCCTTGTGAAAGTCAGGCTAGAGACACTGCCAGCAATCTATAAGTGCGACGGGTGCTTGATAAAACTTCACAAACGTTCATTGTTAATTACTATAGTTAACTATCAATGTCAATAATAGGCGTAACTTGCACTCATAAGTGTGACTCAGTGTGTGAAAACTTGGAAATGAGTGACAAGCATCAGAGTTTGATTTTAACCATTTATTTCAATATGATCAACTGCAAGTCTTTGACATCGCCTTAGTCAAACTAAATCAAAATCCAAAGATTATACTTTCACAGGATATTATTGACATTATGTTGGTTGCCCTGCTGAAAAAAAAAAAAAACCCAACCTAAAACACAATAGAATTCATGAATTTATGTAATTCATTGTCTATGTAAAAATAATTTGTAGATGGGTTTTCACATGGATAAAAAATGTGCATTGAAAATTGCCAGCTGATAAAACCTGTGCGATTGTGTATAGCTGTAACAGGGTTCAATAGGATTGAAGGAAGGAAACAGGGTCGGCGTGGCGAGAACACATCTTTAATTAATAAAACACAAAGCAAAAGGAAACTGACGATAATTGATAACTGACGGCACTACTCGCACGTATCAGCTTTCTCTCCTGCTGCATTGGGCCAGACTCTCTCTCTGCCAGGCTCTTCTCTTGTCGCGTGTTCTCTGCCTGTCTCTCTCTCTCTGGTGTTGCCTCCTTCTCTCTCTCTGGTGTTGCCTCCTGATCTTTTACCGTCTTCCCGTCAATCACTGGAACGAGACACAGGTGTTTACAATCTGCATCTGACCTACTTACGTCCCGCCGGTCTCCTGTCTCTTTCACTGCAGACTTCTCTAAACAACCCCCCCCACGCCACATACCCCCATCGCTCGACTCAGGCCGGGGCCCCATCCGGCCTGCAGCCTCGTCCCCCCTCCTAGAGAGAAAGTTGGCCACAACCATCTGGGTCACCGGTCTGTGGACTACCTGAAATTTAAATGGCTCCAGTGCAAGATACCAATGGGGGATCTGCGCGTTGGTATCTTTGATGCGGTGGAGCCAATGGAGGGATGCGTAGTCCGAACAGAGCGTGAACTCCCGTCCCGGGCGTAGTGAAAGCTGTTTTTTCACGGGATAGAGAAGATTAGGGGATCTGCCAAAACCCTTTTGGCAAATCCAGACTCGAATAAAAGCAATCCAAACCTAGCCGATCAAGCTGTTCGTCAATCCGCGTTATTGGATACGAGTCGAACTTTGACACAGCGTTCACCATGTTATAGTCCACACAGAACCAGACCGAGCCGTCGGTTTTAGGGACCACAACTATCGGGCTCAACCAGTCGCTGCTGGATTCCTCGATTACTCCTATATCGAGCTAGCGCCTAATTATTCCTGCACCACCTTTTTCTTGTGTTCAGTTAATCTACACGGCCGGCTGCGCACTCTCAATATGGTGCTCAATGAGAGAAGTTCGGCCAGGAGGGGCGGGAACACATCGGCGAATTGCGCCTGCAAGTTGGTCAAGTCAGTGATCTGGTACGGTGAGAGGTGATCTCCCCCAGGGGCCTGAAAGATAGATTAGCTTCGTCTGCCCACTTCTGGCCCGAGATCGTCCTCTCTCAACTCCTTCGCCAGCATCACTGCATCTACCTCGTTCCACTTGTTGAGGAGGTTAAGTTGATATATCTGATGTGCTCCCCTCCTGTCTGGCTGCACTACCTCATAATTGAGATTCCTGACTTGATGTTCGGAGTAAAACAAGCTCTTTCTCTCCTGGTGCAAATTTTCTCAATCTGGCGCCCCCATTATTAAAAGTGAACTTTCATTTCCACAAATAAGGATCATGGTCGACCAAAACTCTGCCCAAAGTTATCTCTCTCTAAAATTGTCATTACTTCAAATTTCAGGGTACATTTGAATATAGTAGCCTACTGCATTGTGCGAGTTTAGAATTAACGTAACGTTTTCGTCTGTTGGTGTGGGCGCAAATATGGTTGTTATTATTGTTATTAATTATTAGTTCTCTCAAATCCTGAAAGAATCAGTCGAATGCATATTGCAGACCTTTCTGTCTGAAATCAGCGTGTCATTTTTCAAAAATTCTTCACTATTTCCCCAGAGAGTGCTCAAATTTTCCCTGGGAGCGCATGGCTGATGCCAAAAGCTTGTCAGATATAGCAGCAGGAACGAAGGCGGGCGGGGTTTTGCGAAGGGTCAATTGAAGTGTCAACAGAACGGGTTGAAGCGTTTGCAACATATGCTATGGCTCCTGGCCAACATGTTTGGAAATAAACACACATCAGTGCCAATATGAAATTTTGGTTTGTTTTATGATGCTCCATTGACTCTAGTTAGTCCTCAAGGAGACAATAACTACCCAAACATTTGAGGTCCAAATTCATTAAGAGGAAACATAATTGAGACTGACGCATTCTTATCAACATTAATGATGAGCTACAACCTCCTAATACCCTGATACCACTCTTAATAGATATAGATCTTTCAGAGCTGCAAGCACTCAAATGAACTGATTCCACATTGAATGAAATAACTACATTTTCCACCGAGGCATATTTCTTCTCGATAATGACATCAGCACTAATGTCATTGGGAGCCATAACAATGAATGGTGAACAAATAAGGCAGTTAAATAGAGTTTTGTTTTCGAAGAGCCCATCTTATTGCTATTGATTGTTAGCGAGTCTCCAGAACATCTAAATTAACTTTAGTTATGGTTGACATCTTTTGGGGTAGTCTTAATGTCAATTGAGAATTATTAGTTTAACAAACCATGAGTTAATGTCCTCACAGCTTAAATCTGCTGCATGAATGAAAAGTGTATGACAATATTAAAGGGCTCTGCGATTATGAGAATATTGATACTGTGACCTTCTTAAACAGGTCAGCATCTTAAATGCACATCATAGTGTATTTTGCCCGACAGTAGCCATGACTCTGGAATGACCAACCTTCATAGAGCCATAAATCAATTTCACACAGCGAATTGTATTTTTATTGACTTTTTACACTCTACTTAAAAGTCATGAGAGGCAAATAGTTCCAAATGCAGGGGTTAAAGGGGTTAAATCAGATCCATATATTTTAATGTGAAAGCTTAAAATCTGTTTAAAGGCCAAAGCTGGACACAAAAGTCGGCGAGCAGTCAGATGGTTGCCAAAATGGCACGTTTCAACAGTTGGTTGGTGGCGTCTCATGCAGAGAGTGTGCAAGAATAACCATCTGTGTGCAGAGATCAAACACTTGTGTGGAGACAAAGACCTGGTTATCCTTCTTGTTCACATACTGACTGGAGATAATGACTAAGGATAATGAGGGAAGACATATCTGCACTGCATTGCTGCTATAATAAGTGAGATGTTCTGGACACATTCCCTGAAACCGCTAGACCTGTCAAATTGCAAATTGAAATAAAAAAAAAAGTAATTTAGGCCCTGCAAGAAGCACGAAATAATCATATAAGGGAAGTAAACAAAACAATAAAACATTGACCAAATGACGAGAAACAAACACTTGTCAGATAATCTTGGATTTCAGCAAAAATTAATGACATTTTACATTTTTGTTTTAGAAAGCATGCAATTCTTGTTAACTAACACCCGATATTTCCACACCACTATACTATATATCTAATTTAAACAGTATTGCAAGCAGAAATTGTTGTCAGAAATGTATAATCTCTTTTTATGGCCTTCTGGGGTAACACTGATGTTTTTGCCAGTATTCGTGAGCGCCTCAAATGTTGTTGTGTCCTGCAGGGCCCCTGTGGGAAATTTGTGAACATATCTTAATCCAAGCCGCTGTATTTGTTGTAACTCCTGTTTACACACGGAAGATACAATGAATCTAGAGATGGGCCAGAAAAAATTGTTTCATTATTTGTCGCAGTACAGACTGTGAGACATTTGCCATTCCTTAATTTTTTATGTTCTCAGAAAAATAAAACTTCTGTCAGGAATTACTCAAGTTTTTCCAAACGTGTACATATTTATTTGTTCTGTTGAACATAAAAAAATATATTTGGAATAATGTTAGCAACTGAGATTTTTGGGGCACCATTGACTACCATTAAAATGGTTGCTAGAGGTGCCCCAGAACTGTTTAATTCTTTGAAATATTTTTTTTTGTGTTCTAAAGAACAAAAAATATATATTTACAATAATTATTTTATATTATTCCCCCCAATGGTGTCCGTTGCTAACATCCTTCCAAATATCTTTCTTTGTATACAGCCATAGAAAGAAATGTCTACAGGTTAAGAACAACTTGAGGGTGAGTAAATGATGACAGAATTAAAAAAATTGTGTAAACTTTCACTTTGTTTTGTGTTTTTTTATTCGAATAGTAGAAACGTGAAAGAATCGTCTCATGAATATGCAATTTTTTCATTATTATCTTTATACCTAATTAATTTTCTAATCTTGTACTGATTAAACAAAATGACTTATTGTTCTAACAAACACTTGGGGTTAGTGGAAATTATTTTCTTGTTTTTCACTTTGGCCTTTACCGTTGAATAGTGAAGTGGATCAAAGCACTTTTGTGTTGAACACCTCTGTGACTGAGAAAATAAACAATAACATATTTCCTCACACATACTTAACATTAAAAGCCTAAAAAGATTATTTCTTCAAACCATTCATGTGAATACATGTTGTGATAAAATAAGAAAACATCAATTTCCATAATTAGATGACATGTCATTGTTTTCTTCAAAAACTGTAATTACAATTTATAGTTGTGTTTGGTGTTATTTATTTCTTAACTAAAGCTTTTTTTTACTGCAGGTGGAGAAAGGTAAATTAAGGCATGATAACTTTACATTGTACTGTTGCATTGCTTAAATCAAGGGTCAACTGATTAAATCTCACGCTGGATTAAATTTCTGTTCCAGATTTAACCTTTAACAAGGGAAAAACATTTAATTGTTAATGAGATATAGCGATGTGTTTAACAGTAAATTTTTAACCCTTTAAATTTTTTTTTACCAGTTTTTGAATATAGGTTTACCACTAAATGGCATCATTTTGAGGATTTCTGAGGATTTTGAGGAAAATATAGCCAAAATATATCTATAAAATATCTTCTTTTGTGTTCAACAGAACAAAAAAATGTTTACAAAAATGTTTTCTACTATTCAATGATGCCCTGGAATCTCAGTTGCTAACATTCATCCTAATATCGTACGTTGTGTTGAACCGAACAAAGAAATTAATACTTGAGGGTGAGTAAATGGTGATATAAATTTTTAGGTGAACTATCCTTTCAACTTTTAAGAAATGCATATTCAACAACATTCCCAAACTTACAAAAGTAAAACATAGGAAGATAGAAGTTAAGCCTGGCTCAGACTATAGGATTCTCCGCCAGATTTTACCCCGATTTCCACTCCCGAGAATCTTTGAAAAAATCGGGCCTAGAAACGCGATCGGGCCCGAGAATCGGCCCAGATTATCACGTAATGTGAGGCGTTCACAGATCGAATCTTAGAACTTCCGATCTGCTCCGAGAGAAATCTTAGCCGCCCCGATCATATCAAACATGTTTGATATTTAGGATTTTAAATCGGGCTGATGACGTTGGTACTTTCGCTACAGCCAATGAGAGACACATCGACAAGTGACGGAGGTAACGCTTCTGCAAGGGTACGTTGTACAGCGGAGATGGGGGATCGTCTTTATAATGTATCCTCAAAAACATACCACAACCGCACAGAGAAGAACAAGAGCTGGGGAGTAGTCGCGTCGGTTTTAAATGTACGCCGTAAATTAACTGCTGACGCACAGCTTGTAGTTTCGGTCAAAAGATTGTTATTTATCTATATGCGCACATATAACATGCGTTTATGTGTTTGTTTTATCTTATAATCACATTGGCATTCATCTTAGTTCGGCAGCGACGATTGTTTTCTTCTGTTATTTATTAACATTAAACTTAAGCAGCTCGCCTAAAGCACAGTTATAACTTCAGCCCTAGCAAAAAAGCATTATAGCATCACCTGCTTAAAATATGTCTCCGCGGCTTTGGACTGACAGACAGAGAATCATTCAGAGCGCGACAAAGACACAGCATTACAGGATTGAATGTTAAACACCTTGCTACAGTTTTGCTACAGTGACGTATAAATCCCTTACTTTTGAATTGCTACCGAAACATCTGCTTTTCACTGCGGATACGCCGTAGATTATGTAAAATGTAGATTTTACATAAGAGAATCTGGCAAGATTCTCCTTATGTGTGAGCTGCAACCAGAATTTAAAATCTGTCAGAATTTTTGAACTCCTGTAGTCTGAGCCAGGTCTAAGATTTTACATAAGAGAATCTGTTAAGATTCTCCTTATGTGTGTGACGCAACCAGATTTTAAAATCTGTCAGGATTTTAAAACTCCTGTAGTCTGAGCCAGGCTTAAGGGGACCAAAAATGCTTGAAGAAGAGTAAAAAATCATTTCAAACCTAAACAAATAATTGTCTTCATTTACAATTTTAAAAACTTCCAATAGCCAAGAAACTCTTGTTTAAATCTATATAGTACAAATGCCGTTCATTCCCTGCCAAGTTACTAATATAATTAACAGCAGTTAATAAAGGATGTCTTTTGTCAGGTGTCAGTATAAAATCCAGAAACAAAAATAAACTATTAAACTATGGACTATACTTTTAAAAATAAACAAATAAACAAGACAGATAGAGTCTCCCGGTAAGGAAGAAAATGCTCTTGGTCAGCAGGCTGGTATGTTGATATGGCTACGGGCAAGCAGTCTAATTACTCAGTCAATTAGTGAAGTGAAACAAGACTTTGGGTAGTAACACAAAACATTAGTATCAGTAATCTAATTACCTGTATAATCAGCACAGCAAGCAAAACAAGCAATAACAAAACCATCAATGGATACTGCAAAGCTTATTTAATGCAGAATGTGTTTAACAGCCAGAATAAACACTGAGCTTCACCTATAAAATCAATCGTATTGATGGAAATGCCTCATGAGTTTTATGACTGTTTTAGTGTGTTTAAGGAATTGTTTGGTTTGAAGAATAATTTCTCTCATTCTTTATAAAAAGTATAAAACTGGCCACACAATAAGGGCTTAAAAGCAACATTAAACCATGCTAAGATTTCAACTATGTCCTATTACTACATATTCCAGTTTATTCTCATGAAGTTAATTTCGGTTATATATTTATTTCTTTAATTTTCAACATTAAAACCAACTATTTTATATGCTTTTTTTGCTGGTAATGCTGTTGTAATAGTCTGTTAAAGTGCTATAATAAGAGCTTCTGAAAGAAGCCTCCTTGACGGTAATGCATGCAAAGGCAATAGAAAACTGGATTATTACATTCTCTCAACAAAATGAGTGCTGCCTGGCCACAATTCGACAGTATGAGATAGTTGTTGGTTGTTCCCAGGTCATTTCTCTAAGAGGTTTTTAAGTCATTGCCATACTAGACTATTCTGGGTGGTTGCCTTGCCATTGATGGGATTAAAGCAATGATGCTTGTTTTACAAGTAACTCTAATCAAGAATAACCAAAGTGGTTAGTCCCTGCAGTTTAGTGCAAGGAGTAATGCAGGCTTTGTATATATGAGGTCTGTTCAGGTTTAAAGAACCATTTAAAGTCAGCATGCGGAAGCTGTGTTTTCTTTCAAATTCTGATGTATGTCTGAGTGAAATGGCTACTGAAATAAATAAAGATAAATGTAAGCATGGGCTTGATTTTGTTCCTAAATTGATTGAATTGTTGGAAGTTGGAATCATGCTTTTGGACAATGAGTATAGTCCCACCACCTGGTTGAAACATAGTGTCATGCAAAGAAGAGATGTCATTTGGAGGAACCACATTTTTTGATAAAACATTACGTGAAATTATAAAACAAATAATACATTTATTATAAATAAGGCTATTGTACAGTAGGTAACTTCCTGGTTGGGTATGTAACCTCCGTATTGTGATGGAGGGAACGTGACGTTGTGTCGAACCGACAGGTGGGCTGACTTGAGAACTTATCATCTTCTGACAAGCCTTAAAAAGGCCAATGAAATTGGCGAATGAAATTTGCAAGCCAGTCTCCGTTCCGGACATCCAGGTATAAAAGGAGACAGCGTGCTACATTCATTCACCTTTTGAGCTGAGGTGCCTGGGAGCACCTCTCGACGGCTGCAGCAGTTGGCAAGCGTTGTGGCATGAAGGCATAACGTCTTGTTCCCTGCATCAGCGAACGGAGGTTTCATACCTAACAAGGACATTCCCTTTCTGCTGGTCTCTCGCGGATGTGTCGAAGATGATTTGTTCTCAAGTCAAACCCCATCTGTCGCTTTGACACAAGTTGAGAAACCGACAGAAAGGGAACGTTTTGCAATTTTCCTCATGGTTTGAAAGCAAAATTAGTTTTGAGTAAAATGTTTTTTGGAGAATTTGTTACTTCTGTAGCTCAATCAGGAAGTCTTGTTACAAATTCCTTACTTTATAGTTTCCCCAAAATCAAAGATAAATACATTTCATTGTGATACAGTGGAGATATGGCAAGTTGAAATGTCTTGTTTTTCATAAAATTTCCATTCAGCGAAGGAACCAACATAAATTTAAAATAGTAATGTTCACCACACAAATTTTGAACCACACCTAAAGTATTTATAAAATCATTTCTCTCAGATAAACCATCCGCAATTATGACAACAATTGCATTCCACGTGCAGCACTCCATCCTGTTGAGTCTATGAATACACTAAACATGTAATTCCTAATTAACTTGCTCAAATTAACTTTCGAAGTAATTGCAAAGTTTTAGAAATGCAGAAAGAACAGCAAAAACATACAAATCAGTTTCAACAAGGGACACTTCTTCATCAAATATTCATTGACCAGGGTGCCAAACTAACGAAAACTATGTCATGAACACAAATATAAATTCCATGTTGAGGAGAGCATAATGGTTGATGCTAAAAGAAAGCACATGTGTTTTCGACTGATAAGCCTCCGTTTGACACCGGCCCTCCTGCTGTTTATTGCCGCAGCAGGGCACGTGTGAAATCCAACAAGAAAGAAAGAATTTATAATGCTCCAAAGACGGAAAATAAAAGCAGCCTAACCTGAATTCTGCATCTCAGCTGGGGAAAAAAACTTCTCTGAGCCTGTTGACCCGTCGTTATCAGGACTCTGTGGAATGAGAAAAGCCAATTAAAAAGGATTTAGAGTGTGCTTCACTTTCCACTTGTGTTAGTGAACAGAATGAAAATATTGTGTGTTGTACTGGAGAGCCATATGCAGATAGTTGGAGCAGGAAACACACCTGTTGTAGAAGTAAAGCATGTGCATATTTCTGTATGTCACAATATTTGGTTTAAGAAAACATCCTTTCTGTTTTTTGTTGGTTTGTTTTTCAAAACAATAGAAATATAAATTAATAGATTAGGAAAACAATAGACGGATTCTGGTAAACACCAGAATAATAAGGGATAATGAACAGTCAGCCTATTGTCATTGAAAGCTGACAGGGTTATCAGGACCCAGACACTATTCAATGTGCATGCAAGCAGTTGGAGACAAAATTATTGATTTAATATTCAATCTTTCATAAGGTACTTTTTAATATGAAAAGTTCAACCAGTGAAGTTGCCATAAGATGATGATATTCCTTAAAAGCACAAAATGTTAGATTTTTGCATTACATATCCAAAAACCATTAGCGCAGCATCATACATTTTGTTCAGTTGTGTACTTGCATTATTCCGAATAACTCCAACGATGTAAATCTAAGAAGAATGTTCACCGTGTATTGTATTCAGCATTGGTATACGTCACAGCAATGCAGCAAACTCAAAGGTTGAGAGTGCCTAGCAACCAAATTATTCTTGAGGTTTGCCGTAAAGATGCCATAAGTAATCTTTTGTCATATATAAGAGGAAGATGATTCATCTTTCCAAAAATATTCTTGGTTTACTTTTATCTTTTTGCCCCTTCGTGCCTCCTCTGAACACCTCACGCATTAAACTTTAAACCCACTCTGCGCAGACAGGCATTCTGCATTAGCCTGCAAAGATAATTAATAATAACCCCATCCATCTTAGGAGATAGAAGATGACCTTGTTTAACATCGTTCTGAGATAACGGTCAGATGTTGGCAAGAGCTTTTCATTCCCTCAGACAATAAAGCAGAGCGGGCCGAGATGATTGCATTTTTCAGTACAGCACAAAATCCCTGTAAGTACTATTGTCAGGAACATGTCTACAGTGAGAGGAATCTTGTCATCTATGAGGACAGAGGACCAGCTTGTGCCCAGTGTCTTGAGCCAGCGAGATGTCTGGATGAATGTGATCCATAAGTGCATTTGCTATTCTTTAGGGATTCAAGAAACAGCAGAAGTTGCAGTTCCTCCTGCCAGCAATGGGGCTGTACATATTGGTTTTCTAAGAAAGCCTGAAAGCTTGTTTTTTCAGTCTGTACTTTCCACTGTCTGTGATTACTGTGTTTTCAGAGAGACACCCTTGAGGACCTGTAATTTAAAAAAATGTGTTAATATTGTTTCCATATACAAGTCATAAGGAACCATTAGTGAAAATGCTTATTTTTAGTATTTTTCAATTATGTTAGCATTTTCTCGTCATTACAATTTCTATTAATTTTACATCAAATATTATCAAAATGCTAGTCAAAAGCACTTGTCTTTCCAGCCCAATCATCTTGAAATAAGAACAAAGTTTTGTCCAATCTTGTTTGTGAACTATGACACAAAGACTTTCTGGAATAATTCTTAAAATGGGCAAAGGGACTATAAACAGAAATAACTCAACTTAACTCAACTTTATTTATATAGCGCTTTTTACAATTTTCATTGTTACAAAGCAGCTGTACATGAGACACATTGAATACAAGTAAAAAAACTAAAGGCATATACCTGTAAAAACAAGACAAAGGTGAAAACAACAAAGACAGACATACAAATGCTCCACACACACAATATGCAAACATACATACACACACACACATTGACATAGACGCACACACACACAGTGAAAGCACACATTGGCGATAAAGGAGAAAGAACCACAGGTCAAATATTAAACGGACTATAAATTCTTATATGCAATATTAATGATGTCTAATTTCTGAATTCTAAAGCAGCCCCCCCGGCCAGGCAGATAGTGCAAAACAATATGCAAACGGTGGTGAGGAACCCAAAACTCCCATCGAGAAAAAAAACCTCAGGAGAACCCAGGCCCAACCAGGGGATTCCAATTCCCCTCTGGCAAAAGCTGCTGCCTCTGCACAAGCTCAACAGTGCTTGCACAACAAGTTAATTTAAATTTAAAGAATTAAACAGTGGTAGTTTAGATATTCAAGTTTAACAAAACAGTACATGCTGGTTAGGTATGTTTTGAAGCAGGGTAGCTGGTTTGAGCTGGTTTAAGTTGGTCATGTGTTGGTCCTTATCTAGGATCTAGTTGCTAAGGACCTGGAGCTGGATTCACGAAACTGGCCTTAAGACAAAATATAGGAAGTTCGTTAGAAAGTTGGTAAGTGCGATTCTCAAACATCTTTTAAAAACGTTCTCAAATAGTTTCTTAAGAACATCTTCATTTTTCTTGTAAGAATAAAATAATATGATTGCACTCGCTTGCTCATGTGGTGACTGTAGGCTATATGTTTATCACATTCATTTCGTAAGTGAACAAAGCATGAACAAAATGAATACAACAATATACCAAACAAAAATAACCATTCAGCCATTTTTCTTATAGTATAACCCCAAAAAATAATTCCACGTCTTTTCCGTGGCAAGCGCGTAACCATTTTTCTAGATGAGTTTGCGCCATATCGAGATCGAAATAGTTCAACTTTTCGGAGTACCGCACGCTCACCGTGTGTCATTTAGGCTCGCGTTTTATGAGCGGTTTTAGACGCGAAATGTGAATCGGTCCAGTTTTTTTTCAGAGATACATAACATTCCTAACTTTTTTCTTTAATTACAATTACAAGACGAATTTTCTTCTTAAGAATGTTTCATGAATCTGGCCTCAGCTAAGGACCAGCACATGATCATCTTAAACTAGCTCAAACCAGCCACTATTAGATTAGATTAGATTCAACTTTATTGTCATTACACATATACAAGTACAGTGTAACGAAATGTAGTTTAGGTCTAACCAGAAGTACAATTAGAAAGTGTAGGATATACAGTGTGAATAAATACAGAATACAATATTAGGAAAATACTTTACAATGGGCATGTACTATGAAAATACTTTACAGAAGGAATGTTCTATGAAAATATGACAGTCGGTATGTACTATGAACAATTTATACAGAAGGCTATCCTTCAAAACCAGCATTTTCTGTTTTTTTCAATAGAGGAAGAAAAAGTGTGTTTTGAGTTTCTTTCTGATGTGTGTCGTTGTCTCAGCAGTTTGGGTGTACATTATTTTGAATCATTATCTCAATTTTTCCATTATTATTTTATTGTGGTTCCAGACACATTTCCAGACTGCACAAAAAAAGGTTATATATAGGTGATAAACTTACTACAAACTTTAATGAACTGTTCAATCACATACAGCTTGAACACACTATCTGCTTCATCTTAGCCTTCAGTAATGCTCCAGTCATGCGCTACTTCTGTGTAAATTTTCAATCTTATATGTTAAATATGAAGAATGTAACCGTTACCTGTGGTCATGCTGTTTTAGCACATCATTTGGCACGCTCTGTTATCTTCAAATAATTGAAATGCATTTTAAATCTAGTAGGATACCCAAGGGCTTTTATCAGAACTCCCACTTAGAACTTGAAGGGTCCGCCAAAAAGCAAACGCTAGTCCTTGTTACTCACTGGATACATTTTTAACCACGCTTTGTTTTTAGTGGGTGTGAAAAGAGTGAACGCCTGCCATGTGTTGCACAAAGGTCCACAGCTTCTGTGAAGTTAAAGGGTCATGAAATTCCTCATTTCAGCGCAGGGCAGTTCCCACCACAGTTTTTAAAAATACAAGTAGCTGGCATTAGCTTTCTAAGGAAAGAAGTAGGTGTGGAAAGTTGCACGCTTTAAATTAAATACGTTTTTAAAATTTTAAAGTTACTTTAGCTGTTTTAAAGGTTTAAAGAGCAGGGAACATTAACATGGAGTTTCTGCCAATATAATACTAATCTTGAGTAACTATACATTTACACATTTACACATTTAGTCATTTGGCAGATGCTTTTATCCAAAGCGACTTACAGAGCACTTATTACAGGGACAATCCCCCTGGAGCAACATGGAGTAAAGTGTCTTGCTCAAGGACACACTGGTGGTGGCTGCTGGGATAGCAGCCACCTATACAATAGCAAGTATTGCAAGTATTTAGTTTGATAAAATGTATAAAAGAGAGATACAGCTTGTACGATTATTTCCTGAAAAAGATGCGCTGTTGGAGTCAGGCAGGGGGGACAGAACTACAGCACGAGCACACAATACACAATACTAAAAGTCATCATTGTTATTTGCAGAAGATCATAATTTGTTGGGAGAAGAACGAATTCCAGTTGCTGCAGTTTGAAAATTAAAAAGCTTTTAGTCCCAGAAGAGTTCTCAATTCCTCCTAGTTGTTTTATTTAATATGGAAAAAAATAGAAACATATAAGACGCTTCTCTGCATCATCATCTGATTATCATGTTTTGTTTACTTTCATCAGTGTATCAGTTGTTGTTTAGAAAATTACAGCAAAATTATATTTTCCTCATCTGCGTATGATGTTTAGACTATTCAATCGCGTGGGTTGGCAGACAAATCTTTTTGGAATACTCCTAGATTCCAAAAAATGTTGAAGTGTCCTTTGAAGTGCAAATGTCTGATGTTATACAATAGGTGCTATCACTGGAATAAAGGAACCTGTTGCAAAACAGAGCTTTCGTAAAAATATTTCTTGTGCAACCCTAGGGCTTTGAAATGAGAAAAAATTGTGGTCTATTCATGGCAGCATTTTCTTATACAAAATATAGCCAGAATCTAGAACCCATTTCACACAGAGCGTTGATCCCAGAAAATTGCCATATAATTGCCTGAGTGTCTCTTGTGTGATTGAAACACGTTCCAGGATTAATCCCAGTATGGAGTCCACATGTTAAAAATCGAAAATAGTCTGGGAATGTCAGTGGAAGGTATAGGGTTTTATTAACTAGATTAGAAAACTGTATATTGGATTGTGAAAAGGGTCTCCACGTCTAGCCTGTTTCTGTATAGCCTGAGGCATTAGCTGAATGATAAATGATCAGAAAAGAGATTTGGCAGATGATCAGTGTTGCTCACTTGCGCATTGTAAAATGTGAAATCTTTTAATTCCTCATTTACATGTTTCTCCACTTTTTTCTCACTTTCAATTTTTACCAATGTGTCTGCTAGATTAGAGTGTTAAACAAGAGAAATTTCCCTCAGCATTCAGTTTTCTGAGATTGTACATAAAGGTCTCTCAGAAGATTGTACTTATGTGTGTTCTTCTAAAAAGTTTTGCTGGTGGGCAATTCCATGAAAATGTCAACCTTACCACCAAAAAAATAGTTTTTACTAGCAATTTTTACTATGGTAACAGTACAGATATTAATATCTTGGTGGTTCAAATACCCATGTGAGATCTCTTTTCAAATTTGTAAATCATTTGTTTTATTTTTAGTGCATGATTTTTAATAGTCAGGTAAGTGCCATTTTCAGGATTGTCACATCCATAACGCTAGATATTCCTTATAAACGGACATATATTTATATTAATTGTTTATATGAAAATTAATATAAAGTAACTATGTCATGTTCTCTTCTCCATTCATTTGGGAATTATTGCTTCAGGATTGTAGATTTTATTTTATAGGGATCCTAAAATGTTTATCGTCTCCTGAAAACCATGTTCTTTTTTTATCACATCCATAACGCAGGTTTATTTCCCTTTTTTTAAATATATATTTTTTCATAGACTGACATTTTTTGATGTTTAGACTCTATCAACAAGGGTTGGGTAAAATATAAACAGATGGTTCGATATAATCGTAAAAAATTCATTCTCTGAGCATTTTTATGTCAGGTCCATAACGCAAAATATCACGTACATAATGTGGAATAGCCCTGATGATTGCGTTTGTGATTGCGATGTGTCTGTTTAATTTCTGAATAGCATTACTTCAATGTCACTGAACGCGCCTTACCTGGAATGTGTTTTATTGGCAGGTTTTGATCTTCATTACAACTTTACTTGTGTAAACTGAAAAAGATAAACTGCAACCAGGAGTGTAAATTTGCAGTCTTACAGAGAATCAGAACTGTCTTGCACTTAGTCATGTTTCAATCCTGTAATGTAGTTCTAAACGTAATTTTGAGTGATTGTTTTAACATCCCTCCTCCTCTTTTTCTCAAAATGTACCCAATTTTTTACTGAACAGGGGTGAATCTCAGAGCTTAAGCAAAATGTGTTTGCCATTATATTTTTGAAGACCGGATGGTCATGTAGGATGAGGGATGTTATCAAGTTTGTAATTGATTCTTGTATTACTGAGTCTCAAAGTATCATCCTGACATCTAGTGTTGTTTTAAAGCCCTTACAATAGTTAAAACAGTCTGTGCCCAGTTGCACGAAACCCTAAAGTTACGAGAAACATTTGTAATAAGTTTAAGGTAACCCTCAATGAGAACCGGGGTTCAAGAAAAAGCTAAGGGTTTACTAAACGACGCCTGAAGGTTGTCAATAACTGTTTACCCTTAACGGCTAAAGTGTTCCCTTAAGTTCTGTTTTGTGTTGCCTTGAATTTCTTTTTTACCTAAAAAAATAAGGGACCAAAACAACTCCTATGAGTCTCAAGCGCTATGAATTCTATCATGTATTTTGAAGAGTAGGAAATAATGACGCTCAGTTTCAAAGATAAATGAGACTGATGATGGGCTTTTATTGAAATACATATCAGTTTGATGCGTTATAGCGGTTATAATGGGTGTTTTTCCTTAGCATTGCAACTGAGCATTGCAACTGAGGTCAATATCTCAGTTGCAATGCTCTTAAAGAAATTACTTCCCTTGGGGATTTCCCCCTCAAGAAAACTCTCATTAAAGGGTTTTCAAACAGAAGAAATGGTTGATGGGTGCTTACACTTTCAAGTACAGTAAATCCTTGTTTTATGCTAAGGAACAAATAGTACTCATCTAGAAGCACGGACATCAGTAGAAGCCTTGTTCTGCTCTCTTAAACCTTTCCCTTCCTAGAGAGCAGTTACCATAGCAATACAGCAGGAGTTGCTTCATCTCCTTTACTTGACCTCTGGCTCAACAGAGGGTCTCGACCACCTCTGATCTTAGATAAGAGACACTTGCATAATTTCCACTGTGGTACGGTCATGTGCTGCCTACCTCCTCTCCTTCCACCCGGAGTTCTCAGCTGCATTGCATAGCCTCATGACTTGGGGTGTGATTTGCATTGGCAGAAGTCTGGGGGAGGAATTTATGTGAGGAACGTGCACGTACCACCCACATCTTATCTGTCCGCTCCCCTTATTCATCTCCTCACACCGCTGTGGGAGTAATGAAAATCTCAGTTTTGTGCTCAAATATAAGATCTGACATTTTCCATATTTTTTCAAATCACCGTTGTTCGAATACTTTTATTTTGCTTTGCTTTGGATTTTCACATTTATCAAACCCGGTGGCCATAGCAGCCAATCACTAACAGGATTTTCCATGGTATATAAATAGGATGTATACATAGTTTGGCTGACTTCAAAGAAGGATGGATAGATTGTAGCCGACCAACCTGCTAATATATTGCCTTCATATTGCCTTCTTAATCTCAGTGACATGTTCGCTCTTTTCACTTTGCATTTAAATCAATACTGGGCCCAGCACACTTTCATTAGAAAGCACAGGATAATGCACACCATGCTTTATTGGCACCCCATGTGGTATGAGACTCGAAGTGGAAGGAAATGAGAAACAATAACATAGTGAACCGCAGTGCCTGAAATGACCATTCTTTCCTGTGCTTTCACCATCATGGATAATAATAGGTTCCTTCAGTAACTCAACGTGATGGAGGGCCCAAAGCACTCTCGCTCTGCCTACACCACCGCAGCAATGTTTTCTTTCTTCCTTTGCTGTCGTTTTTAATTGCTGTACAAAACTTTTGACCTTTTATATTTCATGAATGACTGTTGGCGCACACTGTTCCAAAGATGAAAAGTGTAGCCGCGATCCTTGACGTTACAATGAAGTATGCATGGTAGAATTAATTGCGTACAGTCTAATAAACAAAAAATACATTATTAATCGAGCACCCCGTCTTTGCCTTGAGCTCCGAAAATTCACCACATGAAAAAGAAATATCCGTTAGCGGAGGTGAGCGTAATGCATTCAATGTCGAATAACAGTTCAGACTCATTCCCTCTCTAGGCATTCCATCTCCTCTAATTTGTGGAACATTTGATCGTACATATTAGCAGTGCCATTAAAGCGTGGCTTTGTTATACCGATGCAGCATTAGCTCAGGGCACTAGTCAAAAAGTGAAACTTTGATCCAACTCAGAAAGGCAATCTCAAGATACTGAAAGGCAGCTTTTACATTTACATAACCAGATGCTGGATTCATCAAACGGTCAAAAACCATTAAAGTTTTTAACTTACGAACAGAGCCATGCACAAAAGTTGTGTGTAATGTTAGGCATTGGCATTACAAAGATATGTTTTCTTATTTGGTTGAAATTCCGACGTTGAGTGAGCAATGTACAAACATTCACTGACAACCACATCAGAATAATATAGTTGAGGTTGAAATCTAATAGCAATGTTTGCAAAAGTTTCTTAAGTTGAAAGAATTGGAGGCTATCACACGAGAAGATTTCATTGTTTTCCTCCAGCATTTTTTTCCTGTTCATGCATGTCGGTTTCTGCTTCTTGTCTCTGTTGTGTCTATCCAAACACGTTTTCAATGTTGTGAAAGTCGAGCATGTTACATCTCAAGAGAGACTTATTAGAGATGAGTGGTCTTTTGTCAACTTACATTGAATATCCAGTGGGAGGCGGAAAACCTTTTCCATAGTGTTTGCGAAAAGTAGCTCTGAACGCAGCTCCCCTTGACAAACACATCACGGAGCTTTTAAATCTTGTATGTTCTTGAAGAGCTCTTGCTAAGGAAATACTAAATCACATAGCTGTGACGGTTCATATGTGAGGACTCTGTTGGTTCCGAGTAGCAATAATCTTGCTAGCACAGACTGCAATAAAAACGTTGATAATAGTAAAAAGTAGGTGGAATTTATTTTATAGGTGGCGTTATCGAATAAATAATCTACAGTTCTATTGGATAAAATTGAATAATTGTCACAGAATCGCCAGGAACCACAGACGAAGGAGAATTTCCAAAATAACACAAGTCCAAAAGAACACGGGAGTAAACACAGGTAATCCCAATTTCCAAGAAAACAGCACGCAAAACAATGTAAACAGTAGACAAGACAATGTCTGAGTCCGAAATCGCATATTCAATGAATAGGTACTCAATTTCAGTAGGTGCGTACTCAACGGGGCTAAATACAGTGAGGGAAATAAGTATTTGATCCCCTGCTGATTTTTTAAGATTGCCTGCTTGAAAAGAAATAAAGGGTCTATAATCTTTATGGTGTCTATATTTTAACTGATAGAGACAGAATATAAAAAAATATCAGGTAGTACAAGTACAGAGGTCAGACATTTCTGATAGTTGGTCACCAGGTTTGCACATGTGTCAGGATACATTTTAGTCCACTCCTCTGTCAATCTTTAAGGTTTCTTGGCTGTCGCTCAGCACATTGGAGTTTTAGCCTCATTCACAGATGTTCTATAGGACTAGACATTGGCTAGGACATTTATTATGCTTCTCCTCTTTTGTTGTCTTGGCAATGTTTTGGGTCTTTGTCATTTTATAGACACATCCACGACCCATCTTCAGTGATCTAGTTAAGGGGAGGAGGTTCTCATCCAAGATTTTACGGTACATGTGCCTGTCAGCCCCTCAATGCGGAGAACTCATCCTGAGACTGTAGTAGAGATAAAAAGCCCAAAAGCATAATTTTTCCAACACTGTGCTCCTCTGTAGGGATGGTGTTCTTGGGTTCATAGTCAACATTTCTCTCCCTACAAACACAGGAGACCATTTCGGTCTCACAGCAGTTCCAGCACTTTCGTCAAAGCCTTTTCTGAATCATTTTGATGTTTATTTTCAAACTTCAGACGAGACAGACAGGCCTTCTCGGGAAGGAGGACCTTGAGGGTGCTTTAGGATTTCTATCTATTGTGGCATAGCGTATTACCAATGTTCTGCTTGCTAACTGTGGTCCTAACTGTCTTGAAATCATTAACAGGCTTCTTCCGTGTAGTTCTGGGCTGATCTTTAACCTTTCTCATGATCATCTTTACTCCATTGGGGAAATCTTGCAGGGAGCTCCAGAACAAGGGGATTTAATAGTGATTTTGCATTCCTTCTATTTTCCATAACAGTTGTCTGGATCAAATACTTATTTCCCTCACTGTAGGTACATACTGTTTTCCCTGAATGGGTGTAGTATGAATGCGATCGGCCGTTGTCCGTCGTACTGATGGTCTTCTTTTCCTTTTTAAGGAAAGGTAGCATATCTGCTACCTACTGTTCTGGAGTGTACATGGGGCAGAGATTAACCACGCGACTGTTAACAAGCGCAACAACTTAAGTTATGAGACAGGTGCATTAACATCAGTAATGATAACCTTACCTTCCATGAGTTTTTTCAGCATTTGCAACATGTTTGTAATGTCTTTACAAAGGAGACGTCGGGCTGCTGCTCTACAATCTCGCCTTAGGAGAGCACTTCTGATTTTATTGTCAAGAAATATATTTATTATTGCTTATAAATTATGTGTACCCTAGAAATGCATTGCTAGCCCACACCTACACTTGTGCACAATATCATTGAGAAGCGTTGACCAATACTTGTTATGTTACTTAACTAAATATGTTTATTTACATCACTAGTATTTATGCAATCAGTGAACAACAGACGTAAGCTACATTACTGTTACGTATATTTCATATTGTGATGTGCTAATTGTCAATACTTTATCGAGAAAATGACAGGTCACATGTTACACAGACATTAAAAAGCGTCTTTAACTTGCGTATGGTTTTAACATATGTAACGTTAACTCTACTTCGAAGACGCCCGAGTTGTAAAACGCCTCTTTAAGCTAGACATATAAAAATCTGCATTTTCACTGCAAAATCACAAAAATACTTTATTATCTAGCATCTTGCAGGTTAGCCTTACGCTACAGCATTTTAACAAATGCGACTGCAACGCTAGGAAACGAGTTGTGTGCTAGTGATACTCACTTTTGAAAACAAGCCTCGCATTTCTCCGCTATGCTCTTGTGTGAGCTTATCCTGTCCCGTGGGCCCATGGGATAGATAAGTATTCCAAGTATCTGTCGCTGGGTGCTTCAGAATGTGGGCGTAACCACTAAGCCCCCCGGGAATTTCTGACCTACTATTTAATGAATACTGAGGATTCAGAAAACTCTGTTTTCTCATACTATATAGTAGGCAAGTAGGCATATTCGGACGCAACAGTATTATGTGCGCGTCCAAATCTCGCGAGAAATAGTGATAATGAAGACCGAGATTTCGGATATACTATTCGTTCACCCACTTCTTTCTCCTACTATATAGTATGGTAGTATGCGATTTCCAACTCAGCCAATGAACAATGGAAGCAGGCAAGTGATGAGGCTGATGACGGTCAGGTGCGATGATTACAAATCAGGTAGCGTGGAGGATGATGGGAAATAGAGTCCAAGGGGGGAACATGAGAAACAGGCAGGGGAAAACACCGGGAGGCAGACAGGACCATGACAATCATTTAAATCTGTGGTTTTCCTAAAGCAACACCAATGATCACTGGATTATATTGCATTCTTGCAATGAGAAAACCTTCCCTTTGACACACACTTTGATGTTGATAGGGACTTTCTAAACGACAGAATGTTTGGTTGCCAGGTAACCACTACATGACAAAGAAATCTGGACAATTGCCCCATTTATAACGTTTCACATCCATATCTATATATAAATAGGTAACGAATGAGTCAGTGATTACTGATGCAGCTCTCACATGCCATTTATGTACCCTGACCTGTTAAAAGAAGGTTTCAGTGGCAGTGAAAGCATCGGTGGCCAAACAGCTGCTGAACAGAACAGTTGATGACAGATTCTCATGTAAACCTGACGGCGTCTTCATGTGCTAGTCCTCCATGATGGCCTCCACTTACTAATTGTGATCTTTTGCCCATCATTGCTTTTGTCAGTAATAACTATAATGACATTTCATGACAAAATATAAGTAATTACAGAGAAGCAAAAAGGCTTGATTTGATCAGACGGGAAAGCCTGGTAACCATTGCAGGATTTGCGCTTTAATTGAGTCTTGGGCAGGCCAGATTTCAGTTTCACTATTCAATGTCACTATTAAATCAGGGCATTTACAGTTTTTGCCCGACTTTTGCCCCCCACTAATATGCATGTTTGAACTTAATGACCACCAACAGAATATGTGATAGGAATTTTGCAAAGTAACTTTTTTTAAACAGTACGTAACATATGATTCTTAATGTCCTACTTTGGTTTATGGAGTGTCCAACAACAATTTTATTTACATAGAAGGTGTTAAAACACTATTATGTCTTAATAATAGGCAGACATTCAAATGATTCGTTCCGTGATTCATTTGCCTAATCCACTTCTATCCGCTACCCTAGTGTCATGTGATAGGTCAGATGGTGTAGTCCGTTGTGATTGGTCAAACGTGTTCAGCCTGTGCCGGAAATGGAACGCCTATCATCATTACTGGATTACAGTTTACAGGTGGTTGGATATTATATACAGTGTATAGATTGGTATACTGATATACTGTATATACTGGAAATATACAATCATTCAATAGTTCTGATCTAGATTGTAGATTCATGTGGTTATGCACTAACAATGATTACCAATTCTACTTTGATGCTACATAAAAATTGGGGCAGCAGAAAGCATCCACGTATAGGAGCTCTGCATAAACTGACATTTAATTACACTTATCTTAACTATGATAATATTTATTCTGTTGCACGCATGGTGAGTTACTCATGACTTACAGTGCTGTTTTAGATTTCCTGTTGTTTAAGGATATAATTCACCCCCAAAATAAAAAAATCTGTCATACTTTACTCACCTTTGAATTGCTCCAAAACTGTATACAGTTCTTTGTTCAGATGAACACAGAGAAATATATTTGGAAGAATGCTCATAACCAAACAGTTATTGTTTGGTTTCCTGTAGCTCAGTGGTAAGAGCATTGCGTTAACAATGCAAGGTTGTGGGTTTGATCCCAGGGGATTGCAAATACCTATGTAAAATGTATAGGATAAAGCAATATAAATCACTTTGGGCAAATGCATAAATGTAAATGTAAATGTATTGGACTACCATGGAAGGAAAAATAACTTTATACAAACAGTTCTGGGGCACTGTTGAATACCAATATCATTTTTCCTATGGTAGTCAATGGGGTCCAAGAACTGTTAGGTTACAAGCATTCGTTCAAATGTCCTTCTCTGTGTTCAATCAAACAAAGAAATGTATACAGGTTAGAAACACCTAGAGAGTGAGTAATTCTTGACCGAATTTTCATTTTTGAATGAACTGTTCCTTTAATCCAAAGTCCAGCCACAATTGTTGAAAGCATTTTCTCATCCCTGGTTCTAGGGTTGGCCCCACAATCACTCACTTTTGTTATTTCTTGTAGTTTGCTTTGAAAAATCCAACAGTTTTGCATTTGATTACTGCTGAAACATTGGGTGGATTCACTTTCATTTGCCCACTTTCTCATTCATTTCAATGTCAAAAATTGGTTCATTCTGCTTGCAATCACATTACCTGGTGGGGTATGTTCTTTTTGTGAAAGTGCAAGCACTTATGTTCTATTGAAACACCATTTCAACGACAGAACGAGTTAAAAGGTCTAAGTGCTCAATCAAATGAAACACAAATCACTGTAACAGCGTCTTCAAACAAAATAAATATTTTCAGTAAAACAACAGAAACCTTAAATAGCACTAAACCTCTTATAATTCTGAATAACCAATCACCAACAGTGTGATTATGGGTAAATATGGCATCAATGTTTAAGAGCTTTCAAGCACCCTTTTGTGAGACATCACAACATTTAATTGTTTATGGGTGGGAATGCATTATTTTTGAGAATTTGGGAATACAGAATTGTAGGTCTCAATTTTATTTTTTAATGAAATCTCCCAGAGATTTCAGTTGTATAAAAAAATGTACTCTTACTTTGGAAGTAAATGAAGGCAAATGAAAACCAAGAATACTCGTATTAAAGTGTTAGAGACTTATGTAATGCATTCGGAAACTGAGCTGTGCATATGAAGTGACACAACATTTCATTAATAGTTTTATTAATTTCCTCCCGATGCTGCTTTTGTAATAGTATGAAAAACAATATTTAAAAAAATCCTGAGTCCTCATCACTGAATGTTCAAAGCCCGCAGATAATCAAGAGACAATGACATGAGATGTAGAGGATTACCTTGTTGTCCTCATCAGTACCAATTACTGTAGTTATCTCAATTCTGCTGCATTGTTTAGCAAATTTATATGTAATCAAAGTATGATTCATTATTCCTTCTAATTCGCAAAGTATACCATGTCACAACAAAGACTGCAATTAAAAGATGTTAAGAACAATTACAACCTCAATTTTCTGTGTATTAGGAGAGAGCGATTTCGTAATGCGAAGAATAAATCAAAATTTGAATAAACACTAAATCTCCACAAGGCTTTGTAGATTTTCTTGTCTGGTGTGAAATATCAGATAGACATATGTGACCCTGGATCACAAAACCAGTCTTAAGTAGCACAGGAACATTTTTGGTAAAAGACAAAAATACATTGTATGGGTCAAATTATCACTTTTTCTTTTATTTCAAAAATCATTAGGATATTAAGTAAAGATCAAGTTCCATGAAGATGTTTAGTAAATTTCCTACCTTAAACATATAAAATCTTTATTTGTGTGAGTGGATGGCCTGCTACAGTGCCTCTGATTAACATCTTCGAAGGCAATTTTCTCAACATTTAGATTTTTTTGCACTCTCAGATTCCTGAATTTTAAACGGCTATTTCTCAGCAAGATATTGTCCTATCCGAACAACTCATACATCAATAGAAAGCATATTTAGTCATTGTCAGATTATGTAAATATCTCAATTTCGAAAAATTGTCCCATAAGACTGGTTTTGTTGTCCAGGGTCACGTATGCTCTCCTCCAGGACCGTATAGCAAGCCTTGTGGAATGGGTGGTACTTTTCTTCAAAAGTTTGACCTTTTTTGTCGTTCCCCCCCACATTTATTATTTAATTTTGAGGTCCAAATACTTGATTGCTCTAACACCACTGTTTATGTGAATGCCCCTCTATCCATACACATGGTCAAATGTATAATCGGAGGACCACTACGAATCCAGCTGCTCATTACAAGCACTCAGAAAAACTCCTTGTCCTTTATTTCGGGATCATTTGGTAAGTCTTACCTTCAGGTGTTATTTAATACACTAACAAACAAACATGTACTAACAGTTAACTTGGGCCGGGATTCCCGATACAATGGATCTAAGCACGTGCTTTAAGTGCTACTTACGAGTCTCTGTCCGTTTGTCAGGTGCTGAAATGTCACAATGGCTCCTTGTGTAGCACGCACTTGTTTTCGAAATGTTTAGGCAAATTGTTTTTCGACCTATGTACATGTGGTAGGTGAATATTGTTTAATGTTGGTTAACATATTAGTGTGACGTGTAATACTTTTTCTATATGTAGATAGGACTTAAATGAGCAATGTACTGAGCACGTTCTCGGAAAATAGAAAAGTTTAAATCAGAAGTAAAAAAAATGCTGTATGTGCTTGTTGAACCACATTTTATTACACTTTTAGGTGGTATAGAGGTGGCAATTTCAAGTTAAGTTTTTATTAAGGCCTATGTATTGTCTAGCTTTCTGGCTCCAAACTAAATATTTATTCTACACATACATTACCAGCACTTTATTAATAATAAGCACAAAGTTTTTTCATTTTGATTACGAACATTTCAATTAGAGAACCATATAATGAAGTGTGTAGTATATAAGGTTTGAAACTGCCTGAAAACGTTTAATCACATGGTTCCTCTAAATAATTAATTTACAATAGTCTCAAAGAATAAATCATGGCTGCACTAAAGAGCAGCATGAGAACGACAAAGACACCGACAACCATGAAGTAAGTATTTTGACCATTTCTCTATTAAACACAACATTTAATTTGTATTAAATGTGGTCTAACTTTAATACAGCAATCCAGCAACAAACATGCTTCTTAGAATCTACATCTAGCCCATGCTATATGTGACCCTGGACAACAAAACCAGTCTTAAGGGGTAATTTTTAGAAATTGATATTTTTCCATCATCTTAGGGCTGAAGAAATAACCTTTCTGTTGATATATGGTTTATCAGGATAGGAACAACTACTGTTTACAAAGCTGGAATCGGAGGGTGCAAAAAAAGCAAAATATTGAGAAAATCGCCTTTGAAGTTGTTAATCTGAGGCACCCATTTGCTGTATTTTTTGGGGATTACTAAAAATGTTCCCGTGCTACTTAAGACTGATTTTGTTGTCCAGGGTCACGTGTATATTTTGATTCTTTACTTTATTTATTTATGTTCAGTCATTTAGTTTTTACTGTAATGTATTTTTATTAATTGACTATAGTTACCTAAAAGATTTAAACAAACAATTTTCAAGTGCTACTTAAGCTTTTGGGAAACAGACCGTAATATTAAGATCACTCAAACGATCGTTTTTACGATCAACTTGCTTTTGGGAAATGCAGCCCTGGGTAGTTTTAAGACATGACTCCAGTATTAGCTAAGGTAAGCCCTTTCATGGCGGAAAATTAGTGAGGTCTGTGGTGTCAATAATTATACCTAATATTACCAATAAATGGTGTAAATCAATCAACTTTTATAAATATAATGAATAATAAAGTTAACAACTGATAAACTTATACCTATGAATAGGGCTTGATACAATGGCTAGTGGTTTTTCAAGAAGACTAACTGCCCTTTTCTCGAACCGAATGGGAGACGAGCACTCTAACAAGGAGGCTAAGCATCCGTCACTAGAGCGACCCTTGAAGTAGGGGACTCAGGTTTACTTTCACAGCTCTCTCTCGCAGGTCGCTGTTGCATATTCACCGTCAACAATTTTGTTTTTGGGAAATTATTTCATGTGACTAAAGTTGACAATGGCATGCTGTGAGATCATGCATCGGAAAACATATCCGAAATAAAAATTAAAATGTTCCTGTACTTAAAAAGTAATAAAATAAACGCATCTACAATATGTGATGTGAAAATGTAGAAGAGATAGTTCAACAAAAGATGAATTCAAACTTGGTAGATAGGGTCAAAACTAAAATTACTTGTCACACGTCATCCTCACTACGCCACTGAAGCTGCTCAGGAAATGATGTTGGTTTTTCACTCACATTTGTTATGCGTACGACGCCCATTTAATCCTAATTATTGGCATTTGGTATTTAAAAGGACACATTTTCATTACAAAAATTCCCCCAAAAACTGACTTAAATTTTCACCCTTTGACAGTGAGGGGCGGGTCGTTCGAACTCACTTTTAACAATCATTTGGCAATCAGTCATCTCTACGCAGACTTTTAAAGACAGGGAAAGTATGTCTCTACTGAAAATGCTGGTTAGATTTAAAAGGACGGGTAAATGACATGAAGATGCTTTTTGCCTTAGAGTAACAAAGTTTGATAGTTCAAGCTGTCAGGTCCATTCCAGGGAATCGTCAAAGTTGAAGACATCTTTATAATACATTCCTTTCAACTAGTTTAAAGTTCCTCTGTAGGAAACGTGTGGTGTTTCAATTTTAAACACCTCTTTTGATCTTTTCTTTGCAGATTGTTCCAAGCCCACTGTTACCAAAGGCTCCTCAGCCATGAACATGCCTCAGTCGTTTGGCACTGCGATGGGCTTCTCTCTGTCGGAAACTCTTCCTGCCGCCGGCCTGCCTAACTTCCCCAAGAACAATTCAGATCAAGGGACTTTACTGACTTCAGAAGACAGCATCATTTATTTAGCACCAACAGCTGATACAAATAAATGTTGGCCGATCAGACCAACACTGCGGAACGAGCTGGACACCTTTTCAGTTCATTTCTACATCTTCTTTGGACCCAATATCTCCATCCCTCCAGACAGGGCAGCCATATTTGCCATCAACCTCATGCCGGTGTTGGATAGCGGAGGTGTTCTGAACATGGAGCTTAAACTCAATGTGGTAAGTTTAAATGGCTAAAAATTTATAAAGTTGTGTATTTTTGTAACGTTGCTTTCTGGTGACAACTGTAAATTCTCATTTAATTTAATTAAACGTTGTCTCCTTAGTTTTTGTTCTTTCTTATTGAAAACATATTGCATGAAGCTTGATTCTATTTTTATTTCTATTTGTTTGATTTTGTTTAGATTTAAAGTTTTAAAGAGCATTACTGTATCATTTTCTTTTTTAGATGTGCCTTATTTATGTTAGCAAGGATTAGCTTGTTTCAGTCACTGTGATTCTTGTTGTAAATCTTTAATCCCCTTTAATCTGTCATGAATATTACTAGCCAAACCTCCACAGATTTACTGGAAAATGCAGGTTAATGAGAAAACAGCAAACTTCCCTTTTTTATAATGTTGACCGGGAAAGGTACGGTTATCACAAATTCCTTACAGAAAAGATTGTTGTCAGAAACGTAATCCCTTAGATTACACATTTCTTGTAATGTAATCTCACTACTTTTTTATTATATTTAGATTACATTTGTTTACAAGTGCCTGTTTTATATTTACCTGCTGTATGTGTGTCCACAACACTTTCTTGTTACATTTTAAAACATGAAAATGATATTAAATTCTATTAAATTATACTGAAGTACTATACGTTAGTCAAATGCCTTTATACCGAATGACTGCAATACAACAGCAAATGTAATAACACTGAAAATTGTTAAAGAATATAAAAAAGGCCTCGAAGTGTAGATATCAAGTGTAGATACCAAATCGATGTAAATGAGTCATATTCATGCAGTGATGGGCAAAACAAAAAGTATTCAGACGGCATTCTGACAACAAGATTTTAATCTAAACTGATGATGTCTACATCATTTAGATTCATAAATATATGTATATGTATATATAAAGCCACATTAATAACGGTTTGCTTAAAGCAAATGTAAATGTTCAGAACAGACTCGATTACAAACGACAGGTACACACAGTCACAAAACAACAAAATCAAGGTTGTGAAATATTACATTTATCACTCGCGTGTGCGTATGATCATTTTTATATAAATCCAATTTAAACAATGGAGAACATATGAATATTTGTTACATGTATAATGTCACTGCCTACTAGAGGACAGAATGATGTCACCACCACAGATCATGTTGCAAGCTTTAATAAGAATAATCCACAACTCAGAAAAAGGCAGACCTTTTATAACTCCAGGTTTATCCAGCAAGAACAAAAAAGGGAACCCTAATCCCTCGAATGACAGGTCACAGACTGATAAGAAATTTAAAGAAAACATGATAATCCCACTGAGGATAAGACTAGCCCCAACTCCTACCAAAGACGTTAATACTCAACAAGATCCCATAGAAACCAGGGAGTATAAATGCAGTCCCAGTGATGAGTTGTAGCTGAGCAGGTGATCAGTTAATGAGGTGTTAATAGTCCGGTGAATGTGAACAGTTTCGCAATGAATGTTGTGATTTAAACTAACCGCGCAAATCATTGTATTATTGTTGCTAGGTTGTAAAAATTAACACTACAAAGCGAACATAAATGCTTGTAAACAAAAACATGTCAGACTCGCCATCGCGGGTGGTTGTCATAACAGTTAGAGTAGTTGTTTTACCAAAAAAAATAAAGGTAATCTGTAATCTATGTAATGTAATTTGTAACAAAAATTGTAACTGTACTGTGATTACAAGTATTTTAAATGTAACCTGATACAATTACAAGTGTTTGATTTTTGGAATCGGATTACTTAATCAAGATTAAATTTTGCAGATGCTTTTATCAAAACTATTTACATTTTATACATCTTATTACTCTATGGGGTCAAACCAGTGACTTTGGTGTCTTTAGTACTATACCAGCTGAGCTATGATAAAGCCACCCAACCATTTCTAAGGTGATTTTGTTACCAAAACAATATTTAGTTAACAAAAGATGTATTGCTGGATTTCTCTTTAAACTGAATGTTATATTACTAATATTTAAAAGGTTCAAGAATAGAACTTTGGATCACTTCAGCTTGTGGGAGGCAGCAGCTCATTGCACCTTAGTCTGATTAATATGCAATGCTAGAAAGATCTTGCCAACACCCAATTGCCGGAGAGAGGTGCGAACTGAAGAGGATCTCGCAAATATCACCATGTCCTTGTTTGTCTTTGGTTCTTGAGGACAAATGTACTGTTACTGTGACTTGATATAAGGATTTCAATAGTATTTAATCATTGAGATGTCACTTAAAACTCATTGAAAGTTTCCATATTAAATCAAGAAAGGAATACGGACCTATTCATTAGTTTATGTCAAACCTTAAAGTCTGGTGAAGGCCACAACTCTCAGAAAAGCCTTTATACATCTCTCTCGCTTTTATTGCTACATTTAATAGATGTATGCTCGAGTGACACTGAGCGGAAGAAAGAGAGACCTATGTGGCTGTAAAAACTGTAGGTTACTGTAAAAAAGCCACAATCTGAGGCTTTTAGTAGCTGAAAGATGCAGCAGAGTGAATGACAGTTACGACAGCATGGCTGAGGAGGAAGTGTTGCCAACATGCTTCTTTGACATCTTAAATATCTAGGACTGTACTGATGTAAAGAGTCATCACATAATGTCCTTTTTTATCTGTTATTCCAGATTAGGTGAGTCGTTTAATCGTTTCAAAACTAGAATCTTTTATTGAGATGAACACTTCTTAAGAGATCTACAAAAATGTCAAGGTAATCATGAGCGAGAAGAACAGATATAAGTTAGGAATGTTTACGGTCCTTACTTTCTGGTCAAACCTGACTGTTTGCGCAATAACATTTATAGTTGGTCCCATACCTGACAAAGGTTCAAAACCCCTTCAAAACCAGCAAACAGACCAGCTTGGCCCGGCAAGGTCTTTCTAAAGGTCTGTTGTTGATTGGTGAAGTCTGGTTGTTAAACTTCCCCAAAAGCAACGGTCTGTTGATTGACTGTCTCTGGCGAGCTGTATCAGGTCATTTGTCCTCGGTTATGGAGGCGAAGATTCAATGATTGGTGGTATTTTTGTCCTTTACTGGCTAAACTGGGCATTTACAAAAAGGTTCTTTAACAGGTACAGACGGGCCCCTTGTGTGTGCGCCACAGTCATAAAGTAAATTATTTCCAATTTTTAGCCATATGCTGCCATCTGGGAAATATCTCGATAGGATGGATAGATGATGGATGTCTGCACTATTGACATAGCTCAGTTTTATAAGCACACAGCTTAATAGGAGCCATTTCTGTTTCCACCAGCAGGCACACATCATCTTGCAGACTGAAGAGCTAATAGTCAGAAAGCGGGACAGACCAGACAACGAATGTCTTTTAAAACAGCTTGTGTGATTACATTGATGCATTTGGCAAATCCGAAGCAACTTCAAATGTATTCTAGGTCTACATTTTATCAGTACAAGAGTTGGAGTATCATTGGCATTTGTTTCAGCAAGCAGGAACACCTGAAGTTCAAATTACCCAGACAGAAATGAGCAGGGGAGAAATAAAAACGATGCTGACAGGAAAACAAACAATTAATTGTGCTCATGTTTGCAAACTGTGTGCTAGAAACTCTTGTTAGCCCTTGATATTACTTTCCTGACCACACATACAATTATTTTCCAGTCCTGATTATCCTTGTTTGCTGAAATCTTATGAATGCTTTTCAGAAACTGTGTTACACTGTAAAAAGTAAAGGTTTTTTGAGGAACCATTTGGGCTTCTTCACATTGCCACACTGGCAGAACCCTCATGGGAAACTCAAAGCACCGTTTAACGAAGGGATGTTCTCAGAGGAATACTCAAGGCTTTTTGAGGCTCCCTTTTATTAAAATGGTCTAGAACCCAGAGGTGTATTCCAGGGTATATATATTTTTCAGTCAGCATTGTGTAAACCCACTTCTAATTCCCCCCTAATGTGCAACATGCAGTAGTATCGGCGAGCCAAATTGCCCATTTTATCCCTAGGATGGTGAAGCCATGACCCACGGTACTCTGCCTCTAATTGGCTAATACTCCCTGCCTTTACTGATTCGATTCGTTAACTTTAGGTATGATGACGAATGAGCCAATCGAAGGTAGGGAAGGGCGGGTCATGTCGAGGTAAATATTGCTACAAGTTTACTTGAAATGATTTGTCTTTTTGCGATGAACCGGTAAGATGAAGCGAGAGGTCAAACAAAAATTTCATTTGAAAATGTTAAACGTCCTTGCGAATCAACATCAGCCAGCAGCTCAGCTAATGTAAGCGATGCTACACGTTATCTGTTGCAAATCAGCTGTTCAAAGACAAAAAAGAAACTACTGACTTGCCAAATGAGAGAATAGGTGTCATTCCAGGTTCACTCAAAATGCATGTTTGTCTCTCACTTGTCTGTGGACCAGTATTGGTTTAGGAATGTCATAATCCTTCCTCCCTGAGATAAAGCAGCATTGTGTGACAATGATCATATACTACTGAAGGATTTTTGGGTAAACTAAATAGAGTAGTCATACATGTCACTGTTTCTAAAACAGGGCGTTTTACTGGGCAAAAATTGAGAGTATACCCACTTCTCCAGGGACCACTACACCACTGCTGGAACCACCTTAGGTTCTACGATGCACCATTTCTCAGTTTATCTAATTATTGTATTGCTATTCACAATATTTTAATAAGCAGAAATACTAAAACCAAATGCAAGCAAACTCTTTATTGATATACAACAATTGACACTGAATAAATATTCACTGAATTGTCAATATTGTACATCACATTTCTAAATTCAAGAAATCACACGTAGAGTTAATGTGGTTCTGATGATATTGTTCCTCTTAAAATGTACCATAATATACAATGCAATCTGTAACATTTTCACTGGTCATTGAAAATATATACATAGGATATTAAGACAGCTGAAGATAAATTAATGTTCTGCTTCTGAAAGTCCAGAAAATGGAATCTCTCATAGCAAGGCCCATGGTAATTTCATTATATTATAAACAGGCTCAAAATGCTTTCAGAAAGAGGAATTCTATTTCAATTAAAGCAAAGTGACAATTGCTCAGAGGGTCAGAGAAATCTGTAACAGCACAAATGACAATCTGGATCATCTCATTTCAAAAATCCATATGATAGCACTGATGCCCTGAGATAGCGATTTTTGCGTGTGCCTGGAAGGCAATGTTTGGAGACATGGCAATTTGTCTCCTGGCGCTATGACAAGACACCAGGCAAAAAATCAAACGTATTCTTATAGTCATTCATGCATGACTTTCTTCTAATTTCAGACTTTAATTTCATTCGAAGCAAAGTCTTTTTTAACATGGGATAAATAGCATCATGATACAGTTAATAGGCAGCATGGTAGCATGGTGGTGATTATAAATCTTTGATCAATAAACAACATTTTTCCTAGATTTCAATATGGTTTTATTTAAAAAGACATTTCAATAACTTTTTCATGAACGTCATGACATTCGATCCCATTGCAAGATCACACTGGTATTGTGAATCACACTGGAGTAGGTGTTATTAAACCACTTCTTGATGCACTATAAAGATCTTTCTTCAACTTTCTCAAATATTTTCGACTTGTGAAGTGTTTGATTCAACTGCTTGGCAGCCTTTTCGGGAAAAACATACAACAGCATTTTAAGCTGTGCCCTCGGCTCATGAGTTTGTCCTCAACATGCACAACTGAGAGAAAACCAAGAAAGTTGCGAGATGAGCCAGGGCATCATGCTAATGAGCTGCAGAAAAGGCCATGAGATATAAAAAGTGTTCTCGTGTTTATGTGTGCAAGGAATCTATCTTTTGTGAAGGTGAGTCTGTGTCCATGGGGATGTGTGTGTGTCGAGTAGTCCCCCCTCCAAGGGTGCTCTGAGTGCCTTTCATGGACAGTTTGAGGTCAAGTCTGATTCAGGCGTGCCATCAGTTCTTAAGTGATTTCTGCAGCAACCAAGTTCTTCATTTTCCCTGGATAATTACGTCCTTCAAGTATGAAGGCAGCGAGCGGATGCACTTAGTACTGCAACGCTCAGAAGACAGTCTTCTGGACAAAATGTCAGCCTCTAGAGAACAAACAAAATTAAAGACTTTTAAATATAAAGATTTTAATTTAAGAGTCGGTGGAGTTCTCAGACAGAATGTGAATAACTAAATTGCATTCTCAGTGTTTATGAAACAATAATTGTTTTTAATGGACACTTCTTATGAAGGTATGAAATATACATTGTTTATGATTGACACTATAATACATTGCAAAATAGCTCAGAGAACCTATCACATAAAAAGAGCTAAACAGATCTAGGCTTTTTGCATAAAAAAACAATAAACCTTCATGTGAAATATGTAAGTCTTGGTAATGCGTCTCTGAGTAAACAAGGCTTTATTTAGTGTACTGTTTAGTGTAGTTTATCACATAGATTAACATGTTATTCTATTCTAAGAGGAATTTTATTAGGAGCTTGATATCTAAAATGTTTTAGTGATGGATGGTTGATGTTTCAGTCCCATTCAAGATTGCATGTCTGTTGCATCCTACATTAGTAAGAACTTACATCAGATGCCTGATTTGCATACGGAATATGTGAGAACGTACAAAAACGTGCAAATAAAGGCCATATCAGCGAGCACAATTCATTCCTTGTGAATTCCCCCAAAGTCTTTTTTATGTGATTTACCTCATTTGTCCTCCCATCTGTCTGTAATTGTTCTTCTATCTTTTGTTCTTCAAATGATTGACCTCTCCTTGAATCCAATTAGATTAAATCGATCATTTTAAGTGTTCCTAATCACTGTAACAGCCTTCTCAACATCTGCACATTAAGCACAATGTGCCATCAATTTGATTAATGTCCAAGCAGTTATTTATATTTATCGTTTTGATGTACAGTAGTTATAAATTACAAGCATAATGCAAAACAAAACCAATACATTTTCTCCTATTATTGACAATATTTGTTTGCAATGACAGCTTATTTGCAAGTCACCAGGTGCTACCCTGTCTATTAAATGCCAGTACTGCGGTACATGTGGCTTTCACATTTGACAACCTTCATGTGGTCACTCAATTTCGGAGTGTGGAATAAAACTTTTGTGGGACGTTAATTTTGATAGCGGCTTGAATGACAGCCAAGAGCTGCCCTGAGTGAACCTAGCTGGTCATCCATCATTGTTAAAAATTTACATTTCAGATTGGGTTTTGGTCAGAGGCCAGCTCAACACAGGTGCTTGGCACAGCATTGACATTAAAACACTCGGCGTTGACTATTGAGCGCAAGAGATGCCAAGAAATTTCAGCTGGTGTTGTAATGATAACTGAAAATACCAGTTGGAAGCTTTTGTTTCAGAAGATGGTTGAGTAGATTTAGATTATATGTTACAGACGTTCTTAAATTACAGAGAGCAGTCCTTTTGCTTTACTGTCTGTTTTACAGAGCTGTCAGGCTTCATGAGGAGGGAGAAAATGTCAGAGATTTCCAATGATGGTGATAAGTGGAAACTAAAGCCCGATAAAGCCAAGACTCCATAGAAGATTTTGTACAGTATAGCTTGATGTTTTAAACTTAAATTGATTTGGGCGTAACAGGGGCACATTTCAGGGTAGCATTATATTTGAAAGTCAACTTCGATATAGACACATAATGTAGCCTACTTCAAGTCCTGAGTAATATATCAATAATATACTATAATGATATAAATCCCCCATAGCACATACATCTGGGAGATGTCCATTTGACGTCTGCATTTCCATCTGCAAGATGGATTTTTTTTTTGTTCGGTCATCTGCAGTACGTCTCAGAGATTTTATCATTTTAGGTTTATGATTTAAAATGTATGTAAAACTGCCTTTCTTCCATATATCTCAAATTAATCTTGAAGCGGCCATTTCCCGTGATCACACTTTCAACTTTTAGTTTATGTGTAATGTTGCTGTTAGAGCATAAATAATACCTGCAATATTATAAAGCTCAAAGTTCATTGCCAAGCGAGATATTGTCTTTAACAGAATTCGCTTTTCAAGGACTACACAGAGAGGCTGGAATCAAACAACATCCCTCTTGTTCCCGGGTACATGATGTCCCTATTCCGAGTGTTTTTAATAACCAATGCCAAAAAATAGAGAAATGGAAGAGCCCCTGGAGTTCGGTTTGGTTATCAGATTGTAAACATTTGACTGAGCTGCGCAATTACCTTCACTTTCATCACAGACCTGCAGCCGGTAAAACGAATTCAGCTACACACATTCTAAGATAACCAACGGTCAAATAACAGCTTCATGACTTTAACATCGGCTGTGAAAGCTTTTCTGTGTAATACATTGTGTGTGTGTTCGCATACCTCTTAAACACTTCTATGAAACGTCCTTTGAAGTCTTACTTGCAAATGTATCCTAGTCAATTTGTTTTATTATCCAGCTCGGGTCCAAAAAGGAAAAACTAACGCTTCTGTTATTAGTGTTAATTAATATAACCGGTATGATGCCAATCAGTCTGGTGTCATTTACCTCGCCATAATAGGAAAAAAAATTAAAAATTCAGATCTTTAACAAAGATTTACATTTGCATATGCACTAGTAGACCTACGTTACACTTTGATCGATCCACATGTTTATAACAGATAAAGTGAAGTTGACGCCATTGTTACTGTTAATTGCTAAAAGCCAAAATTTATGAATAAACGTGCACTGCGAGGGGCATCGACCAATCGCAACAGCCTGAGAAGCGTAAACTCGCTGAAACGTTATGGATGGGACGTAGCATTCCTTGAGATTAGAAACATGAACATCCATCGTTAAACATCCAAAAAACATTACCAAAGCCTCGAAAACAGCAAAAGAGATAAATGTTATTTCTAAGGGTATTAAACACAAAATATGGAGAAGCAATGTTGCAATGCACACTTTACCTTTGCATATGAACACAACCTTGAATATTCCTGGTTAACAAATGGCAAATGGGATTCACATTTATTCCTTGCTAATTTTTCAGGTACTGCAACACTGTTAGAGATCCACATTAGAGAGTGGAGCTTACGTTTCAAGAGGCCAGATGCCCTCTGCGGCTTCTTTGGGATCTGTTATGTGCTTTCGTACTATGACAAGAGACAAGTCATTTAATTATTAACAATCGTTAGGCTGTCCGACTGCTTACTGTCTCATAGAATGTAATGAACATCTCTGATTAGCCAAACGAGCATGGCAGTCTGCTTCAAAGTGCCTATTTACTCCTCTCTCCACAATTTGCGTTTGAGGGAAAGAGTTCGCTAATTTGCCTTGTCCTGGATTCGCATATTCATCAAGCCTCTCTGTATTATTTATGAATCGTGTGAAAGGCGAACATCTTCATTTTCAGATGTCTGTGGATAGGGGATTTGCGGCTCAAGATGATTGGCCTTTCACACATCTACAAAGAAGCACTTTTCCTTTGATATTCCCATGAAATTATCACAACTTGAACGGTTATATCACAGGCTTCTCCCTAGCCCTCCAAACCCTCTTTGACCTGCTTTGTCTCGCCTGCTGTCTACGGTTCAAAGTAACTTTTAATTGGCTTTGATGTCCACTTATCTTTACTGAGATTGAGACTTATTTTCTCTGTTTTTCTTACAGTCTTCAGTGAGAGGGGAGAATATTACAATCTTTGGCTGCTTGAATCCTGGAATGCCGCTGTCTCTTCATGACAACTCATCAGTCAGATGTGAATCTGGTAGGAGAATCTTACATTTCATTTAACCTACGCTCTAAAAATATTGGCTTGTTTTATTAACCAATTGTTGGTTCAAATATGGACAAACCCATCCGTTGGATTATATTGACATGTTTTTCTATTTATAACCTAACAGTTGGGTGTAGGGCTGGGTGGTATGACATAGAATGTCGTAACGGCAGAATATAATGACAACCGTGAGAGATTTTTCTATTCTGTGTATTCCCTGGAATGTAATTAAGTAGGCGTGATTCATTCGGCGCTCTGAAAATTGGCCGTCATGATGAAAAAAACGTGTGAATAAATCCATCCATAACAAATTAACAAATCAAATATTCTTTTAGCCTTCTTTCCAGTCCGGCGCTTTCTCGCTCATCCCAAGTACTCTTGCAGGGTGCATATAAAAAAGCTCATTCTCACATATTTCAGAAGTCAGATCGCTTTGTAAAGCTGTTATTAGTTTTAATAAAGTTGAATTTTAGGCGAGCCAACTCGTGTTGAAGCACTCAATGATATAAGTCACAATAGCGCTTTGACGTGACGCTCCGCTAACCCTCGTTTTTGGAGACACTTGTGGAGTAACCAGAGACTCTCACAGCGCAAAGACCAGCATGAGAATAAACAAAACTAAAGACAGAGACTTGCAAAAGCAATGAAGACCTACAGTACAGACCCTACTTCACTGTTACACATGTTGTCTATCTTCCTACTGTAAACATATGATATAGCCAGAAGAAAAATATAAATAAATCACAAATCTTTTTATCAAAACTTAATTTGATATCGTAAGTACATTTTCATTACTTGCCTACATTTGAAGTCGAGACTTTAAAAAAACTGTTATAAATATTGATCGTTCCGCCCACCCCTAGTTGGGTGTGTCCATATCTGACCCAACCATTGGTTGAAATAACCCATCATTTTAAGAGCATAAAAATCTTTGGCATTTTCATGTGTTATAACACTCTAGTCTGAACCAAGACAAAACACCTGCAATCCATTCACTCTCCCTAAAATGCTTTAAATGGAAATTACTTTCTCAGTTTGGCAAGCTGTAATCTGATTGTCTGGTTTTGCATATCGTCTGGGTTTGCGTAATGTCTGGTTTTGTGTTAAATTTCAAGACACTTTCATGTTTTTTAAGTATTTTGTACTTTTATGTTTATAATAGTGTAGTTTACAAGAAAGTAGCTCTCACAAAAACTCATTTATTTTGAATTTGATTGACTTTGCTAAAGTTTGTAAGGATAGACTATAGAAGACCTTTTGATAGATTCTGAGCAAGTTAACTATTATGAAATCAATTCTTATTACTTTAAATGGTCACACATTTTCAACTATTATAATCTATTAAAGATTAACTCTTTCCTAAATTTAACGTAGAGCCATAACTTTAGTGTTTGATCAGACAGTGTCTTGTTTTGTGTCTTGAATTGGCTGTATTATGGACCAGACCTAATGGTATTCAGTCAAAGGTTTGGGTGTAAAATGTGAAGGGAAAAGCAAAGTGTACATTTATTTCCAGTTGTCTTTTCAATTGCTTTGGGCTGATGCCCTTTGCTGCAATGTTCATAACTGTGAATTTATTACATTGCATGGAGTTCCCTCAGGCTTTGGTCCAAAACTATGCTACTGAAAACAAAAAATAAATTAAATGAATGTTTTGCGAAACAACTCCGGTCTAAAAAATTGTTGCCATTTATATGTAAATAAGACATGAATTGCATCTTTTTGTTGGAGGTGAGATGTGGTAAACTTCTTTTACATAAATTGTATTTTATGGTCTGTAACGTAAAGTTTACTTTACATATCAAATCACAGAAGTTGCATTCAGGGTTTTCTCTTGAGCACTTATCATTCCCAAACCATCCAACCACTGGTGATGATGTCAAGTGCTTTGCTCATCCCTTGCCACCTTGTCCTTTTTCAGATTCGGTTTCAGGATTTCAACTCTCCATTAACACCACTGCAAATATCACAAAGCTGAGGATACCGTACCCACAGACCGGCACGTGGTATCTCAGTCTTCGTTCATTGTGTGCCACTGAACATGGGTGAGTAGATTTACATAATAGAAAGTGATTAAGAGTGCAACATTAATATTGACTTAGTTTAAAAAAGTGCATATTTTGCCCATCGCCTCAGTTTATCTTTATTGTCCGCTGTAGGTTTGAGATGTGCATTAATGTTACAGCCGAGGTTTACCTTCGTTCTTACCTGACCCCCTGCATCAACGACTGTGGCACGTATGGCCAGTGCAAACTCTTGCGTACCAACAACTACCTGTATGCTGCATGCGAGTGTAAAGCGGGTGAGCAATCCATATATTACCATATGCAAAAAAAGTGGTTAGTCATTTTACACTGCTGCCTAAACCTCGGAGACATGAATAAATGTTTCGTCTGTGAATTCCCTGCGCTGCACATAAGAGGTAGATTGATTCAGTGATAATTCACATGCCGGTTTTTAAAAGACCTATAACTTTCTCTTCTGCGAATAGTTCTGACTGAATCCAGAGAAAATTATTTCAGTTCGGAAATCAGCAGGGACATGGCAAATTTTCTTGTGTGATTTTGTTTTTCAAAACTGTGATTTGCTTTAATATTATACTTATATATGTTGTTTAACTTTGTCTGCATTATAATTTATTTATTCTAAGCTTCTTCTGAATTGATATTGGTTGAATTAAGGTTATTGCATGTGAATTGACTGAACTCAACTCAACTTTATTTATATTGCGCTTCTTACAATTTCCATTGATACAAAGCAGCTGTACATGAGACATATTGACTACAAGTGAATCAACTAAAGCCATATACCGGTAAAAACAAGAAAAAGGTGAAAACACAGAAGACAGACATACCCACATACAAACGCTCCACACACACATTATGCACACATATTTACACACAACATACAGACACACATAACACACAGACAGACACACACGCACTCACAGTGAAAGCACACATAAAAGATAAAGGAGTGAGAAACAGAGGTCAAATATTAACTATATTTACTATATATATTGACTATAAATTACTATACAATATTTATTATGTACAACTTCTGAATCTTGTTTCTAAATTTTGACCTAACGCTAGAATACGTTTTGCTTTCTCATTGACTGATTTTAGGTAATTATGAATTAAAACATTTTTCAAATTGTATGAATAAGGAAAAACTGAATAAACTAGAATCATACTCTAATAATCTGTCATTTGGATGCAGAAATTGAGTCAAAAAGCATTATTGCTGTCACAAACTGTATTGCTCAGAGGTTGCTCCTTCATCGTTCAGGAGATTTGAGATCTCAGTTGTATTTCATTTACATATCAACGTAGTCTCCTAGAATTATTTAGAAGATATGAAAACGGGAACAAATGAGATACTGTTAAAATACATTCATATTATGGAGGTGTAAAATGTATCTTTTCTAAATGGAATGATAATGGAAACCTTAGCTTTGTCAAGTCTCTTGGATCTCATTTCCCTCAATATTTCTCCTAAAAAAAGAACAAGATGTCACACAAATGTCTCCATTAACATTTCAGAAGAGATCAAAATAATATCACAAACATAGCTTAGATTTGCCAAGTATGCGGTTAAAAGGCAACATTATTGATGATTTCAATATGAACTTAAACATTTCTTATCAAATTTACCAAAATCCGGATTTCAAATTTTCCTTATGCAATGTAAAAACTCTACTTAAAAACTTAAGATAAAAAGCTTTAAAAAAAAGCTGCCTTACATTTTAAAGGTAAATCAAATTAGCTTTCTGAGTAATTTGAACTTAAATTATATTGAGTTGACTTGAATATCGAGTTTTAAAGACTTCATTAGCCTGTGTGCTCGAAATGTTACACGCCATGCAACAGTCTTTTAAATAATACATTATTTTTTGAAATATTTTTGGTGCTCTGTTGTGCCAACTTTTGTTACTTCTTCAATTGACCCTCCTAGTCGAGCACTCATTTGAGATTGATGTGCGTGTTTGTGTCCTCTCTGTCATTTTATAATTCACAACTAGATTTTAAGTCAATTCTACACAATTAAAAAAACAGTTCAGTTGACTCATAAACCTAATTTGATTTAACTTAAAAATTAAAGGCAGCTTAAATTGGTGAATTCCTTACTGTGTGTGCAACCGCACATTTTTATTATAGTCTAATGTTACAGACATGGTTTAAATCCATTTAATTTTTCTATTCACCGTTCGTTTACACCGCCAGCAACATCCAGCCACAAAGCGAGGCGATGTCATTCATTTCAATGGAGAGCTGGTGACTTCCGGCAACATGAGCGACGGTGACCATTGGCGACAGGAAGTAGCCGTGTCTAACAACTCAACAAAGTTGAGATTTTTTCAACTTCATGCAATTGATTGATGACGCTGGCGATGTGAACGCACACTAACCATTAACTTTGTTAAGTAGATAAAGGAACAGAAAATCGTGTACTTTTTTTACTGGTTTATTGAAGTCTATTCCTGAACCCCCAAGGTGTGATTAACTTTGTGCTTAATATGATGTTAATCACAGTAATATTTCACAATTCCATTATTATCTTTCTCCTGTACTGTCAGATGCCAATCAGACCTAATGGGCTTGTTAATTGATTCAATTACACATGTGCCAATCACGTCTCCTTATAACTATAAGATCGCAAATCAAGTGGTTTTTAATTACAGGACATACAACGATCCTTCAAAATATGCTAATCACAACCATTCAATTAGAGCCCCATTATGAGGCTCTGGTGCCGTGTTCCCTCTCTCCCCCTGGATTCATACCCATAGTTTCTTTTGTCATTAGCATAGATAAATGTACCCTTTTGATGAATATTTTCCAGCAAACAGCCGATAGCCATGATACTGCAAGCATACCTAGCATTTCTTTGTTCTTACGTGTTTGGTTTCCATCACTCATTTGAACTTCATTCACTTTGAGGATATCTGAGGACCACTCAGGATATTTGTTTTAGGGCGTTGACTAATAAAGGCTTCGTAATCAAAGAGATTTGTGGAATGTTTTCTGGCATTTTCTATGAGAGGTCAAAGGTGCAGCATTCTATTTCCTTCATGGTGTTTATATAACAGTAGGCATTCCGGATTCAATCTATATTTATGAAGCTGTTTACAAGTACTGACAGATGAGGAACATAATGTGTGCGTGAAGAGAGGGCAAGATAGCACATGTGTATTTCTGTGTGATGTCTTTTTCAAAGCTTGTAGCTGTGCGTTTTCTCAGCTCAATTGGTTTGCTTTGAGGATATAAACCATAGCACATTTTACATACTGCTGAATTGGGCCATTTCAAACAGGTTACTAAACACTCCACTCGTCTTCCATGAATTATTGTCCCGCCCCAATCTTACACTGTTGGTTGAGCCTGTGTTTCTGTGGAGGGTTGGTTTGGATTCTCAAGCAAATTAAGAAGTGTTGTGTTTATAATTTTCAAGGGATGTATCAACAAATGGCTTATGTACAATAGCTGACTCAGAATATTAAAGGGATCAATTTGACTGATTATTATTGAATGATTACATTTTAGTCTGCTCCTTATACAAAAGACATGGAACATAACAAAGTAAAGCAGAGGTTTAAAGGAATAGTTCACACAAAAATGAAAATTCTGTCATGAAAGACTTAACCTCAAGTTGTTCCAAACCTGTATACATTTCTTTGTTCTGTAAAACACAAACAAAGCTATTTAGAAAAAATGTTAGCAACTGAGAGGCCATCCAAACAGATAACAAAATCGGTTTAGAGGTTTCGTGTGTATGCAAATATTTCTTGAGACGAGGCCATGAAAAGGAAAAAGAAGACAATATAGGGAAAGCTCTGGCTTCGTGTGGATGTGGACTGATATTTCTGAGGCACCACTTACTACCGTAGGAAAAATTCAAAAGGTAAAAAAACTCCCCTAACACTATTCGTTTTACTACATTATTCAAAATACAGTATCTCATTGTGTGTTCAACAGAACAAAAAAAGATTTAAAAAGAAATGCTATGATAGCCAATGATGTCCCTGAAATATCAGTTGCTAACATTCTTCCAAATATCTATCTTTGTGTTTAACAGAACAAAACATTTACACAGGTTTGGAGCAACTTGAGGGTTAGTAAATTATGACATATTTTTCACTTTGGGTAAACTATCCTGTAGTAGGGTTCACTTTAAAGTGAAGGAAGAGGACGAGCTTGGCGAGACTGAGACGTACGTTTATTGTTCAAAACAATAAACAAAACTTGGTGGCGAATTTCTAGCACAGCGTAAGATTCTTCAATGCGGATCCGTATTCTAGTTTGACGTCTCAGCTAGCGATCCCTTCGGTCTCTCGTCTGCAGTCCATATCTCTCTCTCTCCTGCGGAAGACCTCGCTAAACCACGCCCCCTTGCCACATATCCCTTATTATAATTCACTATAATTCAACTTTAGAATCCTTCAGGTATAAAATGATTTGTTGCTAAAGTGTACACTTTGGGGTGAAAGTGAATTGTTCAGTCTCAGCCTGTAGTTTCTTGTGTTTGTTTGCAGAATCATCTTATATTTTTGTTACTGATGTGCACTCCTTTAGGGTGGGACGGCTGGGGTTGCACAGACAACACTGAGGCATATTCGTACGGATTCCAGCTGCTCTCAACTCTTCTCCTGTGTCTCAGCAATTTGATGTTCGTCCCACCTGTGACCATCGCCATCCGCAGTCAATATCTGCTAGAGGCATCTGTCTATATTTTCACCATGTTCTTCTCCACTGTGAGTTTTTTGCTTAGGATTGAAATGCTCACAAATCAATATCATAAGTCCTAAATGAGGCCAACACAAAACATTTAGTTACTACTGTAGCTGCCTAGCAGGTAATATTGTTCAAAGATAGAACACCAGAGAATCATAGACTTTCTGTTGTAATATAGTGTTTATCCAACCCACTATTTTGAATAATGACAAAATTAGCGTAAAGTGTTTCTTCTGACTTCTTTTTTCTGTTTCTATCTTTAAACTCTAAACAGTTTTATCATGCCTGTGACCAGCCAGGCATTGTGGTCTTCTGCATCATGGAGTATGATGTGCTTCAGTTCTGTGATTTCCTTGGCTCACTTATGTCTGTATGGGTCACTGTCATTGCCATGGCCAGACTGAAATCCATCATCAAACAGGTAAAAATCAATCTGTTGCAAAAAAAACAGTTGCCATTAATATTATGGTCCGTCACTATCTGCTACAAACGTGTATTCAGGTGTAATACTCAAGTCTTCATCAATGAAAAATGATACACTGTAGTACTCTAGCGCAAACATATTTCTATAACTTCTGGTTGTATGAACAACTAATTAGACTGTTTACTCAATTATAAATAAAGCAAAACTATACCTTTATGAAAATGCACTCCGTACTTCTGTACTCTGGTACTACCACACCTTATGTTTTGTGTTGAAGTCTGGGGAAATAAATACCAGAACATAATAAATCCTCTGATCACTTTACAGAAAAGAGCTGTGAGGATCATTCACAAGGTTGGTTTTCTAGAACATACTCATGATCTGTTTACGCAGTCAAAGTTGCTAAAACTTGATGATCTTGTAAAATGTAATACATCAATAGTCTTATATAAAGCATTTAACAAATTATTACCGCCTAATTTACAAAGTTTTTTTAAAACTCCAGTGCGAGCTCATAACTTGTGAGGTTTTGGATATTTTTCGTTACCAAGAGCCAAAACCACTCATAAACATTATTGTGTGTCTGTGTGTGGAGTGAAACTATGGAACAAACTGGACTTGCAACAAAAGCAATGCCAAACTATTTATCAATTTAAACTGTTATATAAACATCGGGTCTGGTCAAAATACAGAGATGAGGGTCTTTAATTTATATTGCTGTTTTACTCTGTCTTATAGTGTTAACATGTGCTCAATGTTTCTTACCATCGTTGGTATATTGTCCGTTACCATCGTAGGTATATTGTCCATTACTATCGTTGGTATATTGTTCATTACTATCGTTGGTATATTGTCTATTTTTTTCTACTTGTTGGAATAAGCAGTTAAAATAAATACTTGTTATTTGTGGCAACTCCACCATGATATAACATTTTTAAACAATCTGTGAGTAAAGTAACAATGAAGCTCAATGTATAATCACCAAATGGGGTCCCGGGGTGGGATTAAATAAATTGTCTTCTTCCCACTCCCTTTCAGGCAGAATTTGATTGTCATATTTAAAATACTGTATATTCAGTTTTTTTTTTTTTTTTTGCACTATATGACTTAACTATATTGTCTACTTTGTACTTTTTTGTGCCATTGCCTGAAATAAACAAATAAACAAACAAAACAAACAAACTTACTCTGCTAGGAAATGTGCAAACGTGATGGCAATAGATTTCAGGTCCAGTACCGACGCAGTTCTCATTTTCCTGTCCACGCGTTGTTTAAATAGCAAATGGAATTGCGCTTATTTGTCTGCCAATGTTGGTCTAAAGAAGAGGTGTTTTCAGGCACATTGTTGGCGCGTTGCTATTTTGAGGAACTGAAATATTTTTGTGTTATTTAAAAAGTGCGTTATGAGAAAATGCGCCTCTGGCCATGGCCGGGTCCACAACGCACGTACTTTACTTATTACACAGAGGTAATGCTACAAACATGCCAAATAAAAAAAAATGAATGGACAACAATGTTAAATGGCTCAAAAAGGGAATGAGAGATGAGACTCTGATTGGTTAACTGCACGTTATGACCAAAAAACACCCGTGACTCATTAAGAGAATCGAGACAACCCGTTTAGACCATGCGCCCGGGCGTACTGAACTTTTACCCGTGTTAAATTAGCAAAAGTGGATTCAGTGCACCTGTGCCATGCGCTTCACACCATGCGCTTAGATCATTAAAATAGAACACTGAATTAAGAATTGCAGAATTAAGCAACCAAAAGCAATCCATTTTCTTTTGGCACCACTCTATATTAGAACCACTGATGGAACCATCTGATGCCTCAAATAACATATTAAAGCCCTGGGTCCCAAAAATGCAGGATATTTCTTGAGTCATCGATTTCTATGAATTCATTTTTTTGTGATTCATAGAGGCCAGTAGTTAATCATGGACTTTATTGCCAGAACAGAGCTTTCCAAGATGTGCAAGAGAGCACATTTTTTGTCCACCCCAGTAAACAGCTTACATAGAGTGTAAAAATATAAGTGTCAGCAGTCTGTCATGTCTATCTATAATGATGGTGTCATCTCGGGATGGAGCAAAGTAAATATAGGTAGCTTCAGGTGCGTGTGTGAGTGCTTTCTCTTTATTCGTCAGATGCTCACAGAAGAAGAGAAATATGATTTAACAATCAAAGTGAGAGAACAAAAATGTGAATAAGGGTTTGAAACAAAAAAGTTAGATGACCTTTGTATGAGAGGCATCTAACAAAGAACGGGCAAACTATCTTTACTCCAGGGAGCATGTTTCTATTTATGTAGTAGGTGATTGTGTGTGTGCGAGTGTGTGCGCACGCCTGTGAATGTTTTTTGCTGAATTCTGCAGTTCCCAGACACTAATCAAATCACCCGTGTCACAACAGTTCTAAACTTCAAGAGAGAGAGAGGGAGAGAGAGAGAAACAGAGGGAGGGAGAGCAAGAAGGGCATTTTTAGCAGCACATTGCTTTGCTTCCTGTCTCCCTGCAAGATGCCCCTAATTGGGCAGGGATTCACTATCGCCCCTGGGCATGTCTTATGTTTATTTATTTATATTTTCTGCCCTTTTTCTTGCCAGGTGCTATACTTACTGGGAGCAATGGCTCTGTCCATGGCCTTGCAGCTGGACCGTCATGGCCTGTGGAATCTGCTGGGTCCCAGCCTTTTCGCTCTGGGCATCATGGCCATCGCCTGGGTAAGAAACAACTGAACGTATTACTCACATCCATAGAGTTCATGTCTTCCAGACAGCACTGTAACGCAGATTATTAAATGTTTTATTCATCAATAACACATGCCAGAAAGCAAGTCAGTTAATATACTAGACATGGATAGGGTAATCACAGAGTATAAAAAATTAACAGATGATGGAGCTGGAGGTATGAGATAGGGATGTTGTTGTTTGTTACGGATGATTATGTTCGCAAAGTTTCATTTATTTATTTGCTTTTGAACGCTATAACACATTTCCCTGCTTTGTAAGTAGATAACAAAGACATGTATGCTTCTATACAACAACTGGTATTTTGTAATAGAGATGTTTTCAGATCTTAAATACTGCAAATACCAAATTCATATTCATGTTTAAACAAACAAACAATATACTCACAAATGTATTTTAGGATCCGTTCCATAATTAATTTGTTTGGCAGATTTGTTATATAAATTTCATGCGTCTTTGAAGTGTGTTTCACATTGACGCTGGGGGACTTTTTGTCACTCCTGATGTTTATTTTTGTTCTAATTTAAGAGACACTGGACTACATTTGTCACAGATATGCTGATAAAAGGCAAAACTAAGACAATATTAAATGCATAAATGCTTTTAAATATTACCTCTAGTAACGTTCTCATTTGAATATCGATTCTGATCAATTAACAACTTAGTTTGACCGTCAGCTTTCTCTTGCATTCATGTAAATATCACTTGGACAATCATGCTTGTGGAAAAACACACTTTATAACTAAACTAATTTACAAAAAAGTTACATAATCACTTCGATTATATGTTTATTTTTTATACAGAATGTACCTGAGTGGCTTTGAAACATTTGTGTTGTTCTCAGATGCATTAAATTGGAATGTAACACGGGGTGTCTAAATATAATGTCTATATTCTATTCGGTAGGTATTCGCCAGTTAAATGTAGACATTAGTTTTCTAAATGACAACATACTCACGTACAGTACTCTCCACAGGACTGCTGAGTGACAACATAAACTGCAGGCCGGCTCCACGGGGGGGCAGGGTGGGCTTTGCCCACCTTTTCAGAAGCGTTGCCCACCCTGTCTCCACCCAGAGCAGTTTAAAGAGAGGATCCGGGTTCCGCCAGTGTGTATTATTCCCCGACCCGCACCCGAAACCAAAACAACACATGAAAAATGATTACACCCGTTACATCACATTATTTTATACTAATAGTTTTTTTTTATGTTTTCATCAAATCAAAATTTACTAAAATGTGTGGGCTTAATATATATATACATAAGAATGTAAAAACAAAATATACAATATTATTACGTAAGAATTATTCAAAAAGCGAAATTATTTTGTTAATAGTTCGAGTAAATATTTTGGGACAAAAAAATATGAATTTAGTTACACCACCCCACCCCCGCTCACCAGAAAAATCCCTTAGCCAACCTATCATGTCATATCTGGAGCTGGGCCTCATACTCTGTAGCACCTCTTCAATATCGATAATTTATAAAGGCATTTCGAGCTAGCTGGTGCAGCGCACGACCTTTCATTCTGAGCACAACCTTTCATTCTGAGCACGCAGGAAAAGGGAGCATTTTTCTGCACATTAGCACAGAGTGTCATGGCATTAAACGTTTCTCGACTGTCCGTAGTGGAAATGCCCTCACTGTTCCATTACCAGACAGCTTTTACTTTATGCTAATATCTCTTGCGACCACATTGCTTTTCCTGAAGTGAGAAGATAAAATATAATGGATGTTGGACAAGCAAGTCTTTTGCGAGAGCCTCTGGCGAGTGAACATTAAACGAAACAACCGTGTCCTCCCTTGCGGGGATTACATTTGCAGAAAGGAGTCAACAGTGAACTTCTACTGGGGGAGACAAAATTGAAGAACTTTGATTCTTCACCTCAAAAAAAAAGCAGTCGAGCCTCAACAATAAATTGTGGGGGGAAAAGAATGGGAGAAGAGCAGGAATCAGCATTCTAGCACTTTGTTGTTTGCTCATTTATTAAGATAATGTTTAACCTAAACCATGTATTTTCGCATCAAACAGCTTTGACATTAGCAGTCATTACCGTGTCAAGTCAATTTATAGCTTAATTGAACTGATGTTACGTTCATAACAGCCAAGCTCTGTAATTGTTATGGTGGGATGTAATTAATGAAAGACTAAACAAAGTTCTGTAATACAAATTAATATGAAACTGAAAATTGGAGGAACATGTCAAAATAACAGTAAAAGATGCCTTGTAGTTCATATTCAATTTCGAGCAATACAACATCAATATTTCTACATGTATTTAGGGAAAAGTTCCAATTATTTTTTGCGATAACCAGTCTTTCACATTGCTGTTGGATAACTTCATGTCACTTCTGAGATTTGATTGTATTGAAATTGAAAAGAAACGGGACTGGACAGGCCACAATATTTCTAAAATGCTGATTAAATCAAAATGTTCTCTTAATATTGGCTGTATATCATTACAAACTATTACTTTAATAAAAACCACCTGTCAGCATGTCTATCACACAGCAAGCAAAACACATATTTTCAATTTAAATGTAATTAAAGGTGCAGTTTGTATTAATTTTGCAGTAAAATATCCAAAAAACACAAGGCTAGTGTTATATATTTTGTTCCGCTGAGTACTTACAATATCTCAAATGTTTCCAACTACTTGTAAATAGGGGGAAAATCGGCCATATAAATAAACCTTATTTATGGAACACAATTATTTGCAACGTTTATAAACCTTTACCTCATCCGCTAACATGATTTCTCTTTCCCGTCTGATTGATGAGCATCAGCAGTGGAGTTGAAGACAATAGATCCCATCGTCCATGTTTTAACACTAACAGATGTGACAAATAGTGTAGATGTTGTACTGTCCTTTTTGTGCTGTATTCTTCATGCGGCAAACTCTTATTGGCGCTGGCAGCTCTTCATATACAGACAGAAATAAAGCTGTGTATTTTTTCGTTACTCAAGGCCCCACTGCAGTGCCTTGAACGCACATTATATGATGTGCTGATGTAATTTCAACTGAAAAATAGTCCAATATCCGTCCCGGCTATTTTCGCCATAATCCCAGTCTCCTATATAACGTCATTTAGCTTCGAGAGTTTCGAAAGTGCGCCATCTAGCGGTCCAAAAAGCCCCTATTGTGGCTATGACAGAGTGACAGCCACCGTATAAAAGTCTATCGAAAATAATAGTAAGATCAGTCATAGCAATGATCTGTCATTTGAAGTTTTTTATTTACGTAGGCAAGTGACACTCACTGGCGGAGCCAGAGGTGGCTCAAGGTGGCACTGAACACCCCTGACATCCATTTGACCACCCTGGGTGCCGCCCCAAAATTTTATTCACTACTTATCTTGATTGACATCTGATTTCACCTCTCTTTGAATAAATTATATTTTGATGTTTGGCGGCAGTGCATGTGATGTCACCGCATATCAAAGTCAAGCGCGTCAGTGTTTATCGCTATATTTCCTATGTTTAGAACGAAAAAAAAGTTGTTGCGCGATGGATTGTACATTGATTTTTTTTTAAAGATTGACGAAAGATAGAAAAGAAGCAAATGGTTGTCTACAATTTGCTAAACAAATGGAATCTTAAAACACGCGCTTGCTAGCCATTTCAATTAAGACTCAGCCAAGTATGTTTTTATTTTATTTAACAATACCATGTTATCTATCTAATTTCTAACGTTACACTTTTAAATATTGGAAAATGTAAAGTTTTACCAGCATTTTCTAACCTTAGGTAAATATAGTGTCGGGAGAGATCTCCTATTTCTTTTAACATTCTAAGCAGGTGAACTTCATGCAGACTTCCGAAATACACAAGAAGGAATCATTGTGTTTAAATAAGTTTCACTCTTTAACCTTGGCTTTAGGTTTCCTAAACAAATTTTCATTGTGTAAGTTAACGTTAGACCTCATTAACAGATAATATTGGTTCCCAACATAACTTACATTGTTTGGTCAATATTAACAGAGGCTTTGGGAAAAAATTACAACAAGGTGAACAAAACTGCTCTCCAAATTCATGATGAAAGAGGAAAATTAGTCCCTGCATATTGAATACTAGCTTTAACGTAATCTAAACAATATAAAATGATCGAAATGGATCCAGAGATTTTTCTCTGCTACAGCATTGAGCATTGTTTCCCGTTTGAATAACTGATTTATTGTTCCTTAGAGAATCAAAACAGCAATAAATTACTCCAAATACTCTTTTCAGCTTGAAAAGAGTGCAGTTTTTTTCTCAGCAGATTCGTGCTTATGATCCTATGATCAGCTCTATGCTATCATGTCTCTGAACCCGAGGACACTCACGTGCAACCGCTCGTTTCACACTCAATGCGAAATTAAGACTTTAATTTACATTTAAAATATATTCCATCTTACATATAATAATTGGGTTTTGCGCTAAACACTAGCTGTAGGCTACTACATACACTTTTTACGTATATCTGTCAGTTTCAGAACAGAATAGCAGTTGTACACACAGGCTGGACATTTACCTTTTTTTATACAAAGCCCCGGTTATAAAGAGGCTTAAAGTTTTGTGGCAAAGGCCAAATAGTTGTCGCACAAGTATAAAAAGTGCAGTTCATTACATAAATAGGCAGGTAAATGACAAAGGACATTAATGTTGCATAGATGGATAAATTAGTGTCATATCATTTCATTTTTCCCCAAATTACTTTTTTTCTTTTCAACTGGTTTGATTTCTGTATTTTCAATATTTTGCTGTACAAAAGTAAAAACATTTGTCCATAAAACTGTAGTATACTATAGTATTTATAATATAATAATTAATTAGTATCGTGAAATTGGGTACTACAGTATTGTTAACCTTAATATAGTAAGCATTAAAGTATACAATTTACAATATTTGGTCCCTCACGATCGATTCAGAATCGATTCTTGACGTACTAATAAGCATACAGAAAACGTCATTACGTCGCATTTGCGCTAACAGTCAGACTATTGTTGGCAGAACTTGGCACTTTCGCTTCTAGTCTTTGAACTGTTACGTATTGTATTTTAATACAACCGCGTTCCCAATTAAGCGATTCTCATTTCCATTGTCTGTTGTCAGCCATAAAAACAGTGTATAATAGTAAATAAAAGCGATTCATTAGTGCCGCTCAATGCACAGAGTAGATCACAACACAATTTACCATGGTTTTACTTTTGTATTTATATGTAGTGGAGTAGGCGGGTCGAGACTGTGGTTCGAGGCCGGTGAGTAATTGTTAATTAGCGCCAGTTGTGCGCGCACTGGTCTCGTATCACGAAGGAGATTGGGAGCATATAAGAGAATGAGCGACCGGACCATCGATGAGAGAGGACCGGGCCCGAACATGTTTTACGTTTGTATTTATATTTGTATTTATGTTATTTCGCCGGCGGCCGCCGGCTGTTATTATTTATATTAAAACTTTATTTTAAATGTCTGCCGGTTCCCACCTCCTTCCTTCGCTACTTTGAATCTTTCTACAAGTATAAATCATAGCAACCACAAATTTACTTTTGTCTTATTACAGGAACATTAGTTAAATGATGTTTTATGATGTTTCTGTTAAAACTATGGTAATAGAATCAGTACAGTCCCCCGAAAACTCACATATTAAACTTACATTAAACCACATATGTTACTTAAACGTATTGGATAAAGAGTCTGCATTGTTAATGTACAGACGTGCCTGCTTTGTTCTTATCCCTCTCATTCGTTTTAGGATGCGTTTCTGGGCCTGCAGTTACAAAAAAAGCTGTGCACACCGCATTCGCGAAGTTGCGGACGCGTCTAGCATAAAGCAGCCTTCACGCGTGCAGTGTGAAACTGGAGTAACCCTGAATGTAAACGTATCCCTCAATCGAATCAGAGCAAGTCCAATAAAACTACACAATACTCAGATTTTTGTGCACAAAATGTGACATTGAATATCTGGTAAAAACACGTCTATCATCTACATGACACGTAATGGCTCTGTGTAATTAAAACCTGCCAACTGACATCATTTCAATACTCAAGAATCTGGCCCACATAGACTCAGTACAAAGCATCCCGCTGTGTGATTCTAACATCCCTTTTTACACAGATGAAAAGAGCTACAATTTCTCAAGCTTGAAACATCCCACATCCACTCAGTATTTTTAGGGGGCGTAAGGCATTTCAGGACTTCTTTTTTCCTTGTGTTGTGTTATTTTAAGTTCTGCGTTTTGAATGTACATAGATGAGATGGAATTAGATCAGTCATGCAGAGCAGAGTAGATGAAGAGAAGCGTAGAGCTCCACAGCGATTGAGAGACAAAGCAATGTTCAGTGAGAGAGAGACAAATATTCAGGGGTATGGGGACGTTTGAGTTTCATCACTTATAAAATAACAACCGCAATATGAGTTTGAACACTTGAGCTGTGTACCAAAAGACACACTATGCACAATGACCTATGTACTATGCACTCAACCGTATAGTGTATGAATTTTATAAGGGTAGTGTCCCAAATAGAATACTAAATGATTTAGTATATCGGCTTTCCAGACGACCGCAAAAGACGTCAATCGCACGGCACAATGTGTGTGAATAAAAATCAACTTGTACATTTTACAATTAATGTAGTTTTCACATGTTTTTTACATGTTTTGCACAGCATTACTTTAGTGTTACCACTCTGCAGGACAGTTTAAGCGAAAGTAAGTGAACGAAACTGCAACCATTGAGTGCGTAAAGTGTCCACAGTTCCACACTTCATATTTTTTTCGTTTGAAAAAGTGCATCATTCAGCGACTTGAAGTGTACTTCATTTTTGAGAATTTTCAATGTGAACACACTACTCACACATACTACAAAATGAGGTAGAATCGTGCATACTAAGTACGCGACTTGGGACACGGGGTTCATTACATTCAATTGCTTCTGGCAGAGCAGTGATTCGCTATATTTCTCACACACCGTGCTTGTTTGTATCTCCTCTTTGCTCCGCCTCTCTGAAACTCCAGACTGGCCAGTGAGTAGTGATTGGTCGAATACTGCAAGCGTGTGACGGAAATGTAACCCCTCTTACCATATTTTGGAAAATCAGGTTCCAAAGCAATTGTGCTGACTTGTACGCCCACCCTACTTGCGTATACATTTGGGTGGTCTTAGTCAAATCGTACCACAAACTGATGTAGATTTGTGGGGGTGTGGTTAGATGAGGCGTTTCAGGCAGTCCTGGGTGAGCATTCGCTTTAAGACAGAATGCATCTTTAGTTCCGACACTTTCATTTTTTTTATTTTATGTGTCTAATACGTGCATAGGCATGTCCTTGGACACACCAAAGACACTGAAAAACACGTATTCGTGCCATATGACCCCTTTAAACAGCAGTGGTTTCCTCTCTGGTGACCTTGCTTGGCCCTGTTCCATACCCAGTGATCCATGAGTCACATATTTTACTGTTATGAGCTTTAACCCCTCTATATATATCCCATAAGATATTGCAGGTATAGCATCTGCAGTGCATTATAAAATATCTTGCGCATACAGGCCCACAGAAACAATACAGTGACCTTAAAAGTTTTGGACACTTCTGGACACTTAGATAACACTTCAAAAGGTACAATATTACTTTGATAGCATTACATGAAACAACATTTCAGACCAATACATCCATAAAAACATTATTTTGACAATTTTGTACTTAATACTAACCAAATATTCTAAATAATTTTAGTACATATATTAAGACAGGTCACACATATTTTTGTAAAATGGCCTTGTTATTTGAGATCACAAAAAAGGATTTAAGTTTTTTAGCCAGTTTTTTTCTATGGCTCATTTGGATAATTGGTCAAAGACCTTGTAGTTATTTTAATTACAGTCAAACTTATTACGATAACAGGGCCTACACTGGATGTGTAGTTTGTTTGATGTGCATATATATATTTTTTTCTTTAAATGCAGTAAAGAAACCTAAAATAGTACTATTTATTATAGTTTGTTATTTCCAAATCTTAATAAATTGAGATTTTGACCAAAGCCCAACCTAGTTATGACATAACTTCAATGCACAATTCCGCATCACAAGGGGCAAAATGATAAATAACTGCTGAAAAAACAAAAACTATTGTGTTAAATAGCAGCACACTTGGTGAAAGTTTAGGCAGTGATAAATTCCTCACTTCAAATTTTAGCATTTCTCTCAAAACAATGCTGCAAAGCATGCTAACCAGATGTGAGGCCTGACCAATTGTGTTCCTGCATGCCAAGTGTCCAGGCGTCATTGATTCATGCATCATATAATCAATTTCAGAAGACATTTTGGCTTTGGCGAGGAATGCTTTGAAATATTTTAGTGCGTGTCCCTGATAGGAGGTATAATAAGTGATTTCTTTTCAGGAGCGGTCAGTACTATTGGAGGATGTGGACAAGATGAGTGTTGGACATCAAGGCTTTTTGCCAAATATTAGCCTTAGAAAGTAAATTATATATTTGAGTCAGCTTCAATAAATAAAACCCATTTAGGGAATACCTGATCAAGAGTGTATTGAGGAAAGGTTGACAGAAAAAACGTTCCTTGTCACAAAGGTTTATTTAAGATACAAATGTTAGGTAGCCTTAAATTAGGTTATCTAACTTTGTATAAATCCACATTAAATCAAATGTTTTATTTGCATTTTTACTTGCATTTGATGCCTGCCTTGTGTTAAATCTGAACCCCATTTCTACCTCGACACAATCAATAAATGGCCGTAAGTGTAAACAATAGCTGGCCGAAGTGAATCTCTGCTGATGTGTCATCAGTGCAATCTATAAAAATGTCCTCGTACATTGAGAGAAAAAGTGTATAGTTGTGTATAATCAAACATGTGTGTACAGGGAAAAAAAGTCATTATTATGGTTTGAGTGTTTTGTAAAACATTTTAAGACAAGAATAAAGTTTCACAAACTTACTGTATGTGCTAAAATTTCCCTAGAAGCTGCTCTAAAGCTGGAACACAATTAGTTATCTGGGGGAATATAGGATTGGAACAGTCTCTGAGGACCCAGAGTGTCCTATATGCAGCAGAAATGTGACTTAGTCATCAGAATCCACAAGTTTGTTTGATTGACTGCTGAACATTTTCCAGTTGGACAGGAGCAACAATGTAGAATCATGGCTTCTGAAGTGTCTCTGAAATATAAATAGACATTTCAATTCCATGCTTTCAACACTGTGCTGTAATGGGATATTAAAAATCTGCTCTGAGTATAATGCATGCAAGTAAAATTATAACCTGGGGCAAAGAACTAGTCTACAGCAGTTGTATAGTTGACTAGTGCCACTTTACAAGCGCAATGTCATAACAGATGGAGAAAAGGAGATAATTATATTATATGTGCGCTGTCAGTTAAAGAATGATATAAAGAATGTGGCTATAGTCAGATTAAAACGATTACGAAAATGTATTAATTATTCCTTCAAATACCTTAACTGACCAAACCAGTTGTTCACCCAAAAACAAAAATTCTGCCATCATCTATTCATTCTCTAGACAGTTTAAACTTTTTTTTTCCTGCAAAACACAAAAGGTAACCAAAACACATGCTCCCTATTGACTTCTATTATTTGAACACAAAAACAATGCAAATCAATGGGAACCAACCGTTTTCGCTCTTCTAGATATATTTTCTTGTGTTCTGCAAAAGAAAGTCATGCTGGTTTGAAATAACAAAAGGGCGAGTCAATTATGACAGAATTTTCATTTTTGTGGCTGAACTATCTCTTTAAAGATATGAAGTATTTTACACATAAATACATGTAGTATTGCCCTCTTAGACTATATGTGAATAAATCTCTGCTGATAGATTTAAAACAGTATAATGAGATTCATTCCAGCATGAGCGATGTAAAGCTTGTGTGTGCTGAGTGTGCAAGGACAGCTTTACAGCGTTCATAAATATCAGGATCTCTAGAGGGTGCAGAATTGAATTTCTATGAAGTCTGTAAATTGTATGTCCAACATTATAAGTGTGTGCATTTGGATCCAAGCCCCAACAGTGTCTCACGATCATCAGAGTGTCTCTACGGGTCTGTGCTTCCCATTTATCAATGCTTCTTTCTCCTTGTGCCTGTGTTGGTTTGCTTACTCGTGCCTAAACGTGCCTTCTGCTTTGTGTCCTTCAGACTGTGCGCACCATCCGTCGGCGCCGCTGTTACCCACCGACCTGGAAGCGCTGGGTGTTTTTCCTGTTTCCTGGCACCACCATCGCCACATCGGCGGTGGCCCTGTACGCCTTCGTGGAGACGGAAGAGAACTACTTCTACATCCACAGCATCTGGCACATGCTGATCGCAGGAAGCGTCGGCTTTCTTCTGCCACCTCGTGCCAAACCCGACGTGAAAGTCACTCCCCTGAAACGACGGCGAGGCTGCGGCTACCAGCTCTGTGTCAATGAGCACGAGGAGATGGGATTGGTGGACCCAGCTATTATTACTATTAACAGCATATGCACCAGCTGATGATGTTCAGAGTTTAGCGAAGTTGACTTTTTTTGACTTTCATCTCCTTTGGAATATACAAACACGGAAAACAAAGCCAGAGAACTTACTGATGCACTGTATATAACTTTCCACTGAAACACACATACACCTAAATGTACAAGTTTTTGATCATTGTTATTTGGATTACTATTATTGTTAATATCGTTTGCATTGTAAGTATTTTGGAATGGTTCGTGTCAGTACAGCGATGCACTGTTATTAGTGCATTATTTAAAAGTCAATGCTGATTTCGCTGCTGCTACTTGACAGTGACTGTAAAATTGAAAAATGTATCATGTAATTTATTCATTGTTTTCTGCCACTGAAATGACCAAATGTTTTATTGTGTTTATAGGATGCAAAGGAAAAATATATAGATTCATGGCTATATCAAGGGCATTGCTTTTTTAGTTTTCCTTTCTTTCTAAACATCTTTTGCACTGAGACACAAAAATGTGATACTGTACATTTTTTTTTAAATATAGGTATAGTTATGATTAAGTCACAATGTGTACATGTAAATGTATAGTATAGTTGTTCTAAGTGGAATGTCTGATTGTACTTTGGATTGCATTGTATTGCCTTTGCAGCATAACTGATTGTCGATTTATAGAGGGTTTAGGAACGTGTCCATTGCCAAGACCAGGTTTTATTAAGAAACCACAGATAATAACCTCATATTTCCTGTTGTATTTACCTAGTAAGGATCAGGTTAGAGGGAGACATTTTAAATCAAAGCAAATGATAAAGCAAATAAACGTTTTATTTTTTCGGTATTAAAACTGGTTCTTCAATTCCTCTTGCTAGAGAAATGTGTTGTAGTCGAGACCACCAAAACCGAGACTTTGTGGGACCAAGTCGAGACCAAGACCAGCACTCCCAAAATTCATTCAAAGGATCCACTAAAAAGTCATAAATAATAACTTGGGTGATTTATTGTGCAGAAATGTACGTGTAGGATGTTTTAAGTGCCATATTGTGTCACCCCCCTATTATAATACAGTATATTGAAATTTTTGTGCAGGTAAAAAATCCAAAAACTAAACATGAAAAGTGTAAATTTAGGTCTGTAACCTTAAAAAAAAATTCAATGACTTAATTAGATTTATTGCTTTATTATCTAATCAATAGCAAAAAAGTGTGTATTCAGTGTGTATTCATTTTGTTGACAGATTTCTTTAAGACAATCCCCCATTCTAATCTTAACAGGAAGAGTAACAAAAGTAACAGATCAAATAAGGTGAATTTTAAAGCCAGATGTTTTACATCTAATCACATGAATGATGTAAACACATAATTTAGACAATGCACCAGCAATATAGTGTAATTCCCACAGTTGTGACCACTCGAGACCACTGAGTGTGAGAGGCCGAGACAAGACTAAGACCATCAAAAAATTGTCTTGAGACCGGTCTCAGAGAACTTACTTTTAATTTTCGAAAATGGTTAAGAATTTTTGTGTCCAATTATTGTGATTCCATTGTTTGTTCCTCAACATTATTTCTAAATACTGTACAAATACTACATTATTGATCTTGAAAACAAACACATTTTTATTGTCTTTGATCACCAGATTAGATCCATTACATTACCATGGATCATACATTCGAAAGATTTATTCCTGTGGCTTAGTAAATATCACAAAAATAAATGGTTATGTTAACTTAATAAAATCTTTTAAGATTATTAAAAAAAATATTGAAATTGAGATTTCCCTTAAAAGTTGATTTCCCCAAAATGTACAAATATTATTAAAGGTTATTTATTTAATTAAATAAAATAAGTATTTAATTGACAAAATATATTCTTAATATACACTTAATATTTTGGTAGAATTATAATATGAATATTTGAGTAACACAAATTTACTTAATTTTTTTAGTTACATATTCACCATTCAAACAGTATATTTGATTTCACAGCTTTAAAATTTACCCAATTATTTTTGTGTAAAGTGTTTCACTTAAAATCACTATAAAATTCAGATTAAATTTTTAAAATAAAAAGTGCTCAGATTTATGCCTGCCTGCCTCGTAATCTTTTATGAAACAGAAACAAAGCAATAATCCGTTTTAATAAATGAATGTTATGGCCTGAATTAGGAACATTTAGCATTTATTTATTTATTCACAAATGACTTAATGATAATGGCTAATTAATGATCTGCACATTAATGGGACACTAATGGGACATATACTACACAAAGTCATTTCACCTATTGCAAAACACATCCACCCACATCCAAAAACAAATCAAGCCATCCTCAAACCTGACATTCTGAAAGTAATCTACTCTGTGTCACCAAGTCTCTGTCACGTGTTGAAGAAATCTTGAGCTATTTTTCCTGTCTAAATGGGAATGGATGAAAGATGTCACGCTGAGATGGAAGAAACCGTGAGGTGGGGTTTCATTTTTCAGAGCATCTTTGTAAATGTAGAGTAGAGGTGAGGCCTTAGAAACCTTACTGAGGAAAGGGTTTCTAAGCTAATGAAAGCTGTTGAAATTACTCTTTTAAATTAACAAAATGTTCTTCAACTGTGTCACAATTCACAGTGAAATAAAAATGGGATATTAAACTCATCTGCAGTAACTGTTTTGATATAATTAAAACCTGTACTGCAAAGAAGTGGCTCAGCAGGATTTCAGACTGACCGCAACCAAGTCAACATTATTCAAAGCAATAGAACAGAGTAACATGTTTAACTGCAATCTAGACACGCATATGCACTAGTTGTGGCCACGGAGAGCACAAAAGTGACAGCAATTATAAAAGTCTAAAGAACACTCGGCTCTGACAAACTGACAAACAACAACTCTGACACAAGTTTAGTGGTGGAACAGGAAACGTTCCATAATATACTGTAATACAATCAATTCTACCCATAGTTGTTTTACATACAATATTTTGTTTTGTCATTATTTTATTTTGATACTTTTAATATGAAAATTCAGTGCATTCAAAAGTCTGTACATGTGAAATCTTCAAAAAACTAGACAAATATTTTATGCATTCATCATCTCGTGTTAAAGTGTAACAGTATTTTTGTAATAATGACTGGAAAACTTGAAATTAATTATTCTACACCATTATTTTTTCACATAAATGAAAGAACATTCAATTTGAATTATAGACAATGCAAAAGATAATGATTATTTAAAATAGATTTCCCCAAAACCTTTTTTGTAGCAAAAAGATTGTACAGCCTCAAACTGATCTGTCTTAGACAATATTGCTTTATCAGACTGCTCAGGATGCTTAAACAAACAGAAAGATTTGCTTAAACAAAACCATGATTCTATCCCGAGGAACAAAGCTAAAAATCATTATAGCCGTCTCTGTTTAAACAGGGACAGAAGTATTTGAAAATTCAAACATTTACACATCTGCTTAAAACAACTATGAGAGATTATTAAAAAAAGAATGGGGTATCTATTCTGCTCAATAATTCCTTGCTGCGTGAACAACCATATTAACAAATACAGGATAACTTAAATCAAAGCTGACCATGTAGGCCAATCACACGTTTTATAATCAAAAATCTTCTTCAAAAACACAAATCATTCACAATAGACAAAATACACATCATGTACAATGTTTGCAAAGATCAAAATTACAACTAAAATAGACAGCTTAAAGATGTATGCAACAACAATTTAGAAGCATACACATACACTTACAAAGGATATTAAACGTTTAAAAAGTATCTAAACTAGATCATAAACATTCAGTTTGTATACGCTTGACTTTTATTAAAATGATATTCAAGCCACAGTGCTGGTTCATTTCACAGTGGATTCAGATTGTGAGACATGTGGAACAAAATTGGCAGTCCTTTGCTCATCATATCGATTCATCTTATATGCTTTTTGTGCACGTTATAGTCTTTTACAGGATCAAACAGAATAAAAAGTAGTCACTGTAAAGAATTAAAAAATAAATAAAAGGGCATTTAAAGAAAACGTTTTTTTAAAGGCCATTAAATCTTAAAAGGTAACAGTAGACTTTAAACATCTGAGAAATACATTCAAATCTAAAATAAAGGTGCTACACAATGCCATAGAACAACCATTTTCGACTGTAGGGTTCCAACCTTTAACATTCAAAGAACATTTCTGTTTCACAAAAGGTACTTTATAGTGCAAAATGGTTCATTGGATCATAAAAAGTTAGTTAAAAACTAGTTCTGTATACATTTGACTGAACCAAAATGGTTCTTATATGTGACCCTGGGCAACAAAACCAGTCTTCAAAATTGAGATTTTAAATCATATGACAACTGAATAAATAAGCTTTCTATTGATGTATGGTTTATTTGGACTAACTCTGGAATCTGAGGGTGCAAAAAATCATAATACTGAAAAGATTGCATTTGAAGTTGTTAGTCAGAGATGCTAGCAGATGTTGTTAAGAAGAAACAGGTTTGTTTTAACACTCTGTATAGGATTACCTTTTTAATGAAATTGTGGAGAATAGGATGTACCCAAAAGCAGACATTCTAAGCTTTACAAACACTAGATATCTAGCATGAGTGGGTAATACCCAAAGAGCGGGCAGCAGCGAGTTTGCAGGCATGTTCACCTCCATTTTTGATAGCGATTTTGCTGCATCCTCACAAAATTTAAGTTTTGCTATATAGGAAAATGTACAAAATATCTTCATGGAACAAGATCTTTACTTAAGAAAAATAGATAATAGATCATTTTGACCCATTCGATGTATTTTGGGCGATTACTAATGTATCAAATGTTCACGTGCTACTTGAAACTGGTTTTGTGGTCAAGGGTCACATATGGCATCGCTGTGAAGGACCTGTTACTGCACCTTTATTTTACTCTCTGTAAGTCATATGGATAAAAGCGTCTGCTAAATGCAAAAATGTAAACTTAAGTTAAAGTTCTTCGGTCTTCACTCAGGGAGAGAGAGTTTGAAGTTTAAAATGGCAGAACAATGAATACACATTCGGAAGTTGTCCTCAAGGCTGCGAGCAGGGTTTTTAAGTGCCATTTCAATATATTACAGTACGTGAAGAAATAAGCCAGTAATTGGATATTAGATCATATTACTCCATTGGCAGTACGAATGTGTTTAACACCCAGTGCGGAGGTGATTTTCCCTCAGTCTATGCCATCAGTGTGGACCTCAGTGGTAGGTGAACCATAGACTCCTACATGTCCTGCTTTCAGCTGCAGCAGCATAGACAACAAGGGTCCCGAACATTCGCCCACCACCTGTAGCTGTCCATTTCCCTCTGAAAGCACAAAGCTATTTGTGACAACAGACATGCAGCCAGACAGAATGTTGGGCTCTCTCTGCTCTATATAGAGAAGAGGGCGGTTCACAGTTTCCTGAGCAGACAAGTCAAAGTCAAGCAAGTTCCTTAACATAACGACAGACTGAAACAGAGCAGAAAGACCTCCAGTCACAGCAACCAACTGCATCTCATGTTCCTCCTCTTCATGCCCGACATCACTGTGTCCATCATCTCCATCATCTTCCTCATCTATCTTCACCACTAGAGGAAAACTAAAATAAGGTAGCTGAGTGATGTCTGAGATAAAATCACTGAGAACGACTCCACTTTGTGGTAAGTATCGCCCAGATCCCCACGTGCTGTTGAGCGAGGTAGAGATGACTATAAAATTGTTGTGACTATCAAGGACCCCTATGTGACTGCATGACGTGTTCAATGCCAAAAGCTCTCTTAGGTTTGAATGATTCTGACTCGCGTTGAAGAATTCCTTTGCCAAATTTAAGAGAGCATTGTAGGAGGCCGTGTCATTAAGTTCTCCATTGTTCTGAAAAGAGAGGTTTCGCTCCCTGACTGCATCTAATATCCTGGATACCATTACGCCTGTGAGCTGGGAGGGGGCTGACAGAATGGTGTATTTCTCCTGTTTCACAATAAGGGGTTCATTGATTTCTGCAGTCCCGGCCCGAGCAGCAGCAAGAAAAGCGGGTCTCTCGGCTTCAGAAATGTCTTGAGCCAATTTTACGGCCAGCATTTCTGAGAAATGGGAGACATTTTGCCCGACGCTCAGCAAAAGTTCTGATAGCTTCCCATTGGCGACATCTGCACCCTCTGATTTCACGCGGCCATCTGCATGGCAAAACACATCGCACAATTTTGACTGGAGTATTTTGTCTTTGTGGCTTTCCAAAGCCCTGGAGAGGATTCCATCGATACTGAAATTTTTCGCAAGTTTTGCAGCGCCTTCGAAAAGCGCACTCCATTCCAAATGTCCGTAGTTAGAATGTAATAATCTAAGGCCCTGCAACAGCGAGGGAGCTGAATAAGCAGGCAGTTTTTGAGATGTATCATGTATTGCTTTAAATGATTTCAGAGTGTGGTTGTACAAAATAGCTGAAAACGCACCACCTTAAAGAAAAGAAGAAAAAGAATCATTCGGCAACCTTGATAAAATGTTTATGAAAGGCACATCCATGAAGGATTCAAGATTTACAATATGCACTTTAAAACGAATTGCAAAAATATTTATAAAGAAGATTTCTGGGGAGAGGAAATAGAGTTGTGTTTTGTGTCCTGAGACTAATTTTCTTTATGATATGATGTGATAGAACTTCATATACATCTATTTTAACTTTAAGAGTGAATGCTACATGTTACTACTTTGTACTACCATGAAAGGATAGTTGACCCAAAAAGTAAATTCTGTCATTATTTACTCACCCTCAAGTTGTTCCAACACTGAATGTTTGTCTTTGTTTTGTCGACCAGAAAGAAGATATTTTGATGAATGTGGGAAACCATTACTACTATGGAAGTCAATAGTGCCCCAGAACTGTTTCTGTTCAAACATTTTGCTCATATCTTTATTTGTGTTACATTTACATTTAGTCATTTAGCAGACGCTTACTTCCAAAGCGACTTACAAATGAGGTAAACAATGGAAGATATAAGGACAACATAAGGAAAACAAAAAGCATAAGCACAGTAAAACTGGTCTCATATAGCATACCACAATATACAAAGTACATGCGATATGTAAATATGTGAATTTTAAATATTTTGAAAAGAGAAAAGCAATAATGGAAAGGTAAAAAATATGTAATGTGTGTTCTTCTCCATTTCCAGGTTATAAGATATAAATGTAAATATAAATGTTCTGTTAAGGAGAACAATGGAATTTAGGCAGGTTTAGAAGAACTTGAGGGTGGGTATATGATGACAGAATTTACATTTTTGGATGAACTATGCCTAAAAGAGCCCAGGAAATTACATCAGTGCTTAAAAAGGACTAAAAAACAGATGAATTGTGTTTGTCAAATAGCAGTGGACTTATCATTGCTTATCAAGACTGCACCAATAAAATATTTGATGTCTAGAAAAGATCAAAAATGAAATAATACTTAACCGACCTAATCCTGCAGTGTGAGGATGGACAATTCCGATGCAAAGTAAAGCGGCAATCGCTGCATCTACCACATTTCCACTCGCCTCCAGAAGCTCTTTACCCATCCTAGAGCAGATTTCTGTAAAATCACCACAACACCCATCATCAAGATATTACTATATTTTTAGTTCCTAAAATATAAATACGTATTGTTCATCTGAAATAATACTATAATATTATTATATTTAAATATGTCTTATTTTAATTACTATAATATGATTATACTGTTACATCTACAGTCTAAATCCGCGGTCACACTTGAATTTTCCCTCCATTGACTTCCATTCATAGGCATGCGAATGCGACAGACCGGAAAACGCAAGTCTGTGCGGAAATATTTCGCATTTTGCTGTTCAAGTTTGGTGAACTCTGACCCGCGAATTTGTGTCATGTGAGTGCGTGAGACCAACAGAAGGTCAAAAAATGTCATAGCGTGACCTCTCGGTACAAAAACATCCAAATTGGAGGAATCGCTCATTGTAGCAGTGTTTTGTACAACACAACTTAAAAAGATTACAAAAACAAATAAAAAGAGAAAAGGCTTGGTTTGCGATGGCAATAGAAATGTGAGGGGACGGTAAAGTTTAAACAGTGATACGTGGATTTTATGTGATTGTGCGTGTCATATCCTGTTCCCGCCCATCTTCGCAGCAACGTCCGAACGAATTTCGCATGTGCAAATTCAAGTGTGACCGCCGCTTAACGGGGTCTTGCCTGAGTCTGTAATGACAGCAGCATGGTGGTACAGAGGTTCACTGTGCTCATGGGTGTGATTGTGGTGATTATGATGATCATCTCCCTCTTTGTGATTATGGTCAGTGTCGTCATTATCAATATCTTGGTTATAGTGGTGATCATGCTCCTTTTCCTCAGACCAATAGCCATTCCACTCACACACCATAAACACACAAACTATTCCTAGAAGAATCAGGGCCACCATGACCCTGATATAAGTGTCACTTTTTCTTCTCCCTCTTTGCTGGTTGAAGGGCCTGTATAATATAAAGAGAAAAACAAATGAAAACATTTGAAAAATCTAATTTGGCAGAGAAATTTTCTGTCGAACCAAAAGTCAACTTTGTGCTGTTTTTCATAAAACAACTGTTCAAATTTCTGTCTGTAACGTTTCAAACAGACAAACACATTTTGATGTCTCGCCTACAGTATATTACAAGTCATAGGTCATAACATTGTCGAGCATAGGCTGAAAAAAGATCATTACTAAATCAAAATACACATTCCTATTATAACCAATGGATCGTTCACTAGGAATCGTTTGAAGCGTTGCGTCCTTATAACCTGGTGCCTGTGTTCTTAACCACATCGATAAATAAACCGGTAGGATGATTCTACAATGCAAAGTATCCTTGTCCTACCGGTTTAAAATAAACACACAGAGTGAGTTTACAGCGTAAACACCTTATCAGATTATTCTACCAGTATAAAATAAACATATAGGATTCATTCATTTGCATAATACCCTATCAAATTGTCCTACCAGTATAAATAAAAATGCAGAATGTTTTAACGTAGATTGACGTAACAGTATAGAATAAACAGGTGGTATGATTTTACTGCGCTAAAAAATGACGTAACATTGATGCCTGGTATGAGAATCTGATAGATGGGATGAAATTTCGTAGTGGTGAGCAATACTGTAAAATTTGGTATTGATCCGATACAATGTTAATGCAGGGCCAGTACTGCAGATACCGATACCAATACTTTTAAAAGCATTCACTTGAATTAACATTTACTTTCCTATGGATAAAATATCACAATTTATCAGATGAATGCATCATTTATTCGCTAAATCGGAATTCATTTGCATCACCACTAAAATATATTGTGATTTGTGCTCTTAATGTGCCTATAGGCTAATTAATCATGTAGATGTTAAAACACGGTACATAATTTAAACAAAATACATACATTTATTTATTTATTTATTCCTGTAATAGAATTTGCAAGCATTAACTTTGCACCAAATTATTACGTGAAAATAGTAACAATAACAGATTAACAGAACAGAAAACCGATATACAGTATAACAAAACAATTTCTCCCTATCCTAGTACTACTTCTCTAGCCTTGAAAAAACAAAGTGCACAAAATTATTACTGAAGAACAAAGCTTTAAAAACTACTTTTCCGTTTTTGTTCAGTGTTATGTTTAGACACAATAATATAACAAATTAAACTTCCCTTTCATTACATTTTTAAGTGAATTTATAAACAAAGTGCATACAATTGTTTGAGAAATAAAGTGTTTAAATAAGAAAGTACTTTTAATCTTTGTCTTTTACCCCCAAAGACCCACTGCAATACAACGCAGTTCGCCGTGTTTTATTATTTTTGCCGGCTGCAGCTGCGTCTGCGTGTTTGCGCTTGGCGCTGCTGAGTCACGTGACAGCAGACTACAAAACACAGCAGGGCGGGGAGGAGCAACGTGTACAAAACTAGGTGTATGGGAAATAAATTGTTCTTCTTTATTATACAATTATTAGCTACATTAGTAAATAAATAAAATTTGTACTAAAACATATTAGTATCGAAGGTTTTATGTTAGGATCCATCCTTTTTCGATACCATCTCAGCATTTGTAGCGTTGCGTCCGTATGACGCGTCAGCGCACCTGACGTAAGCACTCACACGGAAAGCAGCAACAATAGACTATACGAGATGATCCATTTTATATTGTAATTTACGACTGAAAATGTATAGTATTTTTTCAACCTGTTAGTAAAACCACAATAGCCGGCACTGTTTTACGTTCATATATAATCAATGGATCGTTATAGCACGTGAGGGACGGCTTCTCTAGGGATCGTTTGAAGCGTTGCGTCCGTAAAACGCGTCAGCGCACCTGCTGCACAACATTTAAGCACTCACACGGAAAGCAGCAACAACATACTGTAGCGAGAAGATCCAATTCACGTTAAAATAGGCATATTTTGACGCTTAATTTGCATGTATCTTGCACAACAGGCGTGAAACAAAGATTACTTTCATTTTTAACTTACGCCTGAAAATGTATAGTAATTTCGTCATCGTCCTCTTCTGCAAAGTCGCTCTCGTTTACATCTTGTACGTCGCTTGGAAGTACTTTATATTTGACATTGCTTTGAACCATTTTCCTTCTGACCCCTTCGGCTGTAATGTCACAACATTGATTCGAGACCTGCAATCTCCTACTTCCTGTATTTCCTGACAGTCAAGACAGGTAGAAACACCTCCCTAAAACAATAGATATCTTGTTTAGTTTTTTTAAAAATGATTATAATACAGGCTTATATATCATCCGTTGTTTCTATTTGTTATTAGGTATTTCTTTTTTATAAAATGCTCGTACACTATAGTAAATACCTGATGTTTTTTAAGGTTATATGCTAATAATAACTAGGCTACTTTTTAAAGGCGTGCACTTCAAATGGTCTTAGATGTCTGTGAAGTCATGTGTCCACACAGGCTACGGGCGAAGCAGTGGGGCGGCTCTGTGCTGATTTCCAATATTCCAGTGACCTGAAAGTGAGCTAGAAGCATAAGCCTCAATATTTCTTTCAAGGTAGCCTGGGATTTCAGATCTTCTGCTTCAAGGGAATCACAGCGTACAGCGTCCCACCTTATTTACCTTTTGACATTTACTAGGATATTTTCACACATGCAGAATGTAATTGAATGTAAAATTCCTGCAGAGATTCTGTACGAAATGCCGTCACACAGAGATGTTCAAAACAAGGATAGAGATATCTTGCAAAATATCTTGGCAATACTGACCAGCTTAAATGTCACTCATGTGGCTATGACTTTTTTTCTTTGTACCTTGTGTTTTCTTGGTATCGCTTTCCACCCTTTATTCCAGACGCGAGTCTACAGCGGTATTCAAATTCACCTCTATACAACCATAAATGTCAGTGCATTAAAGAAGCTTCCAACGAGTAAAATCCTTATGATCAGTTTTAAGTGTGTTTTGACTAGGCTTTGGGGCTAGGTGATTTGTAAGATGTACTTTCAGCCTGGCATTTGTTCCGGAGAGGTTTTTCTGTTTTCCTTTTTGTTTTGCCTGGTACTCTTTTTGAAAAACAAGCCATCATTATCCCTGCGGATGGGGGTTCAGAAGATCTGCATCTTTATACATCAGCCTGTTTATAATGAGAAACAGAAATTAGGTTCTCAGGAGGTACGAACCAGAGGCAAAGATGCTGTCAATAAAGTCAACCAAACTTTCTGAGTTTAGTTTAAAAGAAATGAAAGCAACATTCTGATTACGCTCTGATATATCTTTGTTATTGTGCTCTTTTATTTTGGTAAGCTAAAGACCACTTCAGAAGATGCAAACAACGCTGGTAATATGCAATAAGCAAAAAAAAAACGTTAGATACGGACAAAAGAGATATGTATGATGAAGTGAAAACAATAAAAACATTTTTTTATCTAGACATAGGAGCTCCCAAAAGGCGAACCTACATCTATGTGCATTTTATTGTGCATAAACTGCTTCATTGGACAGTTTATTTTCTTGCACTTCCTTTGAGTTCACTAGCATATATACAGTTTACGTTACGTATTTTTATACTTGCATAATTAAAGAAATATGGTAGAACTGTATTGATATTGGGGGACTGGCTTTGATCTGCATTCAGCACAACAATTCAGTTGTACAGTCTGTTAATCTACAAAGCAGCAAGAGCTCCTCCATTATAATCAACAAAGTTCTTGCTTGCAGAGGTGATGCGTTGATTATAATGAGATTCTCCAAGACTTGTCACTACCGGTTCAGCTTCCTGTTTAATGTGTATTACTTCCTTTAGAGAAGTTCAAGTTTTTTGGTTGGGGCAGAAGGAACCATGGTTATTCTGGCACAGAATATGATATTATCATAAGTGAAAAAAATAAATTAAAAAAGACTTTTACACAACTCCGTTGGTTCACATCATAAACAAATATATAACTTGAAGGATTAACTTCATCTTAACTCGATAGCCTGTGTTAATTATGCATTTCACTGTATGGAAAGGCTCAGGTTTGACATTATAAAACACCTTGTTACTGAACTTTGAATAAAATAAATACATTTTATGTTTTGTTATGTTATGTTTTATGTTTATTTTACTGTTTGTTGTATTTGTATTTTTTCGGACAGCTGTACTCTGTTTTAACATTTTTTTAAGTGTTTATATGTAGTCCATCCCTATTTTGCAGAATAAACCTTACTCTGAAATAGACTTGATTTTAAAAGTCACTGAGAAAATGTTAAACCCTCCTGTTGGAATACCAAAATAACACTAACCCATTCAGGTTGAATATTTATTTTGTAGGTACATTACTTCTAGTTCCTGTGTCATGCTGTGTCACATTTAATGGTAACCACTTTCTTCATCGTGCAAAAACACGAAAATTTTAGCCCAACTAAGTTAAGCCAAAGCACAGTAGGGCAATTCCGTGAAAATGTCAACCATTAAAAAAATTACCATCGGTTTTTACAATGGTAACAGCACAGATTTTAACATTTGGTGGTTCAAATATCCATGCGAAATCTCTCTTCAAATTTGTAAAGCAGAAGCATGATTTTTCATAGTCAGGTTTGTGCCCATTTCAGGATTTTCACATCCATAACGCTACATATTCCTCATAAATGGACACATGAAAATAAATACAAAGTAACTATATGTTTTTTAAAGAGGCATCTCTTCTCCATTCATTGGGTATTATTTCTTCAGGATTGTGCATTTTATTTTACAGAAATCCTAAAAAGTTCATCTTCTCCCAAAAACTGCATCCTTTATTGTCACATCCATAATGCATGTTTATTTCCCTTTTTTTAAATATATATTTTTTTCATAGACTGAAATTTTTTGACATTTGTTGACTCTATCAACAAGGGTTCAGTAGAGTATAAACAGATGGTTCAATATAATCGTGATAAATTCATTCTCTGAGCATTTTTATGTCACGTCACTAGCGCAAAATGTCACGTCCATAACGCTGGAATTGCACATTATAGTCAGTGTTCAAAAAAAATATTTAGTTGTGTTGCGCACCTCTACCACCATACGCATCAGTGTCCCCTTAATAAAAATTGATGTGGTTAGAAAATATGTACATAGGCTATGTCCAATGTCATTATCTCTGGAATCAGTAAGGGCTAGATGCATTGTGAGGGTGGGGATGGTCTGAAACAGGATAATTATACTATTCTTGTCAAATAAATCTTAAGGGCTTGTTAAAACACAATAGTGGGATGAGTAAATATTCTGAAAGTGCCGTACGATCAAGCATTCTGAAAATAGAATTGTCTGGAATTTTGCCTATACAGCTCTGTCTTTAGGCTGCGTTTACATTTGTCATTTACATGAAACTTTTCTCTGGATGTTGTCCACATACACATTAAAAGGGTAAATGTAAATGCGCTTCTGATCGTAATGTTGTCCTGATCCAGAGGTAGTCGAGGACGCATTGTGATCGAATCTCAGTGTAGTGTAAACGCAATCCAGCCAGTTTAACTACATTTATCGGTCCAACTTCACAGAAAAAGCGAGTTTTACTCGCACACACAGCTGTGTTCTTAAGCAAATCAATCATTTGTTTATTTTCATGTGACAGACACAAATAGTAAAACTATACCAGCTTGTGTCTGACATAAGTGTGTGTATTTACTGTATAAGGTGTAATCAACTCTCTGTTTCCAGCTGTGCTGTCCCGAGGGCTGCTGCTGCTTGTGTCTCGTACCAGCCCCGGGAGACAGAAGCGGCAGCCCCGTGAAACAGAGCTCTGAATATACCCTCATTTTATGTTTTGGCCTTCCTTGCGTTACTCTTGTTGTTTCGACAACTGTTTAAAACACATGTTGCTGCATAGACCACCTTCTCATTCTTTCCTTGTATAATGGCTGATCAGGAACTTGTGATCTCATGTGCCAGATATCCACCATCGGTAACTTTTGAAGGTGAATCTCAGTTGTCAGTGAAGCCAACAACTGTGTCATCTTGGTTCTAATGCTGCAAAGCTTATGCTATACTGGAAGTCTATTTTGTCAAATGATAATATTTCCAATATGTTTCATGCTACTCTATAGGTAACCACAATTATTATGAGATTGGCAGGAACTGCGTGTGTTATGTCAGCTTTACAGTCTGTGTTTTAGAGAGAGACATTTTCTTCCAGGAAACGTAAGAATATTTTGGTTATGGTCTCTAGTTTGTTTAATATCATGCGTTTAAAGCGTTTAAAGCAGGAGCTGTCTCTGTGGAACAGGTGACTCCAATGAATTTAAGATGGGTACAATAGTCTGTCTGCTTTTTAAAACAGCTTCTCTCAAAGGATGGGGCGATGGCTTATGCTAATTCACCTGCGGATGTGAGTAATTATTCTTGGGAAGTCACGGAGGCTTCAAACCATGCAATGAACCTTCATAATAAAAACAGTTCTGAATCATAATGAAAAAGGTTGTGTTGAGAGGATTATATCTGTGATGTGAAGTCCTTATGGTAATTGTGCAGCCGGGTTGTAGGTTTTAAAATTGATTGTAACGCTCTGTTTATGGTACTACAGTCTTTAATGATTATTCAGGAGGAAAATCTGGTAAAGTTTCACAATGCAAGGTAACTTTAAATTATGAATTCTGGGACACTCTTGAGCCATAATCCCTGCAAAAGCCTACATTTGAGGAAGTTTATTTACTGTATCACAGAAGAAACAGATGATGCGGTTTCAAGAGCATCTCAACTATTTTGTACATTTCCATGGAACATCCTTCAATGTTTGTTTCTAATATCAGAATATTATTCATACGACTCTCCTAAACGTCCTTGATCATCTACAAAGAAGTACTGACTCCTAAAAATATGCACCAATCAATTAGTTGTCTTACCTTTTGTGTTATGCAACAGAAGAGAGAGCTGTCTGTTTGTGTGAGATGTCGGTGGAAATCATTCAGGATCTAAACTCATGAAGTGATCAGAGGCCGTCTTGAGATCCACCACCAACATTTGTTTGACTAGTTTGTAAGAAAACAAAAACTGTAAAAAAAAGGTGTCGGTCATTCATTTTCTATCATATCTCACTTTGAATGCTAATTTCTTTCTCTTTTGAAAAGGGGTGAAACTCAATAAGTATAAATATCCCTGACACGCTGACAGTCAGCATGTCATCTTGTCACACATATAAACTAACTCAATTAACCAGACGAAAGAGAGAAGCTGGAAGTCTAGTCAGGTCTGAAGGAGTGTGACATTTATTTCATGTACCAATACTCATTTAGAAATGCTAACAGTGCTTTCCGTGAGGGTCAACATCCACAATGTTCAGCAAAATCATTATGCATTCTTCAAACACACATAGGCAACAGAGTATTCATCACTCTCCTGAACTTAACACCTTCTCAGAGGGAAAAGATAGAGTAATAAAGAATTCATGCAAGAAACAGACACAGAAGCCTCTGGCAATCCCCAGACCCGTTGCTCCTGACATTAAAACCTTTCGTTGAATAATGAGTTTCATCATTCTGGTAAATCCCAGCATTTCAAACTTGCACTGCAGTGTTCTTTGTGTAGTGTTGCACCATGCAATCATTTCTCAAAAGTATGCATGCATCTTCTATTTGCTGTAGCCAAATTTGGTTAGGATGATCTTCCTGAAAAATGTGCCATGGTTTATCTAGAGAGCATTTCTTTAGTTTTGTAATATCAACAATTATGCCATTTAAGGTCTGTTGAACGTTCTATAGATTTACTCTCAATGCTGTATATTATACATGTTTTGTCAAGTTTTTTCAGTAACTTGTAATACTGTACTGTATATGAAGAGCTCTTTTCCAAAACGCTATAAATCCATTTTAATAGTTTTCATGAAAATGACATTTTCTCACCTAGACCCATACATTTTGTTAATATTCAATTGATCCTGTTAAAATGGTCTGTTGGCTCAGTCTGAACATGTTAAACAATGATTGTTAAATGAAACAACAATATTGTCGATTATAAATTCAATTTTTTTTTTCAAAACGCCACAAATCCATCCTTTTCTTCAAAAAAATGTTGGTTTATTTCTTGTTAAAAACAAACAAACAAGAGAACATGAAACATATGACATCAGGGACTCATACTATACATGAATTTAAATCAAATAAATGCAAATGAATGAAATAAATAACAGCCAAATAAAATAAATAGTAACAAACTAAATAGTAAAATAAAATAAATATTTTCAATTTGGTTGCAACCTGTTGCCAAACAGGTTCGGATTTATAGCATTTTGGAAAGAAACTGCATCTTTCAGTACATTTAAAACAAGGAATTATAGCGATTTGGCATGAAAGCAGTGAATAGGTTTAGTACACAGCAAAATGGCATGACAAACTCATTTTTTTTAAATTTGGCGTTTAATGCGTTTTGGAAAAGATCTCTTTATTTACTACCAATAATACACCCAAACTTCGAATGACATAGAATATCAAAACAGTTCACATGTATTCTAAGTAAGCTTATGTAATATTTATAATAATACAATACAATACAATTCAATTTCCTTGGGCTTTTTCTGATTTTGTGTTTTCTCTCCAGGGAGCATCACAATCAGTAGAGGATGATGGGATATGCGGCCATGAAGCAACCAAAGTATTCCCAACACCTGCCAACCCTCCATTCCAAACACGACCCCCGCCATCCGCTCATTCCTCACTACATTGTCTTACAGAAGCCTGAATTCCCACTGCAACCATTTTGTATTTGTCAGCAGAAACTGTTGCCCTCTGTTCAGATCCATCTGTACATGCTCAGCCTTTTAATATGTGACCCAAGGACCGTGAGTTTACTGTGCACTTTAGATGCAAATGAACAAATTACATTGACAGGATGGAATTGCGTGGAACTGGCAACCTTGTGTCTCACCTTGTGGTAAGAGCAGAGACTGTATCTGTCATCACAGCAACACAGATCAATCCATATCTCTCAGCATGTGTAGTTGGAGTGACGGGGCTGATGAACTCATGACCTTCCTTTAAGCATATGGAGGAGGATCAAATAAATGAAAGGGCGGATATCTGATAAGGGCTGTCTAGGCATTAAGAGTAAATAAATATTATATCTATAGTAAAATGTCACTTGTCTAAACTTGAATTTTCGTCATCGGAAGAATTGTGCTAAAATACATCTCAACATCCCAGTACACCATTTCAATCTTGTTATTGTGAGTTCCAGCATCAAAGGATGCCTTTATCTAAGTCAGCAAGACATTTGCCTTTTAGAAAAAAATGTAATTACTTGCAGTAGATATTTGACAAACAATACAACTACAGAAGCGCATGTGCGTTAACAGCAGATTTTAGCAAAAGCATTATATGTTGGCCGCAGCATTGTTTGTGCATTTCTCAACACATAAATTCATATTTATGAGAAAATGTAATCTACAAAGCTACAAATTGTGACTTATCAGAATGGTTTATTGCGAGAGTTAGTGTTGAAATTCAGTTAAACTGACACATTGAAAAGCTAGAAAGGAAGGCATTTCAGTTTGTATTTGATCATTGTGTGGTCCAAAAGACACTACACTTTTGAGATTGAAAATATGATTTAATAGATTTAAGGATTTTGAAATACGTATATTTTTTTAAAGAAACTATATGATCAAATTGAGATATGAATGTTTGCTCTTTCTAGGTCACAAATCAGCACATTTGTGTTACATTACACTATAAAGCTAATAGTTTGAAAAAAAAGATATCAGAACAATGCCTGTAAGAAGTAAAATATATGTACATGTAAAATAACAAATAAAAAGCATTTTTTGAATGCCTGTGCCTGCTTTAAATTATATACTGCATTTTTTTGCACCATTTTGTTTGTAATCTTAAGCATTATAATGAAAAACTTACAACACACATAAATGCTTTCGTAAAGCTCAAGACGCCTGCTGCTGTCAGAGGACAGACAGAAAAAAGAGCTATAAAGACAGGACTACATTTCCTTCCAATGTCATTAATTCACATCTTTGAACAACGAGTACATTTATTATTCTGCAACGCCTCCATTCCACACACACATACCATCCACTGCTGAAGGCAATGATTTCATGGCTTGACTTTACTGATGGTCTCCAGTTATAACAAGATGGTCTCTTCTTTTCACCCTTTACGACTTTAACACTGCCAAACGCTGTGGGCAGAAACTGAACTGAAAATAACAAGCTAGTCATTCCATGCTTGCTTTAACTTATTCAGTCCAGTGATATAATGTCAGTTTGAGGTGTCAAAATGCATTCGCCAACACAGTTTGTAAGCTCACTCTGTGTACATGCTATTTTAGTATTTAAAATCCAGAGCTGTGATTTCAATAAACCTTGAAGACACAGACCAAAAGAAACACACGGCTCATTTTTATTTGATCAAAATGTCAGAAACAAATTAGTGAGGGTAATTATACCGAAATACAGATTAGGTAAAGAAGGAGCAATTAGTAATATCTGAGCATTTTGTGTTAAATTCCATGGATCAATGTGAGGCCACTAAATAATTGAATCCTAGCGATGCACTTTTTTTTACACTGATTTAGACTTTATGAAAGAACACCACTCTAATGAAAGAACTAAGCTAACAGAAGCTAATTCATACATTTGTGTTGTTAAGTTTTTTTTCTAACTTACTAAAATATTCCTCAAAAACAGTTCATACAACAACATGCAACAGCAGTTTCAATACAGTTTATTTTATGTTCAGTATACAGTTCTAGAAAAAAATACATTTACCCAAATATGCATTGAATTATATGTGTATTGTGACCCTTCTTTTCCAGTATCTATTGAATTCCAACTAAAGAAAATGTCAGGAGTGACATATAATCACCAAACAGGATTGTGAAAGATTGATAGAATGCAAAAACACATTAAAGCTGGGATTAAAAATCAGGTTTAAAATTTTATCTCAAAAATATGAGATTGTTTTCTTTGCAGTATATGATGTCTAACTTATTTTCTGCAAATACAATATCTTTGTTGGAATTTGGGAGAAAAGTTGTAAGAAGGTCACAGAATGAAACAAAAATGATCATTCTATCACAAATTTTAAAACAACCATAGATAGTAAATATTCAAGAACTAAAAACATTGTTGGTCTCTTAATTTTTTCCTGAACTGTATCTATTTTATAGTATAGTTGGGCCTATAGTATGTCAGTCTATAATGGATCCAACAACTGCTCGCTTTTGCACCCTTTACCTTTAGTCAAATGTGATTGCATTTGCACTTCTTTTGAGGATGCTTTGATAAGCAGAGTCAAGACAATTTTGTTGGCTCAGGTGTGCGGTTCAGATTTCCATTATGGTTTCTTGACAGCTTGACAGCAAAGATTAATAATAGAGCCAAAGTTGTGACAGGACTTAATTAGTGAGACCTCACGATATCAGGAAATGGACAGACTGGCAGGCAAACACAAGATTCATTTTGTTAGGAAGTAAACAGAGGTAGTTCTGCTAAAGGAACCATGTGTGACTTTGGATACAAACTCATGTGATGTTAAAAGTCACATCAATTCTCACTTCAGCCTCCTCATTGCTCTATCCGATGGCAATAATGATACAAGATTATCCACAACTCAAGTCCTCTTGTAACAAAGGCGATAATGAACACCTTTATATGGCCTCAAACCAAAGTGGTCATTTTGTGCTTTGGCCACTGTTTCCCTGCCAACATTATTTGTTTGTCTTGTAAAGAGAGCAAAAGTTCACTTAGAACAGCAATCAATCCACAATTTAAAAGCTATTCAGGTATATTGCAGTGATATTGATTTACTATGGTGGCCTTCATTCTTCAGAGCAAGATTTGTTGTTTTAAACCTGAATTGTACTAATTGGCTGTCTTGTATTGTAGGTCGATGTGTATCACCTCTTAATGGCTGCCATCAATATGTCAGACTTTTGGCTTACACTTTCAAACACAATTTGCTTATGCTTAACTCTCTGACATTCTGACATTGGGTCTATATTCCGAAAAATTTGATGCGGGCTAGACCGACCTGTTCTGATTAAACGAGAGATTTATACGATGAATAGTGGCAGATTTGCCAATTTACAGTATATTAATTGCTTTTAATTGCCTGTGGTAAAAACAGTTTTAAATATGCTTTTCAGATCTGTTCACTTTTCTGAGTGAAAGACTAAGTTGTTGACATTTTTGAAAATTGCTTCAAAGCAGGCGTAACACAAGGGGTGCCAATCTCATATTAATCTTGTTTACCTATAGAGTAATATTGCATACTTCGTATCTTCGAAGAGTATTTAGTTTGATCACATTTATAAAAGATAGATACAGCTTTACGATTGTTTCCGAAAACATACAGCGCGTGCGGGGGGGGGAGGGGTAGGCTGAACCAAAGCACATGCGCACCCATTGTCAACAAAACATTGTCAAATGTTTATTAGCATTTATTGGAGTTCCTTGTTGTTTGTTGTATCAGTTTGAATTACCTTAAAAAGGATCTATTTTATTAATTTATTTAAAGTGCCATTTGTATCATCTGTTCTTAGAACACTTTTTGCAACTTTGCTCACCTTGTCTCAAGGACTTCTAGTGGACTAAATGTTTTGCCAGAGTAACTACAGTTATAGTTCATCAGATTCGATTTGAAACAAATACAACTTGCTATTTTGTGATCCATTGCAATACAAAACCTTGTACATCCACATGCAAACATTCATTTTAGGCATCCAGTTAGTTCAGCTTTGCAAAAGGAAAATTAACAACCGGATACAACAAGGACACAGTTTTAAGGAGGTTTAATGTTCGCACGCGGCGCCTTCAGCTTTTTTTAAAAGGTGCGTGTGTTTCATTTACTCTTAGCAAGCCTTGATGCGAAGGAGCATTATATCACAGCATAGGTTATAATTGTCAACCTGTTGTTTTTGTCGTGACTGTGTGTGGTGATATTGTTTCATTTCTGTTATTTTTGTTCACTTATACAGAAAATAGCATCCTGCCCGATCGTGTGCCCTCCCACTGGGAGCCAATTGCCCGCCCTGTTAGTCATGGTCTGGCGCCGACGTTGCATCCAAATACTATTTGGGACCACTGTGCAAGCAACTGGTTGTCATATCTTAAACATAGAAGGTTAAAAAAGTTTGGTTGAAAGTTTTATTACAACTATATGTATCATTATTTTTCATGTGGCTGAAAGTGCTAATGGCTGCAGAATGATGTCGTTTATGTGTGAGAAATGTCCCCCTAACTCAAAGAGCTTAATTTGATTTTGTTAATTGATTTTCTGGCTTGTCCAGTAGTCTACATTAAATTGGGTGATGAGTGAGACACTTTTTTACCATGGCAGTAGTTGTCTAAATTACTAATACTTAATCCAAAACACTAATTCGAGAATATTTTCTCCAAATAATCCTTTACACCTAGAGAACATGCTGTGATTGGCGATGGCCATATACATATGAGGGTTGCGAAATGATTAATTGCGATTAATCACACCCAGAATACATCTTTGTGTTTCCATCATACAAGTCTATCTTCTGTGCATATTAATTTTGTACAAATACATATATGCATATTTAGGAAATATTTTCGTGCATTTAGTTATATTTACAAATAATTTAAATTATATATAAATGTTTATATATTTTTATATTTTTCTTTAACATATGCATGCATGTGTACTTGTTCATAAATACAAAATGAATGCACCGTACACAGACATATATTATGGAAACACAGAACTCATATTCTGCATGCGATGAATCATAATTAATAATTTGACAGCTCAATACATATACTTTATTATGTTAAATTAATATTATCATTCTCTTTCTTAAATGTGTGTAAACAAGCAAAAGTCCACCTTGTTAATCTTGATTTCAATTAGATGCACAATCAGTTTTGTATCGACCGAACAGACAGTCAGATTATATATGATGAGTTCCCCCAGACCGCTGTCAGGAGCGCTGTGATGTCCTGCAAAATAAAACACTCGTAATAGTTCCTCAGGTGTTCTGCCACCCACATTGATTCCATGTGAGCAAGCCATATATCCACAAGTTATTTTGTTATCTTACTGTTGGATGGAGACTGTTAGGCATGACTGAATCACATTAAATGAGAAAACAATAATGAATCCTGCACAGGTTGTGTTTCAGCTCAGTAAATGAGGACTAAAGGGAGGCAAGCTGACAGGCCAATGGATTTGGCACAAGCTCCTCTGTCAAGTGTCAAGCTTGTTGGCTGCTCTCTTTATGGCCTGTGTCTTTCACAGATGAGTGATGGAGAGTCTTTACTAACAGCTTTTCAGACCATGCTCAGAGGAAACATACAACTACTCCAATAAACCATAGCAAAACTTTGCAGTGTCTTGCCTAATTTGAACCACAAACACAGCAGGTCTTTCATTTTAACCATACAGAAATGTAACACTTCTTCTTTTCTTCCTGGTTGTTTTTGAGGCTTACAAGTTTAGACAGCACTGCATTTACTTCAAAGTCAAAACTGCATTTAGATTTTCCTGGTTGTCGTGATTCCAAACATTTTAGACACAGTTATTTGCTTTTGTAAATCGTTTTAGTTGGCATGCATGAAATTTAACCATGAATATTCTCAGTAATATGATGGATGCAAATTTCCCATTATACAAACCTAATGCATTACAATCCTGAGATGCTGTGTTGACCGTGTGCGGGAACGCTTCATCAGCAAAACATCAGTTCAAGTTTATCCCAATATGACTCCAATTCCTATACGGCAAGGGCGCCTTTCATCATCAATACATATGCACCTCTCTCCGGGAAAGTGGTGAAAGGCTTTGCATTCTCTTTATATACATTTTGCTCCGTCGTAGCAATCTAAAGCAATTTAAGTGAGAAAGGATACCGGGACTCTAATTGCAAAGAGAAAATTTGCTGTCTTTGGCTTTGAAAGATTAACCATTAGAGGAATTTGAGGAAACATGAAGTGGCAAGCAGAGAAGAAATGCCACGGGGTGCCATGGATCACTTTCCTTCTAATAGGCCGGCATCGTTAAAAGCTTTTCTACACTTCTGAACGTGACTCAAAACATAATTGACCTGTAGGGCACTTAATGAACATCACATATCACAAGCCTCTGAAATCGTAGCATCTTATCAATGAGCCGAGCAGTCTGGTGGAAAGAAATGAACACTCAACAGATCCCTGTTTTGTTGAAGGTCGTGTTCCACAAACCAAACAAGCCCTTCTGATTAGATGCATTGATATTACCTGTGAAACAAGACATTAAGAGTAATATGTTTATTTGCAGAGTGGCTTCTATTTCTTAAGCACTTTAATGGCATTGACAATGGAAAAGTATTAAAAGGCATCTATTTTACCTGAACACCCCGAAAAGCTAAAGCAAACTTATTTTTCAATAAATGTCATTTTAAACTGCATCTGAAAGAAATAATCCCTGTCGCATGACGGCACGGCTTATAAAAGGAAAACAGAGGTTTTACAGGGGAGCTCTGGCCTTTCAACCTGCGGATACGTCAGTATCCGTACACCTGTGTTAACTGTGCGTTTGTATTGAATGAGTGTCCAGTATGGGAGACAAGGATGACATTTGAGCTTTAATTAGCAAAGCTGTGAAAAATGAGCACGGCTAGAGAGTAAATAAATGTAACTGACATGCATTGTTGCAGGTGTTGCAGCACACAACTCTACTCGGTAATGTGATGTCAAGATGCTGCCTAAATGGGTCAAATCTATCTATCTATCTATCTACACTCTAAAAAATTTTTTTTGATGCTGTTCATTTAAATTCAACAATTGATTTGATTAAATTCCATTTATGAGAATTCACACTTTAGCACGAAAGCGTCATGTTAAACTGACTTAAAATGGTAACTTTTTGGTTTAACACAGTGTTTTCATTTTGAAAGATCATTTTTCAATCAAGTTGGTTAAAATACTGAAAAACCTTTCACTTTGTTTCATGTTTAAACATTTTAACAAATATATATATATTTTTTTTAAATGTTGTCACAACCGCCAGTTCCCATCATGCTTTGCATTTGACTGAATTATCAGAAATAAAGTGTTAGTTTATGCTTTTTTAATGACGATGAGATAAAAATGATTCCTTAATGTTCAGTATTCTGTTTTGTTGGTCTTTAAATGCTTTTTATTGTTCTGTTGGTGATTTTAGGAGGTTACTATTGTGCTGAAGTGCAGAACATTTGCTTGGGCTGAAAACATGACACAAGATTGATTCTCAGAGCAAAATCCATTATATTATTAATGTCAATGCTGTGATCAGTTTATTTTGGGACTCAGCTCTTGCTTGACCTCGCGTCCTTGTGCGATGCTTAATGTATTAAAAATGTATAGGTATAAGTGATTAAAAAGTAATTCATTCAAGTTGTTCTGATGTGTATAAATCTTGTTGGATTTACATAATTAATGTATGTTCCCACTACATGAAGTATCTGAGTAGAGTGTACCTGTTCGTTTCATGTTGAGGAAACGTGACATCAACATGTGGAACCACAGTCCATGATTGAATCATGTTCAACCAAAGAGCTATTTTTTTAGTGTATCAATCTATCAATCTATCAATCTTTGCAGTCAAACAGGAGTCTAATATTTTAATGGTAGTCCAAGAACCGATCTGAAATGAGATGGCCTAGCATCGCAGAGGATTTCCTAATTGCAGCACCTTCTGCTCATGTCGCGTGGTGACAGGAGGACAGAGCAGAAACGTTTCTGACTTTTTTAAACGAATACGGAGTCAGAAAATTATAGAGATCTCTTGCTCTCTACACACCACGTGGTTGAAGCTTTCAAATCTTTTTACACTAACGGAAATGAGATGCGCTAGAAAGTAGTCCTTACCATCAACAGCATTTTAATGGCGATAAAATAACAAACATTGAAATTAAACATTTGAACAATGCCCTGCAGTGTGGTAACCGTAGTATAAGTGGAAAAATTGACTCCTGTCCGTTCAATTATTCGAAAGTTAATGCACACCCGAGATGTAATGGCCACGACGCAAAATTAATTAACTTTCTAATAATTAAACAGCGCTTTGTCAATTATTCCATACGTAACATTTGGTTTCATAAAGATAAGTGTTTTGCTTATGCTATTTGTTTGTGGAAGAGAAGTGAAATTCTATAATACTGCAAACATGTGAGAAAGCTTCTAATCTTTAGCAGACGTCTTCAGAACAGCTTTCTTTATTTGTGGCACAGATTCAATTCATTTGAGTACAGTGAACTCATCGTTCAGTTCAAGAATTTGATATGATTTAAAGCTTTATGATAGAGTGTTGACACACTGTAGTGGAGGGATAATGTATTGGTCATGGTCTGCTTTAATACTCAGGTAGGATCCAACACCACCATCCTAAAGGCAGGATGGATTCATGCATTTGTATTGTCTAAACCAAATCTGACTTTAATTTCTGGATGTTGAAGCAGAATTTGACACTCGTAAGACAGTCATCTAAACTCTACATAGGCTACAATGGGCTATTACAATAATTTAAGCTATTTATAATATTTCCGCTATTATTGGACATATTACAAATAAATAAGCTTGAAAAGGTAACATTTTTAGAATAAGCTTACATGCAAGTCCACAAACCATCCACAAATCGATTGTGTATTAATTGTTTAGCAATCTATGCACTAGAAGCATCATTACAGCTTGTTCCATTAGGCAGTTTGTGCCCACGCCTAATAACTCTCAATATTGTATTCCTATTTTCAAACCATCTGACATTTTCTAGTTAAATATCTAGTTTTAGTGACACTGTTTCTTGTTAAGGTGGAGACACATTCGTTGCTTCCAGAAGTAAACATTAACAATCAATAAAGAAGGTCAATGCAGAAAGGAAAATAAGTGTGGTGCAGTACAGAGATAGAAATATTGATTGCATTGCAAAAAAGCTATGAGGCGCTTGCAATACTTACGCAGTGTGATATGAATCTAATAATGATGGTGTTTTGCTGAGGTTTGGGTAAGGTGATGTAACATCATAAATACATATTTCATCCAGCTAACATGATTCAAGGCTCTGTTTCAGCCTATAGAAAATATTGTAATTTTTGGTGTTATTTTTTTATTGTTATTGGGTGGGCAAGACAGACGGGTAGGTGGGCTCCTACCCCCCCCCCCCCACCTGCCCATGCCTAGAGCCGGCCCTGCTCCAAACCCTGATCAAATTTTATCTCAAGTTAAAATGGTACAAAACGCTTTTCGTCTTTTAATTGAAAAACACCAGCAAGCATCCAAACAACAATAACTGATTAAAAACGTCTTGTCCTTAAGGGGAAGAACAACTTAAAAATTCACATTGCTAAGTAACAGTTTGACAGCAGGGTCTGTGTGATTTAGTAATTGCATTGAGACAAAGAACTCTCTGCAATTAAAACTTGACCTGAAATCGAATGGCTCTCTAAGGACATTTGGACAGTTGGAGAATGAAAGGCGATTAACTACTACTTACATTTAGAGGTATACACAATCTTGATTTTTAGACTGTACAAAACTATATAGTCTGTTGACATAAAAGGGGGTCCTTTCTTCATGCCTGAAAATGACTTGAATGTAACTCTACACCCCTACCACATTTAATATACAGAATTATGATTATGCAAATGAGTTCTTGCCTCCAGTCAATCACACCAGCTCGGACCATAGACACATTTGCACATATATACCGCGACGCTTTCAGCAGTTCCAGACACTGCTATAGTGGGATTCTCAGCTGCTGAAACAGCAAAGCAGTGATCGTTTAGTCTTTACGCCATCTTTACAAATCTGTGACTCAAACTGCTGTTCCATGTGTTGATATAAAGTTGATGCCGTTAAAAACCGTTAGGATACGTGAGCTGTCTTTGGTAAACTGAGGTTTTATGGAAAACGTATTCACCAATCGTATATTACCAACTTAAAAGTTATGTAATAACTTTATATAATAACAAAGTGTGTATATATGTGATAAACATACATCTAAAATATGTAATAAAAACTAAAATATATAATAACTAAAGTTATTGAGAGTATTATAATCAAAATTGGGTACAATAACAGCATTTTCAATAACTGTACAATGGTGTGATGAATAAATTATAAAGCGCTTAATAAATGGTAAAGTGTTGTGCAGTTTAGCAATGTGGCATTCTTTCTTCTCTTATTTTCTGCTCTTTTCTTTTCTTTTCTTGCCATAGCCACGTGCCTGCAGTGCTGCCCTCAATTCTTCATAGGACTCAGTAGCAGTCGCCTGACAGTACCAATTTTCAAAATACTGCTGATGCGATGGTGGTGTTCTGTCCTTGTTGCATTTCTTGTACAGGATAACATCTGTTTTCTGCTCATATTTTCTTACCAATATGCCCTTCTCCTCTCTTGCCAGTTTTCTCTTCCTGTAGCACTGTGTGGTGTATGGTACAGAAGGTCGCACAGCTGCAGTCCAATTGTTTTCCGCAGGTAGTGTTACAATTACCATGATAGGTTGGCATGCAGGTGCAGAAAGGATAACTGGGGGGGGGGGGGGGCTCCAGGTGAGTTGCATGGACCCTTAAAGAGTTTGTTAGTGCTAGATTGTTGTTGATTATTTATGCTGATCTTATATGTCAGACTCTGATCACTGACAAAATATAAAACATCTACTTTGTGTTCCACAGGATAATAACCATATGGGTTATTTAAAACTGCAAAGTATTGATGAAACTTTACATTCATGCAAACCTGACCAGACTCATCTCACTTAATAACCTGCAGTTAATAAACTGAGTTTACTGAAAGTTCTGATGCATGCCATCAAGAGTACATCTGACCATCTTAACAATAAACCAAAAGAAAGCCAATACACTATTTAGTATTCTACTTTGTCTAAGTCTATTTATGTTGCATTATCTACAGTAGTTCAGGCTTCAAAATGCATGAGCGTAGGTGGACATGACAAATGTTTTCAAAAACAGCTTTAAAGATTTACTAGTTAAAAAAGACATGCAAATTTGATAAGGCAAACACCAACTTTTTTCAGAGTGCAAATGCAATTTTGTTTGAATCCATGGGGTTTATTTACACTTGCATTGTGGGGGGATGTTTTACAATTTCCTTATCTAAATGAATAGGCCTATGTAAATACACTTCAGTGGGGAATGAAGAAAATTAAATGCCCTGTTTTCCATACAGTGAAAACATTGCTGGTGAAAAATGCAAATAAAATAAATATTAATTTCTACTTGTAGACAAAGTTTGATCTGGTGGAAAGGCAGATGAACATTGAAAAGTCAATAGTTATAAACCGGTCACTGTAATATAATTAAATTTAATAATTACTTATTGATATATATTTACTATAGAACATTTTGTGAAACATAAACAACAGACGCACTGACTTAATAGACCACCATCGTCTTGCAAAATGATGGTCAGTTCTGATCACATGTTCAAGAATCTTTTAATAATCTTTTAATAAATGTCCCCATTAGTTACATTACACTTCTGCGACACATTATACAGTCTACGGTCCACAAGCACTTCAAGTTAAACTTAAACGTTATAGAAGTCATTTTATCCTAATTTGCAACCGATAAGTCTTATGAGATAATTGTTAAAGTACAGGTTGTAGCGTTTGAAGGTCGGTTAGAAGTAAATAATCTATGCTTCCCAACAGGCTTGCATTACACATACGATGTAAATAAAAGCCTGTTGTTTAGGTAGCCTAGAAGGAGCTGTTTGTACATTATTGTACCATATTGTTCTACAATTAATAGCTGCATTTCGCTATTACAACCACCAGGTGTCACTAGCAAGGACTGCTGTTTCTACGCTTCAAGCAATGATGTCTACATTTCTGTACTTTTGAAAAGAAAGCTCTACACTACGACTAGAATTTCAAAAAAGGAAATAAGCAAGTTTATACTTCATTATAAATGTAACTATAAGTTATAAGGAAATGAAATGCGTCTCTTAAGGAAATGAAATGCGAGCGGTAGTTCCCGTTGCGTCATCAAACTGCGCCATCAGAACTGTATCGTTCTGTTTGCCGATTGGTTTAGGTTAACGTCAATCACAGTGAGGCAACCAATCATTTACAATATCCTAAATTTACAGTCATATTGCATCAGCCTTCTTGTTTCCGGGAAGCGTGCATGTCGGGTCTGAATCAGCAGGCGCATTACCGAACTGTAAGTTGTCTGATCGTGGCATTTGTTCGTCCCTGTGATATTTGCGTCTAATTATGTCGGACAACACCGTGACCGAACAGTTGAAGGCTTTGCAGATGGACGAGAAGAAGGTACGGAATGTGCTCATGGTCACTGTAGTTTTTCCGAGTTGCTAGTGTTCAGTTGTTGGGTTGTGAGGTTGTATGTAGCGTTTAATCTAGTGTAATATGACAATATGTAACATTTTTTTAATGACCTGGTTGGTTATTTATAGGTTTCGCATTGCGATCCGCTTTGGTTCCTGTATCACTGACACGTTTGAACTCCACGTTGTCTGTTGACAGTAACGATTGATTGACGCTTGACTGTAATGCATGTCACACCCTGCCTTGTTTCTTTCATTCAGAAAGGCAAAGATGGAGGAAAGAAGAAAAGCAAGAATGCTGGTGGAGATGCAGGTGGTAAGACTGAGGTATGTTTTTTCTTCTTCTGTGTTACTGTGTTGTGTTGCACACTAACACCTCTGGTAGAGAGAAGTACCTATGATTTAAAATTGACTGCGTTATATACTATTGTATATTTGAAGGAAACAATTTGAGCATTCTCTTGACAATTAAACTTGTAAAAATCAAATAAATTAAGAAGTCAAACCTCAAGTAGGCATACACGTATATTAGTAATCTTTTTAAGGTCAATACATAGAGCACATGTATTGATGGTGGAATTGATGGTTATAGTTTATGACATGCTGTTGCCAAGGAGATTGAAAAGAATGTTTGTGTAAAGATGTGATTTTAGTTCATTCAAGTGCTTTCATCCTCTATAGTTGAGTCCTCCACCACAGTACATCGAGGAGCGTCTGTCCATTTATAACAAGCTCAAGGCTGAACATGACACTTTGCTCTCAGAGAAAGCAGCGAAGGACAGCAAGCCCATCAAGATCACGCTGCCTGATGGAAATGTCATTGATGGGGAGTCCTGGAAGACCACGCCATACCAGGTTGCCTGTGGCATCAGGTTCGTTTTTCTACCGAGCATCATTCTTGAGGTCGCCAAGGGGGTTTATAGCAATAGACTTTAAGACAAATGAAACGTTACTATATGTGACCCTGGATCCCAAAACCAGTCTTACGTAGCACAGGAACATTTTTAGTAAAAGACAAAAATACATTGAATGGGTTTAAAATTATTGATTTTTCTTTTAGGCCAAAAATCATTAGGATATTAAGTAAAGATCTTGTTTCATGAAGATATCTTATAAATTTCCTACCTTAAATATATGAAAACTTTATTTTTGTGAGTGGATGGCCTGCCACAGTTCACCCGATTAACAACTTTAAAGGCAATTTTCTCAATATTTAGATTTTCTTGGACTCTCAGAATCCTGAGTTTTAAACGGTTGTATCTCAGCCAGATATTGTCATATTCTAACAATTTCGAAAAATTGACCCATAGGACTGGTTTTGTTGTCCAGGGTCACATATGTCATTTTTGTGTCCTGTCCAAGTGAAATGCATCACAACAAAAGGTTGCGACTACCCCTTTGTCCCTAAAGTCTGTAAAAGCCAGCTTAAATTGTCTAGTCAAACTTCAAACTCATGCTATAACTGGTGTAATGAATGACTGTTTTTCCCCTCAACAGCCAAGGCCTTGCTGATAACACTGTAATTGCCAAAGTGAACAATGGTGTGTGGGATCTGGACAGAGCCTTAGAGGAAGACTGCAGTCTGGTGTTTCTTAAATTTGATGATGAAGAAGCACAAGCAGTAAGTTTAGTTGTCAGTCTGTATTTAAGTACCTAATATGGTTGCTTTCACGTACATTGACAACCGTGTTTTATAAATGAACTTTTCGGAACTCACAACTGCATTAATGGTAGAAGCCGCACTGTGTGAATGGGTCCGTACTGGAGAATTAATTGTCATCATCTCAATGATTTAATTCGATATCGTGATGCTTTGCATCCTCAGTTTTAAATATTATTTCACCCTTACACATTTCGTCTTTCTTGCCAAAGCCCCACATTAGAACTACACTCCATAGGCGTGTGCTTCTTTCACAACATGAGTAGTGGCATCTACACGAGCAAACTCGCCTCATAGGGGCAGAGAGAGAGAGATTTCTAAAATTACAGTCTGAAAGATATATTTATATAGTTCATGTCAAAATCAACTGCATCAGATAAGATAACAAGACAATAAAGCGATTCAGAATCGTTCAGATCAGCATCATAAAACAAAGATATTCTACAGGCCTAGTGCAGAATACACCAAGTGACAATATTTTATATGTGTTCGTATATACCAATGAAATTCATTTCTTGTCTAAACAAGTGTTGTGTTTTGCATTGCGGGTAGAATCGCTCCATTGCAAAACCAATACTTTCTGTTGACCAAGAAGATGATATTTTTGCTAATAACGTCAGTCACTATAGTTGCAGGTGTCACATGTGAAAAGAAATGGGCTTGCTTTTGGTTGCATGTTCATACAGACAGTATTCTAGTTGCAACAGTAGGATGCTGTGTACATTTCATGTAGCCATAGGCTTAAGGGCTGGGTATCGATTCTGATGTTCTGATTCAATGCCGATTCACAAGCTCTCGATTTGAGTCAATGATTTCAGATTTAATACAAATCCTATAGATAATTCTAAAAAGTTTCAGTAAACATCAGATTACCGATTAGAAAAGAAAACGAAGCCTGTATATGAAACTTTAAATCCATTTGGGTATATCGAAACGGAACAGTCGCATAGCTTGATCAAACCGGATTAGGTTATTTTACTTTTAAGATTTAAGTATAACAACAAAATGTGCTGTAAAGAGAGGCTGCAATCATGGCAACCGCTGCCTTTTATCTGAAGGTGGAAGATGCGAAGATGTAAAATTTGACCACACGCCCACATCTGCCATGTTGATTTAGTAATAAAAGAACGCAATGCTTTCTGTTGTAACATACACCCGTTGTCACAAGAAAAGTGACATATTCACATTAATGAATTTAAAGTGCTTGTGGAAATATGAAAGAAAGAAAAAAGATTTGGAGCTTTTGAGAATCGATATCGAATCGGCCACGTTTAAAATAACGATTAAAACTTTTTGTGCAAAGCCCTAATAGGCATATTATGTTCTTAAGTTGTTTAAAAATTGTATAATATTTAACATAGAATGGTGTTACAAAGTTTTATCGTTAGATGACTTCGCTGTACCAAACATTCCTGGTTTTATATCAATATATTTTTTAGGTTTATTGGCACTCCAGTGCCCACATAATGGGAGAGGCAATGGAGAGAGTCTATAGTGGATGCCTTTGTTACGGACCCCCCATCGAGAATGGCTTTTACTATGACATGTACCTTGACAATGAGTAAGTCGAACCTTTTCTCTGTTTGTGTGTGTGTTTTTATGCTGGATTGAATTTTTACTCAATATAACGGCAGTATTATAGATTTGAGGTCCAGGGCTCTAGGTTGCAACTATTTTTCCTGGCAGTGTGACCTGGTGCTAATGCCAAACTGATTGTTTTTTTTTTGTACAAATTTTTACATTTATAATGCGCAGAAACGTTATATTGTGTGAGCGACGCATCCAGAGCAGAGTCTGCCAAATGCCTAAATGTAAATGTCAAATGACAAAGTGTTACACATAATCTTACTAATATGAGAGTCTTAATGTATAAAAACCAAGCAATCAGTGCAGCTTTCATAAAGAAAATTACTAAAAGTCCAGAGAGTGAGAGCACAAAATACTAAACTGAGTTGTCTTTCACTTCTTCTAAGAAATTACATATTTGACATAATTTTTAATGTTTATAATCAAGTTTCCTTGTAAAAGCAGTCGGTGTCATGAACATATACCGTGACATATACGTTTCCCAACTGTTTATTAGATCTATATATCCGTATACTCGCTCTTAAAGGGTCAGCAGCACAATGAAGATCTCCGTTTATAATTTTCACCAAACAACAAAGAACGTGCCCAAAAACACTGATATTAAAGGAATTGTGTACTTATATGAGCCGTTCACAATAAATGAAAAAAGTAGCATACAATAATTTAGTTATTAAAGATGTGCTTAAAATATGCTAAAGTGATGAAAGAGTTTATGTATAAACAATAATGATTGGAATTCATTTGTAATTTAATTAATAATGCATTAAACATGTTGAATGTAGTTTTAGTGTTTCTTTTTTTCTTGCATCACCCCCGAGTCTGTTGCTACCAAATTAAGGGCTGGCGCCACCAACTGCATGGCTTGGTATCACCAGTACTACCTCTCTCATATGTTAGTCTAAAGCCCTGAGATCTTTTAAGTTAGTGTTTTTCACTTGCCATCTATTGTTTACATGTGTGCCATGCCATGAAAGTCTCATTAATTCATTTGTAGTTGGAATATTATAATAAGAAATAAAACATTTGTTCTTTTTGTTCAGTAATTCAAGAAATCTTAAGTTCCTTTCAACAATTACTTGACCTTTTGTATGACCAGAATCTTTCAAAGACTTAAGATAAGTAGGAGAGAGCATAAAAAATGCTGTCATTTCTTGTTGAAAGTCAATTCATGCAAATGTTATTCAGTCTTGTTTTTTTCTGCGCATGGTTCTGTCAGGTTCAGAACAGTTAGTCTTCTAAAAATGCATTGCTTACGTATGTCAGAGTGAGTCATAGAGAATGATGACTGCATGTAGAGAAAGTTTCTTTGGTTTGAGGCACCTGTAAAATGTTGCCGCTCTCGTTGTTATTTAAGAGCTTGTTTATAAGAGTTTATTAATATAACCCATGAACCTTGTTGACCGTTTCCTTCTGTGGTCTGTTTACCCTTTTTGCCTGTCTGCCTCACTCCCTTCTGTCTCCTGGTTCTCAGAGGCGTATCAAGTAATGATTTCCCCTGTCTGGAGAACTTGTGTAAAAAGATCATCAAAGAGAAACAGCCCTTTGAGAGGCTGGAGGTAAAGAAGGAGACGCTTCTGGAGATGTTCAAGGTAGGAGCTTTCTTTTTTAAGAGGAACATGAGATCACCCTGTGAATAGCCCCTTAAAGTCACCATGAAATTAAACAGGAAAATAAGTGTTTTACACAGTGTTGCAGTGATTATTATAAATTATTTATCCGTGCACACCATTATTTTTTCTAAATTAATTTGCACTTGTTATCTTTAATCAAAAACATTAAGCTCCTCTCCCCCTCTCGACAACTACTCTTCACCACATGACGTCAGCATCAATAAAGAGGTAGGACTATACTCGCTGTCCAATGTCCAGGCATTTGTAGTCCTCCCTTCCAGGCCCAATTTACAACAAACCAATCAAAAAAGGGTCGAGCAAAATAAACCCCACCCTACATTTTGTTTCTAGTTTCAGAAGCCGTTTCACTTGGATATGTCACGATACGGAAAAGACGTCAATCGCAACTTACATTTCATGGTGACTTTAACACTATAGTGCTTTGAAGTTCACAACAATGAAATCTCACTCTTTTTTTGTTTCTAGTACAATAAGTTCAAGTGCAGAATCCTGAATGAGAAAGTGACCACCCCAACAACTACAATTTACAGGTATGATTTTTGGTTGTAAAAACACGTACCTTATTAGTGTGTTTTGCTACTTATTTTATAATGTTTTATTTAAATATAGCTTTAATTTAGTTTACTGCTTCACAAGAGGTTTTCTTTGCTTCTTGTTGTTTAGATGTGGCCCTTTGATCGATCTGTGCCGAGGTCCTCATGTAAGACACACAGGAAAGATCAAGGCCCTGAAAATCCACAAGGTCCAGAACTCTGTTACTTCTTTTCAAATGTTTTTATGTTCTCTCAAAAATTTCCATAGATGCCCTGATTACATTTATATAAATGTTTTTTCGTCAGATAGAAACTGCACTTAATGAAAATTCTCCAGCAAATACGAAATACAGGAACATTTTTGCAAATAGTTTTTAAAATTAGCACGTGACGCGATGTGATTCACTATACTGATCTCGCAATGCAATTTTTCCCACATTTTTATTTCTACAAAATGAGATAAGACTTATTAGAAATTACTTCTCAAGTGCTGCACATTTCTTTGTAAAATAAAACAATATTTGATGTCAAATAAGACGACTAAATCAAAGGGATTTTTTCTTATTTAAATGGCAATTAAAAAAAAAGAATAATAAAAAGGTTTCTTTAATATAAACAAACTAAGGCTTTATTTATATGTTTACATTTTTTTAAAGGGGTCATATTGGCGGGAATACGTCTATTTCTGTGACTTTGGTGTGTTATAAGTTGCCCATGCATGTATTAGACACGTTTTTTTTTTACATTTCTTTTAATGTTATTTTACATTACATTTCCGTGCAATATTCGACCAATCACTACGCACTAGTGACCTGGCCAATCATAGCACACCTCGCTTTTCAGAGCGATGAGTTTTGTAAAAAATCTGCGCGTTTCAGAGAGGCGAAGCAAAGAGGAGATGCAAACATGCACAGTATGCACAAAATACAGCGTTTTTTAACCTTAAATCGTGTATACACATTGCATTACATCTAAAACAAACAATAATATTTGTTTTAGCCGAGTCAAACCTTAGAAATATCACCATATCCACATTTTCTACACTTTCAGTAAACACAGTCCCCCTGCTGGTCAAAACATATATCACCATTCATTTAAAATCTCAACCGACTTGAATTGTAACATATTACAACCGATTTTCAACAGGCTCAAAGTGAACCGTAACATCCCTTTTAACACATTTAACACTTGACTTACTCTTAATTTCAAGTGCTGTGCAAACATAATCCTTTTCCTGACTTTGTGCGTAGACTGTAACATAATGTATAGTTTCAGAACTGATGTATTTGATGTCCATTCACAGAATTCCTCTACATACTGGGAAGGTAAAGCCGATATGGAGACCCTACAGAGGATCTATGGCATCTCCTTCCCTGATTCTAAGATGTTAAAAGAGTGGGAGAAATTCCAGGAAGAAGCCAAAAACAGGGATCATCGCAAACTGGGACGAGTATGTGTATATATATAGATATAAATATTGACGTATATTCAAAAATCACCTCTCTTCTGAAGATGGTGGTGATTTTTTTTTCAATATAAATCTATAGACTCATTATACCCAAGTCATAAATGCACGTGAAATATGAGTAATGTATTCATAGCACTAAATCGGCCTGTGTAGTTATCCATGTGAATTATGTGAATCACTTCTTGGAGAAAATTAATTATACTAGTAGTAAACCGTGCTAACTTAAATCTATAGCAGCCTGTCAGGTTCAGGTGTTTAAGTTTCAAATCCAAATGAACAAACACTCATCCTTATCAGAAGCGAATCAACAAAAAGAGAACGTAGCAGTTTACACAATTTTTTCAATGAACAGTTGGAGGACAAAACTGCTCGCAATTGAGTACATGGGGACGTGTTGATGTGCTAATGACTCGGGCACCAAGCTGTCCTCTATCCCGTTTGATACACCGTGTAGGGAGTCTCGCTGGGGTGTCTGAAGACCGGTCTGATAGGTGGGCCGAAGGGGAGAGAACAGGGATTGAGCTCATAAAGAAGGCAGATGCCTGTCTCCTTAATGATCCATCTGTTCATGGGCAGGCTGATGGGTGCACCGGGAGCGCTTTGTCACAACAAAAGCAAGAGTGTTAATCAGCCATTCGTCCTAGTTTTCGTCTCTCCTGCACGTTTGGACTTTTTGTCTTTGTAGCCACACGTCTGTCTAACAATGGATTCTATCACCTTTTAATGGTTCATACTTTCTCACAGTTTTTATCCTCAATCATCTTGTTTTGTCATTCCAGGAGCAAGACTTGTTTTTCTTTCATGAACTGAGCCCAGGAAGCTGTTTCTTCCTCCCTAAAGGAGCCTACATCTATAACACGCTCACCGAGTTTATTAGGGTGAGTTTGCCCACTTAGAATTCATAACGCATGGCTGCCACAGAGCAGATATCATACATTTTAAAAATTACAATACCCGGCGAAACAAGGGTGTGATTTGGAGCTGGGGTTGCTTGGGTGTATTAGGATATGCTAAATTGCATTTTATGACTGTCGTGGTTCAGCAGACCGTGTAATGGATGGGTCGCTCCTCTTGAAGGACCCTGTTAACGATTGTGGGCCAAGCAGTTGAATATTTATTTGGTGTTGTTTAACGGACCGGTTTGTTATTTTTTGTTTACTGTTTTATATTTTACAATGCAGAGTGAATACAGGAAGAGGGGATTCCAGGAAGTGGTCACACCAAACATCTACAACAGCAAACTGTGGCAAACCTCAGGACACTGGCAACACTACAGCGAGAACATGTTCTCTTTTGAGGTGGAGAAGGAGATCTACGCGCTTAAGCCCATGAACTGCCCTGGACACTGGTAGACAATCTTTTTATGTTTTGACACAGAAATGTACTCACCGTCTTGATATTTCAAACCTATATGACTTAATTTCTTATGCAGGACAGAAAAGAAAATATTTTGAAGAATGGTGTTAACCGAAGAGCGACAACACCCATTCACTTGTTGTTTTTGTGTCCATGCGATAGAAGTGAGCGGGTGCTGGAGCTTCACGGCTACCAACTTTCTTCAAAATATCTGTCATAGAATTGACAGATTTAACAGAATATGTTCTATTCATAAAAATGACAGAAACTGAATAATACTTAGTATTTGTTACTTGGCATTGAGAGTAAACTAAACGACTTTTATTGTAATAAACTTTGTTCATTTGACAGTCTGATGTTTGACCACCGGCCACGCTCTTGGAGGGAACTACCTCTGCGTCTGGCTGACTTTGGAGTTCTGCACCGCAACGAGCTGTCTGGAGCTCTGACCGGCCTGACCAGAGTCAGACGCTTCCAACAGGATGACGCTCACATTTTCTGTTCAATGGACCAGGTACACACGTCAGTGTGGAATAAAACATGCTGGTTTTGTAGTCATTGTCATTTACAGTGTTTGGTTCATGAATCATTATAGATTTTTTGAGGATTATTTTGTGTGACAAATAGTTGAAAATAAATAGCAGGCAAGTTTGTCGTGTCTTAAAAGTTTTAAACCGTAATTGATTCGGTACCACTTTATCATTTTTCTCCCGTTTATGTGAGTAGGGCACTCTTAAAATCAGGTACAAAATGTAAAACAATTACAATTAATTTAGGACGTGTTGTTATGACCAGTATTGCTTGTGGGATTATTGAAGAAAAAACAACCAAAAATGTCCGGGTTTTTTTTCTTAAATAAACCTACAAACAATACCGGTCACAACAAGAAAACATTTGATTAGAGTACAATATTACGATGTTAAGATATTTAAAATATATCAAATCATAGCTGTTTAGTCTTATACGTTTTTTTCATGAAATTATAAATTGTTTTGATCAGATAGTGACTGTTTTGCTTCATAAAGTACATTTTGCACACAGCCTACGGTATAACATTTATTGTAAAGAATACATTATACAGATTACAGCATAAACGAATACAGTTTATATAGGGAATATATTGGTCTGGTGTTATAATAGTTAATTGCAGCTCTAGTTTTTGGGCATTTTAATGAGGTAATGATGCATTATTGTATTCACTGATTAGATTGAGTCTGAGATAAAGGGTTGCCTGGACTTCCTGCGTACAGTGTATAATGTATTTGGCTTCACCTTCAAACTGAACCTCTCCACCCGCCCAGAGAAATTCCTTGGAGAGCCGGAAGTTTGGGACCAGGCTGAGAAGGTATACAATAAGAAACCAATAATGTCTTTTGTATATGGTAAAGTTTTCATGAGTGTGATTTTTGTGCTATTAATAAACATATCTGTCTTTGGTATAAGGGTTAGTTTCGGGAATGTGTTATTCTTAATGTAGTTCATCTTCTATGCATGATAACTTATGCACTGTAATATCTGGTGTAACTTACATGAGATGCCTATTTATCTTCTTTAGCAACTAGAGAACAGTCTGATTGAGTTTGGTGAGAAGTGGATTCTGAATCCTGGTGATGGTGCATTTTATGGACCAAAGGTAAAAACCGACAGATAAATAAAGAATAATATGAACGTGGATTAAATTACATTTTCAATCAAAACTTTTTGCTGTTTTGTGATACAGATTGATATTCAGATCAAGGATGCCATTGGCCGATATCACCAATGTGCCACCATTCAGCTAGACTTCCAGTTACCCATTCGCTTCAATCTCTCATTCGTAAGGTATACTGATAAATCTTTTCATATATTGAAAGAATATTTTATTTAAAAAATAAAAATATTATTGTGTATTTTACAAAATTTTTGCTCAATACATAAAAAAATAAGAGTTTATATGAAGAGCTCTTTTCCAAAATGCTATAAATCCATTTTAATAGTTTTCATGAAAATTAAAATTTATATTCAATTCATCCTGTAAAAATGGTCTGTTGGCTCAGTCTGAACATGTTAAACAATGAATGTTAATTGAAACAACAATATTGTTGGTTATAAATTCAAATTTGTTTTTCAAAACGCTACAAATCATCCTTTTTTTCAAATTGTTTTTGGTTAATTTCTTTTTTAAAACAAACAAACAAGAGAACATGAAACATTTGACATCTGGAACTCGTACTACAAATTAATATAAAACAAATAAATGCAAATGCATGAAATAAATAACAGCCAAATAAATAATAAAAACTAAATAGTAAAATAAAATAAATATTTTCTATTTCATGTTTCAATATTTTCCACCACATACAATAAATAATTTAGAAATAACACGTACAAATACCACTAACGAGCGAATTCTGATTGGTCTAAAAACAGGTTCAGGATTTATAGCGTTTTGGAAAGAAACTGCATCTTGCAGTACATTTTAAACAAGGAAATATAGAGATTTGGCATGAAGCATTGATGGAGCAGTGAATAGGTTTAGTACACAGCAAAATGGCATGACAAACTCATTTGTTTTAAATTTGGAACTTAACGCGTTTTGGAAAAGAGCTCTTCAATGTATATACTGAGCACACTGTACAAGCACCATAAAAGTGTATTTAACTTGTGCACTATATTCTTTGAGACATCCAGTGTTGTTAACTAAAATTCAAGCTGCTTTATCTCCTCCTCAAAATCAGTCTGCAGGCTACAAAATGAGACACTTTTATATTATTTCCACACTACATTTTATTGACTGAAGTCTTTATGAACTGTTGTCATGTGTAAAGAAGGACAGTATACATTCTTCATTTTTTCCTTTCAAATTGCACTTGACAAATATCTGCCAATGATTTTAAAACAACCAGGCAGTGCATGATGTGAATTTGTGTACACCGTTGCTCCCGAAACCTTTTCTTAAATGTTCGCTATATTTTGGTACATACTGTATTAAACAGAACAGTACTCAAGCTTGTTGTAACCTCAGATTTTATATTTCTGTATCCTGTACAACAGTGGCACTCAGTGGTCACATTTGAGTATTACAATTGCACACGATTATTATACATTTTAAGGCAAACCTTTTCTCTTTTCAGCCATGATGGTGATGACAAAAAGAGACCTGTGATCATCCACAGAGCGATCCTGGGCTCGGTGGAAAGAATGATTGCCATCCTGACGGAAAACTATGGGGGAAAATGGTAAAGCTGAAGAGGAGGAGGCTATCATGAGACTGTTAATTCACACATCATGTGTGCAGATGTCAACTTTGTGTAACTGTTTTTGTTGTCTTCAGGCCACTCTGGCTCTCTCCAGGTCAGGTGATGGTTGTTCCTGTTGGACCCACCTGTGATGAGTATGCCCAAAGAGTAAGTCACAATTGAGCTACTTTTCCGGTTCCAGTATCAACTATCAAGTCCTTGTTAGCAAACAACCTACTTGTCGACTTCAGGTACAGAAAGAGTTTCACAATGAAGGGTTGATGACGGATGTGGATCTGGATCCAGGCTGCACCCTCAACAAGAAGATCAGGAATGCACAGCTAGCCCAGTACAACTTCATTTTAGGTAACTTGCATAATGATTTCTTATACATAATACAATTCCTTTATACGGTTGTGTCAAAGTAGGTCACTTCTAGATAATATTTGAAGCTTTTATAAACGCATTGCCATGAATTGTACATTAACTTTGTGGCTTATGCTCCGACAGTGGTGGGTGAAAAGGAAAAGACGAGTGAAACTGTAAATGTAAGGACTCGTGACAACAAGGTGCACGGAGAGAGGAGTTTGATTGACTGCATGCAACGGCTCAAAGAGCTGAAGGCTTCAAGATGCCGAAATGCAGAAGAGGATTTCTGAACGCCTCAAGTTTTTCTTCATATGCCCGCTCATAGACCACTGGGCAACGGTGTGGTCTTCTGCAGAGGAAATCATCAATGACCTTTCAATAGAATCGGTGTAATTCACTTGCTCTTATTTTAAATTAATATTTTTAATGAAGCATCTAGTTTTTCTAAACGTCTTTTCGGATGGGTTATTTTCAATACTGAAAACACATTTTGGCAAGCATACTCGCTGAAAATAATATAATTTCTCAAATTTCCAATGTTCTTCATGATAAGGGCTTTCTGTCAATATTTGGGGTATTTTGGTTGTGTTTAATGATGACCGTCAGTTGCATCTTGTCTAAAAGAGGTCAAATGAAATAAGAAATAAAACTGCGTCTTTCCACTCTTTGGAAATGTCTTACTTGTGTTGTAACCTGGGTTTAAAGCTAGAATGCCGGATTAAATCTCTATTTTTAATATGGGTGACTGGGGTAGTTAATCCACCCACTTTATCTTCAGAGAACGAACACTTTTGTTGTCATTTGTTCACACATTTTCGAATCGCCTGTTATTTCTGTAAAAATGTGAAGCACGTTGAATTGGACGGCATAGATTCACTTTAAAAACTTTTTAAAGCAGTAATGGCTGCTACATCAAAGCAAACGTATCCATGTCTAAATATATGTATGATGCGTGTTGGTGATTTACCAACATATCAGAATCAGAAAGAGCTTTATTGCCAAGTATGTTTGCACATACAAGGAATTTGTTTTGGTGGCAGGAGCATCCAGTACACAGAATAAGCAACAACACATGGAGACCATCAAACAAATACAAAACAGTTACACAGATGATTTAAATAAGGACTTATGGTTATATAAAATTAAGAAATACAATACAATAAACTTAAGAGTAAAGTTATGCGTGTATGTAAATATGTACGATTCGAAAATAGACTAGACTAGACTATTGTAGTAAAAGGTATGCGTTACATACAGCAAGATGAAATATAATTTACAGAAAAAAGTTGTATAAAAATAGACGTAATAGTGTATTATCTGCAGGATATATTTAAAATTGCACTTTATCATTAATGCACAGAGTTAATTGCACGTAAAATTCCACCCAAGTTCTTAAAGGTGCATGTAAAAAACTATTATTTTTGCAAAAATTTTATTTAGGCCATATAGGAGCCTAAATTTGAAATCTAGCTCATTTTTCCAAAGTGGCAGCTATGGGACAAATGTCCATGCATGTGTCCACACTTAAGTTTCATTGAAATTATACAGATTAAAAATTAGACCTTGAAGTTAACAGAAGTCACACATGTTTGGCATTAAAAAGCACTGTATAATGCCAATAATCTACTAAAACAGACATAGAAATTAACTTATTTTGAATCATCAAACTCTCTGTTTAGTCTTTTTGGAAGGTTACAACTTTGGTGTTTCACAAGACAAGTTATTTAAAGAAAATGCAAACCGAAATATATTACAAATCAAAGATATTGAACTTTAAAGTTTCATTAGTTTTTTTTTATAAGTTAGCTTTAAAACTATTAGTATTTTTACTTGAAAATAATGATTGAATTACTTTTTAAGAAGGTAAATTCCATTTATGAAAAAAAAGTCATTTTTATTCAATTTCAGTTGCATGCCCAGTATATCTCCATATGGTTCAACTTACCCCCTGACTCTAGACAGGAGCACTTTTTCAAGCCATATTTGTGTCATAGATGTGTTCTTATAATTTAGAGGTAATCCTGAATTTAGATGAAATAGTTTTATTGCACTCATGCCTCATTTTCTATCATCTTGAGGACCTCACAAGTAAAAAGAGGCTCATCTTGGCCCACTCACCCTATAGGTTGTTTACAAACCTTTACGTAAGATATTTACTTTCAGTTTCGTCGCAGTAAACAGATGATTTACAAGAAATCGCGTGAGCGGAGATCGTGTTTTAGTAAACGTAGACGTTTAGTAAACATAGTGCATCGTTGGTAGAAGACGTATGTTTTATTGACCAACACTTGTCGTTGCACTATTTGCACTTTTTATATTGAAACCTTTTGACAGCTGAGGAGCAGTTTACATTACTGCAGGATGTTTACTCACAAACTGACTTTAGTTTCTGGACAGACGTTATAAACGGTTAAAAGCAACGTTTTTGTACTTTTTCCATTATCATCTGATCAAGGTTAGTACAGCTTTTTTTTGTAACGTTATGTCTGATTGGGAATGAATGAAAGAATGTATACAATTAACTTTGCATTTCAAAGTAAAAGTGCAGAAGACTTAATAAAACGGTTTTATTAAGATGCAGATTGAGACTGTTTAACTGAGGACAAGACGTTTAATAAATACTCTATTTCAAATGAGAAACATTGTGAAAAAGTAGGATATACATTACCGTTTATTTTCACTTTCACTTATGCATATTGCAGGAGTAGCATATACACACTTAATGTTTACATTACTTTACAAATCTGCATATACATATCTGTAGACATTCTTCACGTTTATTGTTTTTTATTGATTTGTGCACTTTGAACAAGTCTTCATGTAGTTCTTAGTGATCTATGTGAAGTCAGCTCGCTTCCTATTTACATGTAAGTGTGACACAGGAATGATGGGTGGTGGCTAAACTATACACAGTGAGAATATTCATATTTACATTTGCATTTACATTTAGGTATTTGGCAGACGCTTTTATCCAAAGCGACTTACATTGCTCTATACTATACTTATACCTATATAGGCCTATTTTACATAGGTATTTGCAATCCCCTGGGATCGAACCCACAACCTTGCGTCATTAACGCAATGCTCTTGTCTATGCTGAATGTCTGGCAATTGTGGCGAGACTTGATTTATCAATTTACTCATTTCATTTCAGTTCTTTTTCTGTTGTGAAATGGAGTTCACAGATGAGGAGAAAATATGGCTGCAACGTATTTCTGAAGAGGTAAAGACGATTCTGACTTTGATAGTTATTATTATTTAAACAGGACTTATTGTAAAAAGAGCATACATGCAGATGTTGTAGCCAACTAGAACTTAGTATCACAAATCACAACATTTTCAACTCCCACGATTTGTATTGCTTTTATTCAGTTTCTCTGGATAAAAGCATCTTCGAATTACATTCACATGCAGGTTATTCTGTTTCTTTAGATCCCTGAAGGAAGTGAACTCACTCCAGTGGAAAAGCAGATCCGGGAGAAAGCAAAGCCCGACACGGAATTTCAGGGACAGTTGTTCCAGGTCATGGCCTCAATCCGGTTTGGACTCAATGATTCAACGATATCCACCAAAGGGATGAAAAACTCTCTCCAGCAGAGAATCAGTGTCATATGTGGATAGTCACTAAATACAAGACAATGATGATTTTGCTTTAAAATGGTCTTTTTAATTGTTTCCTTTTTGATGTTTATATGTTGATATTATGAAATCATATGATAATTACTTGTTATTGACGGTTTGACCATCAGTTCAACCCGTTAAATGTCATACTGCTGAAAATATGGAAATTAGACTTTTGTGGTCATGTAAAACATTTAATCAGTTTTATACATTTACACTTAAGTGATCAATAGTACGTTTTTGCCTCAAGATTGATGCCAGGTTTTGTTTACAGTTCTGTATAAGCACATATCATAGAAAACACAAAATTTGTGTTTTATTGAATTTCAGGGTAAATTTGAGCATTCTACTGCTGCAGTTCAACTATACTTTTTGTTTATATCAATATGTGGAAAGAAAAAGTAGTATTTCAAGTAGTACCGAATAGTAGTTCAAGTTTTTATGAATTGCACAGGTGTTTTTCCTTAAGTTACAGAATGCTTTTGAAATGAAATGGTGCTCTTTTGCATATCCAAGTATGTAAACCGGAAGTAAGCTGGAAATGAGATGACACTTAGCGTGCATTCAATATGCTTACAATGAACGAAAGATTTCTACCTCAATCTCCATCTCTTTTTAGTAGAAAACAAATAATTGTGAAAACATCTATTTGACCAAAATCTTTCCCTTTACACACATTTAAGTATAATCCACTGGACCAATATATTTGCAAGGCGATAAAATGTTTTAAGATGTGAACTGATCTGAATTGCTTCAACACAAAGATTTTGATTTTTTCTTCATTTGTGGTTTCCTTACTACTGCCATGCACATGTTTTAAATATGATTACGCTTCAGCATTACTATCTTTGTATTTTCACATGAATAAATAAAGTGGATTATAAAATGTTGTGCATCTAATCATTTCGGAGGACCTTGTTGTTGACAGCAGAACGTCATCGACTGTTGCTGTTACTTTTGTATCCACACGATGGCGTACTGAGACAATATCATAGAAAAACATCTCCAGGTGACTGTATGAGAGGGCAGTGATAGCCACGAGACAGATTTCAATCTAATCTACTCTTCAGGTGACCCCTGACCTTAAAATGATGTACAACAGAGATCCGGAGAGCACTGCTTGAATCTTCTTTCCAAGAATGTCCTCGCCTGGGGTAGATTCTCGCCATATGTTTCATTAGGCACCTGGCCATCAGGGGTTAGAATGGTCCATTGAGCTAAACAAACTGAGTCTCCTTTGCACAAAACTCAGTGTAGGATGACAATGGGGGCTGGTCGCAGAGATATGACCTTAAATCTCTGGGTTCTATGTTGTTGTCATACATGTTTTTATTTGTTATAAAGTTTAATAAAAATCCACTCCCCCATTTAATTGATGTTACAATAATAAACGTGCAAAAACAGATTTTTGTTGAAGAATTTCAAACAAATGTGACAAACAAAATATCTTAAAGAATTAGGCCCAAGCCTACCTTTTGACATAAATGTAAACAATAGACCAATGGACCAAATCCATGTAAACATTTTTGCGTGATGATGCTTCTTGGCGTTTACACATTTAACCAATTGTAATCCTTATATGTGATTTAAATTGTAAACAGATTTTTACATCTGCTACTTTCACACTAAAGTCAGGCTGAAGTCTAGTGCAAGCCTAGTTTTTCTTGAACAATTATGGACGTAAACAGAATACTATAAATTATGGTGAGCTACTCGTGAAGTTAGTTTTTGTCTTGGAGACCGAACTGGCATATTTAATATCATCATGTCAAAAATGACATGGTTCAGCTTATGAGCTGTTTGAAAACATTCTTGCACATCTGGAAAGTTGGATGGTGACTTGAAACAAAGCCTTTATTAAATCAAACGTTTGACCTCTGCACATGACCCAATGTAGATTAAGCAAACCACTTTACAAAGGGAATTTGGCTAAGGAGGTCCGTGTCACACTCCGCGCATGTGCAAGCATTTTTCTAGCTTTGAAGTACATAATACGGGTCCAGCCCCAGAAAGAACGCAGCGAAACCAAATATTTTCACTCATGCACACCACATCATAAATTGGCCATATATAATTGCTCAAGAATATGCCACACAAACATCACTGACTTGAGCTTCTGTGTAGCTTTACTTTGTTTTGCATTTAATTCAAGTTCTGTATTGAAGCAAGGGGTTTACTTAAACTCTTAAAGGGATAGATCACCCCAAAATAAAAGGTTGTCATCATTTATTCTCCCTTGTGTTGTTTAATACGAAGCAAGTTGCTGTATATGACTCTTTGTTCTGTGAAAGAAAGTGATTTCATGTTCACACTATGGAAGATGACTTGTTGGGCAATTCCAGCATTATGTGTGTGACGTTTTCAGTCAAAACCTGACATCTAAATTCTCAGATAATGTATTTATAACCAATATTTTAAATAATCTGTTTATATTTTACTATAAACAGTCCAGACATCACTCTATGCAAGAGTAATTTCTTTTAAAAGAAAGAAAAGTCACGTGTTATGGATGGGATACAAAAGGATGCACGTTTTTGAGAACACAGGATTTCTGTGACGCTAAAATATTTGAACCGGAAGCAATGATACCCAACAAATGGAGAAGGGACCACTCTTCATAGACCACAAAATGGTTATTTTGATTTCCATGTGCTCATTTATGCGGGTAATGGACCGTCACGGATGTGACAGTTTCGTTGTGGATGTGACAATTCTCTCTCCTGATTATGGAAAACTATGCTTTATAAACTTGAGAGATTTCACACGGGTATTTAAACCATTAATTGTTGGCATCTGACCTTTGGTAAAACTTCTTAAGGTTGATATTTACAAAAAGAAAGTATATTTGGCATATGAGTGAACCTAATAATAACATTTTGGGGCAAACTATCCCTTTAAGTTACATTAACTTGTGTTAATGCATTGTCAATACTGTGAATTGTTGAAAGCTCATTGTGTCAATGATCCCAGTGGCTCGGTCACTTCGGTACCCTCTTAATGATTGCCATGTGGCTTAAAAAGGTCTGACCAATGACATGATATGAATATATCATCTGTCGAGAAAAGCTCCAGTCATATAACACCCCAGGTGCTCAGCAAAACCTCCCACCTCCTCCAAACACACAAACAATATGGCAAATAATGACCATCTGGTGGCCAATTAGTGAGTACCCCATGCTAGTGCTAACACCTTTCTCATAATGAATAGAGAAAAGAGACATGTGTTCCCCATAGTGTTGCTGATGTTTTATATTAAGCTGTGGCGAGGGCGCTGTTTTGATTGGTGATTAACCGAGCATTGAGGGACTGTGTGTTTTGTGTTGTGCATTTTCCCACATGTGAAATAATGGGAAGAAGAATGTGTGACGTTTCGGCTCCTGGCACTTGTTGGGTATTTCAAGGGCTATTCATTTAATAAAACAAATAAGCAAAAATGTAGTATATTGGAACGTCCCTACAGACAGAGTTCATCTGGAAGTGTTCGCCTCTCTTCTAAAAAGATAAAGTTAAGGCTGGAACTTCGGAAGTTTTAATGTGCTCATTATCAGAAATTAAAGTCATCTTTCATTTAAGGAAGTGATCTGTCAATGCGATGAATAGATGAAGTGTTTGGGCTTACAACATTTTTGAGGCCCACACTTTTCCGTTTAACAGGAATCCTTGACAGGTAAACCTTTTAAACGGACCTAAATGAGATTAGAAGCCGAGCTCTTTTCCTCCTCACTGGGACCTTTATATCACTGGCTTGCACAGATTGTGGTGAAAGGATTCCAGAAATTACAGTTTTAATGTGTTTGCTGGAGCATAATGCAAAACGTGTTGCCATTAGTCACCGACGGTTGGTTGGTTACAGCTTCTAGGTCTTATAACGGAGCAACAGATCAGCCCCATTTATTTCATCTATTAAATAAGGGGCATTTTAATTACATTTTGAATTTAATTTCTTGCATCTCCATATTTTTGTTTTATTTTTGCCATAAACCTTCATTATTAGTCATCATTATTAGCATGTATGGGATTTGGAAATATCTTACGATAAAACGTTTAAAAAAATAGTATTTACAATATATAATCATTAAAAAAAAGGACAACGTTTTAACTAGTGGTGGGCATAGAATTAATTTTTTTAATCTAGATTAATCTTGGAATTAATCTAGATTAATCTAGATTAAAATGGCTCATTTGAATTCTGCCGAAGGCAGTTGGTGCTACCCAAATAATGACTAAAAGTAAGTCTTTGAGAACGGATTTCTCAAGCCAGGTGGCGCATTAGACCAGGGGCTCATCTCCTGTTTCCAAAATGCATCACAAACTGCTTGAGAAAGCTGTTCTACTATGATAATTGGTGATGAAAATTAAACTATGTTCAATAAGATGTACTTGTGTTTACTTCCTCATTAGATAAGGGATGCTTTGTGTTTAGGTGGTACTTGAGACTGGAAGAGCTCCTACAGTACATTTACATTAACATTTAGTCATTTAGCAGACACTTTTATCCAAAGCGATTTACAAAGAGTTAGGGAGCAACAAGCGATATGTCATACAGGAGCCATAATACATTAGGTGCCAATACAAAGTTACTGGTTAAAACTAAAGCTAGACCTGTTGAGAGAATTTTTTTTTTTAAACCAACTGTATGTAAACCAATTCCGTACAGTAAACCAATTCCACATTGCACAAGGTGCAAACAACCTTAGTCTTGTCGAGGTTTCCATTGGGAAGCTTCTTAAAAATATTTTTTTCCTGAAGCAAGTCCGGCGGCTTCATACCTGCATCCATGTTAGCACGTCACGTTTGATGTGGTAATTTCACAGTAACGTTATGTTGTGTTGAGACCAAACGCGAATGGCGCGTCAAGCGCGAGTGATTACATGTTAAATCAATGCAAAGACGAGATAGACCTACTTGCGGCGCGAATTGCGCGAATGAAGCCCTGGTTATGACATGATGAGGCGGCGCGAATGACGCGAATGAAGCCCTGGTTATTAGATGATGAGGCGGCGCGAATGACGCGAATGAAGCCCTGGTTATGACATGATGAGGCGGCGCGAATGCCGCGAATGAAGCCCTGGTTATGAGATGATGAGGCGGCGCGAATGACGCGAATGAAGCCCTGGTTATTAGATGATGAGGCGGCGCGAATGATGCGGATAACGCGAGCTGAAAAATCTCGTTTTCGCCCCCTACAGTGCAATTAAGCTAGGTATACATCCGCGCTAAAATATCAAGGTGAAAGTCATCATAGCTTGCGTAGTATAGACCCAGCTCCCAACCCAACTTTGAGAATAGATTAACGGCGACATTTCTTTTTATCGCGCGATAAGAGTCTCACGTTAACTTAGCGCCTTAACGCGTTAACGGCTCACCACTAGTTTTTACTGAATTTGAACATCCAATGACTGCAACGATTTGTTAAATGTACATTTTAATATTCCACTGAGTTTGCAAGTATTGTAATATGTAATGTAATTACCTGTTAATATAAATAAATAAAGAACCTAAAAGAAGTATATGTATATCGTAATATATGTGGCCTACATATGCAATAATTATAGTTGACAAATATAACGCTGTGTTCAATATGTGACATAGCAAGAAAATAGTAAACAACATGTTAATAATATACTATTTAATATTATTTATATTTATATTTAGCCAATAATAGCATTATTTAAATTTTTCAGAATTTTTGCTTTAGGACAAATTTATTACACATATATATTTTTTCTGAAATTAGAATGAATGAAACGTATTCATGGATTTGATATGTTTATTAATTTTTTGTTTATTTATTTGTTTATTTGTTCTAGGATATAAATAACTTCCTCTGGCTCTGAACACAGTTAATAGCCTCACTTTACCATCTCTTTTCTTGCCTGGTGTTGTCTTCTGCACCTCTGGCAGCCTCTCATGCAGAAGAGCTACAGCAGGCCAAACATTCAGAAGAGGACATATTTCAGAAGGCGGGCTCAGCAAGACAGAGGTATGCACTTACTATTTTCCTCTCTTTTTTTCCTTCTCTTCTCTGCTTTTTCTCTCTCCCTTGAAGGAAGGTTTACTTTAGCTCCTAAAGAGAAAGCCTGGGAGGCTTGGATCCCGATTTGGGTGCCCACAATTCACCAGCGCCCATGAGCCTGATGAAGTTCAAGCTGACAGCTGCATAAATCACAGGCCGCTGGAGCTAATAGGTGGTGGTATTAAAATCCAGCCCCCCTGGTTTAGACCACCCAGGCAGCCTTTACAGGAATAGGAGCATCCAGTCATATCTAACACGACTGAAACTGTACAGCCATCTTCGGCACTTAGCCCCCCACCAGCCTCCTCTCTAGCAGCACCAAGGCAGGGGGGCTCTCATAGCAACGCAGAAGAGGCCCGTCTGGCATCCGAACTACAATGATTCATATTTGGCACTTTCATAAAGACTTTTCGGCCTGCTTCTTTTTATGGCCCATTGTGGCCTTCTACCTTTTTACAGGCTTTCTTTTTCTTAAGAAAACTGTATAGACAATCAAAGCCAATGACAAAATAGAATTTAATCCAACCAAAATGTGGGACCTTTGTTTACATGGGTGAACCAATGCAGAACAGCAAAAAATTGCATAGTCATTAAGGATATATAAGGATTTACTGGTTATGAGCTGTGTAAAAATGGAGCATCACCCAATATGGGCCCATGTTGTGGCTTGGCCTGGACTCAGATCAGCTCTGTTTCCTCATTGCAAAAGGTGAATCCCACAATCTGAAATCAGACCTGACAGACTACACAGTGTTCTTAATCTTCCTGTTGCTCATTTTCATTCAAAGATCAGTTTAGATTACAATGACTGCTTTAAGACATAATGAGTGAAATACTTTGTGGTTGTTTATATTGTACGTCATGGTGCATAGCTAAAGTATACAACATACACAAATAATTTTCTGTGTGCAGTTTTTATTCATATTATGTATTAAATCAGGTACACATGTCCACTATATCTGGTTTAACTAAAGTCAGTTTACGAAAGTGCTATCCACTTGATAACTGTGTTTAATCTCTTAAAGGGATAGTTCACAGCAAAATCATTATTTTTCAGTATTGAATAGTTTTTCGAACCTGTATAAATCTCTTTGTTCTGCTGATTAAAAAGAAGGATATTTAAAAGAATGTCTTTAACTGAACAGTTCTGGGGCACTATTGACTACCACAGAAGAAAAACTACTATAGTAGTCAACGTTCCGCACAATTGTTTGGCTTCCCACATTCTTTAAAATATCTTCCTTGGTGTTCAACAAAATAAAAAAAATGTATACATGTTTGAAACACCCTGAGATTGATTAAATGTTGACAAATTTTCCTGGGTGAATAATCACTTTAAATACTGCAATCCAGGTACCTGAATTGGCTTTTTAACATGCCCCACTATGCTCAACTACACGGAATGCTGAAATACTGTGCGAAAGTGTTGCATCTGCTGGGTGAATATTTAAAACAAGTTCACAAGTTATACTTCACTATAACATGTTTATTTCCTACCTTGTTGGATTGTGTGAAACATTTAAACAACTCTGAGCTGTTGTTTTGGCTTAGGTTGACCTCAGTGTAAATTGTTTTTCTAGTAGTTGTTAGGGGATTTTCGAATGATCTCGGAACAGTTTAGTACACATTTATCATATAACACCTGGGTTTCTCTACACATATGCACTCACTATCACTGCCACACACGATTATTTACCTTACAGGCAATTTGCTGTGCGCTCGCGTTTTCACAAGACGCATCGTCATCTTTAAATGATTTGCAGTTGGTCGGTTAACAGTGTGCGGGATCTGGAAGCGGTACAACTGATTCAAACAACCTTAAATTATGAAGCCCTTTGAGAAGACGGAAGTTGCCTCCAGTAATGTGAGGAGTTGAGACAAAGTAACCATGAATGAAATGCTGTCGTTGCTTTATGATAGAAACTGCCCAAAGCTAGAACATTTCATCACTTAAGAGCTCGTATTAAAGTTTTAATCTGTTTTAAATCCTAGAGACATCCTGGGCTTTACTGTGATGTTATGTAAGAATATTATTGTAAAATATGAATAACTCAAATTTGTCAGAAATGCTTTTGTGTCGAAATTGACTTTATTGCTTTACGACTGTGGTTCCACAGACCTCAAAGAAACATACGGATAAGCAATAACAATCATTTCTAAATTACTAAACCTCTCTTTTCTAAACCTCTTTTCACCCTTCAGATATTTTCAATATGTTTCATTTAGCAACCCCAATAGCCACATTTAACCCTTTGTTTTAATAGACATATTTAAGAAATGTGACTGCAGGAGGCTTTTGCAGAAATGATGTGTTCAGCGTCAGTTAGTCACCAGCAAAACCATTGTAAGAAAACATGAAAAAAGAGGCATGAAAATAAAAACTGAGTAAACTACTATAGTGTGTTGACTAAATCAAAATGGAATTTAGTCATATTTTATATCTGGGGTCTCTTAGACTCCAACTATAGATGGCATTACATTTTAAATTGACAAGTGGTTTATTGTTGAAGTCAGGTCTCATAAGATTAAAGTCATGGTGTTTTTAACCCGACACCAAAATAATACATTACAGAGTGCCACAGCTTATGCATTTTCCTAATAGACTGTTGGAAGATTGCAAAAAATAAGATCCGTGATTAACAAATTTTCATGATGTTTACACGTTTTGTCTGTCAAGATAATATTTATTAACACGATATTTGCTATTTTTGAAGCCTAAATACAACCGGCAGAAGTAAGAAGCTAACATGAGGCTATAAACAGACTAAACTACAGTGGCTTGATATCAACGTCACCAACACCAAGCCTCCGACAACGGTTTCAAACTTTATTAAAAACATGTTCATGGTAACTTCGTGAATGAATCACATCCAGGTTTTTAAAAACTTGTCCCCATGTTGCATATCTTGTGGGATATATATGTGAGATGACGTCTAACATCCCCGCCATTTTAAAGATACAATAAAGGTTTAAAAAATCACAAGTGGATTATAACTGGTATGTTTTATGTCACAGATGTAAACATGAAAATATTTAGCAATTTTGTTGACCACAGACCTTTTTTCAGGCAATTTAACAAAAACCCATAGACTCTGGGGCGATGGAACCATGCTAAAATAAAATCGCTTCCAGGGTTTGCATAAAAAAATATGTCATCTCTGAGGTACTCTATAAGGAAATGTTTATTATGTATAGTTTATTTTGAGTCATTAAAATGTTAAACGTGTTCAAATTCTTAACGTTTTCATGTACTGAACAATCTGTCATGATGTAAAACGAACTCTACATCCCAAAGCTTGTTGTTAATACTTTGGGGTCCCAGCAGCTTATTTTATTACTATGTAATCTGTCACAACCAAAACTGTGAAATTCATAATGTATTTTTCATGCTGGTGAGTTCATGGGAGGAATGCAGCCTGTACGCATGTCAAGGCCTGTCAAAGCTCAGCTGCATTTCAATGAGCATCTGCTTGCATCCATTAGGCCCTTCAGCTTCTATTACAGTGATGTGAATCCACCCTTCACTCCATCAATGCGACTCCTGTGCTTGTGTCAGGAAAAAATGAATAAATAAATATTATATGCGACCAGTAATGACCAGGCTCTTAGCTCATTGCCGGGCGACCTCTGGGTTTGGCCCATTACAAGCACACTGTGAATGCATTTTAGAGTCTTTAAAGTGTTTGAGGTCATAGCTCATTAATGATATTTACAGTGTGAACTGTGTGCGGGTGCTTATGAAGAGCAGTTTGACACACCAACTTTTCTTGTTTTGAGAAAAACGCACACAAACCCGGTTAATACAGTTTCTGCAAATTATAAAGAAAGCTATTTTTTCATCATTATCTTCTCAATCATCTGAAGAAGGGCTGCATTGGGGGACTGTACAACCAGAAACTCCGAGTGATGGGGGTCAGCTAAGGCGGTATAACAAAATAATTTGGCTGGGGTCAGACGGGGCCCCACAAAATAAAGTAGACTTTTTTGGGGGCCTGGGAATTTTAGTAACTGCCTTGTCAACAAGTCTCATGAAATCAATGCTAAATATGTTCATATGTTTACCATGTCATTGCTTTAATTTAATGCAATGTTTGATGTGTAAATCCCACAATAAAAGCAACAAAACTGGAACTCCTGTTTAATGTAAGAATGGTATACAATTTGATGTAAATAAAAGTCAAGGATTGTAAAAATATTCATGCTGATTTAGGAAATTAATCATCGTTATTTTCAGTCTAGCAAACATCATGTCAAGTGTTCGTTGTGTCTTTTTTTTTCAATCATTTTTTATGCATTCGGATTGTTATATGTATTTTAGGTTACGTGGTTCATTTAAATCCTCTTTATATTTAAATGTTTTTTTCACAGACATATCTTAGAAATCAAACGATTTAATGAGGTGGCTAATTTGTGTGAATTCTTACAATCTTATTTGTACGTTTTAGTACGATTTGCATTCAGCCCAATAGGTTTAGCGGTGGGGTAAGGGGTGACGCTCATATGGCTTTTTTCTAATAATTGTAAATGTTTGTATAATTCACATCATACAAACTCATTTAAATTTGCCACCTTGTAAAATAGATTAGGTTTGTTCCTGATGTGATCCTATCATAATTCATCAAAACAACCGTATGTTTTACTGATATTCTCAAGTTTTTCAGATTAGTTGTGGTCAAATTTCTTAAACAAGTATTAAACATTATGAAAGTGGGATACTTATGTAATTCTGTTTCAAAGCTTTGTCTTCTTAATAACCGCAAACATAAACAGTGTTGAAAAGTCTTCTCTGTTACGAACTTTCCCGATCGGTCCTTCCAGTTAGTTGAACAGCATGTTGGACATGAGCAGTGCCATAGTGTTGCGCCAGACTTCTGTGGTGTTTTTCTACTGTGGTTGCGGAACAGGATTTGAAAGAAAGTAAAACAGGGCTCTCCTGCAAGTGGCCATTCAAAGCATGTGAGGCTGACCAGGGCAACCACAGATGAAACCTTAAGCGTAGTAATAGTTTTTCCGAATTTTAGGTTCGTTTTTTTTCTGAGGTTTCAGAGCTTTTATCCACCTGCTGTCTCTTTTTAATGGGGCACAGCGTCCATATTCAGTGTGACCAATGTGCATTGGAGAGCCTTTTGAAGAGAATGCAGTCTTTGCTTCTTGAAAGCTTCAAGCTGATTACAGACCCTGTAGTCAGCGAGTGTCGGATCCAAGTATATGTCTGTCTCCAATCCTGGATTAATTAAACTTCTGTGATACAGGCGAGAGGCCAAATTAATTTTGCGATCTGTCTTCTAATAAACAAGAACCTTTCGGGAATGCTGCATTCCTTGGATTTCGCTTCATTAGGACCATGCAGTTCTTTTGAAGGAAATATAATAGGACTTCTAAGCAACCCAAGTGGTGTAATGTTTTGTGTTGGGAGCATTATCCCATTCTAAGCACTCTAAGCACAAAAATTGCCCAACTTTTTTAAGCTAATGTCTATTTTTCACGATCTTCTGATTTGAATACTTTTGACCCTGTGACCGAATGTTAAATTTAATGCCCAATTTAACACGGGCTTTCTTGTCAGATGCTTCTTTGTAGTCCTGGTCCTTCTAATCCGCCAGCAGGAAGCTGGGTGTTGTTGATGTCTGAGCTACACCAGCGGAGCTCCATTGTATAGCGGTGACAGCACGTCCCTGGGTCCGGCCCAGAGCTGTCAGGTCTTGCTGTCACACTTCTCAGCGGGCACGCCATGGCCAGCTCACAGGAACCATCAGGGGTTCTAAAGGCAGCATACTATCCACTGGGCCTCAAGATGCCAGGCTGAGCGGCAGCAAGCCACGTCAGGGTCCAGGTTTCATGGGTGAAGAGTGGCTTTGTCTACATGTCAACGTGTCAGCAGATGTTTTACAAATCAAATGTCGCTGTAGTTTCTTTCGAGCACTCTGCATAGTCTAAGTGTTTGGTTACAGTAGTGTTTGGGTCAAAATCAACATGAGCCCCTGGTAAAATATCAATGGGCACTATTGTCAGATTACAAGAAATGTCACAGCATGTAAATATAAAATGAAACTAGACAAACACAGCATCATATCAGAAGAAGATAGCACTATACGAAAACAACACTGTCTATGCTTGGTAAAAAAAGAATCCTTGAAAATACTTGAATTGCACTTATTTATCCAGACCTGCTATGTGTTATTTAAGTGACAGATAGAGCCAGTTAGTTGTTATTACACAATAAGCCCCAAAGGTATTTAGGACCCGGATGTCAAGACATTTCTCACAAGGCGATTTGAGGAGTATGGCATTGGACATAACTTATTGATTTTTTTACTATTTATTTGTAGGTAGATTATTTGTATCGTCAAAATTACGGCACCTGAGTGTGTTCGCTAGTTTTAGTTCTTTTTTGGGGTGGGGAAAACATACCTTGGAATGTGTAGCAAGGACGGCGGGACGGGAGCCGCGGGGCGGGGCCGGTGGTGTCAGTGATAGTGGAAATCAGCTGTGTGCGCACTGGTCCTGCATCGCCCATGGAGGAGTTCGGGATCATAAAAGGACAGATCAACAGGACTGCCGGCGAGAGAGGACCGGGCCCAGGCATGTTTAAGTTGGTATTTATGTTCTTGTGACCGGCAGTCGACCGTGAGGTGGCTGCCGGCATTTTACTTCCGTGTTTTTGTTTGATTATTTTATTAAAAACTTTATTTGAATGTTCGCACGTTCCGCCTCCTTCCTTCCTTGTATTGAACCTTATAACAGAATGTTACTGCTGGCCAATCTGAATCAAGTATTCCAAGACACTGTGTATTAAATGACTGTTGTTTTTTGTACTACAATCTTAATTAACCTAAAAATAAAAAGTACACTTCTAGCAGTAATTTGGGTTGGCAGAGGTTAAAAAATGCCCTCCACACAACAATATTTGTCACAACTGAGACACAATAGCTTATCTTTTATACCAGTAACAAGGGTTTCTGGTGCTGACGTAATATGGAAAATCATGGAAGAAGAAACTTAATAGAACATATACTGTACATCAGAGAAATGATCCAAAGTATGTCCATGCCCATAACGGAAAACAGTAGCACCCACAAGTTTCTTTTATTCACGAACAATAACTACCGTCGCTCTTCCTTTCATCTCTCACCTAATCCTTGTGTTTGCGCAGCTCTTAGCCTTGTCATCATAGTTTGTTTAGCTGATTTACCATGGTTAACAGAACTCTTCTATCTGCACTGTTCCAATCTCAGGAAAGCTCATTGCTGAGAGATTTGAAAGACCCACTATTTGAAACCATAATCTTATTTGCTTTGTGGTAACGATTATGTTAAGCTTCACTTTTTCGTAGCTAAAGGTTAAGAAAATATTGTAGTGTGTATTGTAGGGTTTTTCATAGATTTTTGAAATATGGTAAAAAACATCAAATTACATAAAAGACTGTTAATTTAAAGGAAAAACAGGGGACGAAAATGATGGGAAAAACTGTTATTTTGACGGAATATTTCTGGCACCCCAGAAGGGGCCACACAATGTTGTCCAAACAAAAGAAAAAATACATTTACGTAGAAGTATTGTTTTGCATAGAATGAATAAGATAAGCCAAAACATGTTTCTAAAACAGATTCTTTGTTGACTGAACAAACAATTCTACATTTTACAAACAAGGGTTTGGAAATTTCCAAAAGTGCACTGCAACATGTTCAGTGTTGTAATAAATCGTTGCAGAGTTTGCTGTCTTTTTTCATGTTATTCATGTTGTTGTGTTGTTAGTTGCCTGTTGTACTTAGAGTTATTTTAATAAAGGATGTTTGTTCTCATCATGTTTGAGGTTTGTGTTTTTAATGTTTGCAATCTCATATTAATATTGATTACCTATAGAGTAATATTGCAAACTTCTTATCTTTAAAGACTATTTAGTTTGATAACATATATAAAAGATAAATACAGCTTTACGATTGTTTCCGAAAACATACGGCGGGTGTGGGGGGGAGGGGTAGGCTGAACCAAAGCACATGCGCACCCATTGTCAACAAGAGAATTGTCCAATAAGGGACTAAGATAGGTTGTTACAAAACAGTTTTATATGTTCGAAAAAAAAAACATTCCTTCTGGGGGAGTGTATCTAGCACAGAAATGCTACGTAATATGCCCAACTCGTTTTTTGACAAGTTGACCATGCATGAGAAGAGAACACGTTTGACATTGTAAAGAAGTCAGACTGCATCAAACATCATTGCAGGGCCGCTTTAAGTCAAAGTTCATGACGCAGTGCTACTATTACAAATGAGGCTTTAAGCACAAAGTGTTTTTGTTTGAGCAGTCTTTTGTTTTTATTCACATCTAGGATGTGCATAATCTAAAAATAAAAATGGCAAATAAATAAAAACTCAGTTTAAGTAGGGTAAACTTAAATTGGTTAGCGAAATAAAAAAACTGAATTGCATGCAAAAATACATTTTATTTGACTAAATGTTAAAATAATCATCTGAACTAAAATCTTATTGCATCAGTTTGCCTTATTTTGGATATTTTCTCAGCTATTTCTTTTTTTTCAGAGGTAAAATAGGATTTTACATGTGAGGTGGTCAAGGTTCAGGAAAGCTGTAATTATTGTTCAGGTTTTTAAGATGTGTATAACACTCGAAAGTAGATTCTCGTAAAGAGTATATATAAAGATGATGTGCACTGATTGACATGATATTCATGAAGTTTGCCATCTCTGCTTTTGTTTACAACTCTGTTATCACAACACATGGTCATATTGAACTGTGACATCTTCCGTTTTTGCAGAAAAATGAAAAGCACATGGGGCTAACATTATAAAGTCACAGGGTCCTATAACCTAAAATAACCCAAACATTTATCTGTGTAAAAATAATGAACTAATTGGATTTTAACGAAAAAGTAATGAATAACTAATGGAGTTTTAAAAATATTGAGAAGCCCATAATTATGACATCATTCTCTCCACCTAGAAGTTAAAGTATAGACTGAGCAGAAAGGAAAGGGGCTTTATTTTCTCACAGCTGTGAAGGCCAGTGACTCATAACAGAGCTTGTCACAAATTGTTGAGTTGTGACAGCTTAATATATAGGCTGTCAAGTGTTCAGACAGACCTGTGTAGTCGCAGAGGTGAGTGGGTGCTTAGGTAGGCATAGGGAGAAAAAGAGTACATTTGTTTTGCTAGATGAAGACATGGAATTGGAACATAGGTGGAACTCTATTACCAAACAGAGATGTTAAAAAAGTCACCTACTTCTGAGTACTTGTCTACTTCACCATTTGCGCAATTGGCACATTTAAAAAATATATTACAACATGTCTTAAAATTGGTATGTTTTGGCAGGCTGAGAAGTCGCTTACTTTGAATTTGTCAACCAACTGGAAAACAAGTGAAAACATTCAAAAGCACAAAATGTCTTCCCACCCTGATGTCAAACTCACTCTAATGCTTTTTGAAGCAATAATTACAGAATTTAAAAGCATTTGTGGATAAAAACATTTTGAAGTATGTTTACAACGCCTATAATGAATAATTGCATACTTTTATTCAAACGAAGCTATTATATCGTCTCAGACGACTGGGAAATCTAGTATCAGACTGCTTTTGTGGTGTTTCTGACATTTTTCTAAGCTGAATATAAAAGTAAGAAAAAAAGTTAAAAATGAAAAGGACAAATAGACAGCTAACAGGAGTTTGTGTATTTTTTGCATTTACAATTGAGCCTATAGGCCAAGTTATGGAATCCTTTGAACTCAAGGCATTTTATTTGAAACACCGTTAAATTCTGTACAATAGTGTCATTTTGATGATTTCAGTTATTAAAGTGGTGTTTTGCTTGTGAGTGCGTTTGTGAAGGTAATTTATTGTTTCCACAGTATGTACTCCATTACTGTTAACATGCTGTATTTTACATATTTAAAGTGCAAGATGCCAACATATCTCAATACTTTCCTCCAAAATCATTCAAAATCAAGTCATGTAGAATAATTATCTCAGAGCACCCCTCTGGCATTTCAGCTAAGCGCCAATGAGGTCTCTACACAACACTTCACCTGCCCGCTTTCAATGGAACCACTGGTGTATACTGACATTTCTTTTAACAACATGATTATTAGTACAGCAAAGGCTGGGGGCAGTTGGACAGGGGATGAAGTTTCCAGCACTCAGAAGAGGGGCGTTCCTATACTGGAACCCAGAGGTCTGGAGGTGGGATGGTGTGATTACAGGGTGACAAGACCTTTGCCAGAATTATTCAGAATCACCACTTTCACCTGAACCGTGTCATATCAACTCTGATTTATTCAATAGTAAGAGGAGCCCTTGTAAGCCCTAAATAAATTTTAATTGCAGTAAGCTGGTTAACACAGCAGCTTTAACTTTCTCTTGTCTCCTCCCCTCATGCCCTCTTGTTTGGCTGGGAACTTTGAGGGGATTAGGTATTGCTGGCGTCGCTGGAAGGGGTTGGTGGGAAAAATTGTGAGCGCAGCATGACTCCTACAATTCGTATAAAACTCGGGCTTGATTGTTCTTGCTTTGAATCAAACTGTCAGGAAAATCTCTATTAATATATTATGTTTCCGGAAACAGTGGGCTTCAGTACATCAAAAAGCAAATGTGAGCTGATTTGTGAAAAGTTATGTCCCGATATACCTAGGGAACCACAAAGAGAAGTAATTCCATGTTACAAGGAAACAACTAAAAAACAAATGTGTGGTTTGTCAAAGCATGAAAAACAAATCACTGATCAACATACTCTAGATAGACTTACTGTAAACATATTTGCTGTTTTAGTTAATTCAACTCAAAGATATTTGTTAATTCAATTAATTTCTGGTTGAGTTTACTAAACTTGTTGAGTTGACTAATATTTTTAAGTTGAATTAACTAAAGAGGTAAACTTATATTTTAAGTTGTGCCAGCAATAGAAATGCTATCACTAACTTTTCAATGTATACCTGTGAAATAACATTAGTTGTAAGATTACTTTAGATTATGAATCCTATGAGTCCAAGTAAATTCTAAATCTGGTCTGGAATCGGCATACAATGCTATAACCTCTCTTTAGATTTTGTAATTTCTAAAAGAGGGACAGCAAATTAAGTTCAATGCAGGGTTAGAAACAGCTGCTTAGTGGCTATACAATGATACAAAGCAACATGAATCCAGATTTCATCTTGTTTTGTGGAGATCTCAAAAAACTCCAAAGATGAGAAGGAGCATTTGGTTTCTGAGAAAGCAGGTTTTTGGCTGGCCTGAAGGAAGATGCATTTCAAAGAGCTCCAGTACGTGTCCAGACCTGCTGGAGGGGCAGATAGAAAAGTGAGACAGAACAAGACAAAAAAGACCCAATTACTGACCTCGGGAGGGAGTAAGAATTCCTCAGATTAGAGTCACTGGCAGTTTGCTTCACAAACGCATTTCTTGAAATTTACTACATGACCTGGCATTAATAGCTCTCTCTTCTGCCTGTTGGTGAGATCAATCCATCCAATTGGACTAAAGTTATTAATGAGGAGTGTGTTCATGCTCTATTGCTATGAAACAACTATTACATTCAATGGCTACTTCATTACGGCTATGTTAAGATGTTTTATAGAACATGTGGCTTGGCCCTATTCTGATAAATCTTAACACCCTCCTATTTCTATTTATTTATGGTGACTTTCATGCCAACTTGTTTTTATTTAGTATATTTATTTCCACTTACAACAGGATGCCATTGCATCTGCTTTTACTTAAAATCAAAGAGTTTTTTTACTGTATTTCTATACATTCATACCATATTAAGAGGGCTCCCTGTGTTGCAGAGCCAGCCGAATTATTACTGTTTGACTCGGGCACCAAAACTGTAGTAAAAACTTTCCTGGAAAAGCGTCCTAAATATGCTTAGGAGGCAGCAGCTCTTAATGTAATTCAAAATGAAGCAGGAATATTATGTGCGCATATCCCACCATGCTCGAACATGAATAGAAGCATCATTTAACATTATAAACTTACTCCATTTACAAGCCTAGCCATGTAAATTGCTGGAAAAGGCATTTATAATGAGATTCAAAGTGATAAATGGCTTTGTGGAAAAATCAAAGCTGTTCGTAGGTTATCTGAGCTACCTTCCACAGGATTTGCTCAAGCAGAACCTTTGGACATCAGTCAGCGCCGTGACCCACGCCACAATGACATATGGCTCGGCATTAACCTTTGCTCATATAAAGGTGGATATGTCGTGCTGGGGTCTGAACGTGGCTCTCTGCCAGTTTGAGACGAAGCCATCGATCCATGCTTTTCCAAAGCTTCTACTTTTCAGACCCTCAGGCCAGAGTCTTTAACAGATGGGCCATTCTTCAGAGACAGCCTTCCTTCAGATGGTGATACAGTCACATAGTTGGGTGTGAGCCTTTTGAGGCAACTACCCTCTAATTAGCCAGCATGATGGCTTCTTTCACGTATTCTTCATAGAGCCTAAGAAAACAGACGAAGAACACAATAAGAGAAGATATGAAGTCTATTTTGCTACGGAAGGAGAAACTATAAGTGAATTGAAGCCTGCGCTTGTATGAATGCCAGGAGAAACAAGATTGACATTTTTATGATGGAAAATTACTGGCCAGCACGCAACATTCGATAACGCACATGAAGAAACAAAGACAGGTTTGGGCCTTTTAGTCTATCAAGAAGAGGCTGAACCAACCAAGCTAAAGAATGTTTATGTGCACTTTGAGTTTCACCCAACCGTACGTTTTTCCATTTCGGATATTTTAAGGGTCAAATTAGCTCCGCAAATTCACTGAGCCCAAGAGATGCCCTGCACTCTGAGTTGCACATGTGAGCTAAAACAATGCAGTGATTGCATTATAAGAGTGTTGCCTCAGGCCTGCCCGATGCTCTTCACAGGGCCAGCTGGCACACCAGAAAAGTAACACCACTCAGATTAGTGAGTAACTCAATGCTCAGCAACACCCCCGTATTCCAGATTCCATTTTAGTCAGCTGCACGCTGGCTTCCCAGAACACTAACTGCTTAAATTACTCCTCACAAACCTCTGCAACATGGCACGCGTACAAAAGATAGATCATCCCTCAAATCCTCGTCTCTTCTCTGTCATTCTATATCGTTCTTCCTTTCCAAGACTTGAAATGTACATTGTTCGACAGATCCCCATAGCGGTGATACGTCTGTTGCCATGGCGTCACCTCAGGTTGTTACTTTGTTGTACGCAGGGTGAAAAGGTGGCTTGGCTGAAAGCGAGTGTTTGGGAATCTTAACGTGGCTCAGGCTCAGTCCTGAAGAACAATAGAGAGCTTTGATTGTGAAATCCACTCATTTGTAATGGATGCCGCAGCCTTCGCCTTGACACTTCCCTTTTCGCTGTAGCAGGATTAGTGAGCGTGTTTTTGTGAGAGTGCTTGTTCTGTGTCAGTACACCTCGTGAAGAGAGTCAATGGTGGGAACAGTCCCACAGAGCAATATCAACTTCTGCTGTGGATTTACATTACACGGAACGCAAAGTTACACTTTTTTACGTGGAGTACGAAAACATTTGAGAAGTCTGACGCTCACTTTGAAATCGCCTTGATACTCAATACTATAACATTTAATGGAATAGTTTACCCTAAAATGATGTCATTATTTACTTACATGAGTGTTGTTTCACATCTGTATGCTTTTAATTTTTTTGTGGAACACTGAAGTTCCAACACAATTTCATGGCAATTCGTAACATTTTACGAGGTAGCTGAATCATATAAATTTGTACGATCTTATCCGTTCGTTTTATTATTATTTGCTTTGCGCCAGTGATGTTAGGTATAAACAAACACCCTTAAGGGTGGGGCTTCAGCTTTTTTTCGATTCACAAATCCAAATAAATTAGCCACCTCGAAAAATAATTCCTGTTAATTCTAGTTGGAGGGACTTTTTCATAGTGACCAGAAAAAAATGTATAATCAGAATTTTAAATATTATCTAAAATAATCATATAGACCTCTTTGAAGGACATAAACAACGCTGGTTCGACACTGGTCCAGAAGAACTTTCTGTTTTAGCTACACAAACGTTTGAACAAAATACAACCAATAGAACATTTAGAACGGTGCTTTTGGACCGGTGTTTACATCTTGCAAAGTCTATAACGTGTGTAGATCTCCAGATTTCAATAAAGCCACTTCATGTAATTCAATCCTGCCACTTTTGTAACTCTCTTCCGAAAAATATGTTTTTATGACTTGAAGAATGGACATATAGACCACTACTATTCTCCTTTTATTGTGTATTGTGCAGAACTGCTTGTTTTCACAAATGAAAAAGGTTCCTGTAACTCACTTGGCAGAGCATCATGTTGCATTAGCAATGTACAGGCCATGAGTTAATCTAACTTTTTTTTTTAGACGTGAGTTTCATTAAATAATAACAGAATTTTCATTATTTGGTTACTACTATTTAGCAAGTAGGGCTGGGAATCGATTCCAAAAAGAATTGATTCCTCCGAGTGTTGATTCCAAAAGTTGGAAAGAGGCTTTGCGGATACAATTACATGTATCCAAACATTTAACGAATCATATTAGTACGTTTGTCTTTTCAGACATGAGCTCAGTATGTGTGTGAAGAGAGTTGCATATTAAGTCTCACAACACATTTAGCCTACTTTGACGTCTGTTCAAAGTTGTTGAAGCTGGATAAAACATTTTCAACACCTGTCTGCACTACTTGCATTTAACATAAGATGAGAAGACGAGAAAGAGAAATAGCAAGAAATATGTCATTTACAATTAGAATATGCACAGTATTCTTACATATTTTTCATATAACTGCATGATAATAGATCTTTCTGTCTATATTCTGCATGTATTTTTCTGTGCACTGCTGAATAAAAAAAATGGTTAATAGTAATTTGACCTGTGCTTTATTTTGAAAACAGCTACTAAATAAAAAACCTGACAAAAATGATTAATGATATTATAAATTGCAGGACAAGATCGAAATATGTTTGTTATAGAAACAATCAATAAATGTAAAAAGTGCCATCTCAAAAAAATTAGTTGCATTAAAAATTTGTACATTTTTAATAACAAATAAAAATCTGTAGAAAAATAGGGAATGGAGCAGGAATCGAAATCAGAAGCTAGGAATCAATCTAAAAAATTCAGAATCAAACAGCCCTAATAGCTCGTGCATTATAAAGTGTTTACTCAAGAGTCGTTGACCAGTTTGTGGCTTATCTAAACAAAGAGAGACTTATCATGTAAGGCTGTGGTCATGAATGACCACTCAGACCGATCTCTTTACATGGCCTTGCATCTGCCGAGTAGACCAGAAAAATGTTTACATGCCGTCCTAATGGACCTAGGCACATTTTAACTACTTGTCTTTTTGCTCTTAATGTAAAATGCTCCACCCGACACAGAGCTGTAATGGAAATGTTGGCCTTTCTCACACTCTACATTGCATACTATCATTCATTACCCAAAACAGCTGGGAGGCCGTAACCAAGGAGAAACAGCACTTTATTACTCTGACCTGTCAGAGAGACATGCTTTGGTGTAGATCTTAATCTGGAAGGTGAGTAATGGGAACAATGTGACTTTTAAAGGTGTAATGAACTGGACTTGTTTATTGTTTTAAACTGTTGCATGAGGTTTATTTATGACATTTGCGTGATTTTTAGATACAAAAACATCAAAATCAACAAGTAATAGGCTATTTTCTATGGGCGTTGAAGACTTTTTAAGTAAACACCCACTGCTTTGATTAAATACAAGTTTGCCTAGTTGGAGCCTTCTGTGAATTTGATTCAAGACGTTACATTAGGTTACACATTAGCACCATTCACAATTTTTGCACGCCATTAGTATTATTTGGAGACTTCCTGTGATTTATAAATTATCTCCCCACATCAGTATTTCATGTGACGCATTCGAACGGGACGGTTTTACTCAAATTTACTGACTTATTTCCCGGATGTGATGGCAAGGCTTTGCGCATACTCTGTGTGTATAGCATATAGTTGTATTGCGTTTAATGATATATGACCATACCTGTCAGCATTTGAGACCAGTGATCGCGAACTGGAGAAAAGATCACCGCGATCCCGGGTCTCTAATGTTACGAGTTTCCATGAGACATAAACAAACGGGAGACTCCCGGTGACTTATGGATATCACCAAGCACCTGAAATAATACCAAAACACTTCAAAACCGCCTCCATTATTCGCAAATGGTGGATAAACCTTGAAAAATTATATATGAGCCCGCTAAATCACAGAGATGCCGATTCCCACGAGTTTAAGATCACAGACAATCTATGCAAGTATTACAAATGACTAGAGGTCCCCGGTAATATTAATCTCGTGCGAATAGTGCTCAGGGCATATCAAGCAATCTTTAACAAAGCAATAGTGACGCATAGTAAAAACATGTTTTACTCACATAAGATTGCTACACCATTCCTATCGGATCCAATATTGATGACACAGCACTGCTTTAATTTTAGTCATTCCACAAATCCAGTCTTATCCAATATTAATGTCGGAGCATTCACTGGCCTGTAGACTAAAAAGTGAGTTTATAAAAGTTTGCTTGTTAGGAATAAATAATGCTTGTAAATGGCTGTTTCAATAGTACCCAGTGGAGGCTTAGTCCCGGAAACGGTATCCGTCACACCAGGCAATAAGCGTTGTATTATCAGTGTAGCTGATGTATTCTTTCAAAAAATAATGACAAAAACAAGCAAAAGCTTGCATGGGATTGACAATGAATCATTCTTACCTGTAGCAAAACATCTGACTTTCATTGAGGCGAAATTGTATAGAGTCTAGAATTAAAGCCACGGGAGCTTGTTAATATGAAGGAAAGGATTAGCCTCAGGAAAGAAGGACTCCACTCATTTTAATGGCACCTATAAATGACTCAACAACAGTCAACCAGCTGCATGGACACGCACCATATTTTCCGTTTCTTTATTCTGCTTTTCATTTTTTTTAATTGCATTTTTACTAGTTCAAGCCTCAGGGGTTCGAGGAAAAACTTTGAGCAAGATGCAAAAAGGACCTGACTTTGGGCAAACCTGTAAAAGGGCTGGCCCGCCGGTTGTCAAGATAAATAAGGCACACATGCACTAAAACTTAACCATGTCAAGCAGAGTAGATTAGTTTTAAGGAATCAGGTCATAATTTTAACACATGACATCTTACCACTTTCCACAGCACAGGCAACTTCAAAGGAAGAATATGGTATTTATTGATGGGCCCATAACTCAAGATCTTTTAAAAACGGTCAGGTTTCATTAGTCGACGCAGGGAAAATGGAAACCAGATGAAAGTTAGGCCAGAAAACTGGACTTTGCAGAGCCTATAAGGGACATACTGGGTTAAGACTAGACTAGATCTAAAAACTAAAAAGCCAAGATATATTCAGGTAATTTGACAAAACTACATTTTTATTTGTAATATCACAATGTATGTTTGGGGTTCCATTATAATATTACAAGACTTATGCAGCAAATTTCATTTATTGCAATAAAGAATGTCTTTGGTTTCATTTTAACCTGTATATAGGTCATAATAGGAAAAGACAGTTTAGTTTGCCAGGACAACATTTTATAGAGAATGTCTGTAGAGAAAAAAAAGGTTTGCTAAACAACAACTAAAGAAAAAAGTATTTAACATGTAATTAAAAAATAAAACCGTGTGTGGTTATCTCTTAAACATATTTGCCATCATCTCTCTGGGAGCAATGAGTGAGACATAGGAGAAAGTCTGCTATTATCTTCTTTACCCTTATACATTCCTCTCACACACACACAAATCAGCCATCATGACACAGATCCATTCTATCTTACTCTGCACATGCCAAGAGGATTCTCACAAAACAAACATTGCTGGGAGGCGCTGCTCCCTAAGCTCTAGTTATAGTGTGCATGTGATAGTACATGTGTATTTGCGAGTGTGTTTTCTCAACGTGATCCTTCTTCATGGGTTGAGATAGTTGAGGTAATGGGTCATATTCTGGCAAGGACTCAAAAAGGCTTTAGGGAAGATAACAAGATGTTCTCCTAATGTCAGAACTCGTGTCTCTGGATTTTGTTCATTTCTGCAGGGCTGGCCCAGCCTCGGCTTGTGCCCTAGGAAAGATTTTAGATTGCGCCCGTACTATACAAAAATTATTAAATAAAATATCAGAAAATTAACTTTTTTTTTTAAGCAAAATGTATATTTATTTTAATATAACAGGAATAACAGAACATAATTAGGAAGTGAATAAATAATAACAAAAAATATTTGTAAAAAGAATGTTTCTAAATACGTACTCATTGTTTAAAAATATCGCTGAAAATAAAATACAATTTTCTCTATCAAATAGTATAGTTGAAAAAAAGAGCTCATAAATAATTGTTTCATCATTATTATTATTTAGATAAAGATGAGAACGTTTTTTTTACATTTTGTATATCTCTGCCGAAATGCTGTAGGGACACAAATAAAAGCTTATTGTATAGTATTAGATTTTCTTAAATAAATGGCATTACTTTTTGCTGTTCACTTAGTTGAAAGCACTGTCAGTGTTACCAGTAAAATGGTTCTAAATAAGCAAGCTGCTCCGATTCGGATTCCAACTTAAAACAGGCAATGAGTCCAAAATGGGAAGCAAGCAGGCGCTTAAACCACAAGGCCACAGTCTAACACATTCATAATTAAAGCGTTAATATTATCAATCATAGATAATCATAATCGCGTCATGATGCAGGAAGCTGTTCAAATGTAGCGTCTTTGCGCTCTCATCGGGCGCCCCTATGGTCCTTTTGTGCCCTACTCAACATGGCCCTATGTCACGGTCCGGCCCTGCATTTATGAGTAAAAATTAGGGGATATATGGAACCTACAGTATGGTAGGGGTAAACTATTCAACTTTATGTTTTTAGAGATTCTTTGGACCTACAAAGATATTTTTATATGAAATGATAAAAGTTGGAATGTTGTCAGATTAGCTCAATAATACTGCTAGACAAGATATGTTATGTTTAAAAGATCAAGTTGGCTACTGAAATTTGGTTGTAGATCTACCAGTTATAACAACTATCACTATGGTGGTCTATACCAGTTCTGACGAACTGAGAAAATCTACCAAACCATCTAGTAGTTCAAATAATTCATATTCTGATAAATTACAAATATGCCCATTTATAACAGGCCTTAACTTTTGTTTGTGATATGACTTATGTGCTTTTACCTCACAATAATATGATGATTAATGAGAAGAATCCATGAACATGTTTATTCACTCTAATATCTTAAACAAAAATAGAAAAGCACTTTAAAAAAATCAAGCAAAATGTAAAATTATCAATTTAAAATATTTTTTATATAAGTGGTCTTTGTCTTACTACATATAAAAAGCAATCAGTCATAAAACATATAGTCTCAATTTAAATAGTGCATAAAACGTATCGTCTCTATTTATTTCTTAAACTATTCAATTTTGCTACTGTATGAGCATTTGAAAGCCTAGTCTTCTTTGCTCAAACAAGAAGTGATCATTACTAATGTGTTCTATCAACAATATCACAATGACACTCTAAAGTAATAACGTTAATCACCAAACTTATTCATTAACTTGTGACTGACTATTACTACAACAATAAGCAACTGTGGGCCCTCGATACTGAGAGAAAATGAAGATGACAAATTATAACATCTGGAAATATGTTAAGTTGACAAAACTATTCAGGCTTTGTTTAGGATGAAGGACATCTAGCCAAATTCTCTGGAAAATTGGGTTGTAGAGAACGTCTGCACACACATGTTTTCCTTTAAGTGTTGTCATTCTCTGAATTGCATTCTCTTGGTGAGATACTGAAGTTAACATGAGATGTGTCAAGACCCTCAAAAGTCTGAAATCCAAAGCCAGCCATATGGACACAGTTGGGGGGGTTGTCAGGAAAGGGGGCTTCTAACACCATTGACATTTCACACGCATTTATGGTTTAGAAAAGGTTTGAAACTTTGACTTTTTAAGACAAATAAGGCTGTAGTACTCTCAAGAGTGTGTTTTGTTCAGCAAATCATGTTAATAGCTTTAAAAAATATTTACAGTACTTCTCTACTTAGCCGTCTTGGGTGCTTCGCAGGGGTTGTGCGACAGTGTTTCATGCATTCTGACTTCTTTATCATGTTAAACATGCTGGCTTCTCATGCTTGACATGGGCAACTTTTATAAAAAATGAGTTTGACGAAATCCATATTTCTGTGCTCAATACAATGTAGACAATACACCATGTTCGAACATGAAATTCTCTTACGTTACAAATTTTCTTAGTCCCTTATTGGACAGTACTCCCGGAAAAGCACGCCCACGCGTCAATCACCGAAAGAGTGAAAGAGCACGCCCACGAGTCAACCAGGGAGAGTGGGAGAAAGATCACGCCCATCAATATGCTCCTTCGTTCGCGTAGTTCACCTGTGTTTGTTAGTTCACTGCATTTTGCTGAAGACTGTTATATAAACGGTGGATGCAACGCTGTATTTGCAGATCGTTTGAAACTGATAGATAGACCGGTCCCAGCGTTAAAAGATGGTGAATATGAACCACATGGCTCGACCTGATTTTGCCAAGTGGTTGATGTCCTCAGGACAACATACTTTGTTGACCTAAGGAAAACATTTACTCACACCAAACCCTAACTCTAAGCATAACTTACACCTAAATTAAGAGGGAAATGATAAGTGAAAAGAATGGTCTAGAAGCACCTAATCCTGGTTGGAAGATTACATTTAAAATAAACCGTAAACTTATTTCTGAAATATGATTTGTTGATTTAAATGTTGTCCAAGGGTCAACACGATATTGTCCTAAGGATATCAACCACTTGCAGTCAGTGAACCTGAGTCAAATTTCTGTGTTTTGTTGGCAATCGGCGGGTACGTGCATTATGTAAAGTGATGTGTAAATGTGATCAAACTGAACACTCTTCGAAGATACGAAGTATGCAATACCAGTATAGGTACTCAAGATTAATATGACTCAAGATGTGTTAGATCCGCTTTGAGATCGTAAGGATTATTATCGGCAGACATTAGATGACATTTTAATGTTAATGTTATTGTTTCTATTTTTGTTATTAATGCGACTTTCTACACAAAGTCCATGTTATTTAGCTGCTGTCAAAGCTTAAAATACATTCAAATGATCCCATCAGAGGTAACGTGTGTAATATTTATGAGAATCTATTGACAGAAATGCAACATACTACACATAACTATGTCTTCTGAGATGTATAAAGCAGTGTTTCCCAACCCAGTCCTACATGAAGTGAAGTGAAAAGTGAAAGTGACCTATTTGTCAGATATGGTGACCCATACCCGAGATGTGACCTCTGCTTTTAACCCATCCAGTGACTAGTGAACATACGCACAGCAAGTGGTGAACACACGTACACCCGGAGCAGTGGGCAGCTATCAGTGCAGCGCCCGGGGAGCGTGTAGGGGTTAGGTGCCTTGCTCAAGGGCACCGCAATCGTTACCTGCCGGCCCTGAGGATCGAACCGGCAACCTTCTGGTCACGAGTCCGACTCTCTGACCATTAGCCCACATGGCACCCCTAACAGAATGTTTTAGATCTCTCCCAATAGGAAACACCTGATTTAACTCATTGGCCTGTTAGTGTGGTCATTAGAGAGACATTTCAAACATTCCAAGGAAAACTGATGAGTTAAATCAGGTGTTTCCTATTGGGAGAGATCTCAAACATTCTGTTAGGGGCGTCATGTGGGACCGGGTTGGGAATCACTGGTATAAAGATCTGACACAATGAGCGTTATGTGCTTATTACCTTAGAATGAGCTATTTCTATCTACACACACCACAGGTCCCCTTTATGTTGTTTCTACAGTAGTCGTAAACAGACAAACTGCTCTACAGAGCCCGTTTCGTATATACATTATCTCCTTCAGTGTCAGCCACCGTAGTGCTTCAAAAGGGAGGCCTGGAGGGAGTTATTGGTTGCAATTCGCAACCTCAACGCTAGATGCCGATAAAGTGTCCACATTGCTCCCTTAATATAGAATAACACAGATCACATGAAATAGATTTTATAAATACACTGTGGCGAGTTTCCCATCTCCCAATCAGCGTCGTCGTGGAAACGGAGACAATCGCCCCCACACCTGCCTGTCATCAACACCTCCAGATCCCCGATGGGATAAAAGCAGGAGACAGGAAGAACACAGTTAGCTACGACTCCAAGAGAGATGCACATGGTACCTCGTATAACTTCTTTCTCTTCTTCCCTAAGACGCCAGTGCTTGACAACCGACCACGAGGAGGACATTCAAGCCACGAATTCTCTCAGACCCACACTAGCAACACCCGGAAGAACACTCCCACGAGCTGGATTCCTCGAGGACGTCATATTCACTGTTTGTTTGGCACTCACTGTAAATAAACTCCCTTCCTGGTCACTTTTACTTACAAACTAGCATTATCAACAGTATTATGTCTCATCATGTTTTAATTCTGTTAATAAGTCAGAGGGGGAAATATCTTAATCATGTTATGTAATAATGCCTCAGTTAATCTGCACATGAAGAATATTTAGGAACAAATCCAATGGAAAATACTTGAATATTTCTAAAAAAGAATAAATTGAGAAAGAGGAAGATCAGTATTTTTGTAGCTCCTGTGCATAGTATAGTACTCAGTGTCCCAGTTTGCTTAAAATAACTACTGCTACCATGCATCAGAAGTACTTGGCTTGGCTGCTTTAAACCACTGGTTTGGCACCACAGAGATGCTACTAGCTGAATGTTTTATGTGCTTCTCTGTTTGTTTACTGTGGTTTTTCTGGTCATAAAAATAAGAGGAGTTGAGTGGGAGCGGCCTTTCCATGCTCTCCCTCTCAATTCTGGTCTTCTCTCTCTTTTATTTTTCTTGATCTGTATTTTTCTCCATCCCTCTTTTTCTCATGTATTCCTTTCCTCCACGCCTCAGTACGTTCCCCTCTTCTCTCTCTTTATATCTCTGTGGCTCTATGACTCTCCTGTTTTTGCCAATTGGTTGATATCCTTAGGATATCATGTTGTCCTTGGGACAATATTTAAATCAACCAATCAGATTTCAAGTGTGAATGTACAGTTTATTTTAAATTTAATCTTCCAACCAGGATTAGGTGCTTCTAGACCATTGTTTTTCACTTATCATTTCCCTCTGATTTTATGGGTAAGTTATGGTCAGGGTTGGGGTTTGGTGTGGGTTTAGGTTTTGTTTATAAAAATGTTGTCCTTAGGTCAACAAAATGTGTTGTCCTGAGGACATCAACCACTTGGCAAGATGAGGTTGAGCGTGCCTCAACTGGCAAATTCTCAAGCATGCTGTCTAGATTTCACACCCCATGCTGAGTAGATTTTAAATTAATTGTTGAATAATTGCAGACCAAGCAACCTTTTTGCATGGCAAAACACAACAACAGGTTGTCACATGCGTTCTCTGCTGGCCTGTTAATTAATCAACACACTCAATATGATACATGGACATAGGAATGCTTACGACATCATATTCGGTATATACATAATATGTATTCTTGTAGAGTTTAGTTTTGCAAAGCCCCACGTCTTCCCCACTACCAATGGATTTGAAATTTAAAAACAAGTAACACTGAGAAGTATCCCATCAGCCTTTAGATCCATTGCAAAATCTTCTTATGACAATAAAGAAACCCTGTTCAAAGCTCCTATGTCTGGGAAAAGATTAATCTCTCTCCAGCTTGAAACAGTAAGGGACATTCAGTCATTGTTGAACATTAATACAAATTTTGGGTCTGATAGGCTCTGCAGCAACGTCTCCTACCAGTGGTCTCTGGGCCTCTGCCAAAACTGGATATGAGTGGAGTCTTCTCCTCTGGAATGCGTAACGGAAATTGAAAATAGAGTTACACATTCAAGTAGGAGAGAGGAAATTGAACTTATAAAACTTGATTCATAAGGCTTGAGGACTAACATTTGTATTAACTTGCTTAGCTAGAAACATAACTTCAGACTGTGGTAAGGTTTGTCAATTTCAGAATAATGTTGTGTGTATATTATGTTTTCTTCTTTTGATTTGTAAATATATTTGATGTTATATTGTTTTCTCTTCTGTGGAGTCAGTATGATAACACTTATTATAACAATTGGCCAAACCCAGGTGAGAAGAGTAAAAAAAAGAGGTCGGGGTCACAGCACGATGACAAGTAGTAGTTGGCTGACAGTCAAACAGGCCATGTGCTCAAAACAAAAGAACACGTCAACACAGAGAAAAATAAAGACATGCCAGACAGGATTCAATATTTTATTATATTTTATAAATATCTCATATGAAGTATTTACTTACAAGGTAAGCAAAAATTATGCTGCCACTATTGTTTTCCATTTTTCACATCAACAACAATGCACATCATATTCAGAATACACATTTGCAAAACCGTGATGAAAACTATAAAGCAGGTCACGCAAGTCTTGTTTTCTACTGTACAGTGGACGATTCAGGAATGCTATGCCTCTTTGCCCCTGAGAAGTCAACATACAAGTTGCAACAGCCATCTTCTTATCTCTTGATCTCGCTTTATCTCCAGCTCATTGGCATGAAAGTGTAAGCAGTGTTTGTGAATGTGTCAGACTCAGAGAACAATAATGAGAGCAGTCAAAGTCAGCCATGGTTTGCCACTAAATGGGCCTTATCATGGACATGAACTCAGCATTCAGATCCAAATAAACATTTTTGGGGCCACTTTCATAAGTGAAGTTAGTTAGATAATGCTGTACAGATATAGATCACCAGAGAAAGATGAATAAATAAACAGTGAACTGTAATATTAGAGAGAGAAGACCAGGCTTGACAAAGGCCAGAGGCTAAGATAAATTACTTTATAAAAGTCTGGCCGCAGATAAATGACAGCAGATTTATTTGTGTGTTGACACATTTCTAATTGAAACAGGATGTTTGGGCAGCGCATATTAAAGGACACGACCCCCTTTTTAAATAGCCAGTAGGCTTTAGTTAGATGACAAGTTACAAGTTTTGTTTTACCACAGTTCTGTCATGTCAACTCCTGTAGGGTTTAATATGGTAGTGTACATGACATAAATGTATTTTAGTACGGAGAGTTGCTACTCTCAATACATCCACAACATGCTGTTGTGCATATAAGGAATGCTGTAGCAGCACATATAACATATGGATAATATGTTAAGCATATAATGCAAGACTGCAAACACAAAACTTATTTGAACTTATTACATGATTGCTCCATTTTAAATAAATTAGGCAGACCACACATTATGCACAGGGAGTAAGTAAGGAGTAAAAGATCATTCACTTTTCTTAGATCCAGATGCTTCACATGAACCACTGACTTTTATGTGAAGGTGATAAACCAGTTGTAAGAAGAAAAGTGGATAGAAATAACATTCATGTTAATTAATGTTTAGAGCTCGCAGAAATATGCAAGAAAAAAACATTTTTCCCAGTTTTTGAGAATCGATTATGATTATAGTTGCTATTGAGTTATGCATCCTCAGAAGTAATTTTTTGTCACCATTTAACACACGAGCATGTAGACCGTTAACAAGAAGACTCGAATGTCATTTTAATTTTTGTTAATTTAATTTTTATTATTTTATATATATATATATATATATATAAAGTACTTTACTATTTTATTGCCCAATGTTTTAAGTGTACTTTTATTGTGTTGTTTTATCGAGGAGAACAGTGCATGATATCATTAGTTAAATATAGTTTCACAAGCTGTGTTATATATGCAAAAAGCCTATTTGCGAACCATTATGTAATGTTATTCCATAAGTAGATAGCATACAAGTAAGTGACCATATACTGATTCTAAAGGCAAAAGGTGCTGACTGTAAACTTTCGTTGATCCACTAGACTTCATTAAATGCTCTGTGATCTTGGCTATTTTTCTGTCTCTTGAAGACCTCATGCCCAAGAGAAATTAGTAAATACTTGTGCAATTTGGTGTCCTCATATTCAGCGATTTCAGAACTATCTGAGGACACAGGTCAAATGGGATGCAGTAAGTCCAGACGTTTTCCAGACCATGTAATGGAACGCAGACCGGTTGCTTTTCAAACACATGTGCTCTAGCAGAAAAGTGCAGGAAAAAAGATGTCCTTTCTGGTGCATAATAAGTTATGCTATGATTGAAAAACAAGAAAGTTATAATGATGAAGGATACTGTATCTTCTAAATCTCTACAGAAATGTGTGGGAAAATTATTTTATTAATTTAGTCACTCATGTGAAGCTATGATATTCTGTCAAAATAGCTAGAAGCCCAACTGATAAAAGAATACCAAATGTGTTTTTTAGGTAAAAATGCATTCAGGATGACTCAACCATAAGCCGCTGTCCTAAAGCTTTGTGGTCTGCGCAGGACAGGAATGTTCATACACAGGGCTGCCCTTTTCCCAAACTTTCGCAGGACTGCAGCCGACTGAATGGGTGTGTAAATCATCCCTTGAACAGCACAGCATCGTGGGCTAAAGGCTAAACTCAAATGTCTTTGCAAACATGTTGTCTCTAGCCCCCATGATGCACAATGAGTCGGCCATTCATCTTTAATTCCCCAAAAGGCAAACTGTTAGATCTTTGTTAACCAATCAGAGTCTGCCTGAGACGTGTTTCCTGTTTGTTGAGCTTCCTGTTTGGTGCTGATTGCTTAGCCTGAGGTCCTATAAAATTGGCTGTATCTGAAAGATCCTCTCTGAAGATATAACCACTTCAGTACAATTGTTTTGCAGGGTAATGACCAGCTGTTTCCACTGTTTCTCCTCTCTACCAGCCTCTCTTTCATCAGATGTTTCCTTATGGTCAGCTGTGGTAATATTAATAGGAAACAGCAAATTAAACAGTGTCCAACAGTCCTAAAACAAACAGCCCTGTGGTTCTGGACCTGTCTTCACAGGAGTTCTTCTCATCTGTTGTGGAAGCCAACATAAACTTGCTGCAATTATAGAAGTGACTTGTAAATCCACCTACTGTAAAATTGTGTGAGGTATGATTTGATTTACAGATTATTGACTCTCACAACATAAGGAGACATCAGTTAATTCATTCTTTCCACGAAATATGTTTATATTTCTTTTCCACATTTTAGAATAATAGTAAATTCATCAAACTATGAAATATCAATTGCAACTATAGGAAATATATGTTGTGATTGAAAGCATCCATAAGAATTAAAAACTATTTTATATTCTAGCATCTTCAAAGTAGCCAACCTTCACATAATCTTGGCATTTTGCAGTTTCTTGAAGTCTCAACCTGAAATGCGTTTTTAATATTATGGCTGTTTTTCTTTATAATTTGGTATAATAATAATAAGTCATCCATTTCAGTTTTTTAAATAAAGTGTTATTTTAATGAAAGAAGTGTTCGGACAATTTGAACTTAGTCAATAAAAGCCATTTTAATGAAAGAAATGTTTATACAATTTTAATTTAGTTAAAAAATAAATTAAAAATAAATTAATCTGGGTGCAAATGTCCACGCATATACTCAAATATTGCTGAAATCCTGACGATTATAACTGGCACACGCCACAATTAGTGTAAACCATGTCAACACCCATGTGGAATATTTTAACCAGGTTGATGAAATGCAAGAAAGTTTGCAAAACTTTCATGAATTGCATAAGATAGCCATCACTTCTAATTGAAGCCACACCATTCTTAAACCATAATCCAGTGCAAATTCTTGAGAAGGGCCTTGAGAAAGCCCTAACAGAACAAGCATAGTAAAGTAGATTCAGCATGCAGCTTGTCTTGAGGATAAATGTGGGTTTTATATGCATGACTCGGCATAAATCTGGTTATGGTCTGAGTCTAAATAAACAACGAATGGGCAACCACCAAACAACCATAGAACCTCATGACAAAGACCAACTTTCCTTGTCACTGTTATTCTAGGTCATTCCGAGGCAGCAAATGTTTTGTCTTCGATGACTTTCAAGATCTATTAGAAGTCTGGGGAAGATGTGAGCCTCTAGTGTGCACTTGGAGAGGTTCAAGCTGTGGGTCAAACCAGAATGTCTTATTGGCAGACAACAAGTAAAGAACTCTGTGCCAATTGACGACACAAAAACTCCAAACAAGAACGTTTAGTCAAAAACACAACTATGGAAACAGTGACAACTGGTGAAAAACATGTTTAGAAGAATTCAATCACATTATTGATTCCCAACTGAAGAATTTCTTCCAAGGAGGCAAAACAAAACAATGTCTCAGACAACACTTTTACCAGGCATGTTCAAATCCACAGTAAACTTTTATGTTATGATCTACTGAAGTGTGCATTTTACTCTATTATTGTTGTTATTCTTTTTAATGCAATTTTTTTTATTAGAGGAATGAAAATGAGTGTTATTGTAAGTCGCTTTAGATAAAAGCGAGTGTCAAGTACATAAATATAAATGCAACACCGAGAATCTGGGTTCAATGAGCATACTACTGATTAAATGCATGCCTTTAATGCACCGTAAGTCACCTTGGACGAGTGGGTCTGCCGAATGCCTAAACGTAAACACAAAGAAGTAAAAAAATAAAACATCTGGGATTGCCGTAGTGTTGATGCTTGTACCGAGTCCTTAACAGTGACCAGAAGAGCAGAATGATCCTTTACATGGTCCTCTGCATGTCCGCACAGCTGGCAGGGGCCGCCGCAGACACAAACAGTGGGAGAGCCGCTTAAGCCACTCAATGTTAACAATAATAAACCCAACACACAGACTGCGGCTACTCTATTACTCAAACATGTGGTTAGGAGTCAGTCCGTGTTAACTATGCAACACAAACTGTTGTAAAGTGTAAAATGTTTGTTCTGTAGTTACTGAACCGTTACATTTTATACACATGTTAAAGTGTGATCAGTGTGTCAGTGCTTGTCAGGGTTGGATGAGGTTACAAAAAACAAATAGTTACAGCCTCAAGCTGCCTTCCGTTTTCAATGATAACTGTATAAGATACTATAATTAAATCTTGACAGCTTTGGTTGTTTCCACCAACTTACTGTTCAGTACAATCCCCACGTTGATTTCCGATTCAGATGGGTTTGTTTTGACAGACTGTAAATATAAACTTAATTCATGAAACTAATAAAATTAATTTCCTTTTAAATCAAATGCAGTTGTTTTTCCCACAGCAGAAAGCCATCACAGAATAAAAAGACTTCTCCCAAAATAATCACCGGGCTATTTAAAGGCATAGTTTATCCATAAATGAAAATTCTGTTATGAGTTTCTCAACCTCACGTTGTTCCAAACCTGTATTAATTTATTTTTCTGCTGACTACAAAGAAAGATATTTGGAAGAATGTCAGCAACTGAGATTTCTGGGGAATTGACTACAATTGAAATTAACAAAAAAAACTATACAATAGATACAGGATTTCTACTGTGGCAGTCAATGGTGCCCCAAAAATCTCAGTTGCTAAACATTTTCCAAATTTCTTTCTTTGTGTTCAACCAAACATAGAAATGTAAACAGGTTTGAGGCTGAGAAACGTATTACATTTTTGGGGGAACTATCCCTTTAAAACGAGCATTATATTTTTCTCTGATCCAGTTTATTCATTGAGATGGTAATGGGGCCCTATTCATAATTTAAGCATAATAATATTGTAGCATCTTATTCTCACTCATGTTTTTCCAAACCTGTGTCATTTGTTCATTTTTGGGAAACTGTTCCTTAAATAAAAATTATTTTGATTCCGTTAAATAGGATTATAATGATCACATAAAAGGATTCTGATTCAAAAGAGCAGATATATTTCATTGAATTACTCACTGTGTACAATCCTTTCAAACAACATTCAGACACATAAGGATTTAGCAAAAGATGTATTGGGCTTTCATATCTGTCAAAGAATTGTGCTTGGGATAATCTCCTTGTGCTTGTTTTGACATGATTATCTCTTTGAATTTTCCTCACAAACTAAGCGTTATCTTATAAGGCATGCTTTTTAAACCACATTGATACCTCCCCCTACCTTTATGCAAAGAAAATATACAGCATTTACTGTCAACATATGAAATTGTTTTACATAATCTAAAAATATATTAAACAATGCTTTATTCATATGTTACAACATTACAATATATTAAATAGTACTTAAAGAATTTTCGCTTTTCAGGTATAGCAAAATAAAAGCACTTGTTTCCAAAATATGGAAATGCATTATTTCATATATTGCATTATATTTCCATATGTTTTTGTTTGGGGATAATAAAAGTAAAACTAATGAAATAATAATACAAGATGTTAAGAATTTAGTATTGAATGATAATGCAAACTGTGATGAAATAATAATCCCACTGTCCCCATCCTCCCACCCCTGGTTCCTCTCCAGACCTTCTTGTACTTCATGAAAACTTTTAAAGGACTGTTGACTTTTCTCTCAGCTGGATGTGCTAACACTAGCTTCATGTTGAGGTTGAGGGGGAGTTTGGATTGTGCTCTCCATATGGACACAAAAAGATGAAAAGAGAAATGGAGGAATGACCTACTGTGAAGGTGTGAAAGTGAAGACCAAAAGGGAAATTCTCAGCGTGGTTGTTTTGAAGAAGGTCGAAGTGACGACACACACAGAGAAATCTGAGAGAACTGGAAGAAGCTCCTTAAATCAGATGGGATGTGAAATTTAGCTTGGGTTCAGACGCTCATGCTTGCATACTTGTTTTATTATTTTTAAGATTCATCATGCTTGATTTTAGATTATAGCACTTGTGCTGCCAAATGGTACTGACTATAACAAAGAAGATCCCTTTTCCTCTTCACACCTCCAGGTGAGAGAGTCCGCAACAGGTGCAGGTAATGAATGCATCTTTCTGTTGCTGGATGGTACTGTCTGCTATCTGCAAACATCTATTTTTTGCTATAGATGTTTCATATTTGAACACTTCAAGGAAAACGCTTGTATTGTAAGACAATTTTAAAGTAGCTGTTTAAAAGTAGATGAACTTCTGTATCAAATCCCAAGAGCACATGAAACACATCCCTTGTGACATCTCGCACTTGTGACAACTCACCCCCATTAAGTGGTATATCACTCTTTCTAAAACAGTTTGTTTAAGGGGTTGGCTGTGTTGATGCACCGAACAACTGTTTCCTATCCAGCGGCTCAGGGCAAAAGGGTTAAGAATCCCAGAGATCTCATTGGCCATATTAGAACTGGAGCTGTGAAATGCCTGGAGCAAATGGACACGTCCCAAAATAAACAAAAAGGAGGAAAACCAAGATGAGGGGTGAAAACAGGTGCTCTGGAGTGGTGATATTAAAGGATGAAAAGGAAAATTTGACCCTTTAACCTCTTCATGGCTACTCTGTGTGGTTAAGCACTTTTGAGGGGTGAGGACTCAGACTCTGTCTGAAAAGCTTCTCTGACTTTCTGATTTCCACATCTGCTGCTGTGAGTTTGTTTGAGTGCTCTTGATACTCCAACAGGATAACTTATGTAATCCTTTAAATATATCGCATTTTAAATAGATGACATTAATGCACAAAATCTGAAGTTATTATTTGTAACAATCAGTGATACAGTACTAATATTAACATTACTATGATAATTCCATTGCAAAGGAGTTAACTCAAGAGTTGCAAGAGCCGTGCGATGATCTATGAGAAAATGGACATGATATATAGTGTAAACCCACACGGTCTCACCCCCATCTGAAGGCTTTTACACTGATCTATAAAACACTTTCACTTTTTGAATTCTAAAGCTCTTATGTGAGAAACACTTTCAGATCAATGGAAAAGGGCAACTTGTTAAAGCAATGTCAGAGAGAATAGCAATAGAATATTGACCTTACTGTCGTATGAGGTTTAACTATTATCTCTTTTGAAACAAAGAGGTCATACCACAGATGCAATTAAGGGGAGAAAAACCCTATGGAATTGTGGGTGTTTCAGCAGGTGCTTGTATATTCTCTCTGGTCCACAAGAGCAGAAAAGCCTTGAAAACCTTGAACAGCCAACCAATATTAAAGTACAACAGAAGTGAATGGGTTCCGCCCTTGTTCAGATAGCAACATTCTTCAAAATATATTCTTTAATGTTCTGCAGATGAAACAAAGTCACACAGCTTTGAAATGACAGGAGGGTAGGAAATGATGACAGAATTTTCATTTTTGGGTGAACTATCACTGTGTAATGTTAAAATAAAACAAAAGTTTCTTGATGCTTCTTTTTTGCTCACAGCTCTATATGGGCATAAGGAGATTAAAAGAGGGCATGATTGACACCGTAATGTTTACTGAGGTATGTCCTGCCCAAAGCATTCCTCAGAAGTTAAATGACAACATGATGTAATCGTGTGTTGTGGTTTTTGCTTAACAAACCTGAACAAAGATAGATGGAAACATGCACAATAAAAATTGATGTGCTGAGTCTTAACTGCTAATTGAGAATTCTATTACACTGTAATTAGTAACCGAATTATACAATTAATTTCATGCCCTCGGCAAGATATAATTGTTTACTTGAAAAAGATTGCTAGGCTTTTATGGTGGATCTTTAATACTTTCCAAAGATAAAAGGAACCATTTATGAACACAAAACTATAAATATGGTAATATAAACAGTACAGACAAGTTTGATATATTTTGACCAATAATTCCAGATGGTTACATCCAAAGTGTCCCATCGTTTTGAAACAAAACATCTGTCTGAACTTTGACTATAACTGTAAATGTAAATCTGTAATTAATGCTGTAATTAAAACTTTAACTTCAATAAGCTCCATTCACAAGGAAATTGGAGTTTGCCAAGCCTTCACTAAAATAATCTGACTTATAAAAGTGCAACAAAATGGAAATATTATTGCTGGATTCAAGCACTGTCATTTATTGTTAATGATTCATAAATCTTTAGATGAAGGCTTATGTCTGGTCATGCATTTGTAATCCTTTTCCGACAATAATATGAGGTTTACATGTAGGAGCACGGACACCTCAAAATGGTTGTTTTACACAATAAAAGCAGAACCATTCACTCCAGTTAAAAAATGCAAGTTGTATCTTCAGTTAATGTTGGCATTGGACTTAAAGCGGCCATTCCCCACGATCGCAGTTTTCAAACTTAAGTTAGTGTGTAATATTGCTGTTATAGCATAAATAATACCCGCAAAAGGATAAAGCTCAAAGTTAAATGCCAAGCGAGATATTGTCTTTAACAGAATTCACTATTTAAGGACTACATAGAATGGCTGGAATTGACTACAGCCCTCTACTTCCCGGGTACATGATGTCACTATTCCGAGTGCTTTTAATAACCTCCGCCCGAAGGAATACGCCAAAAAAGGGCGAGACCTTCCTCAAAGAAGAGGAAGAGCCACTGGAGTAGTGTTTGGTTATCAGAGATTGTAAACATTTGACTGTGCGCTTCCTTACTTTTACTTTCATCAAAGTCCTACAGCTGATAATAAGAATTCAGCTACACACATTCTAAGATAACCAACGGTCAAATAACAGATTCCATGACTTTAACATCGGCTGTGAAAGCTATTCTGTGTAATACACTGGTACTGTGTGTGTGTGTGTGTGTGTGTGTGTGTGTGCGTACGCATACCTTGTAACACTTCTATGAAACGCCCTTTTAAGTCCTGCTTGCAGTCTCCTAGTCAATCTGTTTGTGTTATTACCCAACTCAGGTCCAATATAAAAACTAACGCTTCTGTTATTAGTGATAATATAAACGGTCTGACCCAACAGGACCGGTTCATTTCCCTTGCCATAGTAGAAAAAAACGCAATCGCTAACAAAGATTGACGTTTGTGTATGCACAAGCAGACCTCCGTTACACTTCGATCAATCCGAATGTTTTTAACTGATGGAGTGAATTTGACGCCATTGTTACTGTTTATTGCTAAAAGGCAAAGCTTGTGAATTCACTAACACCAAGAGGGTCACCGACCAATCACAACAGCTTGAGGAGTGGAACTCGCTGATATGGTATGGGTGGAACATCTTCACACTCTAAGCGGGGAACCAATCACAGCAGACCTGGTCAGCTTTACCAATCAGAGCGTTTCGGAAGGCGGGACTTTGAAGAAACTGAAAGAAATCCAGTCGTTTTGTGAGAGGAGAGGCAGTGGTGGACGATAGACTTGAAATATGTGAAATATAAAGCGTTTTTTTAAACTAAAAAACATGAACATCCATTGTTAAACACCCAAAAAACACAATCAAAGCTTCGAAAATAGGGGAAAAAACGGGGCCTTAAAGTTATTTTCTTTTTCTACACTGGAAAACCTTTGAGCTAACCAGCTGTAATTTGATGAAAAAAAAATGTCTAATAAGCTGGCACTCATATTGGAAGATGTCCAGGAACACAAGACACACACCTGGCTCAGAACCACTGGGCATTTAAATAGTGCAACAGAACCCTGAGCAGGATGTCAGGATCTGTGATTAAAATTCCTCATCCCCCCCCACTAGTCATCAAGTGTGTTGAGCGAGAAGGGTCAGAGGAGAAATAATTGTGTTGGATTCCTTCTTCATCCTTCATCAAGGTGCCATAATGAAGGCTGGAGGATCCAGGCTAAAGATCTGTTCTCCTGCCGCCTCTATATGGATTGTAAGGCAATACCCATCCAGGAAAAGAGCATGTGGGTGTGTGGGGGAGGGGTGATGGATGTTTCCTTGGTGACCGAGGCCTTTTAACTTTCAACGTTCTTTGGAATAGCGGGGCATGCAGTGAAAAACTTTCTGTGAAAGCAACAGCTGTTGTTTCCACCAGTTTTGCTCGGCTCCAAAGTGCAAGGCCATTCTCTTAGCCATGCCAATAGACCGGGGATGAAAGACAATGTGAAAAACAAGTTGGACAAGATTCTTTCTATTTAACTTATTCCAAGTTGTACACCTTTGCCAAAAATAATTATAATAAGTTAACAAATAAGAAAATAAAGAAAGGCAGAAGAAATATTTTGCGGAATTATTGTAATGAAAAGTATCAATACATTGAAATGAACCATTAAAAAAACTTCTGCCAGCGGAGGGGCCAGAAATAAACTGTAAAATAATCATTTTTCCCTTTAAAATTATATTTTCCCAGATTCCGTGTAAATTTGCGGCTTTTTCTGAATTTTTCATTTTCAAATTTCGTATTTCAAAAATTCATGAAAAATCTGTCAATTTTTCGTTTACATTTTTACCATTTACCATTTAGGCATTTGGCAGACGCTTTTATCAAAAGCAACTCACATTGCTTAATCCTGTACATTTCTTACATAGGTATTTGTAATCCCCTGGGATCGAACAAACGACCTTACGCTGTTAACGCAATGCTCTTACCACTGAGCTACAGGAAAGCTTTAAGTAATTCAGTTTGAGTTTTAGTAAATTTAGAAGAGATTAGATCACAGAAAAAAAAAAAAATTATCGTGTTCGAGCTGTACTTAATTATTCATACAAGCATGATTATGATTTTCATTACCTCAGCTTTGTTTTGTACATGTAGGATAAAGTCAACGCTTTTCGACTCCAAAACAAAATCTTGAAAAACGTCTTTTTCGAAAATGTCCAAAAGTCTTTGGAAACAAACAAAAAGGGTGCAGCTTGCACATTGTTTGGAAAGAAGCGAACTGGAGCAGGTTTGTCAAGCAAAGTGATTGTGAAGTCTGAAGCCCAAACATTTTCTTTCCCAGTCCTGTCCTGAGGGGATGTTGAAAGAAAGAGCACAAATAGGGCGTTATTTTGGTTCCTGTTATGACATGGGGTGGGGGGGTGGGGGTATTACATATATGTTTCTGTAAGGAAGGATGGAGGAAATATTTGACCCTCTCTGCTGCAGTTGTTGCCCATTGGGACCAGATCTGATTCAAGGCAGCTGGGTATCGCTCGTATCATATCTGTGATTTTCATTGCCCACGGTTGCCAAAGCTCTAACGTCTTTTTTTTTCTCCAGCTCCTTGATATTTAACTTCCCCTCTCTCTGTCTACCAGAAGTACCCAAATGTACCCCTTACATACCGAAGAACGATGGTGTAGCTGTTCCCAAAGAAAGCTTTGGTGAGAAAACTATTTGTACATTTATTTTGGAAAGCTTCTCAAATACTTGTAAGGTCATAAAAGTCTTAAACATTGATAAATAACATGTAAAGTACATGGGATGAGTATTGGTTTTGATTGGGGTAAATGAATGTGTACAGTATGATTAACAACACAATAATATAATCCTATGGATTTAAGGATGAAGGTGAACCAGACAGACCTCAGATTGACCATAAATGGAAGTTTCCTCTTCTAATCCCATATATCTTAAACACACAAATTTCCCTCATAAATAGTGAAGCAAACGCAGATTGAGAAGTGCGTATGAAACCCTGAGGCATGTAATAATGGCAACAATGATTTTTGATAAAAAGAACCATCGACACAGTTAACGCATATATGACCCTACAGTCAAAATTAACTGAGAATGAAAATTCTGTTGGGTTTAAAAATCAACGCATCCAATGAGGGTTTTGTGTTAAAATACAAATCCATTGCATTGAATTCATTAATAATGCAGAAACCCTATTTGTGTTTTCTACAAAGCCACTTAAGCTTGCACACCAATTTAACATATTTATAACCCCTCTCCGTTCGTTCTCCCACATGAACACTCTCTCTCAGGTTGTACCAAGTTGGTTACCCAAACCATGGGTACTTTGGCATGGCCTTTGCCATGAAAAGAAACGGCATAATAGAGGAAATGAATGTGAAGGATGAATTCTTTCAGGACAACAACTGGGGGCAATTTGGCCCATGGCCCTGGGGGTCGATTTAATAGAGTGAGACCCCCAGCCCCCATTCAGGTTCTGAGAGACTATTAACTCTTAACAACTCCCTCACTAGGGCTTCATTATTTATTCTGTTAAGCTTTTCTTCGCTCCTTCCCTCTCGCTGTTTGTGCTCTCCATTTTATTGTCTTTGATTGATATTGCACTTAGTTAATCATTTGATGTTGTTGTGCTTGTAATTCATGGTGACCGCTGTTGAGTGAGCTCTTGACTTCATGTTGCCTGTTTGAGAACCTGTTGGCCAAAAAGCATAATCGCTTGCTTTAAAACAAGGCTTGTAGGTTTCCTGGGAAGTTAACACAACATCACAAATAAGAAGCTTTAGAACGGTTTCAGAAGGCAGCTACGAAAGAACGACTCCACAGATCTGATTTACTCGCCATGCATTTTTGGTATGTCACGAGTTTATGACACTGTGCGTCTTCTACTAACATTAAAAAAATGATGTTAACATGCAGGTATTACATGATCAATTTATGAAATAAATGGATATAAAAAAAATATTTATTAATGAAACCAAATACATAGTGGGCCTATATATTTGCTAAAATCTACATTTATCTGGCATATTCAATTGGTTGACATGTAAATAAAAACTCTCATCCAGAGAAGGTTGTCTTTAATCTTACAGTAGGGTATTGAGATCTGTCAGGTTTGGAAAGTACAGTTTAGTATTGGAATTTTCCAAAAACTCCTCACTGCTCAAGAGTGAGTCATCTGACATCTATTAATCTAACATATTAAATAAACGAGAGAAAAACACACAAATACAAACTTTATTCATGGTTGCTATGTTGGGATACAACCTTGCAAATAATTCTTATTCACCCTCCAAAATATGTTAAACAAGCTTAAATGTGCTAAACTTCTGTTTTATTCACCGTACAGTCCTAACCCTCCTTGCCTTAAACAGTGTAGCATCTTGTTTACTTTCATCTCCTTAGGGGTTAAATCTCTAAACCCACATACCAACACAGTTGTATACTCTCTTGAGGCATGGGCACGATCAATAGGAAACTGCCATTGAAGACTTGTTTCTTTAAATCGGGCCTATAAATCCTTCTGGTCACATCTTTCAATGGGAGTGAAGCTGAGATGAAGACTGAGCTGCTCTTCAGGGTCACTGGAGCCATTGAAGTTAAAATGGTCCTCCACAGCAGGCTGCTCCTCACAGCTGCCCTGTGACCGTGGAAATTAAGTTATGCCCCGTGTCAGCAAGTTTTCTTCTTCTTTCTGACTCCCTTTCTACATTGATCTATCCCATCCACGCTCATTTTTTTTTTAAGTTTCTGCTATTCTCGTTTGTGAGAAAATCTGAATACACATAGAGATTCTCAGGTCTCTTAGGCGATAGTATTCAACGTTGGTAAATAGACCTAATGAGTGACCATAGGTCAAAATGGGGCATTGTTTGGCTGTAAGTGAGAAGGTTTGTGCTCTTGGTCAATGTTAAGTAAATGGGCTTTTGTCAAACACACACACACAATTTTTTTCACCAACTCCCTTCAACCAATCTTCCTTTATTATTCTTTCCCCAATTTTATCTCCGCATTCTTCATTTGCTCTGCATTTAGCCTTGTGCTTGTGTCTGTTTGTTTGTTTTGGAAAAATTATATTTCCCTATTATAGGTGGGAATGAAAATCATTGTCTTAGATTTTTTTTCCTATATAAAAGGTCACCAGACATTCAGAAAGTTCAGCAGTGAGAAGACAAATGGAAGTTAATGCCAGACGGGTGTCGCTTTGAAAGCAGAAGTCTCCTACTAAAGCATCATAACAACCAATTCTACCAAATTCTAATCAGGAAAAAGACAATAGGTCAAAGGACACCGTACACACAGACACATTTTTCACATCCCTTGTGTGCAATGAACTAAGCAAACATGTGCACATGCTCTGTTTCTATCTTTCTATCATACCTCAGTACAAAGTACTTTTTAATGCATTCAAAAACAAAAAAAAATATTAAAAAAAAAAAAAAATTCCATCAGATGTTTCTTTTGTCTCTGTGTTAGATGATGTGATTTGATGAAGTGGACGATGATTCTTCTGCAGGTGCAAGTGTTTATCGCTGTATGCTTCATTAAAATTTAGAACAGTTTGTATTATACCTTATTGTTTTGACAACAGGTGAAAACACAGACATTGTGTGCAGGCCCAGCTCCACGGGGGGGGGGCAGGGTGCCCACCTCAAAAGAAACTTTGACCACCCTGCCTCAACTCGGACCAGTTAAGAGAGGGATCCGTGAACAGTTGTGTGATAAAACTGTTCAATTGTAGTGAACGGACTTGGCAAGTCTCTGCGTCAGTGTTCTGCACAGGACCTGTTTGATAAACCGGCACTTGCAGTATTTAAAATATCATCCGTCTCGGTATCGTACAGAAGTACTATTTCAAGTCCATGCCCGACCCTATTCCCGTTTGACAAAATGACGCGACCCCAACCGCACCCGCATTATATCTACACGATATAGACAAAATAATGTATCTTCTCAAGAAACAAGTAACAAAATATTAGGAATTCCTTGGTAATGCATTTTTAGTATGCAGTAACTCAACATGGCAGAGTTTCGGGAGAAACAACGAGGCTGAATTCACTTTTTTCGGTTATTGTTAGCTACCAAAGCCGCTAGCTGTCATCAAGGCTAAATAAAGCCTAATACTGAAAAGCAGGAGCATGATGATCTTAAATGTTTTTTTAAATTATGAGTCTTAGCTGTCCATTAGTTGCACGTGATTGGCTACAATGCTCAATGCTGCAATTAGAAATCAGCTCTCCAGACCGAGGTTGAACACAAATAAGCACGGGACAGAGTAAATCTTCACTTCAGTGTCGAAATTGTCTTGTGTTATTACCCGATCCACAAACGACACGAATAGCCTAATTATTCTGCACGTTATATCAAATATTACCGGTTTACCCGACGTGTGATGGTTCTGACACGATTCCACCAAATAATGCTTCATGGCAGGAAAACAACTTTTTTGTATGTACTTTTTGCTCATGAAAAAGCAATAAGAAGACTGGAAATGTATGAGTTTGTGACAGAATTCTCTATAAGGTGCAGAAAGTTACTGCTGTAAATATAATAGTGATATGAATAGCTCTTTTTATGTTTTCGTCAAATCTTGTAAAAAATGTAATAACTTAAAATGTTATTAATACGAGACATAGGAATAATTCAAAAAAATTAATAGTTAATTGTAAACAGTTGGTTTATAGTAAATAGTTTGGATCCCCAAAAAAATATGTAGTTACCCCCCCCACCAACCCATATGGAAAGTCACTTGGCCCACCTTTCATCTCATTTGTGGAGTCTAATTGTGCGGCGAGTCATATAGAAAAGGTTTAATTTTCAGATAATGCACTTTCATATTTATGGTAACTTAGTTAAGTGCTTAAGTACTTTCCAATCAACTTTGTCTCAGATGTTTATCTATTCCTAAAAATAAAGGTACACAAAAAATGAAACATTTTGTTAAATACAGTACAACTACAGAGCTATACATTGAATCAGCTTTGATAATATGGCCTTGAAGGACGATTTTAACGATCGCGACACGGTCGAGATTTCTTTAAAAAGTTGAAGCAACCACTTTTCAGACAAATGGGCATTGAGCATTAATTGTTTGATGTTCAGGCTTGGCACTGGCATATAAATAATGACTAAACAAAATAGTTTGGTATTATTTATCTGAATGCCATGATGACAGAGGAATCCTGTAGAGATCCAAAGTGCCTCTCGCTCAAATCCAGTTTTTAGCTTTGAAATTTTCTCTTTAACACAAAGATTTTAATTCTTTACAGCCTCATTGCTTTTTCTCGTTCCCTGGAATCCCTACCCAGCATTCCTTTTCCTCTACCCAGTTTGGGGGCTTCTCTGCTTGCATGTGCTTCCCTCCCCTGCGCTGCCTGTCAAATGGATTTTATGGCTCTTGGTAAAAAAATGGGGCATGCTCTGCAAACACCTCTCCCTCAGTCACCTCATTATTCTCCTAAGTGAAAACAAGTGGCCAAAACGTCTCGTTCATCTGCCATTATTCCCTCAAGAGTGATAGAGTTTCTGCTGTTCCACTCTCCTAGCGCCGACATAAATTACTTTTGCTTCTATATGAAGATGAGGGGAGGTGAGCTTCGTAATCCATGTTATTGTAAAAACACATTTTAACACATTTGACTTATCATGCATTATTAAATAATAAGATGCCAACCTGAATGGGTGCTTTAAGAATGAAAGGAAATGGCCCATGCATAGTAAATTGAAAATAAATAAAATGTAATTGGTCTAATAATTATGCTTAATTTTCAACAAGTTGCATATCAGTGTTTTGAACAAATATGGCACACTTGCTCCAATCCCTCTATACAAGAACGGCATATTGAACTAGTCTATTGCGCAATATATGTGATGAAAGAATTGAGAGCTGTCCTTCAGGTTAGTGATCTCTTTGTGACCCATTCTAATCCCAAGCTTTTGCACTCAGGCAAAAGAGGTAGACCCCTCGAGTCTGGTCCTTTTGCTCATTTCAAAGAAGCGTGAACTCAACAAAGGTTTACCATGATGAAATCTAAGTGACAGGTTGGTGAAGAAGAAAAGGAGATAATTTGTCTCGAAAGACCAACGAAAAGAGCAAAGATACACAATTTTGTAAAGCACCACGGTAAAAATAGCAAACAAACCTTCAGCCTTACCAGCTATGATAAAGCTACAGGCAGTCTCATCACCATTCTCACTTTTAAATACCATGTGTTAACTTTCTAGGATTACTATAAATCCAATCCAATCAGCTTTTCTGTTTCAATCCTTATAAGCTCAGGCTCAGCCATACCCAGTGTCTACATGTCTCATCACTGACCACATAACTACTTTGTCAGACATCAACAATTCTTTAGTCGAACCTTTGCTTCAAGAAGTCCCGAGAGCAACAAGATTAATGAGTTTAGGATTAGTTTAGAAATGTTGCTGAAATGATACTCCACAACCCTGCTGTGATGTTTTCATAATGCATTTTTCCAAGACATAATTGAAAACACAAGTTAATGTACCGCTATTGACTAGTGCATTAGAAAAATAATGAAGTACAATAACTAATAATGTAATGCAAAAAAATTATTAATAGTTTGAGTCCACAAAGAAACTATGCGTATTTCTTTTTTAACAATGGGGTCAAGGGCTGGTCAACAATGTCATTAAACTCTATTTGTTACGATGTCATTTTCAAAAACATAGAGTCCAATTGACGATCCAGAGTTTGAAAGCATCAGCTGGAAGCGCATTACTCTAAAATCCATCGCCATGGCAGCTCTTGATCCATTTTACCTCTACAACTTCATCAATAATGCCACTGCAGGATAGTTAGAGCAAAAATCCATCTTTTTATTGAACAAACCACACTGACATGACTAGTCAGATGCTTGATTTCAATTGTTCCGTCCGACTGCCCATTCTAAGTACTCTCCCATTATTCCATACGGCACATGCTGGGTCCTGTTGCATGGGCTGAAACTGAGCACAGGGGAATTTAAAGGAAAAAAACAGGGTCCTCAACTACCCCCCAACGCTTGACGAAGTATATAGGCAGCCGTGGGGATCGCATAGAGTATGTGGACCAGGGGCCAGCGGATCTTTCCCACATGCTACCCCGTGGTTCAGCTCTGAAGAGGTGTCAGCGAGCTCTAGAGGAATGAAGTGCCTGGGCATTGTGCTGCTGAACTATTATGTGCTTAACATTACCATGACAAAAGTGCCACTCGACTTCTCCTCCATTCAGCTGGCTGAAGGGCCCTTGTCCCCACTCTAATAAAACATTTTGCAACCATCGCTCGCATTTGAAGACCCCAGCGACAAGAGTGGTAGAATAAGAGCGGTGGGTTTTAGCATGATTTTGAGAGATAGAGGCATTTAACATGATTAAATCGGATTTGGTGGCGACAACGGGTATATGTATGTATTCCGTACATTCTCTGAGAAGGTAGAACGGCAATTAAAGTAGAAGGAAGAGATTGTGATAAAGTTCCTGAGGTATCATCTATATAGAGTTTATTATGGTATAGTAAAATATAATAAGATGTCTGGGCACACGCCTTAAAGCTGACCAATAAAAATGATATGAAATATGTATGCAATTCTCTACATTATTATGATTTGATGTCCACAATAATTGGATGACATCATGTATGTAATTGTTATATTACAAACTGCCTCTTAATATTGGTGAATTATCACTCGGCTGACCAGCAAAAGCCATTACCATGGTTAACAGATAAAGATAAAAATCACGTCATAAAAACATAAAGCACATCAGTTAACGCAAATCTAAGGGGGAACGCCTGATGGATTTCCATTTTAGTAACTAAAAAGTTCAACGCATGAAATATTTGCTACTGTTTTGACAGAACTTAAGTCCTGTATTATTTGCGGTAGTGGCGTTCAGACGTAGGCCTTTAAGCAAACACGGTGATTGAAAAATAAATAAACCTCTGTCCGCCTTGGCCCAGATGCAACATGGACACCCCAGGGAAAAGCCACTCGCTTTTGTGTTCACATTCTAAAGATATCCAAATAACAGAGTTTATGCCTTCAGCAAACACTTCTGTTTGCTAAATCGTGTGTCAGCGCTTCAAGCTGCTTGTGTGTGTAATACTTAATCTGTTTCTGAAAAGGACCACTTTGCAAGCTAGCATATTCTAGATTTAGCGCTAGAATCCACGCGATCCCCAAACGTGTCACTTTTCTAATGACGCTTTAAAATACAGCAAACACAAATAAATTAGACATAGTCAGTTTGAATCTTTGTACTTGGGATTTTATGCCTTCTATTAAAAAGAACATCAACGAGGCAGTCATACAGTGGATTTAGACATTTCTACACAGTAAATAGTTCATCTTACATAACACATTTAAAAGATTCTCTGAAAATCTGTACACTGTACAATATCTTTAAAGAAAAATAATTACAACAATCTTCCCTTTAAAGCTGGAATCATCACCATTTTTTAAGGCTACTTTTTGACAAAAATAAAGTTTTCTCTCGCAAATCTCTGGTATACTTATAAATCGTATCAAATCTACAAAATGCTTGCTCATATATCTATACATTTTTCATTCCAGCATTTTAAGCACGTTTTACAAATGTCACTTCCATACATATTTTTAAATCTGGTTTTATAAAGGCAGTGCACAGCTTTTGTAGTAAAACCTTTCATTATTAAAATAAACTTTTTCTGTTAGGAAATGAGTATGTCCACGTTGTGGGGTCTTTTACAAAACACCAATTGTGTAAGGCAAACTGACCCAAAGTACTTGTTTATCCTCGTTCATAAATGACTTCCGAACCAGAATTTTGCTTGACAATTTTAACTTAGTACAGGCATGGGTCACCACGGTCCAATCTCCTACAGCCTTCAATTTGCATAGTGTGCCAAAGCAGATTTACAATGTGACAACTCCAGGGAAAGAAACTAATCTTACTCCTACAAAAAGCTTAACTCGTACTCTTTGGAGGCGACAACTGAAAGCCGGGAAAATGTCCGATCAGCTGTCGCAGTAGATTATTAACTCGACTTCAAAGTGATCAAGGAAACCAAAATGGATGCCACCGAAGTCAAAACAGAACATGCCACAAGAGCAGAACCTGTGTTCTCCTTGAATCTTGAATCCACCGGTTCGTCCTCATAGTCATCGATTTCGCTGTCGTCCAACCCGCCGGAACCCTCTTCATCTACATGAGGGGAGTCAAAGCAAAGGGTTCTCATACTAGTTTTGATAAACTCGCATATAGTCCGCTCTGATCCATCGCAAACGCAAGTATCCAAGAGTTGAGCTTTGGGTAGTTTTCGCATGTACGCGATGACATTGCGGCAGGAATTACTGCAGCTGCTACCGCTAAACAGTTTACCGCAGTGATGTAAATAATCGCCCATGGCGTTTTGGCATTGTCCGTCTCTCGCGCACTGGCGCCGGGCTTCGGTGCAGCCCATGCTGCTAGTTTTGGGTAGGCACGGCTCGATGGCCCGTTTGGTCTCCCGGCAGCGGGGGTCCGAGGCGCAGTTGCAGTCCTCCAGCGCCGGGCCGTTTTTGGTCAGGTTCAACTGAACCAGCGAGGAGATGCAGTGACTGGGACATCTCCTCCGTTTGCCCGTCAGGATGGGTTCGCACGCGTGCAAATACTGATCGTAAGCATAATGACATTCGGGCTCGGAATGGCACTTCGCTATGGCTTGCCAACAGATCAACCGACGGCCGTGGTTAGAGGAGGCGATGGAAAAACAAGTAAAACACGCAAGCACGCAAGCCAAAGACCAAATCAACGCGCGGGCGTCCCGACGCAAACCTGCGCAATTTGCCATGTCGAATTCTGCAAAAGTTTGTCTGGCGTCAGGTCAGTTTCAAGCATTCATATTTCATTTCCCATTGCATTTAGAGAGGGAAAACCCCTCGACTCAAACCATGGCTGTGTTTGAGATCGTAAGGTCCATCCAAAAACGGGTGAAAAGTTTAACGCAGTCGAGAAGATGTAGCGCGCGTCTGATTACTTGTATGCTTCCAAAGTTACGGTAAAATCTATTAGGACGCCTTCCCGTAATCCATGTTTTTAACAAGAAGCCGAGATCGTGAAAAGTGCTTCTCGGCTATTTCCAACGAACGGGTTCGCTCAGTCCATCTTCTCGTTTTGTTTATGTTTGACAGTGCGTTGATTCCACTTCTGTTTTTCTCGTGGGCAGCTCGTCCGTTCTCGTGTCCCACTCACATCCAAATGCGGCTGCTATTCACTAACATAACGTTTTCCCGCAATTTCACCGACCCGGTGACTGAACTTATAGATACGCAAGCGTCCGCTTGTCTTTCGTCACGAACTACGCATCGAAACGCAAACAGATAACAGCAGAAGGAAAATGAACCGCATCCAAATTTACGCAGTGGCCCCTTTCTGACCCGCTAGTTTAGCTTTATCCTTTTTACTTGTGTGGAAGTTTGAGGGATTCCTATTGGTCAGATCGTTTGTTGTGGCGAACCTCGACGTCAATTTAGGGGCGGGGGAATGGGGGAGGGGCGTGATGGGTCTCTCCAAAAGGTTTGGATTACCTCAGCGCAGAATGCGAGTAAGAAGACAATGAAGGGATCAACTTCTATGTTTCTCGAGCTCGGTCGGATATACTATCTTTGTATATGCACAGAGCGTTTTTAAATATGCCTCATGCTCCTGTCTTTTTTCGTCCAGTCGTTTTATATGTTTGTCACATAAACTAACATGGGCATTAATGGAGGAATATTGTAACAACTGGCTCGCGGAAAGTCATCCACTGCATCTGTGATTCATTTATTTCTAGAGAGCGATGGATTTTTTTCAACCAAATTTGGCGTAATACATGGCCTGGCTGTTTTCATGCCAAATGAAATGTTATATGATTTTGCCCTTTAGAAAAGATCTTGTAAAGTAAAATATTATGTTTCACGGCAAATGCGAAACGCCGTTTGGTCTAATGCCATTTTAGCTTGATCCAGGAAAAGAATGTGTTTGAAAACGATAGCCCTCGGCTCAGACGCTTTGTCTCGTCAATTACAATAGAAAAGGATCGGCCAAGGGCTGCGAAGTCACTTCTGGCCTCAGATATAAAATGTTACTGATTCTTGAGAGGGTGCATCTCTTGTGTGTAAAATGATAACATGCAAGTTCGCACTTGAACATGAAAGAGATGCATTTGGTGATACTTTGGATTCAGGATCAGTGGGTCCAACTAGCACAAAGGGGGGTTGTGTTTCAAACAGTACCCCGCAGCTTGGAATGTACCTTTAGGCCCCTGTGAACTGAGCTCTTGACCCTAAACAATGAAGTCGCCGTCAGTTATGGATGGTCGGATCTCACAATGACCTTTTTGCAGCAGTTCCAGGTGATGAATGTAGGGAACTCTATACTTCTTGAATCGGTCGTATGTTTTAAGAGCGGAAAATTTGGACATAACAAAAATGCCTTGAACCTGTATTTGCATATTTTTTTATTCTTGATTTACAGTATATATAGGCCTAACACCACATCAGCATCTTCAAACCATACTCATTTTCTGTAGGGTACTTTAATGCATTTCATTAACAACTTTATATGGTTTTACAAGTGATCTAAATGAAAGAAGGACAATGTTTTATTAACAATTATTTATTTGGCAAGCTAGATTCGAATGAGCCGGATGGATGACAAGAAAGTGAGCTAAGTGCCATTACTTAAAATGGGATTCATTTTAAATTAATGACATAAAACTTTATAGGGTGATACATGCCTCAATAATCAAATTACGGACAAACACAATGAAGTCAGAGGAAAAATAGTCGTTTCATTGCTTGCTGATTATAAGAGACAACTCAAATGTAGAACAATGAGGAAAGAATATACACAATTATGAATTTCTGAATTTTTTTGGTGTTTGACATATGTATGCTAGTCATACACAAAAAATAAGTATCCATACAAAAAACTGTGTACATATGAATAGTAATACTTTTCAATCATCTTAAGTTATTTAGGCACAATTTAAATGAATCAACATATTTTATTACATCTTCTATACATGTGGTTAACAGTATGTGTTGCTTATTTGCTCAACATTGTGTTCCTGAATTAATATTATGGTCAGATGTTACCATTTATTGTCATGCAATCATAAGGACAAAGGCAATATTTTGGATTATTTTATAGCTTGAAATGTGCTGCCAATGAGTTTATGATTTTCACCCGATCTTTTTTCTCTAGGGGACTTAATGAGAAACAGATTCCTTACAATAATCCGTGGGGTGCTGTTGCCAAATTCCTGACCCTGATGGATGACCCCAAACAAAAACTCACTCGTGCAGTAATTAGACTAAACTCACATCATTTTGTCTCACCTTTTCTTTTGGAATCATTGCAGCACTGGAATGTTTTTCCAATTTATTTGGTGAAATACTGAACTAATACAGCCAGAACACAAACCTTATCAAACAATATGACTACAATTTTACTCACAGAATACTAAAAATGGCTCAAATTGTTCAATCTGTTCATTAGAAGACGTCCCAATAAGTTTGATCATATGACATAAAACATGAGATTTGATACTTCAGCACAAGAATTATTTTAGCATCATGGTTTTTTAGTGGAAATGGACAGAACAAAAATCCTAAAGGGATGACATTATATTGCTAGTTAAATTAACAATTTGGAAAAACTATTTTAACCAGTCCTAAAGATTTTGAACCTATTGAACCAAGTCCTTTAGAATCTGCTTGAATTATACTCAGTGAAGCTAAAGAAATTGTTGAGGCACAGTTTTGTTTATCCAAGGTATTGATTCTTAGCGGATTATTACGGGATTGGTTCCAAATTCTGATAGCAATGATATTATCATTCTTGTAGGATGTTTTGTCTCCAGTGCAGCTGTTCTTAGTTTTATTAGGGCTCTAAACACACCAACAAATGTTGTTAATGTTGATAGAGTTATAGACAGCTGCCCTATCGAGTTGTCCAAAAAGAAATTTGATATAAAATGCATCCGTAGCCCATTTATGATTGTAGTCATTTTTGAAAGTACGCTCCATATGCATGTGTGTTGACTAAGCGAATCATTCAGAGATTATTACTGTATCATTGCAGTTGAAAATATTTAATAGTTCACCTTTAAAATCAAAATATAGAAAAATTATGACTCACATTGTTGTGATTTTAAACCAATGTGATTTTAGTTGCAAAACACAAAAGAAGATATTTAGAAAAATGTTGGGAACCAAAAACCGTTGGTCCACATTGAATTCTATTGTATTTACACAAAACTAATGGAAGTCAATGGCAACTAATGGCTTTCTGTTACCAGAATATAATATTTTGTGTTCTGCAGAGGAGAGAAAGTCAAACAGGTTTAACAAGGGGGTATGTAAAGAATGACAGAATTCTGTTCCTTTAAGGTCAGCCTTGTTTGAAAACTTTTCCTGGTGTTGACACCAGTCTACCATCCTGTCTTCTAATTGACATCATATTTCAGAGATAATATGCAAAATCCACACATGTACATCCACACACCGAGACCAGCTGTTCCAACACATGGCCCCCTTGCCTTTCCATACTATAAGTGACTATTTATACAGGCCTAAGGGCCGTCATACCATTGCAAAGAGGGGAAGAATGCCATGTGTGCATATGGGCAGGCCAATAAAGACATAACCCCTCACAGACATGACCTTAATCCAACAAACATGGCGTGCAGCATGGAGGAATTTTACTGCATGAGACACAACAAAGCCTTACAAAAAATGAGTGGCAACCACAAACATTCTTTTTCGAGCATTAATGATTTTTGGATATCAAAGGACGAGACTGAAGTCACGCAGAGCAAGTAGACCTGATACTTATTAGTTTAGAAATTAAGATTTGCATATGTGGTCAGGTTTAATAATGACTTTTAAAAGCCCAATTTGTTGGTGTTTTTGGAAAGTGTTTTTTAATTACACAAATACAGTTTTTAAACATATCCATGTAACCTTTAAGGGATAGTTCACCCAAACGTGACAATTTCATAATTTACTCACCATCATGTCATTCTGATCCTTTATGACTCTCTTTCTTCTGCAGAACACAAAAGAAGATATGTTGAAGAACGCTGGTAACCAAACCACATTGGGCCCCATCGATTTCCATTTTATGGACACAAGAAGATTTAGACATTTCTCAAAATATCTTTTATCCGTTTATATCTGTTGTTGACATTTTTATTTCCTCTAAAATTGAAGGATGTTCATTCAATTTCTGAAGCTTTTACTAAAAACGGTGTAATGGTATTTTTGAGAGGCATCTATAAAAAGGTAGTGCTTGACAGAAAACATGTAGTTGAAACTTGTTATACTACAGAGCAAAATAGGTCCGTAATCAACCCAACAATCGGCTTATGTCTATAACCTCTGACCTCACAGCCCCAGCCTGAGCCTGGCTTCACCTGTCAGGCCATAGAGATGTAAAAACAAAATGTGAAACCTATGTTTCTGCAAATTTATACCTTTTTCTATTTTGTGTAAATATAGTTGTAAAGTAAAGTAAAATTGTGCTTTTGAACAGGTATTACTGTGGGAATAAATGCTGTCCACCACCAAACATAGAATAACTAAATGACATGATGGTTTCTTCTCTTAATAAACAGATGTTACAAATACCCCCACCCCTATTTGCTCTGCTCTTTTCTTTGCCAGAATTATTTTCCCTGCTTCCATCTGTGAGGTACAAGGGTAATCTTTTGCTCTCTGCCTCCTCTGAGAAATGGTCAGCTATTAGTCCGGCCAGCTGTGGAGTTGAGACCCACCCTACTAATTTGACAGCTTGATTAAATAATATCTGTTATCTTCAAGCCCACGTAATTGCATCTCTCTCCCTCCGTCTCTTTTTCTTGGTCTCAATATGGTGGCACATGCTAAGGAAATTGCAAAAATATGATGTCAAGCCTTCTAGCGGAAAAAAAGTTTTAGATTATAGCAACATTTGGGTACTCCGTTTGTAGCTCCTACATTGAAATGTGATTTACCTGATACACATTTACTCTTAAAAAGATACGGTAATACTTAAGTATAGGAACCAATTCTCACTATTAACAAGTTGCTTGCATGCATATTATTAGAATATTGGCTGTTTATTAGTACTTATAAAGCACATATTCTGCATAGTCTACATCCCTAATCCGACCCAATACCTATTATATAACTATTAATAAGCACCAAATGAGGAGTTTATCGAGGCAAAAGGTTAAAGGTTGGTTAATAACGAGCATTGGACCTTAAAATAAAGTGTGCCCAAAGAATAAGCTGTCGGACTATTATGCAATTGACAAACAACAATGAAAACACATTGTTGTAACTCTCATGGGCGGATTAAGAATCAATAAATAATCGAAATATATTTGGGTTTGGAAATATTGGGACAAGAACATTGTTTTAGGTTTTAAAAGTCGCTAAAATCACTGAAAAAGGAAAAAACAGTGTTAAATAACAATTATCTATTTAATATCTGGTTCTTGTGGAGTTACACACAACAAATTATATCATAGTGTTATTACTGGATATCCTAGAATGATAGGGTGGGTTTACAATTCATTGTTTGTGTGTTGTCTATACAGTACGTAAGCTAACTCTCTGTTGTCCAACTTAAAACGTAACCAGTTATTGTAAATCTGTTTTAAATGTGATCGGATGTGGATGTATGAGCCATCTTTATACATCTTACTCCAGAAAAATACATGCTCAGCTTGAGTGTTTTATGAATCTTATTTGGTCTTATTACATTAAGAATGCAAGCCGTAGCTAATATTCACCTAAACAATTTTTGTAAATAAACTCATAGAAACTTTTAAATAATTGTCTTAAAATTCCCATAGAACAGTCATCATTTCACTCTAGATGGTAGTATTTTGCAATAATGTGCTCATTAGTGTCTGGTTTCTCGTTGTAATGCCTTTGTTTATGGCTCTGGAATCCCACAGATGTCTTCAGACATATTCATAATGTCTTGCCTAAAGGTCACTCCTAAGTAATCCATCAGGAACTTGCTTCTTGTCCTCCTTGAGCATGGTTCAGACTGAGGTTTCAAACGTCAGACTAGTTTTACGAGCAACGGGGTTGCAGTTTTCTACCATGTGTTGTACGTTGTGTGATGCCCTGTCATGTTTGTAGCACTGAGTAATCCATGGTTCTCAGTGGCTCAGGGTACTCAAAATTAGCTTGTCAAGGTTTGGGCCTTTATTGGAGAGCTTGGTGTTTTTATTACACTGAGAAATTCTTATGTTACTCAAGATTGTTTTTCGCCTATGTTTTGTAAATATATACAGTATATATTCAATTCCATACATATTCGTACTGCAGCTTAATAGCATGAAAGAACCAGATAAATAGACATAGACACAGCCTATAATATTCGTTTATGCAATATGCATAATGTGATCTTGATAAAATACAATAAATAGAGCAACACTATCTAAATGAACTGGTTTTATTCCGGACAAGGAAGTTAAAAAGTTATCAGAACAAAATGGTGAAACATTTACCGAGCTGTCACTGGGGCTGTACCCTTTCAAAATGTCCACATTTGCAGCTAAAGAGACATTATTAGTGTTCCTCAAAGGTACATATGGGATTAGTACATTTTTTTGCATTTTTTTACATCATCTTGTGCATAAATATTTGTTTTATTCGCCTCCTAGATAATTCAAAAGCTCCTTTTCCTTATGAATTGAAACGATATATATTGACAACAACACATATTGATGACAGCTCTTAAAAAATGTATTTTAATATTATTTCAGGGGAATGCATTTCATTATCATGTGCTTTTTTATTTGCTCATATAGAGTACCTCAGAGATTAGGTATTTTGTAGGCGAACCCAGAAGGTTCTGCCGCACATGTTCCCCCGACCAAAAGCCTATGCATTTTTCCCCAGAGAATTTTGGAAGATCGCAAAAATATGATCGTTTTTTGAAAAAGAGTTCTGATGTTTACACATTTGTCTACCAAGATTATCTTTAAGAATTACCACAATATTTGTCAATTTTAAAGACTAAATACAATCGCCAGAGCTAAAAGGCTAACACGAGGCTATAATCAGACTACACTACGGTCGTTCGATGAATGTGTGCCCATGATGCATTATTTGTGAGATGTATATGCCCGATGACATCCAACGTTCCTGCAAAAGCATCTAGTCGCATTTAGCAACTTGTTAGCAAATGCTGTTTTAAAGACACAATAAAGCTTCAAAACAAATCATGAGCAGGTTATAACTGTTTTTTTTGTTAACAAAAACCCATTTGAAAAACCCATAGACTTTGGGGTGATGGAACTAGTAGTGCTAAAACTCACTCCCGGGAGGTTGCACATTTTGTTTTTACATCTCTATGATCTGACGGGTGAGGCCAGGATCTGGCTCCTTGTAGCACAAAGCTGGGGCTGTGAGGGCAGAGGGTATTGACATAAACAGACAAAATACGTCATCTTTGCGGTACTCTCCTGTGTCTATTGTTTTCCAAACATAACAAACAGTTAAAACATTGGAGGAACATGCCAATGCCAGTTTCAATAATCCTGCTTTTCTCTTAGTGCCTCATCATGGTTGCTATGTGCAACTATCTCAAAACAAACAATATAACAGCAGATTACTATTAGACACACTGTATTTCAGACACAGGCATACATCCTGTCAGTTTAGGTATGTCTCTACACAAAGCTGCTTACACAAAATAATTGCAACATAAAAATTATAACTATACTAGTGTTGTTGTAACATGATCAAAATACATCATGGTTTCCGTTTGTCAAGAGTTATCATTACATATTTCTGTGTTTATCTCATATCTTTAAAATCTCCTACACTATATAGTGTCCCAAAGAAGCAGTAAATGGCAAACAAATGTTCTTTATTGGGGAAAAGTGATCGATACTAATGGATGTTGGGTTTGGAAAAGCAAAGCAACTAAAGTTACAGATAAGATTAGCAAGTCTACATCAACAGTTTGGCCTATCCACTGACAGGCATAATACATTCAAGAATAACACTAGAATAATGCATTTCTTGTTCAGGAAATATCCTCCAATTTTATAATTGCAAGCAGGTTTTTCTGTATTGTTGGTCTGTTTCAACCTTTGTCTGCACTCTGTCAGACGGTTCGGATATTGATCAATATAGACTCTGTAAATGCTGTTACATGATAATAGTAACCAATGGGAGGTTTATTGTTTTCTCATACACAAATATTCGTTCACATATACACCCATAGCATCCCGGTGGTCTTTCCTTCCAAAGAACACCTTAATCACAACCTCCCAAGCACTGACACACACACACACACCTCCCCTTACTCGTGAAGGAATCAGACCACCTTCTGCCTCCTGATATACACACCAGCACCGCTCATAAACAGTGGAAATCTCTAGTATGCAATGGGAATTGTACTGTGATCCTAGTATAAGTCACAAGGAGAATGTTGTCACCAGTCATTAATTCAATGTGGAAAAAAAAGGGTCAGTTTTTTAAATATACACGAAATGTTCCTCTCACGAACTGAAAGTTGTTTCTGGACCATGAAACTGATGCCGCTGAGTAGTGACCTGAAAACTTCCAAGTAGCCACGCAAGTGCTCTGTTAACAGTTCAGGAGCCCCCAGCCCCCCTCACCCCTTCTTCATACCAAATCTATTCCCTGCCGACTGTGAACGAAAACATGGTAGTATGAATTAAGCGCACAGCAGACATAGAACCCTTCCACTAGAGTCTTTTGGAATGTTTACTTTGTGGCCTTCTGTATTAATTGGCCTTATGTCGTGATCCCGCCACAGGAGAAGGCATTATATTGGCAAAACTCCATTTCATTTACCCTAACTGTGTGAGGCCACCACTGTTGCAAGATGAAAAACATCAATCATATCCTAACACAAAACAGCAACAGTAAAGTCGTGGAACTCGGCAGCCATATTGCAACGCCTATGGGCAGCTATTTTAGCAATAAAGTCCATCTACTTGAATGGGGGAAGACAGATACTTCTATCGCATCAAATCACATTTAAATAGCACCAATATATAAAACTGACATCAACTTTCCCAATAGTTTTGTTTCTTAAAGGTCCAATTTCTGAAATTTAGCGGCAACTAGCGGTTGAGGTTGCGAATGGCAACCGCTGGCTCGATCAACCCCTCCCTTTTGAAACACTACGGTGGCTGATACAGAACTAAGATGTCGTCACAATTTCGCGTCTTTGCCAAGGGGATAACATATTTGCAAAACGTGCTCTGTAGAGCAGTTTGACCATGTAGGGCTACTGTAGAAACAACTTGGCAAATTCCATTTTAGTAGACCGGCAGTGAATGTACAGAGAAATAGCTCATTCTAAGGTAATAAAAACATAACTTTTCATTTTGAAAGGTCTTGTATACACACCTCTGAAGACATAGATATGTTTATTATATTGCATTTCCGTCAATAAGTCCTTCAAAAAAACTTACACACTTACCACAGTACAGTAAGGTATTTTACCTTATGTTGCTTTCCTATAGAAGTGAGAATACATCATTATACCATCACACTGACAACATGATACATATGAAATGCTAATCCAGACTTGAAACGCAACAAGCAGAACACAGCAAGACAGTTCAAATTTTACAATCTATAAATTTGATGTTTTTAGCTTCACTTGCTATTATGGACGCATTTCTGAATGACCATTACTACATCTCTAACAAAGTTATTTAGAGTTTACTAGTAAGCACTGTGTCTGTTTTGTAATGAAGATAAGTTCAGAGGGATGAATATGTGTCACCCAGCTGTCCACAGCCTGCCCCAGCAGATTCCTCTACGTTTGGAATCACATCTAATTTGAGTTTTAACACCAGCATGACATCACCGGCTATAACAAGCAATGACCATCCCTGCTACAGCTAAAAGATGTAATCGATAGGCCTAGAAAGAGAATGTAAGTTTTTCCCTTCATTGCTTTACTTTGAGAAAGAAATACTGTCATTGATTTCACAGCGGTTTTCATTTTTCTCATTTTGAGTCAGACAACCCCATCACGCCAGTTGGGGTAAGTAAGTTTTGTTTTAAGTTTCGTTTAGCTAATCAGTCAATCCAATACTCTCTGCATGAAAATAATTGATCCTACTCAGGTTTACTAACGTTGTGGTGAGAGAGCATGGTCTACTTCAGTAGCTATGTAAGGTGGAGGTTAGCTAAATGTTCAGATCCCTTTTAATTTTTTCATACTCTTTTTATCTTTTCATTGTTCCATGGGCCAACTCAGAAGGGTAAACAGGTGTTCCTCTCCATGGAAGGCAAAGGTTTATGTCTTTAGCCTCGGGGACGTACTTGGGTGTACGTGAAAGGAGTGAGGTTTACACCCTTGGCCCCTAGCTGGGTTTTAACTTGGTGGAATGTAGTGTGGCGGGGGGATATTTAACAACCCCTGGAGAGAAATTTGATTCACTAGCTTGTCCCTAAACAACAAGGCTATCTTTTTTTGCACACAAAAGAGCCGTTTGCTTGAGTATTGCCAATGCAGCTAGTGCAAACTTCATGCCATTTGGGTGTAACACAGGTTGTGAGCACATTTTGAAAAGAGTCACCCAAACTTATATGGTTACCAAGGAAAGGCAAACATACAAACAATGTGCTTACTATAATAATATCTGCTGGTGCTTTCAAATTCAATATTTCGACAAAAAATGAACAGATTCTGATGACGTGTGGAGACTGAAAGTCTAGCCGGTTACGGAAGTCCCTCTGAACAGCAGCACACACACACGCAGTCCACTTATGGAGCCAGGAAAACAGAGCTGCCTCTGAATAAGGAAGCCCTGAGATAACATTGGAGCAATTTCAGAGGTTCTTCTGTTCTACACTATCAGACATACTTACCGTCAATCTTATAAGCTCAATGAAGATGGATGAGGCCGGCAGAGGCACATTTTGTCTGTCAACGTGGAGGCGTGTGGACGGGCAGATGACTGGATAGTATCAGACTGTTGGCCTCTGCTTGTTCAGGGCTCAGTAGTAAGGATGGCCTTGGGCGTGAGAGAGTTTCGGGTCACTTGACGGAAGTGTAATTTGTCATTCTTGGGTGAGCACTGCAGTATCAACTAAATGTTTTTTTAACTATTCAAGATTTTAATATTATCATATATATCTTTAGTATGCTGTCCCATCGGTATTCCCCAGCTCTTAAGTCACTCTCTCTATTTCTGATAAGCATTAAAAGAGGCCATTTTTGCCCATGAACATGCTAGTGCATATAAGGGTGTATAAATGATGAGATGTTATTATTAGTTCTCATGTCAGATTTTTAAAGATTTAAATGACAATGGTTAGTATCGTGGTAAAACAGAATTTCAGAAGACTGACACAGAGCTCTCTTTATGTCATTTTATTGCAATTAGTTTTTTCATGACTAAGGGTAGGGCTGCCTGGTAGCCTATAAAAGAACTTGCTAAAATAATGCGTTATCCGTTAAAATAACGCTTAACGTTTGTAATTTTTATTATTAAATTATATTTATATATTTTATAATATAATATAATAATATTGTTTTTTATTTAATGTTACTGACATAAATGTTTCACATTCTTTCTGGGAAAGAACGCATTTTTCTCTGTCTTTTCAGGTATCTGAATTGACCTACAACTTACATTACAATCATTCAGTTATAATAAATCCATGTGATAAAACTAAGATAAGAGGTGATTATAGAAATACATGCTTCTGCCATCAAAAACAAAACATTTTTGGAAAATTAATTTCAAAGAATTTTCTATCTGAACAGAGGAAGGAGGAGAGGGAGATTGTTTGTATTGTTTTTTGTTATAAGCTTCATTAAGAGGAAGGAAGGAGACGGGAACCGGCAAACATTTAAATACAATTTTAATAACAAAAACAAACAAAAACACGGAAGTAAATTACCGGCAGCCACCTCCAGGTCGACTGCCGGCCACAAGAACATAAATACAAACGTTAAACATGTCCGGGCCCGGTCCTCTCTCATCCAAGGTCCGGTTGCTCGTTCTCTTATGCTCCCGATCTCCTCCGTGATAAGAGACCGGTGCCCCTCATGGCCGACTGCCGGCAAATAAAACATGTTTGGGCCCGGTCCTCTCTCATCGATGGTCCGGACGCTCGTTCTCTTATTACTCACCGGTCTCGAACCACGCTCTCGCCCCGCCTACTCCACTACAGTTATTAATACACAGAACTCTCATTTAGAATAAAAATGGAAAATGCCTCAGAAAATAGACTGTTTCGGAAGCAGTTTGGAAATGGTTTAGACTTACTAAACTGAAAAGTATGAATAGGTGCCAAGAGATGTTCATAATATGGTTTCTGTTTTGTTTTCTACATCCCGGAATCCATTACATTTGTCACTGTGTGTTCTTTCAGCCCTCGGGACTTTTTCAGTTTCAGCTTTCAGTGTCATGATTGTAATTTGCATTGGCATTGGGAAAAATAGATTTTAAATGAAGCTGTCAGCATATGAGCCTTTGGATGGGCCAGGGGAGTTAGTGAACTGCCTCCTCTGTGTACGATCCCAAAAGAGCAGAGGCCCCAGCTTTCATCACTTAGGAAGGAGCTAGCATATCTCCTCAAGGACCTCTGCTCTTGAGCAATCTACCCAACACTCCATCTAACAGACCTTTATCATGAAAGCATATTCAGAGGTTGAGTAAGCTTCTTTGGCCTTCTTCATCTCTTTGAACTTGAGATAAGATGGCATACACATGGTCAACATGTGTCTGTTTATCCGGCTCAGCATTCGCTGTCTGGATGGAGACCACAAGAGATCTCTTTTACTCAACATTGAGTAAGTCTTCTCTGATGTCCATAACTGGAATGTTAAAGTCATTTGGAAAACAGTCAGAGAATAAAATATTTTTTGTTTTGTTTGTAGCTACAGTATTGGTTTAAATACATTTATTTCAAAATGTTCTTCTTGCAAGGCTGTGATCAATATGAATTGTACAGTAAGTCAACACTAGCCAGGTTTTCAGCAACCTCTGAAGTTTTTTGCAACCTGCCGTAATACGTTCAAAGAAGAAGAATTACTGATCGCAAGAAGAAACAAAATACACTTTAATCGCATAGCATCATTTAATGGAAACGCAGTCGATGTTGTTTTTACCGACATTTAGAAAACATCGCTATATTTTGCGCAAATCTGTAATGGAAACCTGGCTACAGTTAATGCTGCAAATGAGTAGCATAGGGGATTGAGGCCTGTCTGACTATTACTATGCTTGTCTAATGCTGGCAGAACAAAGGCGTAGACTTATCGCTGAAACGTGATATTTAATTCATATTGTGAAATTCATTTCAGCTATTTTATAAACTATTCCTATATGATACATGGGTTCCTGCAATACTTGATACATTTCCATTATCATTATTTCTTGAAAATGATCACTAAAACTGACTGCACAATGTTCAACGTTGAAGCGGAGGCAACTTTGAACGAATGACGTAGTATTTCTGTGCTCAATTCACTCCGCCAGGGTTCGTACAGATTTTGGAAAGTGTGTTTTCAAACATGGATTTCCATTTCGTAACAAGGGTTCTTAGTTCCTTATTGTACAATTCACCCAGAAAAGCATGCCTGCGTGTCATCCAGCAGCTGGAAGAGCACACCCACACACAAGCGTGAAAGAAAGAGCACGCCCACGTGTCAACCAACCAGCGTGAGAAGGAGTAGGGCCATCAATGCCGCTTCACTCGTCTGACGTAAGTTTTGCTGTGTTTGTTTGCTCACTGTATTTCGGTGAGGAATTTTAAATAAACGTTGGATATATCGCTGGATTTACAGATCGTTCGAAACTGATAGATGTTGCGTTCCCAGCACTAATAGATGTCGGACAAGTCAAACTCAGTCATATGTTTGTGTTTTGTTGGCAATCAGTGTGTACGTGCATAATGTAAACAACGCGAACTTAGTGAATAAAAAGTTATGAAGGGATAATGTGACGATGTATTATGTGCTCGTGCAGTAGTTTAGCTGTATCTGTCTTTAATAAATGTGATCAAACTAAATACTCTTCGAAGATACGAAGTATGCAATACTACTGTATTGTATAGGTAACCAAAATGTATATGAGATTGGCAGAAACTGCGTGTGTTGCCTTATCTTTAACTTATATGTTCAATGTTTCCCTCCATTAAACAAAACACCGAACCTCCATTTAAATATTTTGAATAAATATGTAGTTTCTAAGATCCTGTGTTCACTTTTCATCTAAAAAGCAGAAAACCTTTTTATACGTTTTAGCTGTTCGTTTATATGGCAACAGAATTTGAGAGACTCAAGTGTGCGTTTTTTCAAATCAACGATGTTATAGTCATTGTGTAAACTACCGACGATACTGTTGTGTGTAAATTAAACTTTTGCAAAACGTAATGGGTGTAAATAAGGGCCAAATGATGTACTCATGTGGTAAGTGTCCATGTATCCATGTGCCTCAATTACAAATAGCAAAAACAGGACTTGAGATTTTGAAAGTAAAGAATGTCTTCATCTAAACATTTCCTGCTCAGTCCCATTCATTCCAGTTTTGCTGCAGATGCAGTTAGGATTAACAGTTGACCCCCTTGAGTCCTGAGACAGTTAACAGAATTCTTTCAGCTCTCCAGTGAGTTCAGGGCCAAGGCCTGCTTTCTCCATTATAAAATAGTTAGGGAGTAAAGAGCAGGCCACTCCCACAAGGACGCAGTGGTGATTTACCACACAAGGCCTTACCTGACAGCAACAGCTGTTCCTGCATTCTGACAAATGGAGCCATGTCACTTTCAGGATTCCTCCACAATTCCTCTGCACTCATCATTTCTGTCAACGCTCAATATGATGGGCTAATTTTACTAGGGGCCAACAGTCGTGCACGTACCCACCCATCCTCAAGGCTAACCCATACACCAGAATCTCAGTTGGCTAAATGCTGGCGTCCCCAAAAAATGTCAAGGCCCTATAGGCATAATGACAAAATTGAAACTGTTGTACGAAGGCCAATTTGAAAAAAACTGATCACTAATTTGATTTCAGCTCATTTAAATGAGGAACTGTGCTAGAACAAATAAAGTCAAGATTCGAATCACTTGGAAAAAACCTACTGATTTACCATTTGTAAGACTCGCAGAGTTTCAAAACTGGGTGCACAAAGACAAAAAAAGTTAACAAAATAGAGAGTCTATAAGAATATAAATTTCCACCACATCAATCCAAAATTTTTAGCAAGCACGAAAACACTAATGTACAAAACATGAGGCGGCTGTGGGTTGCATTGGTGTCCTTAAAATCACAGGCAATATGCAGGCATACCTGGTGGTTAATTTAAAAAATGACACATCTGAGAGATTGACAAAGTTCTAGAAGTGTGAAATCTAAAACATCCTTATCTAGGCTTTTTCCACGATATAACATTGTCCAATTCTCAGAAACAGCCTTTCACAGGCTGAATTATTTTATCTGTTGCTATCTCATGCATAATGCGTCCAGATGTTGAGGTAAGATTTGTGAAGTGACCTCTTGGGTTTATGAGGTAGAGGAAGGAAAATTAAGTGTTACCTCTTTTTAGGAGAAAGCAACCTTCAGCTTGGATGGTGACCATGGGAATGATGTGTGTAGTTTAGTTTTTTTAAGCCCTGAGCTTTTGAAGCAACATAGACATTTTTTCATCTACAGTTAGGCCTCTGTTAAAATGATAATGTCTTATGATAATGTTTTCAATATCAGTTGCGTGTTTAAAAAGGACCTCACAGAAAACCATACTACATCAGAGATTTAAAGGTACCAATGGGTATAAAGAGTTTTACAGTTTTGTTGTTGCCTTTTTGTTATAAGGAAAAGGTATGAAAGACTTGATCAAATACTGAAACTCATTTAGATGTTTTGTCAGATCAGTAGTCAGATTTACATAAACTATGTAGAAATGTTTTAGGAAATTACACCAACACTAAAGAATTCTGTAAAAACTATAATATTCTGGCAGTTGGGGTGCCAGAAATATACTGTAAAATATTATAGTTATAGTTTTTCCTGTAAAATTACGTATTTCAAAGTTTTTCTTGTAAATTTCCCATGAACACGGCATGTTCCTGTAGCTGGGGTGCCAGGAATAAACCGTAAAAATAAACGATTTTATATATATTTTTAATAAAATTATTGTAAATTTGCAGTCTATTACTGTGATTAGACCGACTGTGGCCTTATTTTTTTTAAATACATAAAAAAAGATGATATTCGGTAGAATCTTCAGTTTATGTCTAAGAAACAAAATGTTTGTATTTTACAGTCTTCAATTTACAATCAATGTTTTTCTTGTTTTGATTAGAAGTAGACAAAGATTGAGACTGTTGTGTGCCAGTCAGATCCCCTATCGCCACGATTCATGGCACAGAAGATTTGAAACATTGATCTTTGTCATATTTTCCTTGTAATTTGAGAGCATGGGCTGTCACTGCTTATATTTACAGAGATTCTTTGATTACCATCTTAAGATCCCACAGAATTCCAATATGGAGAACATAGGGCCTATAAAAGTCATAAAGATATTGTATATTTCGTCTCAAAAATCTAGTCTTTTTAACCTGTAATGAGCCTCCGTAATGAGATATTTCTTTCCCTTACATTGATTTTAAAGTACCAAATGCACAAAATCAGCACATGTCTCAGCTAAAGGCAGCTAATAGTCAGTGATACCAAAGTATACCTTTCACCCCCCCCAACCACCGTGACTTCGTCTCTCTACAAATGCCCCATTAATCATGGGGAAAGTTCTGGGCGTGGGGCCAGTTTGGGATTACGATGTCCAGATATCTGCATCTTCATCACAGACAAAGACCGAAATGCACATCTGGAAAGTTTCTGTTGCTTTTCTTTTTTGACAGCAGTATGATTCATTTTTACAATTTATACTCCCACAACACCAACCAACCTTTCCACCACCATTATCAGTTTTGCAGATATTTTGAGGTTGGGTAATATCATCCTTGTTTATAAAATATAAAACAAAAGAATGCGGAGAAAATGTCAAAAGTGCGTCATCTCTCTTTCCTGCTCCTGAAATTGAGCCATGAATCATGGCAAGCTATACGATAAAAGTTGGGAATTCAACGTAGTTTTTGTCTGTAAAGCAGCTAAACTTTAGTTATAAGGCTGCACAATAACATTCGTTATTAAAGAAATGTTATTAAATTTACCAGACTAAGTAATGAACGTTCTTCCACTTTCAAAAAGTCATCTCTCTATTACAAACATTTTTACTGAATGACAAACTGTTGCATTTTGTGACCTTCTCAACCTGAAACTTCAGCCTACCAGCAGCTGCACACCTGTATCCATACCTCTCTCTCCGTCTCTCTCTACTCTCTCTTCACTCAATCCTTTCTTCCTTCCTTCCTCCCCTCGCCTGATTTGTGTGTTTCTTGTTCAGTCTTTTCTGGGGCCCCAAGCCTGCTTCCTGCCTTGGTCTTCTAGAGAGGCAGCCATATCGAGCATGACAAAGTGGGCTCCCCCAGCTGAGGGGGGGTTGTAGCTTGGCAAATAACTACACATTCAGAGGCAGGTATTGATTTGAGGGTCAGTAAGTTTAGTGGAGAAACCTGACTCTCTTCAGCTGTGATAACGGCCTGTAATTTCCCTCAGGAGATACCTGCCCAGAGAGAGAGGTAGAGCAAGAGAGAGCGGGTGGGTGGGGCACAACAGAATTGCTATTGTTATTTAACCAGAATTGATAAGGGCAATTTGAAAACCCTAAACAGCAACTCCACCCATCGCTCGAGCCTGCGATCACTCACCTTTGCCGTTAACAACAGAGATCAAAAAAAGCGATAAAGAAATTTTGCATCTTACTTCCAAAGTATGTCTTTGAACATGGCGTTCTTTTTTAAACTCATGGACATAAACATTAATTCCCAATTCTTAAACTGCCTCTTTTTAATTGTTTTCAGTTATCAGAGAGCGTTTTTCGGGCTGCTTCTGCACGCCAGGCGTCTTTAGTAGTGTTTAGCTCACTTCATCAGGTAAATCGCGTAAATAAAACGTTGCCGGTACAGCACCACCAGCGCGTGGTTTTACTTTGCCGCCTCAGCTCGCCTTTCTCTTTGTCTCTCTGTGCAGCGACCAGCAGAAAACAGAAACACATTCAACCGACAGAACAATACAGCGTTTCCAAAACTCTGTCACTGTTTCAGACTGCCTGCCATATGAGAATGGATGTAGTTTCTCTCTGAATATTTGCATAGTCTGTTGCCCAGACACACATTTATGCTGCACAATTCACTAAAAGTTATATTGAAGTACTATTTCATGAGCAGAAAATACGTAAATGAGAACGGCTTTATGCATTTTGTTGAGTAGAAATGCAGCACTGTATGTAACAGTTAAGACAGTAAACGCAAGTACGACTAGATGACGCCATGAATATGATGATTAACATATGAAGTTTTAATTTGCAAAAAATCACTTGTACACAAGATGCTCAAATAAAAATGTTTAATATCAATGAACCTGCAGTTGGGTTCTTTTGATTAGGTGATAATATAAGTTATCTGTTTTTTCAAATAAACTCTTGATATAGAGTTGATTTGTTCTTTTTTATTTATTTATTTAAAGTTGTTTTAAATGTTTATTAAAAGCAAGTTTTGTAATAATAATTGTACTGGACCTTTGACGTTGACAAGAATTCAGATTCGGACCTTTGAATATAAACTTTGAGAACCCTTAAGCTGTATCTTATCCTTAATATGTGTTTCCAGAAACGTTCTTAGTTAAGGATTTCTTCTGTAAGTCATTCGTTCGGAAGGTTGGTCTAGATCGCTCTTAGCTATACCTTATCGGCTTTGATGGTTCATACCGAACTAGAAATTATGGGAAATTATTTTGAGTATATTTCTTTATGTTGTGTCCACTACAGTAAGTAGCTGTGTAATAAGAATAATATTCATCATTACGCTTTGTGTTGGTGTACTGAACCAACCAGCTGGCGTGTAATGCATCACCTTTACGAGGATAAAGATGCCATGCTTGTAATGTCAGTGAATGGTCTGTGTGAACCTTTCTCACTGTCGTCTAACATAAATTTCATTACCTGGGCTTGCCACTTGTGAGTGCATGGCTAAATATGGAATTATGTTCTCCTTCTGGGCTTATTGCAAATATACACATAATTATATAACAAATCTGCACCGTTGATAATTGACACAATTTGTTATGAACAGTTTGGGACATGTGATAATAAGCTCATTATTGTAGGGCTAAACGCGACAGTTCCTAAAAAATAGTTCCTTAACTATCTGTATTTTTATGTTGTATTTATTTGTCCTACAGTCATTTATTACTGACTGTTTACTGCATTACTTGAGAATTATAGGCTAAGATAGGTGAGTAGTTGTGGTGTTGTAATTATTTTTTTCTCACAAAAAATATAAAACTTTAAATGATAAGAAAACGCAAATTACAAAAATATAAATAAAATGGGACAGTAGCATATTGGAATGGAAAAAAGGTCTTTGCACATCCAGTCCGAAATTTTGTATGGTTTCTCTGAATTGTTAAAAAAAAGCCTCTCAAAATGCTTGCTACGGATGCGAAAAACGATAATATCGGAGCAGTTTGTAAATGTGATTTACACAACGTGAAGTCGGATTTATTTTCAACGTGCGGAATTTCCAGACTCAATGTCCAATGGCCTTAAGGGTGATGAATGGATCTGCTAATGTCTCAATTGATATTATTGGAAGTTGCGATGGACATTGTTGGAGAGGGGAACTGTCTGACCACTTATTTTCACAACATATTACCACACCGTAAAGTGCTAAAATGAAGCAATGGGAAAAAGACAAAAGAACAGTCATGTAGCTTTGCAATGTGTTCAAACTGATGTCTCACTCCACCCATCCATAAGATTTTAAGCTCGGATCTAAATGTCATTTGTTAAATCAATAAACCAGAATAAAAGTTTACGAAGCTGTTGTTGTCCTGGCATAAAGACATTGTGAATGTGTCATCCCTGTGGTGTTTGTGAGTATTGGCATGCCATGGTGATAATGTGAAGAGCTGGCACTGCATGAGAAATGCGATAGCACAGTTTTGAGCAGTGACAGCTGCTGGTGTATGTGTAAAAGAAGGAATGGGGGCGGCTGCAGCTGCAGTTCTAACAGATGATGATAAGGGTCAAAAACCAGATGCAGGTCGCTATCAAGCTCCTTCTATCTCAGAGATACACACACACACACATGCAAACCCTTTAAATGTGGTTTAGGTGTACAAAGAGTCATATGATCAGTACAGGGGAACTGATGTCACTGCGTTGTTATGTTTTGTTTATTATGTCAAGTAAGGATTTTGTCATTCTGTAACTCTGACCTCAGAAACCTGATAAATGTCAGTAGAGCTCCCTCACACCTGTGGGATTTGTCACTATCCATAAATACGTTAAGAGAGCATGTAAGCATGGTTTTACATACATTTTAATTGAGAAGAACCAGGAACTGGGGTGTTTCTTTACATATTATAACTGGACTTCTGACTGATCTGATTTGTGTCTTGTTGTTACCTCAAATTCGAATGCAATGATGTTTTAATAAGAGGGCATGAAAGAAGAATGAATAGTTAGGGATGTTGACACATGGTTGGGTGTGCTTGAAAAATCATTGGTTCAGGTTTAAATATTCAAGTCTTATAACCAAGGAATACTAAAAGCTGAAGGAGGGCCTAATTTTTATTCCCTAAACACAACTGAAAAAACGATTTCCAGAACACTTCCTCTCTCTTACATTGCTCACTGAAACAGTCCTTCTCCAATTTCATAAGATTTTTTCCAGTATAATGTAATCCATGTGTGTTCATATTTGTTTATTTATTTTTCACCTTAAGAAATGAACAGCGCTTTTGAACAGATATTTTACAGTAATGTACATTCACATGAGTTGCAGATTCCAGAACTTCAGCATCTAGACTTTATCCCGAGGGAAGACCCAAACCAGAGCAGAGGCCTTGCACCCCATGTATTCTCAGACATGTCATTTGTCTTGTGCTGGATCTCTTTGATTCTTGGCCCTCAAATGTTTCTACTTTTGACCTCTCTGGGAAAAAGTCTAAGATTCTGATATAATGGAATTCCATCCGCCTCTCTCTGTGTTTTCCTTGAACTCCTGAAGGTCAAGTGAGACCATGCTGTACTCCTGATAACTTTACAGTGATAGATCACAGATTCTAGGGAGTAGACTCTAAAGGCCTCTTTGTGTTCTTGAATCTGACGAGTCGGATTTTTTTGTTTACCTACATTAAGTAAATTAGTTAGGATTTTTTCTGATTCTGAGGTTCCACAACACTTTGTTATCTTGACATTGCAAATCCTTTATTTATTTATCATTATTTCCTGCTCAAGCATTATTATTTTTCCTGCCCAAAACACAATAGGAAATTAAGAAGATTTAATTGATATAAAAGTATTTGTATTGGTTTCAATGGACTGTGGTGTCTACTGACATGTGATGGATTCTATTGGTGGGATCTTAAGTCCTACTGGAATAATGTCCAAAACACACTACAAAAATACATTTTGTACTGGTTTTAAACAAGTGGCCCTATTTTTGAGCAATGTATTGATTGTAAATATATGTTCAGAACATGAATGTTGAGTGTTTTCGCTTTCAAATGATTCATAGTTTTCGGTTGAACAATAATGGAAAACAAAGGTAATAAAAATGCAGACAAGCTTAAATCACGCTTAAAAAAGCTTATTGTTGATAACAGTAATTTAATGTGAACCCATTAAAATTATATTTTTTTTTATTGGGTGTCTGTTGTTTTTTCAATAAGGTTGTGGTCTTTATTGATTTATATGGCTTAAGAAAAATATATTCCTTACTAAGAACTAAAAGGTGTGTGCATCTGATATCTGTGAGAATTAAAATTTTAAGAAAATGTGGTGGAAATAATGCTGTGGACATAAAGTATGTCAGTGAGTTTATAGTAACTAAACCTGGTAAATGTAGCACATTGCTAAGTAAGGGATAATGTACATGCAAAAAAAAATTAGATTTCTAACAAAGATTAACATTTGCACATGCACTAGCAGACCTCCATTACTCTTCGATCGATATGCATGTTTTTAACTGATAAAGTGAAGTTGACGCCATTGTTACTGTTTTTTGCTAAAAGCCAAAGCTTACACGTGCACTGAGAGGGGCACCGACCAATCACAACAGCCTGAGAAGCGGAAGATCGCTGATATGATGTGGGGAGGACATCTTCACACACACACTCTAAGTGGGGAACCAATTCTGACAGACCTGGTAAGCTTTACCAATCAGAGCATTTGGAAGGAGGGACTTTATATAGACCAGAATAAATCCAGTCATTTTGTGAGAAGAGGGACAGCCATGAACAATAGACTTGAAATATGTAAAATATAAAGCATTTTTCGAAATTATAAAAATAATCATCCATTGTTAAACACCCAAAAAACACAATCAAAGCCTCTAAAACAGCAAAAGACAGGGTCCTTTAGGTGCTATCTTAAACCCGAGGAGTGAAATAAGTTCTAGTGAAACAATGACCAGAATTTACAGTTAAAAAACCTTAAACCCAGTAGAGCTTTTATGGATAGTCTTTAAACAAAAAAGTTTGTTGACTTCAGTCAGTTCTGAAACTGCAAAATGAGAACGATGCACTGAGAACCCCTGTTTTGAGTGGAAAAAATCGTTCTCAACTGAATTTGAAATTTTAGACGCAGTGCTGATAGTGATCCAATGCAAAGCCAGAGGCAGGGGTTCATTTGTCTCATAAAGGCCTGGTTTCTTTCTCACAGTTCCTTTCCTGAAGTTCACATGTTCATACAGTGCTCATAAACAAGACTCACAGCATGTCCAGGATACTACATAATAACATTTGATATCATATTGTCTGTAGACAGCCTGGTAATGACTTATACAAACAGCAACCGTGAATGACCTTCAAGAAGTTTGTTTAACTATTGTTTTTGAGTTAGTGACATGTGTGTTGTCTTTGGAGCCAATTTAACATAATAGGACAAGAAAAAGCCATCACCCTGAGCCCTGGCATTTAATCATGGAAAATAGATGGAATGAGTTATGGTCTTTGATTATTTTAGCACAGATGTGACATTTGCAGGAGGAACATCCTCTGCAGTGAGTACAGCCTGAATTTGGACAGTCGTAGGGCCCTATTATAATGACCTAAGCGTATGGTCTAAAGTGCAAGGCACAAGCAAACTAAGGGCATGTCCGACTCCTTTTTTGCTAGTTTATGGAAGGAAAAATGGTCATTGCGCCAGGCGCATGGTCTAAAAGGGTTATTCGTATTCTCTTAATGAGTCTTGGGTGTTTTTTGGGCAAAACATGCAGTAAACCAACCAAGTCTCAAAAAATCTGGCATGTGCGTAGCTTAGGCGGTGGGAAGTAAAGTGCTGTGGGTACCCCTGCAGTAAGATATACCAGGTGAAACAGAAACTAAATCTAACACTAACCTTGTGAATGTAAAGTCTAACCTGGCGTTAGCTAGCTAGCTGGCGTTAGCTAACAAGAAAGACTGACTCTTGACTTACCTTCAGTGCTGCCCTCTGAAAGCTGAAGTCCCTCGGGTCAAGCTGTCCATGTCGCTTGGCCATGATGCTGAAACCACCGGCACCATCACCTGTGCTGCTATGTCACTGACTGACGTCAATGTAAAACAAATCGTCATATCAGCCCTCCCCTATGCCAGTGTCTGTGTCAGCTGTAGCCTCCCCTGTGCCGGCCAGCGAATCAGCTGCAGCCTCCCCACTGTGGCCACCAAATCAGCTGAAGCCTCCCCTATGCCGACCACCAAGTCAGCTGCAGACTCTCCTGTGCCGTCGTTGCCCGGGTTAGCTGCAGTCTCCCCTAAGCCATTGTCGCCCATGTCTTCTGCCTGTTCCTCTGCCACAGGCTACATCCTCTCCCTAGACTCCCTCCCTCACCCTGGTAGCTCTGGGAGCCCTGATCGCTCTCCAAGCCCAGGCCTGCCATTGTTTGACCCATGTCCTGTTCCCTCCATGCCCTTTTCCGCAGTTCTGCCCGGTACCACCTCTTCTGCCCCTCATCTGCCCTGGAATCCATCCCTGCCCCAGTTTGGTCACCCGGTCAATCCAAGACCCCAACTGGGCCCCCTGCCTCGCCCTAGTCCCAAGGGGTCATCCCCCCAGGACTCCCACTGTTAAGCCACCCCGGACTCTTCGTTGTCATCATTCCATGCACCCCCATGAAGACTTCTTCCACAGGCTTAAAAGTCTAAGACAACAAGTCAAGTTGAAGTATTTGGTATTACTCTAAATGAAAGCAATGTTCTGACTTTTTTAATCCATACTGCCATTTAGGATGTTTTTATTGACTTTTGTTTTTAAAGTTGATTGACTGCAACTAACTACTTTTATTAATTGTATACATGTACTTTGAAGGTTTGTTTAAAGATTGTGGAATTATATTTAAAGTCAATGTTTATTTCCACTTGTCTACATTCATTTTTAAGAATCTTTGGATTTGTGATAGGTTTGTAAATTTGTCAGAATGCGTGTAAATTATTGTCAGAGTAAATCTGTCGTGTTTTAATTCTACATTCCTACATATCCTTACGTGATGAACTATTCTCTCCAAACTAAATGTTTTTTTTTCTGCTGTCTCAAAAGTCTAAGGTCCAGATATTTAAAAATCCCAAATAAAAGCTGCTAATCTGCTTGTGCTGTCTATCAAATTGCCTGTGTGCTTCATAGGAGTATTGTGGCTTATTCACTAAGAATAATTGTACAAATAACGAAACACTAAAATTGGTTACACACACCCACATTTAAGTGGGGCTCTTGGATGTGGTCACACAAAATAATGTAAACCATGGATTTTATTTACACTTAAAAAATACACTTTAAAAAGTGTGTTTATTGAATCAATTCAAATGTAGAAACGCTTAGCTTTTCCCAACAAGAATAAAATAAATGAACCTAAATACATTTTTAAGTTACTGAAACCACTTCAAATGTTTAAATCTTATGTCAACTTATGTCAACTTCTTTTAAATATTAACGGTTTGGAGTATGGTGGTAAAATCTAATTATGATATAACAAGCATCAAAGTTTGATTTCAACAATTGATCTCACTATAATTTCAACTTTTGACATGGTTCACTGAGTCAACATCAAAGATATCAATGTTGTGTTTTCACAGAATGTTCTTTACATTATTTATGATGATTTTATGTAGAAAAAAGTAAATCACATAAAAAAGACCCCAGACTGAGTCGCGCATTTGAAAGCTGCTGGGAAGAAGCTCATCACCAGGATCCCATTGCTTTATTTCATTGGACGTCTCTCCCAGGACACTGAGAGACTATGACAGCCAAGAGGTTACATATTTCCTTGCGAGTTCTCTGATAGTACCATTAAATGGACAAGCAGATTTTGTGTTTCTCCCTAAGGACAAGAGGTCAAATGAATGTTCCCCAAACTGCCTGAGCTTGTGTTGAAATGCTCTAAGGCGGTGTGACTTCCTGTGGATAGTGGGAAAAACTGGGATTGGCTGTCCATACTGGTCCAGAAGGGAGTGGGCAAATAATATCGCTTCAACTGCTGCTTTTTATTGAAATAACACATTGGTTTCAAAATGTTGATGCCTCTGGCCAGATTTACTAAACAGGGCAAAATAACGAGAGAGCACAAAAAATGATGTTGGGAGTGAAAATGTATGTGGGTGATTTACTAATATGGCGCTCATGACAAATACAGGCACAATATCTCAATCACATAATGACCAATGCAGAAATTTGTACAACGTTTCAGACACGTTTTTTTGTTTCAGTCAGATAAAGCCAAAAATACTTGTACAGTGATGAGTGCAAACCTTTGTAAACAGTGTTTTGTGATTAATTTAATTACTCTTCTCCCATATGGTTTATGTCAGAAGAGGACACTCCTAGAATGCATGAATCAGTCATAAAAAACTGCCTTCTCAGTGCTAATTTTCTCAACGTATCTTTAGTAAATACAGTCTTTTTACACCACGCTGCTGCAAGCTATTTGTAAATCTTGCCCTATGTGTTTTATTTAAGTTTAAGAAATATAACATGTATGAAACGGTTCGGGCAGAGATCACTCGAGAGACGCAGATAATCCAATATACCATTAATTATATCTATGATGCAGGCAAACGGCGGCAAGCGACGGCAAGCGGCGGCAAGCGATGGCAGGCGGCGGCGAACGGCGGCAAACGGCATATACGCATACAGATAATGAGGGGTAGACAGCCTATACGCATACAGATAACGAGGGGTAGACAGGTGATGGGGATAACCTAATAATGTCCAGATGATGGGGATCAGGTGTGACGAGTGCAAAGGATTATGGGTTCTGTAGTCCAGTGGTGAGTGAGAGTAGAGAGTGTAGTTTTATAAAGAGTCTATAGAAATAAATGTCCCTTCAGTTCAACAACAGTAAAGTTTTTTTCGAAATGTGTAATATTTTGTGATGAAGAATAATTTTTAGTGTTCGACAGAAGACAAAGTCATGTTTTGCACAGCTTGAGGTGGGTAAATGATTTTTTGGATAAACTATTCTTCTAGTTTTGCTGTCTGAGACAAACAATTTAGACATTCAGATGATCTTGATTGTTGGTTATCTTCCTTATGAAGTTTGCTTTGAATTTTGCAAAGCTTTGCAGTATACATGGCCTGAATAATTTAGTCTGGCATACCTTGACAGATTCAAATGTACAAACTGTAAGCTGGAGCAGAACGTTCAAAACCTGCCAAGCTGTGGAACTGCTAAAAAGCTGCATTGTTTTTAAATGCTGCACAGTTTTTCCCACCAGTTCCATTACATTACGAAGAAAAAGCTCCAAAAAGGAAATTATGCCTGTCTAGACAGGATATGCTGGGACATATAGGGCACCTGTTACTCTGAGGTCATTTTCATAACATTTATTCCAAAAAAACAAAATGCATCGATGGTAGAACATATCCCGTGTGATGTGTAAGAAACATGTCTTTAACCACCAATATAGTGTCAACCCAACAATACTGTCATATGAAATTGGAGGACTTTTTGAAATTAAACAGGATACGGTCTAGTTTGATCTGGAGATTATTGCAAACCCAGAAACTGCAAATGTGTTGCATGAGATTCAAATTATAAAAACTGTGCTTCAATGAACCATTTTCAGTGTATATGTAATCATAAAAAATCGTCCTTCCTGGTGGAATTACAGCATCACCATAAAACCCACTCTCAAACCTTGACAGTATGGAACATGTTTGCCTGTTAGGGACCTCCTTCGGAAAATTATCTTATTTATATTTGTCATCTAAATTTACTTGACTAATCATGGGTGACATGCAGAATCCCTTGGGTTTGCATTTGTTTGAGAGGGTCAGAACACAATCTCCTCTTTGTTTATGCAGCTCCGAGTTGGCATCAAGGCTACTGTTATTGTAAATGAATCACTGTTCTAGTTGCACTGTGAAGATGGTGCCACATCAAATAAACTGTTTATAATTCCAGTTTTATGTTCGCGGGGTCCAAGCTTGCGGTCAGATTTTTACATATCCAAATGGGCTTCCGGGATTAAGCCAAAAAGCAGACATGCGTGCAGATTTACATTTCTACAAACAAACTCCTTGTGTGCCCCACTTAAGTGCTTAGTTGGATTTCTGGGACTGAGTAATCAATGTAAATTTTTATTTTTACTCTTTCTTTAATACTGCAAAGGCATACAATACATGAATTAAAGTTAAACCCATGGGCATTGGCCATTGGACTTAATGGTTCCTCTAACAATCATAAACTTAAAGCTTTGTTATTATACATTTTGTGGTGGAAGTCATTGTAGTTCCTATATTGTTAAAAGTTATGGATCAGGCATCATTTTGTAGTCAGCAGATCCTCAGCAATGACCTCAATCCATCACACGAGAAGGTTTCTGCAGGCTGTGGCGCCAGAAGGCCTTCTATGTCTTTCAGTATGTTCCTCAATGAGGGCTTTAGTTTTTCTGGAAGCCTGCCGGGACTCTGTCCAAACTTATGATCTGCGTAGTTCTTGATGATGCCAGATGAGAAAAATAATATTTTTGTGGACATAGACCAGGTCATATGTGATGGCTTTGGATGTCACATGGATGACAGATAGTGGTAAACACCTAACTAAGAGAATACAGATGCATTATTTTGTCACATGGTTTTGAGGAATTGTATGGTGCTACAAAGTAAGTCATTTTGCTGGAAAAAGTACATTATTCTTGTAAAACAGAACTTATTTATATGAGGGTCCACCCAAAATGCCATGACATTGTGCTATTCCATGCCCCCATAATTATAACAGCATGAGCACACGAAGACATCTGGAGGATTGTAAAGCGCCCACAGTGAAGCTGTCATCAGGTACTAAATACATTTATGAAGAGTCGCCATATATACAGGAATAGCAGGTAGATACTGTACAGTGGCAACAGAACCATCAAATACTTAAATGCATAAACACCTAAAAATGCATAAAAACAATATCTCTGTGGTATATTTAAAATGATGTTAATATAATTTTTAGTAGACATCACTTTAAAACAAAGTGACAATTCATACAACTACATATTACTTAAACATAGCAGGACCCGATTCACATAACTTTACTAGTAAACTTGTGTCGGCTGCATCGTAAATTTAACCTCCAGGTAATTTAGGAAATTATACTTCGCATACATGACCCAGAGCATCCCGCAAATAAAGGGGTCTCAAATAAAGGAAGATCTGATGAGGTGGGATACCAAATGAGAAAGTGGAAGGGGGTGAGAGAATGAGAGAGAGTGACGGAGAAAAGGAGAGAGCGCTCTGGATTGTATTATGTGCTATTATAAGCCGGGTGGTCCAAAGTCGCTTGGTTGAAGCAGTAAATTTTACTATTCCACTCTCCAAAACAATTCAACCTCAAGCTTTTCTGTTACGCACAGGGGGGTCATTAACCATTAATGGGATAAAACAACACAGGCCGTGTCAGAAACGCAAACATGAGACCGATAGAGAATGAGTTGTACATGTAAGAACGACGAGAATTACCATTGAATAAAAAGATTTTGTCAAATCAGTAAAAGTGGGATTTGATATCTTTCCACTGAACTACTTCTGCTGCTCTTTACTAATGTATGGAGAATCACATCTTATCAAAAAGCATACACCATTCTCCCCAGGACAGTCACAAGACTCCATAAATACCCTCCAGACCAGCCATGCTTTATATATTACTGCCGTGACTAGATCTCAACCCACTTATTTCCAGAAACCTGCGAATCATTATTTAAAATTGCAGTTAAGTCGGTAAAGGTTGTTTCCTTCTTTGGATTTTATCGTTGATGTGGAATTCCTTTTTAGCCTGTTTGTGTGTTGGTTTTCATGACTAACCCCCGATTGATCCGATTCCTCAGACCATTATCTCCATTTCTGTCTTTGTAAACAGGAACCCTTGATGCTAATACAAGAAACCAAAATAACGACACCTCGCGACTGGCCGTCACCAAATTTCTTTATTTGAAAGTAAATATTACTCTTTAATGTGTTGTTTCTGGCATTTTTACTTACTAATTAAAGGAAAAGTACACCAGAAATATATTCTTATATCCTCACCCTTGTACTTCCAAATCTGAATAACTGTGTGTTTTATGAGGAAAACAAACTTTATACTAGTTTGGCACGACTTGAGGGTAATAAAAGATATTTCGTAGAATGATCAAACTGCATTTTTCCAAAGAATGTGGATGAGGACACTTTTCTCTTTAAAGGAATAGTTCATTATTGACTCGCCCTAAAGTCATTCCAAATAAGTATAAAGTTTGTTGTTCTGCTGAACTCAAAGGAAATATTTGAAAGAATGTTTGTAAACAAATAGATCTGGGACACCATTGACTTTCACAGTAGGGAAAAACTGCTATCGTTGGCAGTAGTTCCCTACTGTTTGGTTACAAACATTCTTCCAAATATCTTCTTTTGTGTTCAACAGATTTTTCATTTTCGGGTGAATTTGGTGTTAACTTGGTATTAGCACCTATTGTATTGTATTACTGCAGTATGACATATCGCTTTTTTGCTCCCTGAACTCTCTGTAAGTGGCTTTGGAGAAAAGCGTCTGCTAAATGACTAAACACAAATGTAAACTATCCCCTTAACTCTATGTAGCACCAATTACTATCATTGCACAAAGAAAGAGTTGCTCGATAGTGATAATGCTCACAAAAGAAAGAAGTGGATAAGAAAGCATTCTGTGTTAGTACATGTGTATTTTAGACTGTATTTTTAGATCCCATTCTGCACGTTCACGTCATTGAGGGACAGTGTATGAATGACCTATTGTTCACCCTCTAACTGCCAAAAATGGAGAAAAAGAAAAAGAGAAAGGGAGATAGTGAGAGCAAGAGAGAGACAGAGAACAATAATGTGACTGTCTCATCTCTGTCGTCAATGGCAAACAGGGGAATTAGGCATCTTTGGTTCGAGCCATCCCGGATTACACTGGCTTGCCTCTTGTCTGTGAGAACCCACTTGGGAAACAATTGGTGGAACTAATTACAAGTTCATATCAGGCAATGAAAATCTTTGTGCTATCTGAGAATAAAGACATGGAGTAAAAGAAAGATATTTTATTCATCAAATGAATGTTTTCATGTTTTGAAATGTCGGAATTCCATTAAAGATTATATTGGCAGACGTTTGTATTTTTTTCTCAGCTCTCACTGTAAGGAACTTGAAAGCACTGAAAGTCTCCCTCAGGTTGTTTCATGCTGGCTGGCGGCTCTTGACATTTCTCTGTGCAGACAGTAGTCTCGGTAATGCTCAGATGAGGAATCTCCAGTGATAAACATGATTTGGTTGTTATTAACACATTCCATGGTGGATTTATCCTTCTTCTACACAGTATATCTACAAGAACTGTCAACATCATAGCAGTACTCTGTAGATGCAAACACCAGACAGTCAAATCTTTCTTTTTCAGGTCCACTGTTTTGTTGCAAGAACAAAGGAATTAATTTGGCTGTGAAATGGTTAAATATTTTATACTGGAGATTTTGTACATAATATTTTTTGTCAATCAGCATTATGTTTTGTTATTACTTATTGTTAAATCTCAGTGGTTGTATCTTATAGCACAGAAGATAATTAATACTGTAAATAAAACACAACAGCCATGAATGTCCCAGAAGAGACACCGGAAGGAGGCAGAACCTTGCAACATTAAAACTAGCCAGTTCATGGTGCACTAGAGAGTATTTCAAAGCCACAGGACATATTTCAAGGGTAGAGGAATGAAAGCTGAGGTTTCTGGTTTGGGGTCATCTGAAGAGTCAAGAACAAGAGTCCCTCATGGAGCTCTGACAGGAAATCATCATGCAGAGCCCAATTATGAGCTTGTTAAGTGTGTGCATGTGGGTCTGAGGATGCCTCCCTACCCTTTGTGTTTTTACAAACATAACTGCAAAAAACAGATTGTCTGATTTCATTATAAAGGTTCTGGTTTTGCTTTTTCGATTTTTTTTCTAAAACAGTTTGGTTAGCTTTCTGTTAAACACTTTATAAGTTCTGTTTTGTTTCTAAAATGTCTTTCAACCGAATGTATATTGATCTTTTTCCTTATTTTTATATAGAAAATGTTATAAAGCCTACTGTATTTTTATAATTATTATCTTCTTGTGACGTGATCAACATTAGTCATTGTCTACCGCCAAAGCGTCTGCTGTACTGTTGCGCATTTGACAAATAAATGTTGTGCATCTGCAATCCTAAAAAAACCCAGATTAGAGGCATTTCAGACTTTTTTTATTCTTTTTTTAAACCATATAATATTACATTTCTGTAATACAGTACGTAATTTACAGATAAACAGCTAACCATGACAGCACAAAGGAGTCCCGATTTCAATGTATCAACATCCCAGTATGATGCTGGTAAAAACGCACAAGATGTTTACCATCCTCAAACACTGTTTCTCATCGTAAATGTTTACACGAGTGCCATTTTAAGACCTACCTTGCCTCAACTGGCCCTGTTTGTTTAAAGCAATATATCAGACCAACCACCTCTTAAGAGGCTTGGAGAGATCAGGGAGGTTCACTGAGTATAATGTGTATACGCTTACTATAAATATTTCTTTAGCTGTATGTGTGTGCTGTGCCTTTTTTCAAGTAATGAAGAAACGGGTTTATAAGAATATGATTTAAACACGCACATGGTCGCCGTTCCCAATCAGCTGTGCCATCATGAAGGAACCATGTCCACACAGCAACCATTCAAAAGTGTTTGTGACATCAGTTTTCCCAACCCGATCTCGCAGGAATTTGTTAATATTTCACGATGTAGCTAATTAATATGAATGAATTTGTACAATGTAGAGCGTACAATACCACACCATTATTATAAAAAAGCAATACTGAAGACCCTCCCCTAACCCCAACATAACTGGCACAAAAACAAATCGTACCAAAACGTATAAATGAGATTAGCCCCCTTCTAATATATTTGCGAATGACTTTTATTGTTTTATTGAATAATGATTCAGATATTGGCCAAACATCTGTAAATGACTACATCTCTAGGACCTCAAGGATCACACCAAGTTGCCAATACGACCACATGTGTTAATGTCCATATGGCTAATTTCATTTGAGACTGCAGAGAGATGATCGAATCCACTGGCTGAGATGACAGGGACTGGGGTGGATTTTTGACTTGTGATGGTATTGAGATCTTGCTGGCAAAGAAGGACAGGGTGGAATAATCAACTCCGGTATGCTGGTACCCTCAGCTCTATTGCAGTCTAGATGGCCTCAGAGCACTGAGGGTTGAGGGACAAGAGGAAATGGAAGAATAAGGAAGACGTTATGTAAGAGTTTATATAGGGTGTATAAATAGTTGTATTAAATAATAATAAAATATATATTTTTTGTAGCTGAACTTTGAATCTCTGATACAGTATGGATAAGGTAACCGTATTTTTAAGTTATGCGAGTTTCAGGAAAAATAAAAGATAAGTTAACAAAAACAAATAAAACAAAAAAAGAGATGATTGTATTCCAAAAAAAAGCAAAACTTTGTTTTTTAAACACTTTAAATACTGAAGATTTGTTAAGCATATCAAGGTAATAAATTGATTTAAGATTAATAGCGGTTGCACCACATGACTTTTTAAGGCTATGGCCGATTCATAGATGAAAAACATTAAAATGTACTTAATTTAAAAATTAAATGTGCATTTATGTGTACACCACATTCTTTATGTTTGAATACCTGCAACAGATATTATTTTTCATTTTATTTTAAAATTGGCATGAAGAAAATCCTTAAACGTCATTGACAAACAGCAATTCATAACACCAATGTCCAAATAAATAGACTTTATATGACAATTTTTTCTTTGAAAAACAGACATTTTCAATTTAAAACTACTGTTTGGCTATTTGAGGTAGCTATAGTGTTGTATTGTGCAACAATTTGTGCAACACTAGTGAGACTATTATCTGTGCTTATATCCTTTTTATTTAATTCTCCAACTTTTCATCCATTAAGCTTTTTTACATTTTCATGCCTCAAGAGATTTTCCGTTCCATTTATGTTGTTTGAAAGCTGAAATTAAGCTATATTAATTTCCCTAGTACACAAATTCCATGAAGATAGTGATTTAATAAGTTGTGACTCTGACAGGGAAAAAACGATCTTACCACAGTGGAATGTTGCCTTCTTTCCTTTGCCAAAAATAGGATGGAAATACTTTGAAAACTACATGCACTGGAAAAGCTGATCATTTGCTCAAGGAAGCTTCTTCAGTTCTTATGCAAAGGTTAAGTGTTTGACTAAACTAGTCCAACTCTAGTCCTTTGCCAGGCAGTGGGTTAGAATGGGCCTGACGTTAAACACAAATCTTAACTACAGGAAATGAGACTGTTATCATAACAGAAGCATTTACATTGGCCAGCGGCCAGTGTCACACATGAAGACGTCTTGTTTACTATTTTTAATAAAGCCAGAAGTTTACTTGTAAATAATGAGGACGTTTACAAGCAGCTGCGGATTTTAAAGCAGCTGCGGAGTTTATTTAGAAAAATCTCACAGCCAAAAACTGTTGCATATTTATGGAACAACTGCAAGAAACGTTTGTGGCGATGCTTATCGGCTGCTTTGGAAAGCAGTGCAGATGATTTGTTGTTCACTGCTATAAACCGTTAAATTGACTTAAATTTCTGTCAGCGTTTCATAAGACAGTGATGTTAAATCAGCATAAATGCGACACTCAGATTAATGTTAATACATTATTATAAATGTAATATGATTAACATCTGCATTGATAATATTATTAATATAATATAATTACTAATATCAATAACATTAACTTTATTATTATTGTTGTCGTTGTTGATGTTGTTAATATTAACACATTGCAAATTGTATAAATATTGTGCAAGCAAGCAGTTGTATATTTTGAAATACTCTTACACCCCATTTGAATCATTTTAAACGATAGTTCACCCAAAATAAATATTATGTCATCATTTACTCCCAAGCCACATTAACGATCTGGAAAACACAATTATCCAAGTATTAGAGATGCCCAGTATCACTTCTCAGTCTGAGCGTATACTTTATGCAAAACATATGTTTCAATCAAGATTAAGGACCAAAATAATAACCCCATACCTGAAATTTGTGGTTCTTATATTTGATAGTAGTCACCAGTACTAACATGCTGACTTGGGAGTGATGTACAAAATAAATGTTGGGACTCAGGGACAGCGGGGCACCCTTGTTAAGGCAGAATCCTGCTGAGAAAAGAGTTACGTAAAGAGGAAAAGCAGCTGGGAACAGTTAGAGCAAAGTACGGAAATTAAACTTCAAAAAAACAAACTAAAGGTTTTTCTTGTGTTTCCAATTCTGCTGGTAAGAAAAGAAAACGTGTTCTTTTGGGATGCTAGATGCTTCGCCTGCCAAACTCAGCTTTTTGTTGAGTTTCTTAAAAAAATATTTAAAACAAAACAGCTTGTAAAAGGTCAAAAAAGGAGTGGTCAAAATGGCAGGAATGTGACATCATGCCCAATTATCCACTGAGAAAATCTCTTTGCTTCCCAAATCAGGCACCAATCAAATTGCTCTCATTCAGTTTTATCTGAATTGCAGGCTGCTTTGATCCCAAATACACTTAATGGCTTTGAGACTTGCAGTCCCCATCATAATGGCCTGTTGATTGTGAATGGAGATCCAAACAATTATGTTTTTCCCCTTCGGTCTGTTTGGCTCAATACCAGTTTTCCTGAACTATTCCCGTGTCATTATTAACCTCTTATATGTCCATGAGATAAAGTTATGGTTATTTAAACAGGACGACATTTAAAGCAAAATTATTATAAATGGTAGGGGGCTTTGAACAGACCCTACTAAAATAACTTCCTAGTTTTTGACACATAAAAAATCCACCACACACATTGTTCCCACAAAAAACTCTCCCACACTAATCCATGTCTCTTTTTGGTGGTCTAAAACATGAGAGAGGTTAGATATACGCCCATCCGTTGAATTACAGTAATGAAACTATTTGCTTCTGGCTACACGCATTTGGATTGAAAACAATCAGTGCGCCGCTGATAAAAAAAACTCAGTCTGGGCTGTAATTCCAATTTTAGAGCAGGGCTGTGTGTTGAATGTCTCCTAAAATGCCTCCATTAATCCAAAAATGTCAAAAAGCAAACAAACCTCTAGAAATACTTTTAGTGCACGAGTATAATAAGTGCAAGAGTATCTCAGCATCAGGGGAAATGTAAGGCAGGGGACCGAACTCTGGCTATAATCTACAGTCTGTCCTCAATCAAATTTTTCATTTTTTTCATGCTTCACAATGAATGCCAGATGTGAGTGTGAGTATGAAGTGAAATTGCATTGGGAGAGGGGGACGTGGTGGGGGCAGAACTTATTTCCTGCATGTTGTTCACCTATCACGGAGCAGACAGTGGAAAGCATTGGAACCATTTAGGGTGTTTGGGGGCTCGGACATATTAAATGGTTTATTCATGTTAACCACACAAACACACACACATACATTCATACATAACTATATAATCAGCATTGATGTTATTCTTGATGTTTTTGGAGCACCTGCAGAACACCCAGTTCTTTGGAATTCGTTTTTTATACATCCTTCTATTTTGAGAACTTTCCATTTTTAAAGGCTTTTGATTCATTGTGTTTTTGTCTTCAGAGCAATTGGTGTGTTTCAGAATGCATGTGTTAATCTGTTGTCTCGAAACCACATTGATGACGTCATACTTTGCTTCAAAAGATTTTCAAAATGCTATAGATTTCTTTGTTAGACACCATTATTAAATGTCAATTAAAAGACAATCCGTGAAAAGCGAAAGAAAAATATACGTAAGAAAACAAATACTTTTCGTTCTGATTTGCGAGTACGTTTTTCTCCAGTGCGCGCACATGTGTGTATTCATGTCTATGGGTCAGAGCGTGTGTGGTCTGCAGAGTGCAACCCCCTGAAAATAGAGTCGTGCCTGAAAGAAAAATATTCCTCTCTATTTTTAATAACTCTTGAATCCTCTCAGCCTGAGGGCCAAAATGTAAACCAGCACACGGTTTAACCATGATGTGTTATACAGGAACAGACCTTATTGCCTATTCTACAAGATGTGTGCTTTTGCAGAGCACTTCTCTGAGTTGCCATTTTATTCTTTTCAGTTTTAGAAATCTCACCATTTTTTATCACATTTTTACATATGTAGAATGTGAATGCCAGTTTAGTTGGATTTAGTTTTAAACCAATGCTGTAAAATAAGATCTTTTAGACGGTATGAAAAACATCACATTTCACATTTGAAGGGGAACGATATTGTTACTATCAAAGCACTATTTTTAATAAAAGTTAATGTTAACTATTCCTCACGATGCGATGCTTGACGTTCTTATAAAGACTCAATACCGCACTGTTTTACACAGCCTCTCTCAACTTGTCTGTTTGTCTTTTTATTTGTCACAGTGGCGCACGTTTGATTTTTACGCACATGCCTCTGGCAGCAGATGTTGGAAGAAGTGGCGAGAAGAAAAATATACTGACCGCCTGCAATCCGTCCGCAAAAGCTAAATATTGACTTAGTGACCTGTAATCAGATTCGTACACATGACAGAATGGAAATAAACACCAACGTGTGCACTTCGCCTCTAACTGCTGACAGCCCACAACAGAGCAGTGTGGCATGCTAGGAGATCGAGCCTGCCTGAAGCTGTCTGTTAAGTTAATCTGGTAATGGTGCTCTTTGAGGTATTGGGTATACGCGATCGGGAGTTAAATGATCCCAGTCATTGCTTGTATAAATATATATATAAGTATGCATCATTATGTGTTAGGTTTTGTGCATTGCTTTGTTTAAGCTGGCACATAATTGAGCTCTGAATCCGTTGCGTGTGAAGTCACACATACATTTTTATGTGCCGCATACGTTTTTATGCAAGTAAATATGCATTTTTTACATTTATGCGTCTGGCAGACACTTTGTTTCAAAGGAACTTATAATGTATTCAAGGTATGAGTGCCATGCAACAGGAACAGCCTAACAAGTTTTACATTGTTACTCTCTACGTAACAGGTCTTCTGTGTTCTTCTCAGAGGTTTGGAAGGAGATTGTGTTACAGGTGTGATGTCAATGACCCTTAAAACTGCCTCACTGGCAGAGAGAGAGAGAGAGAAACAGAGAACTTTCATATGGCTATAATCTGCATGATCGCGATGATGTGAATTATTCATTAGTGAAAACATGTGCACGGCTGACTTCAGAACAGTTTATATGCTGTCAGCTGTTCTGAAACACAAGACAATCTGTCACAGGCATATAAAAGTATACTTTTAGATTTTTGGACAGTTATGCACATTATTCAATCATAACTATTTTTGGCAAATGTGTTTAATTATAACATTATGACAAAAGGTAAAAAAATATATAAAAATCTGTTGGAAATTATAGAGTGAGTCTCTTTAATGAGTCATTTATCTGCTCCAATAATGCGATATCTTTGAGTGACCTTAATATAGGAGCTTTTCTTGGCAAATATTTTTGTCTTTTAATTGTGTTTTTTTAGCTTTACTAAACAAAGCATATATATGCATAGACCTAGACTCAATGAACGTTTATTGCACCTCTTGCTCACAATATTCCTAATGTTCCTCTTAAACAAAAGCTACTGGTACTTACATTTGCTGCCACTATGACTTCAACCAAACAATTTACCCTGACGCACCACTAGAGAACGTCCTAAATGAAATTTTTAACCCAGATGTTTATGAATTGTGATTTGGTCGGCTGCACTTTTCCATCTGTTCCTAATTCATTTTCCCTTTTGTCTCATATGAATTGTACACCCGCATCACTAAAGTCTAAGATCTTTAATCGCATGCCAAAGCAAAAATCTTTTATCCGGATAGTTTTGTTTTGAATTACAGCGTCTCCATGTACCGGTAAGAATTTGCTCTGTATTAACGCCAATAGATGATCAGTATGTGTAGATGAGCAACGTCATGGGTTTTGAAGCTCTTTCAAAAGTGTGCATGATTTTCAATGCAATGGAAACCCTACATAGACTTAGAAGAGAGAACGACTGATCACATCACATCACACAACCAAACCATTGACATTTGTCTTCTGAGAAATCTGGTTCGGGTTTGGTTTAACTGAAAGCAGTTGTAGTCACACCATTTGTTCTCCACTCTCACATATACATGCACACACTGGTACACAGATGTTGTTTTTGCTGAATAAAGAAGCTTAAATCAAAGACAAATTTATTAGCAGTACACTTAAAAAATACAGAATTTTACTGTTTTGTTTTATACAATTTATTACAGGTAAGTAATGACAAATTACTGAAATGGACTTCAAATTTGCATGTTGTTTTACAATTTTTTTTATTTTGCATAAAAACGCTACAAAACGCTATAAAACCATTTTAATAGTTTTCATGAAAATTACATTTTTTACCTAGACCCATACATTTTGTTAATATTCAATTTCTCCTGTTAAAATGTCTGTTGGCTCAGTCTTAACATATTAAGCAATGACTGTTAAATGAAACAACAATATTGTCGATTATAAATTCAAATTTTATTTTTATTTTTTTCAAAACGCTACAAATCCATCCTTTTTTCAATTTTTTTTATATATTTCTTTTTAAAACCAAACAAACAAGAGAACATGAAACATATGACATCAGGGACTCATACTATAAATTAATATAAATCAAATAAATGCAAAGGCTTGATATAAATAACAGCCAAATAAAATAACTAGTAACAAACTAAATAGTAAAATAAAACAAATATTTTCAATTTCATGTTTCAATATTTTCCACCACATACAACAAATAATTTAGAAATAACATATACAAATACCACTAACGAGAGAATTCTGATTGGTGGAGAGGACATATCGCATTTAGGCTAAAAACAGGTTCGGGATTTATAGCGTTTTGGAAAGAAACTGCATCTTGCAGAACATTTTAAACAAGGAAATATAGAGATTTGGCATGAAACATTGATAGAGTAGTGAATAGGTTTAGTACACAGAAAAATGGGATGACAAACTCATTTTTTTTAATTTGGCACTTAATGCGTTTTGGAAAAGAGCTCTTTATTTGCAAACCCCCATTGACAAACATCATTTGTGGCTAATAATATTGATTTACGACAAAAAAATTCAAGGTTTCAGAGGGACAGCAGTGATATGTTTACTCCAGCTTAGAAGAGACAACTTGATCAAAGGTTGGGCTATTAAGACATACATCACATACCTCATGCCTGTGGTTTCAGATTTGAGATGCTCACATCCAGAACATAAAAAATGTAAGACATACTTCAGCAGTGTAGGATAGGATGTTGTGTGGCATACCCACATAATTGCTGTACTCATATTCCTTTACAGTGCCCTTCAGTTATTCAATCTGCAATAATAATGGGTTTTGATGTGTGTGAGCTTGGCCATATTTGACAGGGGAAAAAAGTCTGCAGCGCAACCACAAAATTGCTCAGAAATAACAAATTGACACCTGGTAAACGACCTAAGTTGAGATCATGCTTGAGGGCTTGTTAATGTAACTCCTAAGAATTACCTGTTTATGTTTGCTACATTCAATCTACGGTATTGTATTGTTCTCTTGGCTTGTTCAGTGTTCGAGCGCACATCTACTGTAGGTAAAAATGGTAATTGATATTGGACACGTTTGTTGAAGCTTGATTCAAAGTTTAAAATCCCTAAGGAGACAAATGTTACAGGCTGGCAAGATCAGATGGCAAATAAAGCTTCTTTTGTACAATTCGTCAGACCTCTTGGCTTGATGTTTTTTTAAATATTCTCTAATCGTTCTAGAACAGTTGAACCATTAGCAAGTCCTTGCCAACTGTTATTAAACCAAAAAGGGATACAAACCAAATAAAAAGATATTCTGATTCAATCACTATTCAACACTATTCAATACAACAAACTTATTTTTACAATGGGGAACCCTACTGTGCAGCATGTATTAACTGCACCCTTTTATTACATAGTATATAAACTCATACATTTTCTATAATTGTCTATTAAATATAGGCCTGAAAAAGCGTGTTAGCATGAGTGAAAATAAGTAGCTTTTATTTCCATCTCAGGCGCCATTTTTTGACATGTCCCTTACAAAAATCTAGTTCATTTCATATAAATATACAGTGTTAATACATTAATGTAGGTTTACTTTTTCTTTCTGCGCCCAAACACAAATCCACTAAATGCTTGGACACTTTACTGGTTCTGAGGAAAACCATTGTTTCCATGTCCTCGGTAAACCCCACAGCTATCAGCCTGTCGAGCCATGAAGTGTGTGTGACCTAAGATTTAATACAGAAAATGTTGACCAGATGTGGATGGTGGCACAGATGCAGTTTAGACAAATAATAACTGATGTCTCTATTCTGGTCTGTAATGCATCTCTAACGCATACACACACGTAATATATATATATAAACAGCCGCAGAAAAAGAGACCGTTTCAAAGTATTTTTCATACAACATTTGTCTTTAAGATCTTGGCTGAAAACACATCTCTTCCGTCAGCACCTGACCGATCATTTCTGATTTCTCAGCCCATTCGCACCAATTGCGTATAAAATAACACGCGCTGTGCATTATCGTATAATACGGACGCCAAATTGCGATTTTGCGTGCATAAATACGACTTTTTTTGCGTGCATATGATACACCAATTAGCGTGTTTGCATATTAAACAGCGATTTGTCTCATTACCCTGTCCCCAAACCCTCAACCTAATGTTAGCGTCCGTGCATATTCTAACCTCTACCCTAACCCAAACCCTAATCCTAACATTATTATTTAAATGATTTAAGTTTTTCCACTTCATGTACGTTTTAAAATGGCTGCTCTCCACCCAGGTACAAGCAAACATTAGGGTATCATATGCACGCAAAATCGCAATTGGCGTACGTATTAGACGATAATGCAACAACGTGTTATTTATACGCAATTGGGTGCGACCAGGATATCTATTCTACACTATCAAAACTTAGATGAACTAAATTTAGCTCTGTACACTGTAGTAGGCTTTGTGAGACATGTTTTTATTGCACTTTTGCTTTTTGGTGTCCTAATGTTTGACCCAATTGCTTCCATTGTTTACCCAACTTGTAAGTCGCTTTGGATAAAAGCGTCTGCTAAATGACTAAATGTAAACGTAAGCCTCAGTTATAATTAGTAAACAATGTGAGGCTATTTTGTGGGCGGAGCTTAAGTGAAGGCAGAAAGATCCCCCTGACCGCTTTACTGATGCTTGGTAACACGTTTTGTACGCTTGCTTTTTGACAATGACAAGAGAAAAATCTAATTAAATTTGAACATGTATGGTCACTTACTGTCTGGGAGCGCGATTGTTTGAAGTTAACTTTTTTCAGGAACATCGCCAACCTGTACGCACTCAATGGTTCCAGAGACGAACGTAAAGGATTTCCTCCAATTATATGGCCTGACATGTACACCTACCAGACAGAGAAACCAAGCATGTATAGTAAAGATAAACTGAGAGCGAATACATCTGTATGTAGGCATCTACATACAGATGCCTGCATGTAGTAACAGTGGTAAACGTTAACAAATGCAGGTTTAATTGGCATTCTCCAATTTTCCATTTATTTTGCCTCCAGCTTATGCCTTTACGTGAGCGTGACATCGGCTGTAAAGGGTCTATAGGTGGTTAGGTTTAGATAGATTGTTTAATTCTGTGAACTACTAACAATATGTTGTACAATATGTTTCTTTTTGCATTTATTTGCAAAAAATGGGACGTGGAAAAAAAGGTCAAATAACATAAAAGATGCTCTTTATTTTTTCAGACATCAAATACTTTAAAGAAAACAAGTTCATATTCACTTTTAAGCTTTTATTTTTTTATTTTTACGGAATTATCTCATTCTGGACCCAATCTCTTCTTTAGCATCATATATAGCTTTCACAAAAAATAAATTGACCCTTTTGACCAGAAAACTTGAAAGACATTTATGGTTGAAAGACATACTTCATTATAATCATTCCTATTTAACAGGATTTTAAATGAGTTAATTAGCCGTTAATAAAACATGTAATTGTGCCAACTGAATCAAAACTTTTGAAAAAAAATTATAGCTCTTTGCTTAGTTAGAATAAATGAATATGTTTGTAAGTAAATTTCATTTCATTTACACAGAAAAATAAAAACACAACACAGAGAAGTTTCAAGGAGATGTAAAATTAAGAAATAAACAACAGATATGACAAATAAAGACAAAATAAAACCACCAAAGAAACCAGGTGAACTTGAGATAGACATCTTTTTTGAAACTGATGATGATTCACACCTGTGGGGCACCGAGGCAGAGAGGTCACTGAGGGGATGGACAGACAAGCCCCCATGTGGAAGACATGCTGACAGAAAAACATGCTGGTCTGTCTCTGATATCTGTGTTAGCTCTGCTCAGGACCTGTCCCTACAAGCTCCTTACTCTCTTTACCTTGCTTTAGCTAGCTTTTCCAAACAGGACACGTAAAAAATCTGAAATGAATACTGAGGTGAAGTGGCTTGTTCTCAAGGGATCAATCCGAAATTATGCTCTAGCTCCTCTTTGAATCCCATGCTGGGTTTTTAAATTTGACATGTAGACAGATTAAGCGAAGTACCAGCCCTGCATGCCGTCGAGCCTTTCGGAGGGTTGCACTGAGATCATAGATCATTATCATACAGTCTAGACTTGAACATCAAGGCTTTTCAACATCTCCAAGCAGGCCTTTAAAGTAAGTTTTACATTTGGCCCAAAATATAACATGGTAGATCACCTCTGTCGTGTGGTTTGATTCAAATTGTTCCCATGCAGGACCCTTGAAACGGGGAGATATGAGCTATGTCAGGAATGCAGATGATGGCGAACGAATGAACAAACAAACAGCAAGAAATTGACTTCAGAACCGGTTGCGTTATTAGCGGCTCACGCGTGGGGAGGTTTGATTAGACTCCGACAAGGAAAAAGTGAGTCAGGAGGAAGATAAGGGCGGGAGAGGAGACGAGAGGGTCATGTGTGTGTTCAGAAGCCTCATTAATATGTCATGTTAAGGGAAAATATTAGCACGGTGTGGAAAATTGATGTAAGAAAATCTATATTAAGGATTAACAAAGTTGTCATCATGTGTTTCTGACATCTGATTTAGTCTATGGAGAGCATTGCGAATTGTGATGTTCCGAAAATGTAAATAAAATAACAATAACGTATATAATAACAACTTCACAATAAGTGTTAAAATGATTTAACCACAAAAAGTTAATATGAAAAAACAATACTTCAATAGCATTTATTATTTAAATTAAATGTTAACTGTAAGTACATTTTTATATTTAACCTTATATATAAGGTTAGTGTTCGTTACGTTGGGCTAATGCATAATAAATTAAAACCTAACTTTATGCAAACATATAAGTGTCTTTTATTACAAAAAAATACTTTTTAAAAGGTTTTTGAAATAGATGACTTTGAGTAATGGAGAAGGAGCCAGTAAGAGGCCAGAATTTATAGGACCTCCAGCGGACGAAGGACCGCTTGTGTTATTTTACATTACTGATGAGTTTATTAATGTTATTAATGTGAGAAACATATTCATAAGTGTATCCCTAAACATCCATTGTTATCTTTTAATAGTTTGTAACAGTTTAAATAAGTATGCATTTGCTAACATAAACAATAATACCTTTGCAGCATTGATAAGTTCATGTTCATTTTTGCATTTATTAATACATTTTTAAAGATTAATGCATGCTGAAAAACTATATGTGACCCTGGACGACAAAACCAGTCTTAAGGGTCAATTTTTCGAAGTTGAGATTTTTACATCATCTGAAAGTAGAGGAAATAAGTTTCCTATTGATATGGTTTGTTAGGAAAGGACACTATCTGGCGAAACAACTACATGTTTTCAAAGCTGGAATCTGAGGGTGCAAAAATATTGATAAAATCGCCTTTGAAGTTGTTAATCTGAGGCACCCTAGCAGGCCATCCACTCACAAAAAGAACGTTTTTATACATTTACGGTAGGATATTCATCAAATATCTATATGGAACATGATCTTTACTTAGTATCCTATTTTGGCCAAAAAGAAATGTTGTAATTTTCATCCTACAATGTATTGTTGCCGATTACTAAAAATGTTCCTGTGCTACTTAAGACTGGTTTTGTTGTCCAGGGTCACATATTGGTTATTAGTTGTGCAATGCAATTACTAATGTTAACAAATCTCATTGTAAAGTGCACCAATTGTTTTTACTTTACTGTCTCATTCTACCAAGTGGAAAACAGATGACTGTCATTGTAGGCTGATTGACACCTGAAAACCTGAAACCATTAAAGAGATAAACAGCTGTGTCAGCATAACTATCCATAAGCAAGAGATTATTTTCGGCTTTGAACCTCTTTGAAGTTCTTTCAATAAATGTGTGAAAAAATACTTCCTCCAGATTGGCTGGCCTTTTACAAACCTTTCAGTGCTACATCTGTGCTCTCTTCCTGTGATGTCACAGTTGACAGGAAGTATTTGATAGGAGCATGATTTATGTTCGATTGTTGTTTTGGTTAAGCTACAATCAAGCACATACACCCGAAGTAAAAATTAGGTGTGTAAAAAAATGTTTAATAATTGTTTTTGTTTTAATAATAATTTTGTTTACACACACATAGCATCATTTGCACTCTATACTGCTCACTTGCACACCAGGAATATTACACTGATTGCTCATTTGCACTAATAAACTACTTTCATAACTGCATTAACTCATCTACTGCACTGTAACTCATCTATTGCATCTATTGCATAACTAACTGCATCCACTCATCTATTGCACTGTAACTTCAATAACTGCATTAACGCATCTACTGCACTGTAACTTCAATAACTGCACTAACTCATCTAATACACTGTAACTGTATTATCTGCATCTACTCATGTATTGCACTATAACTTCAATAACTGCATTAACTCATGTACTGCACCGTACCATTAATAACCGCATTAACTCATCTACTGCACTGTACCTTTAATAGCTAATGTCTGTAATTAATGCACACTCAAGTCACTTGCACTATTGTATTGTCTATATTGTTATCTGTTCATAACCACCTGTACATTAATGTTCACAGTATATAGCCTTCTGTATATATTGTTCATAGCACATACCGACTGTCATATTTTCATACAACATTTGTATAGTATTTCCCTAAAATTGTATTCTGTATTTATTCACACTGTATATCTGCACTTGCTAATTGCACTTCTGGTTAGACCTAAACTACATTTCGTTACACTGTACTTGTATATGTGTAATGACAATAAAGTTGAATCTAATCTAATCTAATCTTTTGCTTACTGTACATTTGTTCAGGTTCAAACGTTTTGTATACATCTGTATATACTGTGTACAAACTAACAATCGCTGATCGTACATTAATTCTATACACTCTGCTCAGTGAAGTAAAGAAAGAGATGTTTGGGAGTCAGCACTGCGACAGTGTAACTCTGAACTCATTTTAATTGAGGACGAGCGCCCTCTACTGGCTTTCACAGAATGAAAACACATAACAGTCTTGTACGTTTTATTTATGGACGCTGTACAAATTATTATTATGATTATGCTGTGGTCATGTTGAATCTGGAAATGTTTTAAATGAAATGAAATTAAAATGTAGGGGTGTAATAACCAAAAATGGAATTGGGTTTAATGAATGTAAAGATTAAAAGTGAAGTTTAATGCAATGTTAAATTAATAAATAATTGATATTAAAATTTAACTTATAAAACATGTTAAGAAGTTACTTAACAACTTCATCTTTATGTAATCGTATACTACGGTAGGCCTATGCTTATTCATTTGATTTATTTTCTCTCATAACGTGTTGGCATTTGCATTTATGCATTTGGCAGATGCTTTTATCCAAAGCGACTTACATTGCATTATCCTATACATTTAAACTGAGATTGAACCCACAACCTTGCGTTGTTAATGCAATGCTCTTACCACTGAGCTACAGGAAAGTATGTAGACAGTAGAACACCTGTCTAGTAGATCAGGCTTTTCTCTTGGATCTACAACCGTGTTATATATTGATTATACAATCAATATAATTTGTGTGTAAGAGAAAGTGAGTGTATGCATAAGTTTATGCACACCATTGTGATTAATACTTCCTTTTTCTGACAACACTTGCTTGTATGTCTTGGGGTAGTTAGTGCAATGTTTTTCTTTGGCCAGAGTTTAGCTCAATCATGTACGCTGGACGCACAGGAGACCTCAATTACAGCAATAATTAGGCTGTTTCTTAAAGACCATTACTGCAACTGGTGCACCGGTTGATGAGAAATAGTCGTCCCATAGGGAGGAAAGAGCAGCTGCCCAGGGTCCGGAGAATTTGGACGAAGTATGAACAGCTCAGTGTTTGCTGAGAAAAGGGGCAATTCAAAGCCCCAGGCCTGATATACAAGACCCCTCTGTGGGGCCCACAGTTCTGACCCCATTCGCTGTGACTGGAAATTAGATCAGTGTAAATTGCCAACTTTTGTCTGTAATGAGAGAAAGAGAGAGAGAGAGAGAGAGAGGTCAGAGGCTGTTTGGGGTGGAACAGAGAAATGACATGTGGACCAATGTCGGTGTGCACGTGTAAAATTACACAGCACAATAAGCCCTAATAGGAGGTCTTGAGAGAAGATTGGTCCTTTTTTATCTAACTGTGACATTATGAGAGTAACTAAGGACTTAGTGGCAAAAATGACCGGTCCAAATGACCAGCCAGGAGATTCCTCATGGGAATCAAAGTATCACACTATGGAAGTTAGGTTTCAATATGGCTTCAAACTGGAGACCTTATGTCAGGGGTAAAGGTCGAGTTGGGTGGGAAAACGCTTTTCGAAGACACATGATCCGATTCTGTTCCCACACCTCAGAATGAACTTTGCACGCATTCATGTAATCTGAACATATTCTGAACTTTGCTCCCAGACAAAATGTCAGAAACATGTTTCTTCAAAATAATATTACATAAAATGACACATCACGACCACTGACTGGAAAATATGTTGCTATTTTTATGTTATATATTTAAGAACTTAATATATTAGTTAGTTTAAAATACTTTGACAGATGCTTTTTATGCAGTGTGAACATCAAGTAATGGGGGCTTTGGAATCTAGCCACATGCTAATGGCGACGTAAGGAATATCTTTTTCGTGTCCAAGCATCTATTCATTTCAATCGGAGCTCAAGCTTAAACAGCTGTTTATGAATACTTCTTACACATATTGCATATTTAAGGGAAACATGTTTTAACTCACGGTATGCACACAGAATCTCCCAAATCAATATGTGAATAAATTATGAAAAATAAATCCATGTTGGACTTCGTTATACAGCTTTCCTGTGGCTCAGTGGTAAGAGCATTGCGCTAACAACGCAAGGTTGTGGGTTTGATCCCAGGGGATTGCAAATGCCTATTCAAAATGTATAGGATAAAGCAATGCAAGTCGCTTTGGATAAAAGCGTCTGCTAAATGTAAATGTAATGTAATGTAAATGTTATAAATTGAAAGGTTAGGATCGCGGTTGTCCGATAGTATTATGGCTCGCCGTGAGCATATACTAGCATTTTTTGTTGTTTGCCCGTAGCATCTTTTTAAGTGTTTGGACCCGGAAACAGTATATGACCTTTCATATATGGTGGTGCGTGACATCAGGCTTAACAAGCGGATAGATGAGGTTGCTAATTCCAACTAACGGCTAACTTCACCCATCCCCATTCCTTCAAAGCACTACGGTGGCTGACACAGAACTAAGATATTGTCATTCTTTTGCTTCTTTGCCTAAGTAGATAACATTTACGAAACGTGTTGGTTAGAGCAGTTTGTACATTTAAGGCTACTGTAGAAACAACATGGCGGATTCAATGCATGGTGACCTGCGATGAAAGTAGATGTAATTGGCTCATTCTGAGGTATTTAAAACATAACGCTTCATAGATCTTTATGCACCTCTGAACACATTATATTGCACATTATAGTTATGCACATTATATTGCACTTCTGTAGATCTTCCAAAAAATTACACATTGGACCTTTAACAATGTGAACGAATTTCATCTCATGACTTAAACAATGATAGAGTTTGGATTTCCAATAAAACAAATTATTACAGAGCAACTGATGTTTATTGTACACTTTAAAGTATACATTGTAAGCATAACCACTCAAACCCACATATGTCATGCGCCTGTGTGTTTTTTAAGATGAATAGAAACACACACCCAGTGAAAATTACACACTGGCATTTTACGGCGCATAACTTGTTACAGAAATACGCAAACAAACAAAGCCAAAGCATAGCTAATATCTCCAAATTGCAATGTGTGTAACCATCAAATTACAAGGCAACATTACAGTTTATGCAGCTATAAAACCGTAATTATGTATTGTGGATTCATAAATTGGTTGAATCTCAAATTTCGGTCGCTGCTGGATGCTAAATATCTTTCTGTTAATTTGCTCCCTCTCTTATTTCCTTTGATATACTCATTGTGGTGAGATAAATCCTAAAAAATAATTGAGCCCTTGATTGTGCCACTCCGCCAAAACACACCAAGCAAATCGAGTGGAATATATATAGTGATGGCAAATATGAAACCTTCATAATCACAAGGGAAGTGTTTCGAAACCAAAACGATTTTCACAGAGAAACTCTCGACCAGTGGGTTACGCCGACTCTTAGTTTAATGCTCTATTTATTGGCTAAAATCGTTTTAATCTTTTTATACGAGCTCAAACGAAAAGGTGACGTTGCCTAGAGACCTGTAAACTTTGTAACACATGCTTTGTGTAGATTTACATTGCACTCACTTCAAAAGAACCTGCGGTAGGACTTCAGCCACATATAGTACCTCAATACTAATTGGCAGCTAAATCTACACCAGAACTACTGTAACCTCAACATTAGCTTCTGCTATAACCGTTTGTGCTTTCACAATAAGGAGGCTCAACTAACCAAGCAAATAGCATTTTTATTCGAAATGCTTCAAGTGTTTTATCAGAAATATTATTGATATCCTTCTCTCAAACCAAATAGCGAGTATAGAACTATGCGGGCCAGATTCTTAGTAATATTGTGTTCAGTGAAGTAAATCGTTGAATTTATGAATGCAGTGTGAGATCCTATTAGGCCTGACGCTGCGCTCAAATACTGAAACCACTAACAGCGGCAGAATGAAATTCATTAGATACAGGAGTGCTCCAGCTGTGTGTTCGCTCAACTGTGGCTGTGGGATCAGACATCACTAATCCAGGTTTGGGAAGAAAACATGCGCTCGTGGTTTCTGGACCGGACCGCTGGAGTAAGTGTCAGGAGAAGCAAGAAGCATTTAGTGAACCACGGTTTGAATGGAGCTAGAAATAATGAATGCAATTCTACTTTTCTAATATTTTCTGTGTGTTTGTGATAATAAATAGAAACTGAAATGTTGAATGTTTCCGTGTGTATTTTTTTCCTTGTGACAAATTTCCCAGATGCTCAAACTGTGTCTAATGTGTGTGGACATATGAAGGGGACATAATGAGAGCATTTGGAAGAGCACGTTATCCCGTGACAGGAACACCATGGGGTATATAAGCAGGGGTAAAGAATGAGAGGGAGGTTCTCTGTTTTTTTCACATCCCTGCTGGGCATCTACATCTCCAGCATTTTATCTCAGTCAATCTGCTGGAAAAGGCGCTTTGAAAATTAAGCTTTGGCTTCTGCATCAGAGGCCAAAAAAACAATTTCCTCCCATTCATTTTAGCTCACTGCACGTGTAAGTCATTCGGTGTTAGCACCTGTTGAGCTCATTGGGAATTTGCGTTGAGGTAAAGTTGACTGGACTCAAATAAATCAAACCCGAAATATAATTCAAACACAGCAAACCAAAGTTTGAAAAGAAACTCCTCATGAAATGAAATGGCAGGACAATAGACTGGGTATATGGAGGTTATTTAATAAAGGCCTCACCCGAAACAAAAAGATGAATCAAGCCTGTGCAAATGAGATGTTATTCTTAAATTTACTGAAAAATGTGTTCCAGTAAAGGTTTGGATGATTTCACCTCTGGCTTTTCTCCACATCCCCACACCCATAATCTGGAACGCTGTGAACCTATGAGCCAACTAAACCAATGCCGTTTTTATTTAAAGCGGAAAAAAAATAATGTGCATCTGAAAGCCTTTTTATTAAATGAACGCACATAGCGTGTGACACAAATAAATAATGCATTCAAATGCTTCCACAAATCAATTAAGGTTTGTATTGAAGCTGAAGAAGTTTGGTCACTTAAGTCTAGTTTCTAGCTTGCTGGGACAAAAAAAGCCTTATTATGTTTGCATGCTTTTAACATAAGGTCATATTATTTCAACATCTGTTTTACGTATCCCCCTCTTTGAGCAATTGCTCTTGTAAAACATAAATTACACATATATATAAAAAAAGAGTGACACTTGCCTTTCATGGCACACAGGGACTACATTTAATTTTTCAACATAGATGGCTTAGAAGAAATGGAATGTTGTTATTATGTTTTTATTGTGGTGGGGTTTGCATTGAGTGTGAATTCCTCTTTGTTTGTGAGGCACAGAGAATGAGATGATAACACAGCCTAAGAAACGCCCGTGGCTTCAACCCGGTGGCAAGAAAACAAAGACTTTAGAGACTGTAACTGAGGTTTTACAAGCAAGATGGCTGGCCGTGTGTTAGTTGAAGCAGACGTGTCTCCACCTATCATTAGATGTTGGTATATTATCCTGAGATATTGGAAAGCACAGCACGTGTATATTTAATACTTGAACAATACCCAGTTGAGCTAGTTTCATTAAAATATCACCTTTTTATCTCAGCTCTCTGTGCAGCATCTTTCCTCATCTGACATATTGTTACATATTGTTACGACCCTCCTATGACTTGTACCCGTCTAGGCTTTTAGGAGGGGAACATATTTAACAACCTCCGACACACGTCAACATGTAACACTGAGTGATTTGAGGAAAACACGAGGGACCACTGAATAAAGTGAATATGAGTTTAATAAATATAATAAAAGTATATATAAGACCAAAACCCAAGCACAAAGGAAGAAAAATGAGAAAAACGGATTGTGCCAAACAAACAAAAGTAATATAAGCAAAAAAGTTATCTAACACATTTAACCTCTAATACTGAACTAAAAAGAAAAGATCAAAGGAAAAGACTTCAACGTCCGTGACGTCGTAAGTAAACTACACTAACTAATAAACATACTTCATAAATGCAAACCTTTTTTTAGAGAGTGGCTTTTTCACTTATAATCCACAGGCTTAAAATACAAATTATGTTTTGATGATTGTACAGATTGTATCTCGCTATTCACAAATGTATAATCAGAAAACACAGTCAAGTCAGTCAAACAGTTCTGAAACAAATTTTCATTATCTAGTTAATTAACAGGTATTTCCTGAAAGATGTTGATTACTAAAGAAATCAATCATATGAGACCACACAAACACACAGGGTGGGGAGGATGGAGAATGCCTTACAATCTGCAACTATAACTTTCGACACTAGATGGCGCAAATGGCGCACATTGAGTAATGTAATGTCACCCTTCTGTCATTTCAAGCCTGTATGATTTTCTTTCTTCCCCAGAACACAAAAGAAGATATTTTAAAGAATGTTGTTAACTGTCCCCCATTCAATTGCATTGATTTTGTGTCCATACAATAGAAGTGAATGGGGGCTAGTGCTGTTCGGTTACAAACTTTCTTGGTAAAAAAATAAAGATGCAGTTTGTTTAATCACCTTTCTTTCTGACAATTGGTAAAGTTTCCACTGCACTACATTATGGAAACAAATATTGTTGCAATATGTACACTGCAAATTTGACCAATGTAGCAGAATGCAGACTACATACTGCAGAAATAACCAAAATAGCTATTTTATTGATACACTGTCTACAGTATATTCAGTCAGACTACAAACATAAACAGCAAGATATGCGACCTTTCCCTCTTAAACTTATTGAATCAGCATTTCCAAAATCTGTTTCCGATTTAGCATGTTTCCCTCTATCTCCATGTTTAGGTTTTTGACTATGCCTAATAAACAGTTTTGTGACCCAAATGTCTTGACATTTTAAGACTTCTAACAGTCTCATAATAGTTTCACACATGACCATATCAACACTATGTAAGATATCACAAATAATTTTTTGTTACTTTATTACGTACACTAGTTCTGTTGCTTGTTAACATAAATTCCCAATCAGCCAACCACATGGAATAAACTCAATGCAATTAGGCATCTGAATGACTTGCTGAAGTTCAAACCAAGAATCAGAATGGGGATGAAAGGGGATGTACTTCTCTTCCGTCAACACCTGACTGATCAGTTCTGACTTCTAATTCTTCTCTACTCTTAAAAAAAAAACCTAATTTAGCTCTATACTGTGTTATGTTATTTGAGACTAGTCTTTTTTTTTTATTGCACTTATGCTTTTGTTGTCCTTATGCTGTCCCAATTGCTTCCATTGTTTACCCCACCTGTAAGTCGCTTTGGATAAAAGCGTCTGCTAAATGACTAAATGTAAATGTAGACTTTAAATGTGGCATGGTTGTTGCTTCCAGAAGGGTTTGTCTGACTATTTCAAGAACTGCTGATATACTGGGATTTTCACGCAAAAGCATCTTTGTGGTTTACATATAAAGGTGTGGAAAAGAGAAAACATCCAGTGAGCAGTAGTTCGGACAATGCCTTATTGATGTCAGAGGAGAAAGGACAGACAAGTTTGAGATTATAGAAAGTTAACAGTAACTCAAATAACCACTTGCTACAACCAAGGTGCAGGATACAACATCTAAACACTCAACACATTGGGACCAATTGAGCATCGTTTAAACGCCACAGCCTTACTGAGTTTCCATCACCTTGTTGAATCTATGCCAGAATTAAAGCTGTTCTAGGCTAAAAGGGGTCCAACCTGGTACACGCATATAGTCATGTGAAAAAGGACACCCTATTCAATGTTACGGTTTTCTGTATCATGATATTTCAAAATCATCTGGTCCGTGGCAGGCCTTAAAATGAAGAAAACACTTCACACAACATGACATATCACACGGTGTCATTTATTTCACAAAAAAGTAAAACTAGGGAAAATTACTGTTTTTGTTGTTGAACGCAGAACACGATATTTTGAATAATGATATCTTCTTTGGGGAGGACCTTCATTGGACGTTCGGGCGTTTGTTTTGTGTTGGACGTTTTTGTATATACATTTTTATACACAACATCTTATTACATTCTCAACCATGCATCAAACACTACGCACTGACTTTATACTGACTGATTCAGATATACTGTAGACTTTAGTTGAATATTGTTTGGCTTTGCAACGTAATGTATAATTTTTTGTTATTGATATTGGTTTGCGTGCGTCCCTTGAGCCATAGGGCCTAACAAATGCTAGTTCATTTTTACATTGTTTGTCACGTTTATTGTATTCGTTTTTAATAATGAGAACAAACTAAATGTTTGCCATGTTTATTCCCTATCACATTAAAAAAATACTATAATAATAATATTTTTAAAATAAAACACTGCTATATATAACATTTATTTAATCTGTTTATTCTCCAAAAGTAAAAAATGCTATGATGGTATCAAATGGAAATGACACATTTTGCTGTAGATTTAAACTACATACAGTAACATTAAACAGTGCTGACTCAATTATTAATTTTGCACGTGATGTTACAGTAAACGGCCATAGCTAATATCAGGTGTGATCGACTTGCATTAAAGAGCGTTATTTTCAGCTATCTTAATTCTGATGAATTATCATTTTATTCACCAGCAAAATTTGTGGTTTCCATTCGGTTCAATTAAAGCATTCTTTATGTTCAACGTCTCCAACATGTCCGACTTCCGGATTGATAACGCATTGCGAAAATATTACTTTGTAAGATGTGTTGTATTGGTGTCACGGCTCTCTGATCTTGATAAGACTCTGAGTCAACAAATCGCATTCCACGTGGCTCTATAAAATGCGGTGCATCACTCCGGTTGTCTCGGGTTGTTGTAGGCACAACTTTTGAGCTCCTCGGAGATCAAAGCTTTTCATGTGCATTTCTTTCTAGTGTGTTTCTTGTCGTGTTCCCAGATAGCACAATCCATCTTGCTTACGTCTATTTGACGTTTGCATTTACATCTGTGAGATATCTGTGATACATAGTTTGCTCATCTCCAATACGTCCCGGAGACGTCTGAACGTCTGTAATACGTCTGCTAAAGATCTGCTGCGTAAAAACATCTGCTAAACATCTTAGAAAGAGAACCTTTGCATCCATTCTAAATCATTCACATCTTACAGACCTCTTCTAGATGTCTATATGACGTCTGACAGCAGATATCTCCAAGATGTATTGCAGATGAATAAACTATGTATTGTAGATGTCTTGCAGATGTAAATACAGACGTCAAATAGATGTATGTCATGATTTTCGAGGTGGAGAACCCAAGTGCAGGCAGACTCGATGGTACGTGGTTTAACAAGGATTTATTTTACAATGAAACACTAAACAACAGGCAAAACAAAAACCCACGAGGGGGAAAACAGGACAGGATATATATAACTAAACGAAGACAATGACTAACTAAACAATGCAAACAAACACTGGCAACAAACACTAAACTAACGCTAAACTAACGCTAAACTAACGCTAAACTAACGCTAAACTAACGCTAAACTAACGCTAAACTAACGCTAAACTAACACTAAACTAACACTAAACTAACACTAAACTAACACTAAACTAACACTAAACTAACACTAAACTAACACTAAACTAACACTAAACTAACACTAAACTAACACTAAACTAACACTTACTTTGACAAGGTACAAGTACAGGAACAAGAACAGCTTACACTAACGTAGAACAGCATACAGGTAAGAACACAGCAGATATCAAACATAACGGACATCAAACAATCCCAGAGCACAAGACAAGAGACAAGAGGGTGTTTTAAAGGGAAACGAACATAGGATAATTGGCAGGGACAGGTGTGGGCAATGAAACAATAATGGGAAGGTAACAAGGAAACGAGATGGAGGGAAAACACAGACAAGACATGAGAAGGCGCATGTCAGCCAATATGTACGCAAAGACATGTCCTTCCCACACAAAACCAAGGATTTATGCCATGACTCCACTGCAAGACAAGAATAACCATGACATGATAGTGGAATCATGACAGATGTAAGCCAGATGTTTGTGTGCTATCAGGGTTGTTATATTGGCTTTCTGTTCCGATGTGAAGTTGTGAGACCGAATAATTGCCGAAAGGTTACTTGATCGTCGACTTCACCTGATCGTTTGGAACTGCGCCACAGTTAAATTCACTTGAGGGACGTGGTTGGATTCGACCGTTTGACATCTCGGGATGGATTCTCCAGTTGTCATTGAGAGTAACCGAGCTTTCGGGTGCCTTTTCGATTATAACCAGCCGATAAATTCATGGCCAGATTTCATCGATGAGGGCAAAGCGTTTGATGACCACTTGGACGTACCATCAAGGGCTGCTGTTGATCTGAACATCGATCCAGAGTCATCATCCCCAGTCCCAGCGAGAGGAGAAGTGACTGGTGAGTTATAAAATTTGTACTTATATGTTTGACCAACACAATCAATATCTTAAATTTGTGACCCAGCCCATACCCTCGGAAATGGAGGATTGTGAAAATCTCAGGATCCGATTCATATACAGTGGGAGGTGCTCACCTAGACTGTACTTTAATCTACCAGAATCCCTTGTAGAAAGAGGAGAACCCATATACCATCAGCCCGGGACAATATTATACAACAAGAATCGTTGTGACGATACATATGGAATTCACACACAACTGCCTCACTTAATTCATACTTGTTAACAGAGGGGTGGACCTTGTGAGGGAGTTAACAGACCCCTAGTCGGACGCTTTAGGGGTGACCGGTGTAGACAGACTGCCCACCCCTCACCGCACTCTCATGGGACAACCTTTTTGACAGGAGACTGATAAAGGTTCTCTACTAATATAAAATTCTTGATTTTAGAGAGGAAATGGAATAAGATCAAGTTGGAAAAGCTGTTAGGAATGTCTTTAGGATCATCAAGGCTTTCCTTCATTTTGACAATATAAGGGTGAAGGCCCAAAATCCTGGAGGGGCGGTCATTTGGCCGGCAGCCCCTGATGACCAAACTCAATCCAGGATTGAGAATAATGCAGAGGGCTGGTTGGTCTCTAGCCTGCATATACTCAGGGACCCCTATACGGAGATACTGAGGTCCTGCGGCTTATCACGACCTGAGAGCGGTGTTCAGTAAGTCCCGAGCTGCATCTCTCCATCCGCACTGCCCGTATGACTGTACGATCAATCTACAACCAGGACCTTCTCCGACCTAAGGGCCGCCTTTATGCGCTCTCTCGCCCGAGAGAGAGGCAATGGTTTATTTTTTATACAGCACATTTCTGCTGCCACTAGAGCAGCCCAAAGTGCTGTACATTACATCCACTCTTCAAACACACACAAAGAAAATAAAAAAATCATAATTCATCTAAACACATACAGAAATATATTAAGACACTACAGATAATACAACTCTCCTGAGCCTGCTTAGAATGCCACGATACTTTACCGGAGCCGACTTAAACAGGATCAGACGACAAGCTAAGGAAATGCTTAGTCAGAGCAGATTTGAAGAGAGAGAGAGAAGGAACAGCAAGTATGGCTAACGGAAGGTTATTCCGCAATGAAGAGGATTCTCTGTTAGCGGGGATCCTTCGTCACTCTTCCTCTCCGGCTGGGGCAGGGTTTTTCTTCGTGATGAAGACGGATGGTTCGCTTCGCCCCGGTATTGATCATCGGGGTTGAACGACATCACGGATAAGACTTCCCATCCTTTGTCACTGATGTCCTCGGCTTTCGAACTCCTGAAGGGGGCGTCCATTTTCACGAAGTTAGACCTGCAACGCTCATCACTTGGTAAGGATTAGAGAGGGGGACGACTGGAAGACCGCTTTTAACACCCCTACAGGCCACTTTGAATATCCCGTCATGCCGTTCGTGTTTTCGGACTCGCCTGCGGTCTTCCAGACGCTCTTCAACGATGTGCTCCAAGACATGGTCGATCGTTTCTTGTTTGTCTACCTGGACGATATCCTGGTCACGATTATGTCCAGCACGTCAGACGAGTGTTAAACGGTCTACTAGAGAACCGCTTATTCCCTAAGGTAGAGAAATGCGAATTCCACGCATGGCCAGTTCCGTTCCTTGGGTTTATCTTGTCGCCAGAGGGCATTCGAATGGACCCTGCCAAGGTGCAATCAGTTGCTACTTGCCCCACCCCAGAGAGCCGCAAGTCGGTTCAGCGGTTCCTAGTGTTCGCCAATTTCGGCGGTTCGTTCGAGGTTCTAGCCAGATCGCTCTGCCTCTGACCGGCCTCAACTCCACCCTCAAACATTTGCTTGGTCTAAACAGGCTCACTTGGCGTTTGAGACATTCAAGAATCTCTTTGTCTCTGCTCCCGTTCTCTGTAATCCCGATCCTTCCCGCCAATTCATAGTGGAGGTAGACGCTTCAGAGTCAGGAGTGGCGGCTATTTTGTCCCAACGATCATGCACATGAAATACAGATGTGGGGAGGTCGTTTCTAAATCACACGAGGTCGCCAGATAATACTAGTCCTGTGCGAATAGGGATAATATGTAAACTATTATTAAAATAAAGTAATCAAGGGGTTTGCAAATTAAGTAAAATGTCATAAGGTCCCAAATCCATCTTGACAGTTTGAAAAGACCAAATGACCAAAGACCTGATCCTACACCAAAAACACCTGGGCCCGCATTCACAAACATTTCATCTTATCCTAAATAGCAGTAATGTATTAAGTAAAAAGTTTGCTCTTAAAACCTGTTGGCAAAGTTGCGCAGGGCATCTATTACTAAGGAGAAGAATTCTTAAATCAAGAAAAATGGTGTGGTTGACACACTCACTGATTTCATCATAGAATATTGTAAAACAACAAAATATAGGCTACATATATTTCCATATTCAAATGAAGATGTATTGAAGCTTTCACTTATTAAACAAGTCTGTGTACCACAGCAACATGTGTATATTTTGCAGCTTCTAGAGATTGTTAGTAAAATGAAAACATAAGTTATTTCAACAATATAATATAATAACAATTATCTGGGCACCCAGCCCAAACCTTTACATATGGGACATTTACATGTATGGTGTTGACTTCTTGATTATTGTTTGTTAAATTGTTTGTTCACTTGTTACTGTTTTTATTTATTTTGACCATAAACAATGCACTGTAAATAAATAAAAAGGTTTGCAGTTTAAGCCTTTGTCTATGCTTTTGCCTTTACCTAGGAAGCCCTAAATATAAACAGTGCACATCTTATGACAGATTCTATTATCGCCGAGTCTGTGTTATGTATGTCATCAATACAGGGCGGTTAATAGTGGTATGGTATTTAAAACTCAACCACCTGCTTGTCAACACTTACATTCGAGTAAACAGACATGAGTCAAAACATGAAGGACTAATACTGTGGCAAATAATCAGCTGTCAGCAATGAGCTGCGTGCCATGTTTCAACACACTGTGGTTTCTCTGTAGTGAAAAAGCGTGTCTCTTCTAAACCAAACATGAAATACAAACAAGTTCCAGTTACATTATTCTTCCGTTTCTATGATTAATGTTCTGATAAATCGCTTGAGTGGTAAACCGAAGACAATGGGAGATTAACTTATGTAAAACTTAAGGTATATTTAAGGGAAAATTACACTTAAGGTGTTTTATGCAACCATAAGCCCAGAAGCATTGCTATTCATATCTATGCCAGTAGATGGAGCAAGTGTTTCATAGTTTCATAGACAGCACGACCATACAACACATTTAATCTGATTTGAAGAATTAAAACGGCAGATATATACTTAAATTGATATAAATAAGTAAAATTGCTGTTATTTTTATGGGACAATATTTTTTTTTATTAAGGACACGAATGGGAAAATATATAAAAAGGATATTAATGAACACTGAAAAAGCATAATGGTCATCAATGTATAGATTGTATCAAACATGTAGAATCTATCTAAACAATATTTAAAGTGCCCAGCATTCACGATCATAATTAAGAGCGTTGCTCTTTAGCGCCCCCTCAGGTGGGTTTCTACCTGCGGTCACCGTGAGAGCCACGCACGATCTACATTGTTTCAATCCTCCCATTTCCTGCAACACAACACTTCCATATTTCGTTTGAAGGGTATGCCGCTCTACCGGTTAACACCACACAGCACCTGCTACCTGGAAACCGACGACAATGAAAATATAAAGGTACGTCACTTTAAATTGCTTTTATTGAAGTGACAAACGTGTTCCGGGTGACATCGCGCTACACTATCAGATGGCGTCTGTGATGAAAACACGACCAGGTCTTTTAATACATTGTGAAAACGAATCCCAAAAGCTTTAAACTCTAACCGGTGTGTCACACACAAACTCATTAACGCGATTTGTTTTTTCTCTTGTCGCTTTCCGTGGTGAATACCGGGGTTACGTATGATCAAGTGCAGTTCCTCACACACAAACGCGGTCATGCGTACGCACACTCAGCGCAACGCGGCGTTCACTTGGCAACGCCAGGCGCTATAGACGGTCGCTTTTCCCCATTGCGTTCGTGAACCATAAATCTGAACCAGACCCCTGTTACCTTCAACCGTGCGGTGTTTATTAGTTTAGCCCCCGGTTAACCAGCCTGAGCGCGCGCGCAACGTTGGTTCGGGAGGTTTGACGACTCAAGACGACACTACATGTACCGCGACCGGGACTTTCAGTTTGTCTGTCTCTCTGCAGAGTGAATATGAGAGGGGCTCGCCGCAAACTGTCATTAGGTTGACAGAGATGGGCTGCTGATTTGGGAATCCCGGAGCGCAGGAAGCACCAGGCAGCACCATGACCGTATTCAACCAGGAGAATGTGGAGGATTATTATGAGATCGGAGACGAGCTCGGGAGGTATGTGATGTTCTTTACCAGATTCGGGGTGTTCTGTTTGATGTAGTTGCTTTTATTGGCACGACAGACTGTGCGATTTGCGAACTTCTTGAATGGATCTAATGCTGTTTAATTAATATGCGCAAACGTCTCTTGGAGAGAAATTCACACAGTCCTGTCTATGATGATCCTGAAACGCATTTATTGATTGATGGGGTACAGATGGCTGGTGAGGAACCAGTCTGGTGTTGATTTCTCTTCTAGAAAGCCTAACTTGACAGGTTGATCGAGGCTAATTGTGTTAGTCTGCTCTGCTTTGACTCAATAACAATTAGGTACATATGCAATAATTTGACTCTTAAAAACATCCAGCCACTCACTCATCATTCTCGTAATTTTGCAGCGTATATCTTCTTTATGCATTGTGTTCATGCTGGTCCACTGGTTTTGGAAATACCAGTTGTAATATTATGTGAAACTTTATGATCGGTCGTCAGTGATGGATGTTCTTGTGAACTGGTTTTCATGAGAAGGCAGATTCTTGGATTCTCTTTGACTGCTCTGCGTATGGGTGATCACCACCACACAGATGGATGAGTCTGCTTCGTGTGTGGGTAATCTGGTTCTTTTGTATTTAGGGGAAGCCGAGTCTCAATGATGCCAGAGTCAGTTTTTTGTGCTTATAAATGTTCCCCATATCTACTAGTTGGTCGAAAGTAGTAAAGTATTAAAAATAGTGCATGTAGATTTTTATTGGTTTTTGGGAAACTAGTGTCTGTATATTCATGAGGATCGATTACACTGCAGTCTGGACAGATTGCCATTCATCACAACTTACATTTCACAATTATAACCTTTCATTATGTTGTAATCTTGATTGAAGACACGTCGACGACATTTGTGTGATGTGTCCTTTACATATTCAAAAATATTTGAATAGCATTGGAGATATAACATTTACATATTATGGTTTCACCATGACAACTTTATGACTAGTTATTAGGTTTGCCTTGTGGGCATGCAGAATAACAGAGGTACCGATCTTACTGTTTTGACATCGGGCATTTACATTTATGCATTTGCTTTTATCCAAAGCGACTTACATTGCTTTATCATATACATTTTACACAGGTATTTGCAATCCCCTGGAATCCGACCCATAACCTCGCGTTGTTAACGCAATGCTCTTACCACTGAGCTACAGGAAAGCTGTGGATGAATTGCATCTTGAAGCTATGTATGAACACAATGAATGGGACCATAAACCATTGGAGCACACTGACATATTTTTAGTTCCCTATTTTATTCTGCATCACAAAAAAGCCCCCCTCTAGCCCCAAACCCCCTTAACACGACTTCCAAATCAGGATGCACATGCACTGTTCTTAAATCAGCTGTTAATTTGGCTTCACCCCAGGACCGAAGCGTTAAATACCCCAAAATCAGATTGTGTTCCCCGGACTGTAAGGTCAAACACCCAGACTCTCTTAAGGCTCATGGAACCTCTTAAATAAGGAGGTTACTCTTTTCTTCTGTGAGATCTGACCCGTGTGGTCCTGGTCGATTGGCTCTTCAATCTGTGATTGTAGAACACTGCATTTATTAAACATTACTCAAAGAATCATGCAAGGTTTCGCAACTAGAATTGTTAAAATGATTACTTTGTTTTCTAAACATCTATAAACAATCTCCCATTCTTGCACCAAACTCACGCTATTGAGTCAGTGTTGCTGAGCAAGGCGCTCAAACAAACAGAACAGTGTTTTGACAACATCACAGTATTTTTTTTTCCAGGAAATCAAGTTGCCTACTTTCTCATTATTAACCTCACGAAAGTAGTAGACCTGCTGATCTGCTTGGTGATGTCGAAGCATGTGCTCTATATAAGAAACAGATGACATAATGTACAAGTATCTTGTGCAGTACTTGTTTGAAGTCGTTCCCGTCACTCTTTAACATTTCACTATTCGTTCTTAACATACATTATACATCACCGACCTACCTTTAAAGACTGTGCCTGTTTCTTTTTGTAATAAATAATTTGACCCACTCTCGGAAGCAAGCATTACATTTAGCGCTAATGCTCAATCTTAAGTGAAGATGAATACTTGAACAATCAGCTAACCATCTCATTTTAAAACTTACTCGCTAATTTTTGTCTATTACATTATGTCTGTTCGATTGACTATAAGTTCTGCTGTCCCAGTCTATGCCTCTACTATTTGTTTTCTCTTTTTGTCTATCTGCTGGCTGTGTGTCTGAAAAGGGAGGAGACATTTTTTGGAGAGGCAGTGCTTCACCATACAAACCTTAATATGTAGTTTTCAAGAGTGTGCTGCAAAGAACTTATTATTCAGGGTGCGATGCTAATGAGCTTCATTTTATAAAAAACTGAGATCCAAGCAGTTTTGAGGTGGGCCACTTTAACAATCGACCCTTAACAGAAACCCGCCGTCCATCGTTCCTGTTGCTATCTCCGACAAGGTTTCGGTACCACCCATGCTCTCCCAGTGTGTGCACTCCTTGGGGAAATAGTGAAGAATTTCTGGAAAAATGACACACTGATTTTAGACAGAACGGTCGCAATATGCATTTGCCGGGTACATTCAGGAATTCAGAGAACTTACAATAATTTTACCTATATTGTTTGAAGACTCAAACAAACCTGTGCATTGTGAGACTAAAAATTCGAATGTTAGCTCCTGGCGGGTCTTAAATTCTCACCCTGGGGAAGCTCGTACCCAAGTATCATGCTGAAGATTGTTGGAAAGGCGGTTGTAATGCCAATCACAGATGTACTTCACTGTGGCTGGGTGCCCATTTGTGTTTGCATTGAGTGAAGTTTGGGTGTCTCTTCTCTCTAGTGAAGCCTAATGAGATCTGTGGGGGTAAAAGAGAGAGAATGTGCTTGAGATCAGAGGGTTTGTGAGCGAGCTCGCCAGGAGGGTATCGGTGCACCGGCAAGAGAGTCCTGCTGCGAAGTAATAGCCGTGACCAGTGAAGCATATTTAGGACAAGAGATTGGGTTTTCTCCCTCTCTGTCATTTTATGTTTGCTACATTGAATGCAGCATTTGAGAATACAGAAAAAATACTTTCCCTCAACCAGTGTTGGGTAAGTTACTCTGAAAAAGTAATTAATTACTATTTACTCATTACATATTCAATAGTGTAATTAGGTTACTGTACAAATTACTCCGTCCAAAAAGTATTTAGTTACTCATTACTAATTACTTTCTATATCCTACATCAACCTTGATTAGTAAAGTAATTCAAGGATAGACATGAAACGGCTTATTTAATTCATTCAAATAAATAATATTATTAACTGACCAAAGTATTACAAATGTGAGAATTATACATTAAAGCACAGATTTTAAACTAAGACTTTTTGATGTCAATACACTATTGCACATGCATGTATTTCACAAAGTATTTAGTTTAATTACATCAAAAGTAACTGTAATTAAATTACAGAAAACATATGAGTAATCCCTTACTTTACTTTTTCAAGGGAAAAGTAATTAAATTACAGTAACTAATTACTTAGTAACTAGTTACACCAAACACTGCCCTCAACTATCCAAACCCACCGTTTTAGCCGGGGCTTCCTGGATTGTACAAAGGTTAAACCGACCACATTTGACCATGTTAATCAGTGCCAGTAGAAAAGTCACTGACGGTCCTAAATGAGCAAAAAATAAATAAAGCACATTTTTCTAATTAAATGTGGTAATGAACATGATTAGTTCAATTTTGTTAACCTGTTAAAAAATATTTTACACATTTAACTGCTTTTATCTTGAAACTGGTTAATCAGTTAATATTGTAGAAGACTTAACTTTAGATGTAAATGATTCATAAATAGACAAGATATTAATATTATCTTGTATTATTTATATATTGTATTATTTATTATATTAAGTAGACAAGATATTCACTATAACATAAATTGGCATTTTCTGCTTCCATTGCAATCCATGGTCTACCTCAACACTGATCTCTTAATTTAAAACTTCAATTATTTTTTAAATCTTTTTAAATTTAATTTAGTGTACGTACATTATTATATTTTGTTTATTTTTTGCTTTTCTTGGTGACTGAGAGTGTACTAGATTAACATTCATTGAGAGTTGTATATGTATACGAAGTGCCTGCGACAAATACAATCTTAATAATAATAATAACAATCTCATAATTATTATATATATAAATATATTAAACAGAAGTCACCTTGGTATTATTACATTTTTAAATATTATAAAAATACTATCAAAGATCAATGCAAGAAGTATCTCTAATGAAAGAAATGTCAGTGGAGGACAGCGATCAACCAGACCAGATACATTCAAATGTTTTAGTATTGCAGGTTTACATTGAGTTGCATGTTTTGAAAATGTTTGTGAGTGGTTTGATTAAGCTCATGGTTGCCCGCAAAGTAATGCTGTGTGGATACAGAGGATAGGCATCATGCCCGTCGGTGGCCTGTGTTCTGTCAGTTATGTCACATGAGGTATCGGTCTTTGGTATCGATGCATTTTACGACTACAAGTACAGGCCCATCCCTAAACTAACGTCTTCCTTTGGATGCTTGTCTATAGTTGCAGTATATATAATACTCCACGTTGTTGTTGTACACACACAGGAGACCCCTTGCAGAGTCCAGGATGTGTTGCACACTCAGCACTTCCTCATTCATCGGGGTCTGGTTTAATGATGCAGTCACCATAATAATTGTGTGCATCAGTCATTATGTGATATTTAATGTCAAGTATCACAGTATGTATATAAATAATAGGAATCCCTCTCCAGTTAGCTGTAGCATGCCAAGGATAACTGAATCATGACTTTCCATACAAGATAGTATGACTGATAATCCCCATCTTGTAGTCAGGTGGCTTGAGCAAAATCTGTGATACAGCATTTCCTCCAGCACATTTGTGAATATTCAGCTATAAATTTGTGAGAACACATCATGTTCTGGGAGCGCTGTTACCGCAGTTGCTAAGCTACAGGCAAAGTGATGTAGTAGAAGGAATTCAGACTCTGTGCTGGATATCAAGTGCTTTTCTTTATATCTTGTACGTCATTGTTAATGCCTTGTTGAGCATTTTGCTCGTTCCTCGGTTTCCTTTTATCCCCTTTTTACTTCACATAAAGTATCTGACCCTGTTTAATATGGCAATAGATATTTCGTCACAGTTCTTTCGTATCACTGCTTGAATGAGTGCAGAATAGTTAATTCCGGTTAATCACCTTTATGTTGGCCTACCAAAAAGCTTTCTTATTTTCTTCATAATTGAAGAATTATGAAGGGGGTTGAGTTACTGAATTATGAGTAGCTGTTAATACGTCAAAAGCTACAGAGTTTGCCTTTCAACACTTATGTTATTGTTTTGACTGTAAGTATTACTCGTCGAAACCAGGTGAATGTCAGTTTCTGTCTACATTAGGGCAATTGGAAGATAAGGCCCACAGCAGACTTCAGGTCTCCTCCCCAGGGTTGCTATGGGAACCTCCCATTTATCCGGTTCTTTCCAGGCGTAGCTATCAGTTAAGCTTGGTCATCTGTGTGGGGCTTCCTCCATTAGCGACGCTTCAGTAAATGAGTTCCGAATGACTGAATGTGAGACACATTGAGAAAAAGTCCTTCATGCTTATAGATGAAAGTGAATTGATCTGACAAAGCTGATTTTCTGATTGGTTACACTGTTTTGATTGAATTACAAATGAGTCCTTGTGTTTTAGCTGAATTTGACTGATGGTTAGTAATGGTTACGTCAAGCCGAGTCATACGCTTTTGCTCCCGGTTCATCTTCACACAGTGTGTTCTTTGTTTTTAACTTTAAATCCTCTAGAAAAGGGCAAAATTACATTCCATTGACATGCCAAATACCTTTCAGACAGATCAAAGAGAAATTAATTTTGTGGTTTCTGCACCACTTGTGGCACCTAAGGTAATTGTAAAAATAAAGATGGTTTTCCCCAATGTGCCATTAGTTGGACAAACTGTCAGTCTTGCCCCTAGGTCACGCCATTGGTTATACCAATGTTGTTATTTTGCCACAGTGCTGTAACGTTGGTCTCTTGTTGCACGCTTTAATTATTTTATGTATTTATTTTTAAAGTTAAGGGCATGTTTTTATGCCTTTTTTGGATAGTACGGTACGTAAGGAGAGGACCGGAAAGTACAGGGAGGAGATAGGACCTCAAAAAGAGAATCAAGTTTGTCGCATGCACATTGGTGGAGCACTACCCACTAGGCCACCGGCTCCAACATGGTCTAAGATGTCTCTGCCTGACAAGTTTTAACGAGAGATTTAAGAGAAATCACACAGTTTTGTCAAAAACATTTGGGGTTAAGATAACAGACCATGCAAATTGGAAATGCTCTTTGGGGCTTTTGGTGATTGGACATGTGACATAGGATGGGTTCTTAAGACTGAGGGCATGTGATTGAAGTTTGCAAAAATAATGTCACTTACGATTATCTTATTTGAACTGTTTTGTAACATTTGAATTGTAACACTTTATCCTCCCTCATTCTTGTAAAGTAGCAAAATTGTGTTTGCTTTGAGATATCCTTTTAAAAGGGGTGAACATTTCTAATAATGCATACGTACCCAATATGGAACTTTCCACAAATTAAATGGTCGTTGTTATATACCTAAAGATACCCTGAGGTTGGAGGTTTCATATGAAGTCGTTTTCAATTGTGACTAAATTTGACAGGTTCCGTTCTTCAGAGGATCTTTGTTTCGGTAAACACAAGATCCATTCATTTGGCTTTTATTGGACAGTATCTACTGTGGCCATGACGTGCATTCAGTTGATAGAAACAGTGTTTTTGTGTTTCACAGCTACTCCCAAGTGTTTTATGTAAATACATTGTGTAAATGTCAAGTCAAGATGTTTCTTGGTCTTTTGCTTACAAATTCAAAACCAACTTTAGTTTCTATCCATATGAACTAAAGTTTATATTATCTGATATTATGTGACATTATGTTTCATTCTATGTTCTCTAGTATGGAAAATCCAACTGCATCTACCCAATATTTTATTCTATCTTTCCCACCTTATTCTGTTTTAATTTCATTCTTTTGATTATTTTTAATCTGTTTAATTGAATTAATATGGATGGTAGAAAAAAGCAGTTGACAGAATTTTACATGCATACATACTGTGTGTGATTGTGAATGTGACAACTTTGGTTTATGGAGTGTCCAACAACAAGTCTATGTACATTTTCGAATAATAGACCGATCTTTCTAATCCCCTCTTTTCTGTCAACCTACTCTGATCCAATTGGTCAGATGGTCTAGTCTGCTGTGATTGGTCTATCGCGTGCACTGTCACAAATGGAATGTAAGCGGGCATTGCGCGGAGTGAGGCAAATCGGACCCGGAACAGAAATTAGAACGACAGATGACTCGTTCGTGTGATCGAACTCCTGTTTTACCAAGCCAATAACTTTGTCATTCGTTCACTTTCGGCTTTACAACTTGGCAGACTGCTTACATTCAAACACAGCAACATGTTATTTTAAGGACATTGTAATGTTTACTCTTAAACAGTTAGTTAATGCATTACCCAAGATTAACAGTGAACAATACTTCTAAAACATGTATTAATCTTAGGTCATGTTAATTTAAGCATTTACTTAAACATAATGCATGCAAAATGAATGTAAAGTAAGAGGAAGGAACCTGCCACATAATCATCTATATGTTACATAGTAAGATTGCTTCCGATGATTCTACAAACTCCCAATATTCTTGTCTAAAACCTCAGTGTGTGTCAGCTTTACTCTTACTGCAGCTCTGTTTCCTTGGTTACTCCTGTGTGGCACTACTGCAAAGATATTGCATAACGTGTGCAGTTTGGGTGCAAAAGATTAGTGGGCACTGTTTTCTCTGAACTGTCCTCCCACATTCATTTTTCACTAATGAACCAGTATGACTCGCATGCACAAATGATCATTCAAAATGATGCGCATCTAAACAGTCTTATTTCTCGTGCTAAGTTATGTGTGTGCCCTACCCACCATTGCCCTTCTTTGGAATATATATGTTGAAATTGCATCCACAAAGTGTGCTTAACTCTTTCCCCGCCAGCCTTTAAAGTTGAAGTTTAAGTTTAAGTTGCTAGCCTGCGGCAGCGTTTTTTAACACTTTCACCAAATTTTAATAGCTCACAGTACATTTTTTGTAAAGCATATATAGACTAACAATATGTCCAATGAAAGAACAGAGTCTCTGCTTTTAAACAAAAGAAACCGTATTCTTCCATCTTCATTTGTTCTTTTTTTATCACTCCTTAGATGTGGTCTCTTCAAAAATATATCACTTTGATTAAAAAGCTAAAATAATTAATGTTTTCTATCAAAGATTCCGCCCAGATTAGATTACACTCAAAACAATCATAGGCGCTAACTTAAGCCTGCTAGCACTAAAATCATGATCCCACTAGTGTTGTCAAAAATATCGATATTTCGATAAGTATCGATACTGAAATATCTGAACGGTACCAATACTAATTTCCCGAAGTATCGATACTCCGATCCTAGCCGAGCTGTCACTTTCACTCATCTCCGAAGGCGCGTTGACAAACACCACACGTGACAGCAGTGCCTGTCACGTGTCTCGTCTGATTCGCTCTGGTTAAATAGCAAAGTGAAGTGAATATAAATATGGCGTGTGCGGCGCCTCCGCAACCGGCTTTGGTTGATAAAGAACACAGCAGGAGTGCTATCTGGAAATATTTTGGATATGAAGCAAATGAACATGGAAAGCCGAAGGACATAAACAAGCCAATATGCAAGAGTTGCTACAGAGCAGTGCTAACAAAAGGCGCTAACACCTCTAATATATTAGAGATTTGGATTTTAATTAGTACATGTATTAGTAAATGTTAGTTTAAATTAACTTTTAACTAAGATGAATACATGTTTTGGAAGTATTTTTCATTGTTTATTTATGTTAACAAATATCTATAACCAATTACTTAAGTTCTGAGATTAGTTACAAAGTTCAGTTCATTTTAAAAGTGCATGTGCATATAAAAAATATATATGTTTATTAAAGTTTGGCATTCTCTTGTAGCACTAGAAAGAAGATGAGACTCGACCTGCAACAGTACATGATGCGTTACAACACACATTATGAAGAATTATAATGCATTTTACCCTTTAATAACTCTTTATAATACATTATATATGTTATATTTATCTTTAAATAATAATAAAAAAAAAATTACCCCCTTAATGTTGTGGCAGTTTTTTTCTCTGTGGTATCGAAAATGGTATCGAGTATCGATATTTTTCAAGGCATCGTATCGAAGTTAGAAATTCCAGTATCGTGACAACACTAGATCCCACCCTCTATGCGAATCGCCGTCCAAAGCCACGCCTCCAAAACACATGAACGAGCTCAAAGCAGAAGCTCTACGATCAATTCCAATCTCCTGTGAAACCTCCGGAACACAACCACAATGGAATTGTGCTTTCACCCAAAATACGTTGACTGAAAATGTACACGCAACCTATCGTTGCGTTTGGACCTAATGTAATGATGGGGCGATGGTTTTTTGTCATACACCTTTCACAGACAATTTATAATTATAATAATATAATTGGAAGAAACCACTTTAGGATGTAACGAGATTTCCAACCAGCGTGACAAAAAATTCTGTTCTGTTTCATCCTTAAAATACCATTTGCTGCTTATTTACTCACCCCTAGGCCAGCTGAGATGGAGGTGATATTTTTTTCTTGAGTCTTTCTCAATAAAGAGAATTTTTAGGCATCCAACACAAGCGTGATCCTGCGGCTACTAGTGACATATTAACGTCTTGTGAAGCAAATCGATCGTTATTTTCTACAGTAAGAACGTAATTTATAAAATTACGATCGTTTTTCAACCGCTTATGCCTAATGTGTCCTGACCGCACTTCCTGTTGCATAAATTATGTTTGCATGATCCAGTTTGTTAACAACGCAGAGGGATGATGCTTGTGAACGTGTGTTGTGTTGACAAGCCGGTCGGAAGGGGGGCTGGGCCTCGCTGTAACTCATTATCATTTAAAGGGACATGCACTAATACGGGTTACTTTGAGCAGAGCTGTTTTTGACGAGTTCAGAAGGGTTTTGTTTACACAGCCATTTAGTGTTTTTAGGCTAAATATGATCCAGACATTTCATGAAGACCCTAATAAATCATACCAACTTGTTGAAATTGGTGGTATGATGTCTCCTTTAAATAGTGGAAAACAAATGGGTAATAATTGTACCACTTAAACAGGCATGTGATGTTTGTTGTGTTTTACATATTCACAATGGCTTCATGATTTCCTGAAATGATATTTTTTTAAGGAAAGCCATCACATCACGCTGTTAATACTACTTACTGACCCTTTTCTCATCATAGCATACAGAAAAACTGTTCAAACTAAAAACATATCATATATGCTTATATTGAGCAGATATGGGGGGACACATTTGTTTTTTGAAAATTTTTGTTCTTGAGTATATTTCATATAATGTAATGCAAATTTTCAATTGCTACATTTGTGATGCTGTTCTGCCGTGAGGTACCCGCTGCCATTGAGACGGGTAAGAAATATGTGTTTAAGCGACATACGCACGTTGTTTAAGCAACATACACCGGTATTTGGTATGAACCGGTATGTCGCCCAGCACTCCACCTGCATTATTCTTCAAGAATAAAGTCATATTCAGTCAGTATGCCTTGAAGGTTAAAACTTGGGGAAAAAATGTCTGCCTCTGAAGTATCCCTTTAAACCTAATTAGTTATCCTAATCTAAAGTTGGGATCAAAATAGTGAATCGACATCAGTCAAAGTGATTTGTTAAATGTTAAATATTGATGTTAAGTGGATTGCTGGAAAACTGGAAGGATGCCCAGATGGCCCCGAGCCCACACTTTTTACACAGTTTTAAAATCCCTTTATTGATCTAACAATGAGCGTTCATTTTTGTACAACTGAACTGTTTGCATGCATGATGTCAGCATTTCTCAGTCATTCACTTTGCAATTTCTGCTGTTTTAACATGTCTGAGTTAGGCAATGATGCTGATTAAGCATGAATGTTACAAAAAAACTGATGGCTTCGATAAAGTTGTTTTCCAACATGTGCACTAATACAGACATATCACCATCATGCACAGCTGTAGCTCATCTCTTTTTTTTTTATGTCTGAAGACTTGCACGTAGATACATTATTTGCAAAAGTACATTGGATTGGATTGAACTGGAATGCATATATAAGATTAAACCATGCTGGTGTGAATTAGGGGAAAGCAGAGATACTGAACCAAGGTCAGTTAATGCTCAAATGCACTCTCTGGTGACTGGTCCAATTATGAAACATTGTCCACTCCACTGAGTGCTTTTGAACCCACCAATGAACTTTGCACAGAGATTGCTATCATGTATCACGCAGCGTTTTAGTCAAAATCAGTCAGGGGGACGCATAATTTATAGACTGGATTTGCCCCACAAGCTAAGTGTCATGTATTGAAATATCAAGTTGTTAGCTTAGCGCTAGTTGCATAGGGTTTGTCAATGATACTGGCAGCCTATTATGACTTCATGCTGTCACTTCTTTGTAATTGTCATTCTGTTTTTCCCGAGTATTCAAATTCAACATCCATCTATCCCCTGTAAAGCATTTGAAATGAATGGAGCCCCAACAAACCAGCACTGCTAATGCTAGGTCTTACCATCTTCTGAACAAACCAAGTTTGACTCCCTCCTTCCAGTGTCCTCAGACAGAGACTAAAGTAGAAGTTTGGCAGCAATTTCTGCCAAGAAGCAACTTTGTTTTTAAGTCTGGAGAAAGAACAGCCTGGATGAGAGACAAGAGGAAGTTAGAGGAGAAGAGGGGAACTGAAATGAGGCCATATTCCCAGGTGCGTTTCCCTTGCTCAATAAATTCAAAAGTGCAAGACTTTCGGTGGGAGAAATAACAGGGTAACCCCTGCTAGTGTTATGTTTTCAGAATTGGTAAATGTTTAGATGGTTGGATAATTAACCGTTTTTATCGCAGGGCTCCTCGGTTGTAATAATATGGGGGTTGTTGAAAGGAATCTGGGGGCTGGTGTTGTGTTAACCAGTTGGGCACCCCGACGGACAGCCAATGGCAGGTCTGCACAAAAGCTGCTTTGTCATAAAACTCGCAGAGGTCAAACTCCAGGCAACATGATTATACAAAGTAGTTATTATCAGATGAAGGCGGAGGCCAATCTGAAATCTACACTAGTGTTTATGTTGTAAGTCTTTATATCTCTATCTATTTTCACCCAAAAATAACTGAATCTCACTATTTTTATCTAGTTACAATACTAAGTGTTTAAAGAGTAAATACTTTCAATAAAGCACTTAACACTTTCCAAATTGTATGTTGCAGTTATTATTTTTGAATGGTGTAATTCCTAAGTGTGTCTAGTACTGTTTTTTTTACGTCCCAGCTGAGTTCCATCTCTTGGTTTGGTTTTTCCCCAACACTTCTGAATGGATGCCTTTGAGACCACTTTCTTCTCTCTGCTGCTATTCTGAGCTTTTATGATGCTAGTCTTGCACCAGGTGAAAATGCATCCCGTTACCACAGTGTAAACATACTGTAAAACCCAGATGAGAGTAAACACATTCCCTGAACCACCTGACAATCTCTCCTTGAGGATGAGCCCTTGGGGAATTTAACCAGAGCTGGTAAAAACTAACAACTCTTGTTGCATCCTAAATTGGTTCAGTTTTTTCTCTTTATACAGTTATATAACAATTATGCAGTTTTCTTCAAAGGTCTGTAGTCGTCGGAAGGATCTTGGTATACAAAAGTATGTCTAATTTTTATATTTTGTGTTTACTAAACATGACAGGGTTTTTCTGCTTCCTTGTTCTCCTGGGTTTTTTAATTTCCCGCTCAAATGAGCAAGCTAGCGTGCAAGATTGCTAAATGTCTACCTCTTCCAAAGTGTTGACAGCTGTCTCATTTGACTGTCCTTTGCCATAATCTGTAGTCGTTCAGTATCAAATGCCTCTTGTGCAATTTTAGGTATCACTCCCAATGTGCAATAGTATGATTGAAATATGAAGCTGATTCTATTATTTATTCATTATAACAAAGAGGAATTATTAATTGTTTCCAGTGGAAAGTGGTTCGGTCTAGTGTTTCTTTTTTGGCACACGCTGAGCCACCAGTGAGACCGAATGAAAGGCTCAAAGATTATGGTTCGTGGCCCAGTCACATTTTCTCTGGGTTCATGGGGTTTTGATGAGCCCATAAGACTCGTTTTGATTGGGATTACAGCAGGATTGAGGCCAAAGATTAGAAGGATGGTTATCTTCTGCTCCTCCAACTGATTAAACCGTCTGTTGCTTCTCTGGATCTAACAGCAGGAGGATGACTTTTGAGGTGTCTCTTAGTAATAACCCATGGGCTGATCTTAGATCAATGCTAGACTCAATCCACACTTAACTTTCAGATGAAAACGCATCTTTTTTGGTAGTCAACGGTGCATTATAACTGAAAATACTAACGTTCTTCCAAATATGTCTCGGACAATGTCTTTTCTAATATTGAAGTATAATAGCACTGGGATGCTCTGAATACTATTGGTGGCTGTCAGTTTACTCATCTTTTTTTATGGCATTCAAGGCACGTTATCAGTATGTGCTAGCAACACACTTGGTCTTGCTTTGGCTTCATTATTAAACTTTTATTAGTGGAGCAATAAGAGGCAAAACAACTGAACTGTCTATGCTGACATCTATAATTTCCCTTTTGTTTAATAAAGAAGAATAAAAGCAGTATCACACTTGCAATGTTGATGATGCAAATATCTGCATAGTTGAATCAGAGCTGTTGCTTTTGTGAATGAATATTCATCATTTACGCAACCTCATATTTTTTCAAACCTGTATGTCATTCGAATTTCTGCAGATCACAAAAGAATATATTTTGAAGAACACTGGTAAACAAACAACATTGCCCCTCATCGATTTCCATTGTATGGGCGCAAAACCACATATTTAAGTAAATATTATTTTGTGTTATACGGAAGAAAGAGTCTTATACAGGTTTTGGGTAAATGAATTACAGATTGTTTTGGTGGGGGCAACTATCTCGTTAAACAATACATCTGTGGTTGTCTTTTTAATTTATAGGAAGTTAATCTTATTATGATGCATGGCTTAAGTCTGGTTTATAAAATGTGTTCATTACAATTAATATCTTTCAGTCATGTCATTTCTGCTTATTCATTTTCTTAGTCCGCAATAGACGAGGCATCCGTGTACTTCTCTGTGAAAGCAGAAATGCTGCATAATGACTGTGCAGCACAACATAAGGTGCTCGGAATCCTAATAGCTACTGTAAGTTGGACCGGTGTTCAGCTTCACAGGAAAGATGGACATTTGGAAGAAAAATCATTCAGTGAACAAAATCAGAACATACATTAGGGAAACGTTGCACAAAAGACCAACAGGGTTGCATTTGATCAAGCCTCTCGCCATTATTCTGCCATAATCCCATGTTCATTACTTCCTGTCATTTGGTGATTTTGCTATGGCACCGGGTCAGGCTGATGTTGCAGATTTTGACAATGTCATTCAAATCCTGTTCAAATCCAAAAGAAAGCTTGATTGGGCATGTGGAATCTGTATTCGAAACACCCTAACCTACCGTAATATTCATTTAAGGCAGTGCCAAACGGTTAGGACTGTCTGTATTTGTTACCCTATTGAACTGCACCTGGCATTGTGTTTTCATTGGAAGCCATCACTTTGTGAAGTATCTCGTTTTTTATAAGAAACTTGCCTTCTACTCATTTATATGTTCTTGTCCTTGAGCTACCATTCCACAAAGGCCTCTTGTTGAACAGTATACAACTTAACAAAGCAAGTTTTTTGTACATTTCAAGGTATAAATTACCAGCATGTTCACTGGGAATCAAAGTGTGAAGCTACAGAAACATATCTTGTTTGTCTCGTAAATCTTCATTTCATGTGCAATGCGTAACAAGAGGTTGTGGTGTCATCAGAGCCAAAAAGTTGCCTTCCACTCGCACCTTTGTTCAGGAAGCTCACAATTATCCATAATTGGGCATTCAGACGTTAGCAGACTACATGAAAGACCAAAGCACCTGCCAACAGATATACGCCCCTGCGCTTCAGAGAATTGAGGAGTGGTTAGACGTACGGCTAAAATGATCTGACTGTTCATGTTTCCTAAGTCTGAAATTATAGATCCCAGGTAGCAATCTGTGTTTATCAGCATGAAAGAAATGTTTCTGACTTTAAAGATCAATAGAACAAATCAATAATTAACTTTCACTTTGGTACATACAACACAGAGGGAGTTTGATCAACATTCCACCTGATATTATCCTGCTGGATTAGCAGCTCTTTGTGATCTTTATAATAAAGCGTCCCAGGGAGCAGGTGCCATAAAACCATAAATTCCATACATCTCGCGTTGCCGCGTCTGGAAAAACGTAATGTTTTCTTGATCTGGATTCCCACCCATTTGTGTTGTGTAATGCAAATCTCCGTCTCTTGGTTTGCCGTACCTAAAGATCTTTTAGCCGGGCATGGCCTGCAGTAGGTAGACAGAAAACAGGTCGCAGAAGGAAAACAGAGGATGTTCTCATCCCTCCCTCCAGCCCTCCTCTTCAACGACATGGCTCAAGTTTCAGTGCAAGAGTTGGAAGCGTCTTTGCAAAGAAGCAACAAAGAACAACATGATCCCTTGCAATGGTTTGTCTGGAAGTAAAAGCTTAGTTTGCCGGGCCTTGTTGTTTACAAAAAGTTTAGATGCACACTTTAGTTAGTTTAAATATGTGTCATTAACAATGCTTGGATATTTTGCATCATAGTTTGTGCAGGAGTGTAAGTTAGACATGAGGCATGTGGGGTTTCTTTGGTTCCTATGGGAATAATTAGTGAGCCAGATTTCCTGCTGAATGAGTTGATCACATTTGGGCATGAAATGGTAGGGAAATAAGTGGTGAAATGATGCTCAAATAATCTAGTTGGTTATTCAGCCGTGGTGGATTAAACCGAAGACTGTAGACTTTAACAAGCTATTGTAGTGGTATTACTGTGAATGAGGAACAGTGCAATGGTCATTAGACAAGCATCAGCCACGTAAGTCCTGCCTTCAAGTATACCTGGGGTTTTATGTTTTCCAAAGCGCAGTATGAGCTTAAGAAACGTTATTTATGGTGCATGAATAATTACTAAATGGCAATGGTGTTATAGGTCATTTTGGAATATCCAAACACTGGTCCGGAGGCACTTCCGATTTCATTTTCTATTTATTTTCAATTTAAATCGTACATATATAATTACAACCTTACAATATTAATTTAACGTTTTGATTTGGTTATGAATATGCTGTTTGTTATATTTTGTTAAAATGTTTGTGTAGTGTTTAAAAACTGTCTCTGCAAGTTTTTCTGGACCAACGTTGGATCTGCGTTGTTTACATTTTTCAAAGTGGTCTATAGTGCCGTTTGTGCTTAACGAAACAAAACGTATGCTACAAGTGATGCAGGTTTAATTACTAGTTTGAAAAGTGTTATTTTATCGTGACCTTTGAAAGCGATTTTAGAGATATCTGCCTTCTTTCATTTATGCGGAGGAAATTCACTTCTCTTTTCACACCGCACACACCTTTTTGACCACCTGTTAAAGCCAGTGTTTATCTTTGATCAAATCTTTTTCACGCTTATGGACCCTATATGAATCCCTTTCAGTCGAATTGTGACATGTTAACAGTAGATTTGCTCTTATAGCGAGTATGTTTTTAATAACAAAGTTTTTTTTGGTCATTTGAATGGGAGTTGAGCTGCTTTCCTGTGCAAATGTACTTATTATCGTGTCTGGTGTCTGCCAGTTTTTATTCCGTTTGCCTGTAGGAATTGAACCCATGACCTTGGCATTGTCATAATCACCACTCTTCACCACTAGTTAAAATAAATTATTCAAATATTTGCCTATAAATCATAATCATCATCTGAAGACATCTGACACCAGCCTTCCTTAGTAAAGAATTTTCTAAAGGTATTTATGTTTACCTTTTTAACTAAGATTTATTGTCCTTGCCTTCAAGTGTAAACATGTCTTGTTTGCTATATCACAGCTTTTTGTTTGTTGTATTCTGAAAGAAATAGATTAAATTGGAAATTGATATTGAATTGTAAAGCAATCATGCACTACATTGTTTAAAGAATGTTTTATCTTATCATGCATCAAAATCACTTTACAATTGGTGCTTTCAAACAGGCTAGCTCGCTTTATTATTCGAGTATGACCCACTGTTAAGATGTCATATATTAAGATAAAATGTCATCCACCCATATATCTGCAGAGAGCATTTAGAAGCTAGGTAACAAGGAAAACACCGGTCGTTTAATGTCTGATACTGTTTTGTCACTCATTATTGCAGAATGCAGAAGCTTTCATGGCTAGTTCAATGCTTTAACTTCCTTCTGTAGCTGTTTTTTTCATATCATCTTGTAGTTGAGGAACAAATCTGCATGTGACAGTGTGCTATTGCTCTGAACTTATATGTTCTTTATTTTTTCATTTTCATCTTGTTATGCAAACGCCAGGTTTTAATGTAAGTTTGGAAAACTAGACTATAGATTGAACTGTTTTCAAAATCCTTGTTCTTTACAGGATTATTTAGCTTTGCTGTGCCTTCTTCATAAGAAATGATGTGTTGAACTGTGGAAGATATCGCACTTCCCTTTTTAGCATTTCCTATCACATGGGAAGCAAACAAGTTTTAAAGAATCCCATAAATCAAAATTGCAGTTTGTGTGTTGTGTTTTGTGTGGTGTATAAGACCATCTGTTCTATATGATATACGTTCAGTAGTCGACAATATTAACCCTTCAGCATATTTACATGTTCGCAATGCTCTTATTCTGTAGGTGTGTTGAAATATTATTGAGTTGTAATGCTCTACAAACGTTTCTGACCAGTCAAATGCTTTCTTGAATGATTTGCCTTCCTTCTTAGAGCCCTGCACGATCCTTAAATACAGACCCCGGCCATGCCCTGCCCGACAAGCTTTTTAGAATTCTCGGCCCGAGCCCGCCTAGAGCCGGATTTTTATTTCAATTTAGTCTATCAAATAAACACTTTGCTTCCCTGCAATAAAATACATATAAAGAAAAAACTCAACAATTTAAGCACATCACAATGTTAGTTTTAACGTTTATCATCACCACAACAGTAAAAGGCCACTTTTTTATATAAACCAGGTGCTCTGCTGCGTGTAACGGCAAACAATGTTCTGAAAACAAATGAAGACGTGTGAAAACGTAGCAATTTCAAATAATAATAAAAACAACGTGCAGATTTACACAATTACTCATGAAAAAACTCTAATCCCAAACAAGACGCCTCTGAACACGGGTAAGGCCACAAGAACAATCTCTCGAAGAACATTGTGTAGAAAAAGTACAGCATCCACAGTGGAAGGTTTTAGTCCAGTCCTCCTTTCTTCTACAACTTGTCCTTATGCGCTGAAGGAACGCTTGCAGCTACTGCTGCTGGCGGGGACACTTAACACCGTGCGAGCCAGTCTTGATATTCGGTAGCGAACGCGTGGGCTCAACAGCATGCAAGCAGAATGTGTGTCAGCGTGAAACTTCTTATCGCTTGTTTATTTAATAACTTTCGAATATATTAATAATATTAATCAATGTCTAATACATTAAGAGGAGGACAAGCCTTCAACAAGCCCGAACCCTGGCCCGATCGTGAGCTATCATGAAAAATTGCCCCGAAGCCAGGAATAAGTCAGGACCAGACTGAAAATGCGGGGCTCTACTCCTACAAATAACACATGAACGTATATTACATTTATTGTCATAATTCAGCCAAACTCTTCAGGTATTTATAGACCGTTTCATCAGATGCACGAGCCTGGCCCAAAGTTAACTTGATAAAGTTTGTTAATCGTTCTGCCTAGTGGCTAATAATATAACTATTTATAATTTATTTTATTTTTATTAATATTCATTTATATTAGTATTTTATTGTATTAGTATAGGAAATGCCCCTCTTTGCGTCTACTCTGTGCAGAGTGGCAGGGAGAAGCAGCACACTCAGTTCACTTTATGGTGGCCGGCTTGTGAATGAAAGCTTACAAACTGTTTGGATAAGCACGAACACAGTACATCTGTAAATCACTCTCTACGTGTCACATCACTTTGTGATGATGTCACAGATATGTTAATTAGCGTGTGATGTCATCCAGCTTCACACTTTCACTAAATTCTAGTAGAAACAGTGTATTAATTGTTTTGCCAGTGTGTAAACAGCCTGTACTGAAAGTAAAAAAACTAAATCCTTCCAGACTTTCTAGGTTGTCCATGAAAGCTTGTAGATAGATTTGTATGTAATGATCAACCAAAATCTTTTTTAATAATGATACTGATAAACCAAAGAATGCGACTCCAGAGTGTAATTTGCAGGCTGCAGTTCACTTTCAGGCCACAGATGTCGCCAATGACAATGATGTAAAGATTCTACAAATGGCCAAGCAAATATTTATAAATGTAAGAGTTGTGAAGTTGTTAGACTGTTGTAGTCTAACTTAATATTTGCTGGTTGAGTCAAAGTTCAAGTAGTTATCGAAAGAAGTTCAAGTAGTTAATCATTTATTAAAGAAAACAAACATAACACAAAACAAAAAGAACATGTAATAGGCTTCACTTTTTAGTTAAAGGATCTGGTAAAGATCGCAAGGCAAAAACTGATACTGTGTATGTAACGTTATCATCCTATCAAGCTTTTACCATCAACTAACCACATTGAGACAAAAGACTGACTGCAGTACTTCAGCTCGTTGCCATCTCTGTGGCTCTCATGATGCCTGGTCTGGAGAGCACTTTCAACGGGTAAGCTCTTTGATATCCACTGTGATTTCTGTGGCACTTCATCACCATGGTGCTCCCAATTTTGGAAGCACAAGAGCCCTGCCACACTGACATCTTGATACCCAAATTTGCCCTATCACCCATTCAGAGCTTACAGAAATGGGTCTGAAAGGGACTGGGAAACCGCTTGTGTAAGTAAAAACATGCGGGCTTCATTGTTGGCCGGTTGCTGGGCGATGCGTGACGTTGTTTGCCGTTGACCGTTGTGCTCCACAGGCTCCTTTCGAGCTGACATGACCCCCTCCTTTCCTGCTGCCCTGCCCCCGGCCGGCACTGCTATGGAAACTGGCACGGCTAAAGACCCATGCCCTCCTCTCATTGAGAAGTGTTGCTGACAAAAATAGTTAGACATGCCTGAATGCCAAAAAGCCACGCTGTCAGGACTGTGAAGATTGACCGTCTGACTCTCAAAGCGATAGTTCAACCAAAAACTCCAATTTGCTGTTTATTTACTCACCCCCAGGTCATCGTGATGAAGGTGACTTTTTTCTTGAGTTGAACCATAAAGAGGATTGTTGGGTAAATCCACAGCCCACTTTGCTTCATAAAATGGGAGTCTATGGGGTCCACCTGTCTAAGAGTTCCTAAAGCACATAATTCCAAAAAAGCGACTGTCGCTCAACACTCACTTTCTGCAGGGGGTGCTAAACACACCAGGCGCTGGCATGCCATCCGCCACCAAATACTACAAGAAGAAGATTGTGATCGGAACATGTGCAGAGGCGGCACAGAATGACTATTATTGTTAAAAATGACGCTCAGTTTATGAAAATATTGAACAATTCGCTTCACAAGACTTCAACATGTCGCCAGGAGGCGCTCTTTTGGAATGTGCTTTAGGAACTCTTAGACAGGTGGACCCCATAGACTCCCATTTTATGAAGCAAAGAGGGCTGCTGATTTACCAAGCAATCTTCTTTATGGTTCTACTCAAGAAAAAAAGTCACCTACATCTCGAATGGCCTTGTGTTGAGTAAATAAATCGCAAATTGGAATTTTTGGGTGAACTACCCCTACAACTCTTAACGATTCAGTCAAATATGAAGTGGACCCAGATTTCTATTTTATTTTAGATCTACTGTGTGCATATATATATATATATATATATATATATATGAAATCATATGACAAGTGTTGCCGGTGTGGTGTGTTGACATGTTTCAATTGGGCGGGGCGTATTTTGGAAACCAGTATTTTTCAGTTTTGTCGTACAGCCATCAATCTATTTGCTAGTCAGTTACAGGTAGAATTAGGTTGAGAGACATTCTGATCCTTGAGAGCATTTCATTACACAGAAATCTCTAGTTCAAGATGAGTCATCATTATTTGTTGTCTGTTGTCCTGGGGGGAAATGTAATGTGCATGTAAAAGTTAAAACGATTTCAAGTATGCTACCATTGAGACAGCCTTAAAGCTAATGGATATGTAATAAAAGCAACAAAACTGGTATATTTTGATTTTATGAGGTCTGTAAGGAAAGCATCACAGCTTTCTCCAACCCTTTAAGGCCCCAGATAATGCAAATGCACCCTTCCTCACTTCTGTGGGGAATGATTGCTGTCCGGGTGACAAAAGGTGGAGCAGGGAAAAATAAAGGCCTTGTGTTTTGAATTAGCATGAGAAAGGCCCATCCCAAGGTCCCCTAGCAAAAAGCAATTGTCAATTCCGAAAGTAATTTTCAATTCCTTGGAAGGAGTCTTTCCAACCACTGTATAACAGCCATGTTTAAAATATCTAAATGTGTTCCAGGACTGTGACACAGGTTCAGTATTGAGCGAATATTTGGTCAATTCCAGTGTTATGGAAGTGAGGTTTTCAGTCAAAACTTGATATAAATTCTCAAAGAAGGTATTTATTACTAATACATTGAACCATCTGTTTACATTTTACTAGACCCAGATGATGAGTCCTGACATCAGAAAAATGCCAGTTTATGCACGAGTTATCTATTTTAAAAGAGAGAAAAAAATATGCGTTATGGATTTGACAAAAAAGGATGCACGTTTTTGAGAGACAACATACTTTGTTGGATTTTTGTGAATCAAAATTTACAAACCAGATCGAATAGGCCTGATATCCAACAAATGCAAAAAGGAACTCTATTTATCAAGCATAAAACTTTGAATATGTTTTAACTTTAATTTTTTTTTACTTTTAAATTTTATAATAATTTTCATTTGCCTCTTTATGAGGAATGTAGAATGTTATGAATGTGACAATTCACTTACCTGACTAAAGAAAACTATGCTTAGAAAACACAAAACACGCTTTTAAAACTTTAAAAGAGCCTTCAAATTGGTACTCATTTAAACCCCCATATATTGATATTCGACCAGTATGGTGAAAACCTTAAATTTGCATGGAAATTTCCATTTATCACACAGTATCTTCAGATAAGCGTATGGTATACTTGCTTGTGTACTGTATTGGTGTTTTGGTACAGTGCCATATCATGGGAATTGGTATCCATTAGGCATATGCTACTATAAATACAAGAAACCATTACCAAAACATGGTTATCACACTAATTCATGTTTAATCTGCTGATGTAATAAATTGCACTTGTTGCTATTGCTATTGTACTTGTTTGATATCAGTGATTAGTTCGGGACTTGATTTTTAACTGAAGATCGTTCAGCTTGCGTGAATGTTGGTTTCTGGCAGTGGTTCAGAATTCATGTCCTGACTCACAGAGACTGAAATTGGAACATGCTGAAGGGAAATGTTGAGTTTTGCCTGTCGATAATGTGCTATCGAGAGGCTTAACTGAATTAATAGATTAAAGAGACTTTTTCTCTTAGTATATCAGAGATTTTGAACACAAACAATGTTTTGAGGAATGTAGTAAAGCAAACAGTTTCGCTGCACTTTTATCTACAATTGTTATTTGTTGTACTATGGTTTTATTCGTCTACTATTGTGGTTTAGTTACATGCATTTTTTTACCTGTCCCTTTAAGTGTGTTTATTAACTTGCTTTGAATGTTAAATTTTAGTTTTTATTCATAAAAATTACCGTTTTTTCCAGTGGCCAGTTTGCCGTGGTAAAGAAGTGCCGCCATAAGAACACTGGTGTGGAATATGCAGCCAAATTTATCAAGAAGAGACGCAGCAAATCCAGTCGGCGAGGAGTATCAAAAGAGGACATCGAGAGGGAGGTCAGCATCTTGAAGGAAATCCAGCACCCCAATGTCATCACTATGCACAATGTGTTTGAAAACAAGAGCGAGGTCATTCTCATCCTGGAGCTGTGAGTGCATTTATTTCTCTTCGTTTTTCTAAATCATGGAATAATCCACTGCCTTCAGATATTTAGCTTCACAATGCAAGGCTGAAATGGCTTGTAGAAGTTGGTGGGTTATTAGCATCTGAAAGCTTTTAGATTCTTTAACTACAGTGAATGTTTATGTTGAGACAGAATAAGATGGGAGGGCAAACAGGAATGTGAAAAGTTGAACGGTGGCTTTAAGGTTGTCACCTGGATGAGCGTCACAGCTCACGGTGTCAACGTTTTTTCACCAGACCAGAGCTTTAAAACTATGTACCTTGTAGTATTCTAAAATAAGCATTTCGTGTAGAAATGGGTCTTTAAAAGAATTTGTTAAGGAGCTTTCCACAGATTCATCTGCACCAACCTTCACTCTCAAAAGTAAACAATTGACAAGGTCAACAGTGGGGGGTTGAATGGAACAAGCTCAATAAGTGGATGAACCAGTTAAGCAGGTTGCGTTGTGCACATTCATAAACTACTGCCAACGTGTTCAAAGAGAAAAATGTATATTAATCTCTGTGTTGTGTTAACTATGATGCTTCACCAAGTCAAGTTTATTTCAACACATCAAGCACACAGTACCATTAACAGGTGTGGGTCTCTATATTTTTAGTCATTGCTTTTTTTCCGTAATTTAGAATAATAGTATAGTCAGTAAAACGAACAGAATAATACAAATGTTACGTTGTGACTGAAAAAATCCAGAATAAATCTATTTCATTTTCTACCAATGTAGCATTCTCTCTTTGTCTAGAAATGTTATGAAGTGAGACTCTTGACCTGTAGTGTACATTCATATTTATTAAAGTGATTTAACAGCCATTGCCTTACATAACCCCAGATTTTGGCTAACTAAACCGAATTTGCTGAAAGTGTTGGGATCATTTGTGTCCATTACAATGCCATTAGCCTGTTTTTTAACGTTTCAGATGTTTTCGTAAACCAGTCTTAAGGGTCAAAAGTTTGATTTTGACATCATCTTTAGCTGAATAAATAAGCTTTCTATTGATGTGGTTTGTTAGGATTGGACAATATCTGGCAGTGGGTCCAAAAAAATCGAAATATTGAGAAAATTGCCTTTTAAGTTGTTAATCAGAGGCGCTTGTAGCAGGCTGTTGATAAGAAGAAACAGGTTTGTTTTAACACTCTCTATTGGCTTACCGCTGTAATGATGTTGTGTAGAGTAGATGAACCCGAAGGCAGACATTTTTAATATCCTAACGATTTTTTTAATATCCTAACGATAAAAGAAACAACCTATAATTTGACCCATTCATGGTATCTTGGGCAATAACAAAAAATGTCCTATGCCACTTAGGACTGGTTTTGTGGTCCAGTGAAATCACAGTCTGTGACATGTAAATTCACATCGTGTCTACCCCAGACTGTATTTACAAAAAAGAATGGGTCTCATTCACTAATAATTGCGAGATTCTTTGTATTAATATGCACATTTAAACTTAATTCACAACACGTGCGATGCACATGAATTTGTTCTTAACCTTGTTCTAATGTTAGTGAATTAAGAGTATTCGAAATGAGCGCCCGCGTGCACGACTTTAATCATTTGCATAAAACACACCCAGTTCGTCTCCATATTAGGGCCTAACTTTTCCTTTACCACCTGTCGTCACTTAAGTCAACAATACTCCAAGCAAGCTCATGTGATGAGTCTACAGACGCGCTCTCGCAAGTTAGTCCTCAAAATTAATTCAATAATTCAAATTAATACACAACAAAACACCTTTTATGCAGACACACAATGTACGGAGTTCCCATTAGCCAGCTGTAAAAGTGCTGTTATTCAGAGAAACATCACAGTTCCAGCTATAGTCTAACTAACTACAGTCTATATACTGTGTATATATACACTCACCCAAAGGATTATTTGGAACACCTGTTCCATTTCTCTTTAATGCAATTATGGTGGTGGTGTAATGGTGTGGGGGATGTTTTCTTGGCACACTTTAGGCCCCTTAGTGCCAATTGGGCATCGTTTAAATGCCACGGCCTACCTGAGCATTGTTTCTGACCATGTCCATCCCTTTATGACCACCATGTACCCATCCTCTGATGGCTTCTTCCAGCAGGATAATGCACCATGTCACAAAGCTCCAATCATTTCAAATTGGTTTCTTGAACATGACAATGAGTTCACTGTACAAAAATGGCCCCCACAGTCACCAGATCTCAACCCAATAGAGCATCTTTGGGATGTGGTGGAACGGGAGCTTCGTGCATCCCACAAATCTCCATCAACTGCAAAATTGTATCCTATCAATATGGGCCAACATTTCTAAAGAATGCTTTCAGCACCTTGTTGAATCAATGCCACGTAGAGGCACGTAAGGCAGTTGTGAAGGCGAAAGGGGGTCAAACACAGTATTAGTATGGTGTTCCTAATAATCCTTTAGGTGAGTGTATATATGCCCCGCGCCGCATCCAGTGGACAAAATTTTATTTATAATGGGTTGTAATGGGTTTTATTGTATTTTGTTCAGTGGAGACACGATGTTAGAGAGAGATAGAGACTGGTGATTTTTGCATACATGTGCTTTCAGGTGTTCCTATATATTTTCTTAAATTTAATATCAATCTTACTACGAAAGTTTTAGTGAATCAAAATTTGTTTATGAAAACTTTCGTAAGGTGTTTTTTTCGCACAATTTTGTATGTACGCATGCTTAGTGAATAAGACCCAATAGATACTAATGTAAAATACATCGCAGCTCTATGAGTGTTGCGGCTTATGTAAACACTGTGTTAGATCTCACAAAATGATGACATCACTTTACTGGGCTACTCTGCAGCAAAATGCAAATTCTGACAGGAATTCTCAAGTCGTTGGACAACCCTAGGACATCCGTTTGTCTTCAGAATACAAACATTTTTTTTGTTAAGTCTGGGAGCTTTCTGACTCCCACATAGACTGCAATGCAACCACCTTTCAAAGCGCAGAAAGTGAGTAGACACATCCTTAAACGGAATCGGCAGAGGAGCCCTTTAATAACGCATATAACATAAACGCACCTGAAAGAAAGCATGGACAAAACCTCTGAATAACTTGGAAAAGATACCCGTGTTTCAACGTCACATCACGTTTGGTGTGGACACCGTGTTAGGATGTAGTTCTAACGTGTTGTATGATGTTTGATGTTTTAAATGAGCTCAGTAAAAGTGGCAGGCAAGTTATGGAGAAAGGGTTTGATGCATGCGGATATGATCGTGAGGCGTGTCATTTGAACCATGAGAGCTCTGTGGAAGAACGCAAAGTAGTAATTACACATGATCTATGATGATTATTGATTGTTGACGATCAAAAGAATCGCCTTCTGGAATGCCAAGCTTCAACTTTTTCTGGAATTCTTTTGTTATACATCGATTATGTCAAGGGAGTATCTTTTTTCTCAATAGCTCTTGAAGTGTGTCTCCTAACTCAACTGGTTTATATCGCTTCTTCTATAACCTGCCGTGAGAACATGTTTTTTGTCTCCCAGCCAATATTACTGTTTGGAGCTGTTCTGATGTCATGTTTTTTAAACATAACTCATCTCTGAAGCACTTTTTTCTTGTAGGGTTTTCAAATGAGGCCTTTAGTTAAGTTTCGTGCATAAGGACAGACTCGACCTCAGGGGTGAGAGTCAAGTTTCTTTTTCGTGTCCTTTCATTAACCCTTGTACGGTCAAGCGCTTTTGTGAAGTGAGATTGAGATATTATAAACTATCACTGCTGTTTCTCTCGTTGTCCAGGGCGGGGGTTGGTGTTTTTCTTTCGGTTCCCATTAGGGGATTAGAGACCTATCTGAGGAGTGTGTTTTTGCAGCTGGGCGACTCTTCGTTGCACTTGCTCAACCTCTCCATTATTAGCATCATGTGTTATCTTGTCATCAGCTTGCAGCTGGTTTGCAGCTTCCTTCTGGTGCATAAATACAAACCCGGATCTGTGATTAAGGCCTGCCAACAGCCATCTTTACCAAAGATAGACACTCCGGGCCATTAGAGAGGCTGTTTTTTCTGTTTAATATGCCAGACTCACCGGGGGTGGTTTTTGTTTCTGAATCCTTTGCTTCTTTTAAACACTGGTCACCTTTGTAGCTTTTTTGTGTGAATGAAATCAAGGATGGGTGGGCGTTTATTGGGATGGTTTGTTACGATCTTCAAACTGCATTCACATGATGTTGCTTTTTTGTCCTATTCCAAGAACATTATTGTTCATAATAATGAACAAGTCCTCCAACTAATCCAATTTTTTTGCCTTGCAATAGACCACTTTGTAAGACGTAAACAACACTGGTCCATAAGCACTTCCTGTTTAAGTTTTTAATACAATACAATTGGGAGTGCAAAATATGACAACAAAACATTTTGAACTGTAAAAAAAAAAGCTTTAAAGCTTTATTTATTATTATTTCACATATAAAATTAAGTAAAAAACTGAAACAGGAGTAACATTTGGACCAGTGTTATTTACCTTTTGCAAAATGGTCCATATTGTTTTCACATACTAAACTAAATAGCAACTTAATGCAACTTGTATGATTTGACAGTTGTTCATTTACAACCTTATAACAAGAACATCAAACCCAGACAGATTTTGAACCAGAACTCGCTATTTTGTAGTGTGATTGATGACAGATTTAAGCTCTATTCAAGCTCTATACTCTTCTTTCTTCATAAAGTGTGGCTGGTGGTGAACTCTTTGACTTCCTAGCTGAGAAAGAGTCATTGAGTGAAGAGGAAGCCACCGAGTTTCTCAAGCAGATCTTGGATGGAGTCAGTTACCTGCACTCCAAACAGATCGCCCACTTTGACCTAAAGGTATGGAGTCTATTCTAGTTGATTTTTGACAGATTGTGATGATGAGACCGACTACAACATATTAATTGAAATGCTCTTCCCTGCTGGTTCTCATATTACTGGCCTTCCTAGATCTTGTAGGGTCGTCAATTTAAAGTGATTTATATCATACTGGGAGTTTGGTTTTTGAAACTGTGGAAGAATTTTGTTATTTAACAATCATATCATTTTTTGTTATTGCTTCTTTATGACAATTTTTTATTTATTTTATTGTTATTTCAATAGAAATCAAAATATAAGTATTAATATATTAAGGAAATATTAGTATTTTAAAAGCATTTAAGATATTAAAAGTCTTTTTAAATGACCAATGCACAACAAGTGGAATGTATTTTAATTATTTGTTTCTTTGTACATCAGCGTTATAAACATTTTGAATAAACATGACAAAAAAATGGAACGATATTAAAATTCTTCGATAATACTCGCTAAAGCTGTTTGCACATGCCTGAATAGTAACAGTTACTGTGCTACTAGCTTTAAGTCTTCAGAGTTTTGTTTGCATCCATGCGCTCAAAATACCTCTCAAAATACTGCTTTACTTCTGCAAAAACTAGGGCGGTCAAATGATGAATCAAGATTAATCGCATCCAGAAATAATACATGTCTGTGTACTGTGCATGTTAATTGTGTATTCATTAACATATACAAATGCATTTTATTTATTCATATTACATGAATTTATTCATATTTACCAATAATTTGAATTCATTTTTATATTGTACATTTTTATTTTATGGAAACAAAATTTATATGCACCGTACACAGGAATATATTATGTAAACATACTTTTATTCTGGATGCTCTGGATTAATGGTTTTACAGCCCAAGCTAAAACATATTGATAAAAATGTATTGTTCGTTACAACTCTTTATAAGTTAAAAACAGCAGTTCCTATCATTATCTTTCTTCCACATGTACATGTTGTTCTTGCTTCTTCACTTCCTAGTATAATAGGTCTAGCCTGAAACCTGACTTTATGTCCAACATCACATCAACGTTCACGTTTACCTTCAAAACATCTCCTAGAGAATGAAGCCGTAAAGCAGTCAGTGACTCGTTTTTAGCAAAATGTCATTTATAATCCTTCATGTTATTCCAACAATGACATTTATGTAATGAGATCCATTGCTTTCAGTGCAGTCACCCGTACAGCTTTCCTGAACATATCGGTGAAATATTCAAGCTTTCAAAAGATTAGGCCATGAATAAAGAAAGCGCACTGAAGGAGTATTGTTTCTATGGAATGTAGAAGCAGGGATCTGTTACAGACAGGATTCAGTATGTCTGTGCTTTCTAGGGAATGTTGCTTTAGCTTTGCATGTGATTTCCATGTGTCATGGCCAATTTCCTGCTTTCTTGTACAATCTCCCTTACTCTTCCTTTGTTGTTCTGTATGTATCAAAAGAACGTATAAAAAAGTCCTTTTCGTTCTGCCTGTTTTTGATCGTTTGTTTTTTTTCTCTCCCACTCTTTTCTTTATTCCTGTCTCTCTCTCTCAGCCAGAGAACATCATGCTGCTGAACCGGAGCATGCCCCATCCGCGCATTAAGCTCATTGACTTTGGTCTGGCCCACAAGATCGATTTTGGCAACGATTTCAAAAACATCTTTGGTACCCCAGAGTTTGTAGGTCAGTGTCGTCCGCTGGTCATTCTGTGAAGATCTTTTGTTATTACACCCGCCCTTTATTATCATGCTTCTGTCCAAAAATCTCTTCAGTCCTTTCATGTGTAATCCGAACCAAAAGCCTGACACAACTGTGAAGAAAGACCATGGATCAATTTGAATCCTGGCGAATCAATTAAGTTAAATTCACTTATTTTCATGACTTAAAGGGATACTTCAGGCCTGAATCAAAATTTCCCCATGTTTTACTCACCCTCAAGGCATCCTAAGGGAATGTGACTTTCTTCTTGCAGTCGGAGTATAATTCCACGTTTCCTTTTACTTTCAAGCAGTATAATGGGAGTGAATGGCGGGCAATTATTTGAAGCTCCAAAAAGCGCATTCATCCATCAAATTACTGTTAGACACGGCTCCGTTGTCTTAACAAAGGTCTTCTGAAGCAAATCTTTGCGTTTATTTAAGAGAAATATTCATATTGACAACGCCATTAACGCTGCTGTCTAACATCTGCTTCAGGCAAACGAGAGGCTTGTTTTTCAAGTCACATTCGCTTAGTGTGCCTTGAGGGTGAGTAAAACATTGGTACATTTTGATTCAGGCCTGAAGTATCACTTTAAAGGGACAGTTCACCCAATAATGAAAATTCTGTCATTATTTACTCATCCTCAGGTTGTTCCAAACCGTTATAAATTTCTTTGTTCTGCTTAACACAAAGGAAGATATTTGTAAGAATGTCAGTAACCGATCTCATCCACCATTTACTGCCATAGTAGGGAAAATAAATACTATGGGAGTCAATGGGGGATGTTTCGTTACTGACATTCTACCAAATATCCTTAAATTTATACAGGTTTGGAACTACTTGAGGCTGAGTAAAGGATGACAGAATGTTTTTTTTGGTTGAACTATCCCTTTAAAATGATGGTAAAGCCAAACTCCTGGAAACTACGTCTTGACGGGTTTTTCAAGGTGTTTGTTTATGTAGTTGGATTTTTCCCTACAAGAATAAAACTCCTCCCTAAATAATACCTCTCATCACAATGAATCAGCTGTGCTGTGTTTTCAAGCTAAATTAACATTAGCAAACCCCCAGTCATCTCATAAAGCAAACAGACATGCACACACACCCACAGCATCCACGGCTTTCTTTTTTGGCTTCGCATCCTGTTCGTATGACAGTGAATATGGCTTCAGGCAGCAAAGTCTTAACAGGGCACATTCAGTGCTCAACAGTACACGAGGCTCCGGTCACACTGGAAGCCTGCTCTTAAGAAACTAATTCAATACAGTCCTGGAATAGCAGTTGACCGATTCGCCAATTACACAGGCATAACTCCATTGATTTTTCTTAGCCTTAGGGTCTAGGAGCAACTTAATTTCTGTAAGACCAAATCTAGGCTGCCCGCAAGCTAGAGAAGAGAGGTTGTAAGTTTAATCACTTCTCAGGCTCAGAGGGAAACATTTCTTCTGCATCATCTGTGAATTCTCGTTAACACATCAGAGATGGAGATCATCACAAACCCACGAGTCATTTCACAACTTCTAAAAAAAGAGAAACGAAAAAGTCAATCCAGTCGTGACTTTTCATAAATGTTACTTTACTTTTCAGCCCCAGAAGTGGTCAACTATGAGCCCCTTGGCTTGGAGGCAGACATGTGGTAAGAATGAGCGTTATTGTTATTATCTAACTTCATTGTTACCTCATTTTCTCTGTGCTAACTGTATGTTTGTCTTTCTTTCTAATTCTAGGAGTATTGGAGTCATTACTTATATTCTGTGAGTATTCATAGTTATTGGCGTTGAGATGTTGTAAAGATCGCAGATGTCGTTACAAATGAAATCTGAATGCATTTTGATTTTTACTCGGGCTGGAATAGTATCCATTATCATAATTCGATTTATTTTCTCGGAGCATCACATTCTGCCATTAAATGAAGCGTTGTGGCTAAATATAGCTAAATATGAAGCAAATTTTGTTTGTGTTTTGAACAAATTAACTTATAGGCTTGTTTACAGCACTCCTAGCCTTTGGAGCGCTGCATTTATGTCCATGTTTAGCACTGTGCTGATGCTGTGGTGCCTTGGGCGACGTAGTTTTCCTATTTAAACTGTTTGTGTTGTGATGGGAAATGGACCTATCCATATCACAGAGGGTGCAAAATGTAAATGTAAACAATGGAACTTGCCTTTTAATAGTGATAGGAACGGAATCAACCCTTGTTTTTTATGGGAACCAAATCTTCATGTCCCTGATTTAATAAGTATTTAGTTATAACATCAGAGCGGTACTTCACACATCAGAGATATGAAGATACGGAACCCATAAAAATCACTAAAATATAGTTTTGTGTTACAGGTATAATATATTATATCACCATATATCATAATACATTTTTATATGTGGCGGTGGAAAAAAAGACCATTTCAAATTTTAATTTAATTGCCATTTCTAGATGTCTCGTGGCCATTGCAGTCCAGAGTTTGTTGAATTTCAACAAAATCAAACCTCAAGAGTGACATAAAGTCATCCAGCAGCACTGTTAAAAACTGAAAGCATGACAAGACACATAAAAACTGTGATAAAAATAATTGATAAACTTTCCTAAATACTTTTACAAATACTGTTTTCTTGCTTAAAGGTGAATATGAATGTATTTACTTTGCAGTATTTGATGTCTGAAAAAATACACAGCATATTTTCAGTTATTTTGACCTTTTTCTCCAATTAATTTTCTGCGAATAAATGCAAATCGAAACAATAATAACAATAATGTCAGAATGAAACAAGAACGACAATTTTACCAAAATACATACCTATAAATAGTAAATTCAGAAAAACAGTTTTTGAATATTATAACTCTCATTTTTTCAGCAAATGTATGAATGAAAATATAACAAAATACAATATATTGTTTTAATTTTAAGTGTACAGTTTTCTTAAAATATACCTTAGTTTGTGTTAGTGTAGTCCAGACTAAGTGATTTTCACTAATATGAATGAGATATTTTTGCATTACATGACAATTTAGAGATGCTTGATCCATATTCTAAATATATCCAAATAATACAAAACGACTGTTATTCTCTTGTATCTTTCCATCACTATTCATCTTTCAACATACATTAATATCAGCTTTTCATTCAGAGCCGTCTAAAGGAGCTGGAAGGTTCTCTGTCTATCTCGGAGCTATTACACCCACTACTCTTTCATCATCGCCACATTAAAATAGAGCCTCTCATCTGGTCTCACACATCATCTGTTGGAATCCTGTCACTTGTCTTGCCTTCCTAGTGTGCATATCTTTTTTTCTCGTGCATATCTTTTTTCGGGCAAACTGTGTTTCTCACCCACAGGAAATGCTTTTAATTGGCAGTGTGACTTTAGAACAGCTGTAACACTAGAATAGAAGAAGTTTATCTCTTTCACTAACAGTAGCCCACAGATTTAGTTTACGATCTTTAATAACTTCAGTTATAAAATGGAATTGTAAAAATGGAAGAAGAGCTAAACTTGTAACGCTAGATAATTCCATTATATGGTATTCAAGATTAACTCTTAAAGACTTGTCCGTGAATTCATCGCTAAAGAAAATGGAGCACCGGGTGTACAAAGGCATTCATGCATTAAAGCTATATACAAGGCCTATTCAATTCTGTTCCTGTAGGGTCATGTCCTCCAGAGTTTAGATCTAACCTTGTTTAAACACACCTGCCTGTAATCCTGATGTAAGACCCTGTTATGCTTGTTCAGATGTGTTCGTATAGACTATGAAATCGTATGGCCTTGCTTTACACTTTAGCAGTAATAGCTACAACTCCAGAAAATTTGTATCAGTGTGAATCAGCCTTAACAGTATGTCAAGAAAATGTTGGATTTACTACTACATCCTGACGTGTGTTGGATGTTTATTTCTTTTGTATCCGTAGGCTTAGTGGTGCCTCACCGTTCCTGGGTGAAAATAAACAGGAGACGCTTGCCAATGTGTCAGCTGTGGACTACGAGTTTGACGAGGAGTACTTCAGCAACACCAGTGCTCTGGCCAGAGACTTTATTGCACGGCTGTTGATTAAAGACCCAAAGTAAGAATCACAGAAGAAGCTCATTGATTCGGTTTGATGGGCTTGAGAGGCTGGTTGTGTCAGAAATGTCATGAATAACATTACACTGATTACATAATTTACCCAAATATAGAAGTTCTGTCATCTTTTACTCACGCTCTTGTCCTTTCCAACCTATATGACTTTCTTTTTTCCATAGAACACAAAAGATATTTTGAAGAATGTTGTTAAATGGCCCCCATACATGTGCATTGGTTTTGTGTCCATACAATAGGGAACTGTTCTGTTAACAACTTCTTCAAAATATCTTCATTTGTGTTCTACGGAAGGAAGGAAGTCATAAAGGTTTGAAATGACAAGAGGGCGAGTAATTGATGACAGAATTTTCATTTTTGGGGAACTATTACTTTAATCCCTGATATTAGTAGCCTACTTATTTTCAATGAATTACTTTTTATGTAGTGTTAGTGCTTTGTTAGTTTATAATTAAATATAAATATTATTTAGATTCACATCAGTGCCAGACAAGGTATTCTGATTCTAAATCTGTAGAATATTTTCCCTGTTAGGTCACTCTTAAAGGGACAGTTCACCCAAAATTAAACGTTCTGTCATCACCCTCGGGTTGTTGAACTAAAGCTCTTTATCTCTCCTACTGTTCACTGTTTTTTTTTTGTTATATATTACACCAGATTGACCACATTCAGTTCCCTTTCCTTTAAAATCGAGAACTAATGCTACTTCCTTGAAAGGGTTCTCGGTTCTTACCAAAATGCATCACTGACAGCATAAAAGCTGCTTTCTAAAAAATAAACACGCTGATAAGCAACCTTCCGTTGTGTGGTGTCCAATCCCACAATTCCATTTGTGTGCTTTAAATCGTTTTCTCTTCCACCGCAGGTCACTCATATACTTCTTGGTCACTTTTTATTGTTTGACTTCAAATTTTGTAAAGCATTAACAAAATAGAGGTTCTGGGACTGCTTGGCCGTTGTTTATTAATTCATAATTTAGTATAAATTTCACCTTGGCTTTCACAGAAAAAGAATGACAATCCTGGACAGTCTTCAACACCCCTGGATCAAGGTTCGTCCAACCATTACATTTATATAAAACAGTTATCCTCATTGCACATTAGCATAAATGTGCTATATATACCTTGAAAATGTTTTTTTGTCGATAGCCAAAGGACACGCAGCAGGCATTGAGTCGTAAGGAGTCAGCCGTGAACATGGAGAAATTTAAGAAGTTTGCTGCCAGAAGAAAGTGGAAGGTACGTTGGTCGGCCTGTTTTGCTCTTTTAGACAACAAATGTAATGTTGCATTATAATCATTTGTACGATATGACTTAAAAATTCCAAGCAGTAATGTGCTTTCTAAGAAATAAGTGTGTCACAGCTTGAATAAATCACTCTGTGTTTTCACGGTTCAAATCATACAAAACAAACCATCACAACTATGAAACAATATACAACCTTGCACACAATTACAGTGCCCTCAAGCACACAATTACAGTCATTTCTTATAACCATATTAAGTAGATGTGTAATTTGATGAGCCATTCCATCACTTTAACAAGTTTTCTAATTGCTGGGTTTGATGCTTTAAATAAAGGCTGTTATGAACACTACACGTTTATGAATATCCTCCTTTAATATAGATTGTTTGTTTAATTCCTGTTCCTCAGCAATCGGTACGTCTCATCTCACTTTGTAACCGGCTGTCCCGCTCCTTCCTGTCCAGGAGCAACATGAGTGTGGCACGCAGTGATGACACGCTGGTAAGAGATCGCTGTTAAAATCATCTGAACGATGCCAAGCTGAAACACATACACAGAAACCCAAACGAGCACAAACTCATCACCTTGGTAGCCAAACTTTTAAAAGGAACAAGCTCATCACCTTGGTAAAGGGGAACTTTAAAAAGGAACAGCAAAAAGCGTGATCCGCCTGACAACAGCAGAGGAACACAGTGTGGCTGAACACTGCAATGTTCAGTCTTTATACAATAGATCACAGTCACCACTAATGAGTTTCTTTAGCCTCCCACACACCTGAATATAAAGAGCGTCTCGCTCAAATACAAACTAAAGCAGTCTACCTCAGGGTCCAGGTTTCACTTTGAAAATCGCAACCCAACAATGGACCAAAATTTTTAATGATAGAGAAAAGTTGAAGCTGCATTCTATAACTTTTCACTCTACTGCCGTTTGAAAGATAAAATCGCAGGTTCATTTACATATTTATTTTTAGCAGTTGAATTATAAATTGCCATCATACTCTTACAGTTGTGAATCATGGAATGGAAAGAGATAGTTTTAACTCTGGTGTTGTGTTCCCACTGAACGCGAATGAAGCGAGTGATTTACAAGTTAAGTCAATGCAGAGATGCAATAGGACATCCTGCGGCGTGATTCGTGCGAATGAGGCGGCGCAAAAAGCCTATTCGCGTGAATTACGTGGCGCGAATTGAGCGCTACGTAACGAGTGATTCGCGCGAGTTGAAAAATCTGCATTAACCAATCAGGAGCTTGTTCTAATAGTGACGTGATAACGAGCGGAGGCAGAAATCCCAAACAACAATCAAGGACCAAATCATCGTTTCTGTATGATTGTGTGATGTACGATACATCTTACTTTTATCGAAACAGGAATAAATTGGGAACGCTCTATGACTGTTCACGTATTTGCTCAATCACTTATTTTGCTTTATTTTTCAAAATAAATGTAGCTTTAAAGGTCCGGTGTGTAATTTTTGGGATGATCTACTCATAGATATGCAATATAATGTACAAAGTCTTAAATATAAAAAATGTCTTCAGAGGTGTATAAAGAGCTTACACAATGAAGCATTATATTTTATTACCTAAGAATGAGTCATTTCTATCTACATACACCGAGGGTCCCCTTGCACATTATTCGCCACGTTCTGTGAGCTGTCGGAGTGTCTCGAAAGGGAGACTCGAAACCTTGCCGCTAGATTTCAATGACTGGACCTTTAAAGGGATACTTCACCCAAAAATGGAAATATTTTACTCACCCTTCGTAAATATCTTTGTTCTATGTGTCTTTGCAAACAAAAAAATATATATTTATAAGAATGTCAGTAACAAAACAGATCTGACCCCCATTGACTCCCATAGTATTTATTTTCCCTACTATGGCAGTAAATGTGGGATCATTTCCTACTCCACTACTATGTGAGTTTTTCTTTGACTTTTCACACAAATTCACAAACAAAACCAAGAGAAAGCATGTATGCGTAAAATATTATCTGAGTCATGGCAGTGTGCTAAACATGATCACAACGCCATTACCTTGACCCAGAAGTCAGAGCTATCAGTTGCTCTGTAGGTCACGTGGCAGACTACCCAGCAGTGAGGAGAAAGTATAGGCCCCCATCTGCATTATTCAACAGGATTAAGACCTCACGCTGTGGATTTGCTGATAAGACTGTCTGTAGTACTACTGAGCGTAAACGGATTTGCTCGAACTGTGACTGTCAAAGCGGAGTTGCAGTTGTTTTTCCTCTCAAAGCTTATTGTAGAGTTTGATAAAACCAGCGTTGGATATTTTTTCTGAGGCAACAGTTTTACATTTTAATATTTTGTTATTTTCTTGAGATATTCATTTATTTTCCTTAACAAAAATAACAGAAATATTGTTATTGTGGACCTTACTTGAGCAACATGGGTACATTTACCACAACCTTTGTTATATAGATGTTTAATATTCATGAACCATACAAAAAAAAGTTTTCTTTGCTGAATTGTTTCTATGCTGCTGAAAAAGTACAACCAGTTAATTTATCTGTCACTATGTTAGATTCATACATCTCATACCAAAATAATATACAGTATCTGCTTGTTGAATGTGTATTATTATGAAAGTTTCGTATTCAAACAGAGACATTTTATCTTCTGGCAGGATGAGGAAGACTCATTTGTGATGAAGGCTATCATTCACGCAATCAATGACGACAATGTTCCAGGCTTAAAACACCTGCTCGGCTCCTTGACCAGCTATGACATCAACCAACCCAACAAGGTAAGAGACTAACAAAAATAACAAGATCTATAGAGGTGAAACAGGGACTGCAAAAGACAAAATGAACGCCATTAACGTCCAGACTGAGTTAGTGATGTTCTAAAATAAATGATGTTCTTGGTGAGTGGAGATTTGGTCTCAGTCCAGGTGATCAGTAGTCAGACTGAGCTCCATTGAAAAGATAACAGTGTATCAGTGTCCCTGTAGACCTATGACGTCTGAATGCATTCACCAGGTTCAATTGTTTTCAGTCTTGCAATGGGATGTGCAGCAGGTTACTAAGAATATGGAGCAAATTAGAAACACAATAATACATTATGTACAGTATGCCCCATAAGATCAAACAAAAAATTTGAGTTGTTTATATGTTTTGCGATGCACTTTCCACGAGCTGGTTTCACACGTGTGTTATTGATTATAAAGTTAGAAAATGTGTCTTTAACTTTTAACTTTGTTGTTTGGAAAGCAAATGATGGTTTCTGTCAATTTGTAAACCATGGAAAGTGCCACATATTGGAATCTAAGTGAGGAATCGCCGTCGCAATGGGAGTTTTAAATAGAATGAACAGGACTTGTGAGGTTAATAACCATTATCATGCTAATCATTTTGGATATTTGCAAAGAATTGTGTAATGATATGTAGTGTGTGTGTGTAAGAGGAGAATGGAGCAGGGTTGATGGGATTGTAATCTGCTCACTGATGTGAAGAGACAAGCGTGCTTTTAATTGCATTGCTCCGAGCTTTGCAGTGTCCGGCACTATCAGTGTTTGCGTGTATTTGTGTATGCACAGTGAGAGCTATTCCCACGGCTCATGCACTTATTCATTTAGAGCTGTTGAAAAAAACAGCATATGCTGGGTTAGGTGTGTTCTGATTAGGGTTTGACCAGCTTAGACCACCACATGACCAGCAAAAACCGCATCAAAACATATCAAACCAGCAAATGCTGTTTTTTTCAACAGGGTATTCTAGAAAAATTATTCTCTAAAATGATTTTCTAAATTTAGGGCGACTAGTGAGATCAGTCTTTGTGTGCTGTGTGAATAATGGAAAAATTAATCAGGATATTTTGAATTGGCTTGTTTTTACTAACTTTGAATAAACTTAATTAACACTGTGAGAAGCTATTAGTGCCTTGTTATACTGAATGCATTGATTCTAATTTGTTTTGTGTGTGTTTGTGGGCATACCTCAGCATGGAACACCCCCACTTCTGATCGCCGCAGGCTGTGGAAACATCCACATCATTGACGTGTTAATGAAAAAAGGGGCAGAGATTCAAGCTCTCGATAAGGTGTGTTATGGTTTTTATTTGTTGTATGATGATATTGAGAATGATTCTGGTATATTGTAAGTTTTGAGAACTAATAATAGAGAGAATAATAGGCGACCTGACCAATCATAACGCCGATATTATGCGCCCCCTTTTGCTATTCACCATTTTGTCCGACAATCAAACCAGTGAGTTCATCTGGCTTCGTGCTATGTGGCTTTAAACAGTCATTCGCATTTGTTACTGAATCTTACAATTTGTCGTAATGTTAAAAGACTTCTTAAAAAAGACACTACTGAATATATAATTCAAATCCATGTTGCAGACCTTGATATTGTTGGCTGAAAGTACACTTCATTTTTTTCCAGAAATAATAATTATATCATGATGAATATTGTTTAGTGCAGTGGGAGCGCTTTGGATGATGTCGAACATATCAAAAGGGCTAGCGAAGGGTCAATCGAACAATTAAAAACTTTCTAACAATCCAACATTTATTTCAGTTACGTTTCATCAATGTACATGATAACAACTTGGAATAATACCAAGTCTTTCAATACTATATACTGTCTTTATTTTATTTATTCATGGATAATTATTTGAAAATGATTATTATAATGTATGTAAAAAATTGTGAAAGCGATATATGAAATGAAATTAATTGAATTGAACAACATCACAAAGACAAACGTCTCATTGTTAAATAAGAACAGTCTTTCTTTGCCTAATGCTGGGTTATTTTTAAGTTTTCACTAAAGCAAATTGTTGGACCTTAGGTGAGCTGTGATAAATATTTATAAGGACAAGTGCAAAGTAGAATTAAAAAGATAGACCACCCAAAAATGAAAATAATTCCTGGACCACCTCCAACTATATACCTCCAGTGTAAAATCTGTTGTAACATAAACATATATTAATATATATATATATATAATCAAACCACATAAAGTATTATTTCTACAAGTTACCATAAAAACATTTTTTGCTTGAAGAATATACATATAAAGAGTTGAGATATTTTTTTTTAAAATCATGTTTTTTTTTGTGTGCACTTGTGTGGACTTTGTGTCCATCACTCTGGTTTTATTCGCATTTTGAAGTTTCGCATCAGAAACGAGTGACGGAAACTGCAAATTTCGAATTAAAAACCCTTAATTCGCTAAAACATTTTTACGCTCGCCTGATGTGGTTTTTCATTTTTTCGAAAAAGGGTAAATCCGAATAATGGGAGATGGAAACGCATTTGCTGGAAAAAAATCTCCAAAAATTCACGTAACTGCACTATGAGACGGCGTAACCTTACTAACCTATTTTAACTGCATTTGGTTGAATTTAAGCCATAATAACGAAAAAAATACACCTTACTAACACAATAAAACACAATTCAAACATTATAACATAATAAAAAACCAGATTTTTTATTTTGGAAACAAACTCTTCTTAGATAACCACTGTTTCTCAATGGCTAACGGGGATGTCATCATGTCTCAGAATTAGATAAAAATTACAAACTTTGTACATCATTTTCTATATTTGGAGTGTCTTTTATGACTTTAGAAAATCTTGATGGTAAATATTTTATGAAACTAGTCGAGAACTAGATTGTATAAACAACAATCTACTACTCTATCAGTTTATAGAACTTTTTTAAATTAAAATTACTGCCTTCCACTTAGTAATAACAAAGGAGTGTCCAATAAAGTATTGTAGGGTTGTCACGGTACCATAAAAAAGTCTTACGATACTATACCAGCTGAAGCATCTCAATACCAAGTAGTATCACGATGCTGTGCCATATATTTCATATCTATACATAAAACACAGATTTGGATGAAACATTTTGTATTTACTATGATAAACTTTATCATACTTTGCACTAGAAAATGTTGTTGTATTAACTGTAGTAATTGGATAAAATACTGTAGTATACATAATATTTACTATGGTAAAAACACTTGTATCTATGAGTTTTAATAGTTTACTGTAGTAAAGTACACAAGATAGTCTTTCACGAGGGAACTAATTCAAATGTGGGACAAATTTCATTGACACATCATTCTTTATAAAGGGAAATATTAAGCTTACTTTAAATGCAGAACCAAGATGGCCAGTAGGTTGCGTCAGTTTTCCTCTGAGTTAGTGAATCACTTAACCAACTCCTTCGAAACGCTAATTTGAATCATTCATTTCAGTCATTCAAAACACACATTCATTTAGGAGATAAACACCGTAAAAAGCTAAATGTAAGTGTTCAAGTGAATATTAATGCGCATATGCACCATTATCTACGGTACTACGATGCTACCATTTAAAAATATGAGAGCCAGTAGCACCGATACACCGCGCAACCCTACAGTATTGTATGTTTTGCGGTGTAACTTTAGAAGTCATGCTTTAAAAGAACTTTGAAGAATGAATTGAAACATGTTAATCATTAACCAACACCAGATCTGCAAACACATCTGCAAACTCCTTAACCTCCCGTAAAACATGCCATTCTCTTTCTCAGACTGGAGCCAATGGTATCTACTACGCCTCCCGACATGGCCACGTGGGGACCTTGAGATTCCTGCATGAAAAGAAGTGCCCTCTGGACATCCAAGATAAGGTACCTCCATCTCAAGCACACGCACACCAATCACAACCCCAGGGAGAGGACATTTGATTTTTCAAAGGCTTTGCACATCCTTTACCCCTTTCTCCAGAAGGCCTTTCCCACCGAGTTCACGGGCCTCTCTATTTCCCATTGGTAATATGCAGTTGCTATGGTTACCGGCCGGCCCAAGGTTTGCCGTTGTATGAAATAATTGTTGACTGTTTGTTGACCGCCTCAGTAGTCAGTGAAGTGTGCTCAGGCAGCAGAAATCGAATGGTAAAGTGTTGTTGAGCCGGTCAGAAGTGCCATACAGAATCACACTTTAAGTGTTCACGGCATCATTATGGGTGTAAATTGAGTTCTTGAAATGCCCTCCTCAGCCTGAACTCTTGCTAGGAGGAGCACATCGAAAATTACTCTTAAGCTCCGGCGCAGGGTTGACCTCTTTGGATGATTCACAACTTGCTTGAGCAAGTACATTTTGCAAGTACATCTTGTATAGACAATCTATTTATACTTAGAATCTATAGGAAATACTGCATGGCTGTCTCAGCAGTGTGTTATTTTCAAATGCCTCTTTAGCAGTTTTGAATTGTTTCTGATTTCCTAAATAAACACACTAAAATATCACGGTTTTAACACATCAACATGTTGTTCATTATAATGTTTTTCATTCTGTTGTAGTCCGGAGAAACAGCTCTGCATGTAGCTGCTCGCTATGGTAATGTGGATGTTGTCCAATACCTGTGCAGTATCCGTGCTAACCCTGACCTACTAGACCGGGTATGTATCACACTTATCCGTCCTGCCGTGAACAACTTTTGTGTGTTGTTTCTTTTATTTTGTGTAAAGCATTTTAACCATGTCCACCACACAACAGGCATCAAAGGTAAAGTCAATAATTTTGGTTAATTTGATGTGACCTTCGACTTGCTTTAGCTCCTAGAAGTTTGGATACATCATCAGGCGAAACCAAGTCACAGGGAAATCAAAACTGACATTTATCATTATCATTATTATTATTATTTTGTGAAATAGTGTTTAATTTTTTGTATCAATTCATGTGCCCTCAGAATCTTGAATAAAAACAATAAGCTCCCCTCCTCCTGAAAAGCAACATATTTTCTCTGCATGAAAAATGTGTGATAAAGGACCGCTGACTGTTCAATGACCCGCCTTCCATCAACAATCCTATTGATACCCTAAAGGACAAAATCACACCACCCTTTTTGTGGAAATTTTCCCTATTCCACAAGCAGTTGATTCATACAATACAATTTGAATGAAAACACCCCAACATCTCATTCTTGTGAACTTGAAAGTATTCTGTGAAAGTATTCAACAATAGGAAGACCGAACTGAAATCTGATTATATATGTTATCTCAACAAGTAAAATGAAGCAAATTGCAGGGCTACTGGAAAGAAAGTAAGGGTACATTTTTAAATGGCCGTTTCTCAATTCCAAGAATGTGTAGAACAGACTTGTGTTCTCACGAAGGCCGGTCCTGCGAGGCAGCCTCAAAAGAACTAATACAGATGGACGTGCCACGATGACTTATGGGACTTCAAGCAAGTTCGGTACGCGCAAGTCTGCATTTAATGCATCCTTGATATTAAGAAGACATCCAGGTACTTAAATGCGTTCCCTTACTTGTGTTCTTGAGTATTGGAATCACACTTCGACAGTTATTCATGACATTGAGCGAGAACACAAGTACACAACACCACTGAAGAACGCATATTGAGAAACGGCCAACGACTGAGTGCACCTTTCAAGTAATCATCAACTTGAAAACTAACTCTGCGTACAGACCGCCGCCGCCGAGAGCGTCAAAAATCGCTCTGACCGCCCTGCCAACAACGCCGTAGAAAGATTCATGGACGGTCTGGCGCTCTGACATAGACCAAAGTTTACTGCGTTGCGTTCTCTGGAATCCTCTCAAGCGGTGGACTTCTACGTTCCAATTGGTTGCCACCGAACCATGTCATAGCTCATTACCATAAAGTTGACCTGATTTCAACTCTCCTTGACGCCCTCAACGGCCAAGACGCGCCGTTGCTCCCTGCTGCTCGCTGCCGGCTCGCATTGAAAATGAATGACTTCCGGCCACGCACAGTAATGCTTCTCAGACAAATAATTATGAATCCAAATAGTTTTCAGTAATCTTTAACTGAAGTGATTGCATCATTTCAGACACCTGCGTCCACAATAGATGTAATAAATTATGTTGCGAGTGCACAGCGAATGGATGAAAACCTATCATGTTTTTGACACACTGTTTCTGTCTAGTGCTGTGAGCTCTCAAAACTTAAATAAGCACATATTTTTACATAAAATATTGCTCTCGGAATCATCCTCATAAGTGTCTCTAGTTGATAGATTTTCTATTTCTTTCAAGAGTTTTTTTATTAAAGGTAGGTTGTCTGATTTCTCCAAGCCGTTGTTGATGTCCAAATCACCAAAACAGACACACCCCTACCCCCATCATTTGCTTTCGTCAGCGCTTGGCTCTACTAATGTGCGTCCTGTGCGTCTTACTGCTGATTGGCTACAAGGTTGTTTTAGTACTCGGATCGACTCCATCATCTAAAGTGTAATTTGGAAATCGGTTACCCCACCTTTAAAAACTATGTTGTAATGTAAAAATTGCAAAGTTGAAATGATTGTATGAGAACGTTAAAAACTCATTAAAACATTTTTGCTTTTGTAAACGTTTACGTTTGAATCCCTCTCAACATCATCTGCTCTGTTAAAAAGAAACTAATATTTTTGTTTTTTAAACTATTAAATGTTTTTTTAGAGGCTTTAGATAATGAATAGCAATCCATCAGTTGATACAGACATGACACAGACTAATGTTGTTTTGTAGCTCTTTGGGCTCAAGGTTATGCTTTTGTTAATAATGTCATTGACTATTTTGGTAACACCACAGGAACAGGAGACACCTCTTCACTGTGCGGCTTGGCACGGATACTCCGCGGTGGCCCGAGTTCTGTGCGAGGCTGGCTGTGATGTGAACGCGCGGAATCGCGAAGGCGAGAGCCCGTTACTCACTGCGTCCGCCCGTGGCTTCAAGGACATTGTGGAGTGTCTGCTGGAGCATGGGGCCAACATGGACTCTGTTGATAAGGTAAACAATGAGATTTAAAACACTATTATTAAAGGTTTAGTCTAGAGCTTTAAATTTTAATTTCAATCATGACTGGCACAGTGTTCTGAGTCTTGTGTGTCTTTGTGTATTTCAGGACAGTCACATTGCCCTGCATCTGGCAGTGAGGAGGTGTCAGATTGAAGTTGTCAAGTGTCTGCTCAGCCATCATTGTTATGTAGACCACCAGGATCGCCATGGCAACACACCCCTGCACATCGCCTGCAAGGACGGCAACCTGCCTGTGGTCATGCAAATCTGTGCTGCTAAAGCCAATCTGGATATTCCAAACAAAGTTAGTTCCCACTGTTTTATATGTGCTTGTTTTTCCCTTATATATTTGTAGCCAGCGATCCAATCCAATTGTTGCCATTTTTACTCAAATAGTAAATGTCCTGCTTAGAATAATTTTTTGCTCGGTTTCAAACCAAGAGAGATGCCTCATTGTCTACATACCAACATTACCATTGTGGAACCTCCCAAGTGAACAGTAACGTCATTGGAGACTTGACTCTGTTAGCATGTTGCTAAGCTAATGATGTGAAACAGCCTTCACGTTAAGAGCACGACTTTAATGCCATGAAATACTATGGCCACAGCCAGCTCATTATGTTCTGGAATGGAGTATTGGAGGTCATCCAACCCTAACCGACAATGAAAAGTCTGTCTTCATTTACTTACCCTCAAGTTGTTCCAAATCTTTATCAATATCTTTGTTCTGATGAACACAGAAAAAGATATTTGGAAGAATGCTTGTAACCAAACAGTTCTTGACTACCATAGTAGGAAAAATTGCTTTATACTTTTCTTTGTTCTGTTGAACATAAAATATTTTGAAGAATGGAAGAAAACAACAATTCTGGAGCATTTTTGACCACCATTTTTCCTACTATGGTGGTCAATGGCGGCTAAGAACTGTTTGGTTACAAGCATTCTTTCAAGCATCTTTTCAAAAAATGTAGATTTGGAACGACTGAAGTCCCTTATGCCAAATTTTTTCATCGTCCTCTATCATTGTCATCATTTGTAAGAGGAATTTCCATTAGCGCAAGCAGAAGATTATCCTACTTCTTACAGAAGCCTTTACAGGGTAAAAGAAACAGAATTACATTAATGTGAAATTGAATCATTAGCATATTAAGGCTGTTCACACTTCACCAATTTTCTGTCAAGTTTTTCTTCCTTTTGTTTTCTGGTTACCATTTGTGATGAATTATTCCAAACACGTCTTTTTTGGGAAATGTTTGATTTGTGTGTAGTTTGGAAGAACACCGCTCCACCTGGCAGCTAGTAACGGGGGTCTGGAGGTGGTGCGTCATCTCTGCGTTGCGGGAGCCAACACTGAAGCCATCACTAATGTAAGTTCAGCTGCACATTCAGTCCCTTTAGGGTTGGAATGATGAAGTCATGGGTGTTGTAGTTCATTTCAGCTGTTGCGTTATTTGATTTTGCCCTTGGATACACAACAAAGTTACATTGTGATGGTAGTTATTAATTTATGTTATATCAGAGCTGTGGAAAGTGCACTTCCTGTGTCATATAAAAGCATTTGTGGTCTTTTTGTGGTAACATACAGTTTATTTGTCCTGATCCTATTTCTCATCTCTAAAGAAATGAAAACATTATTATATTTATGTGCTTTTAGGGAATTGTCTTTTGTTATTCAGAGACACAGTATAGAGGTTCTAAGAAATATTGTTCGGAAAAGAGGAGAACACAATAGGATAGTATTATTTTATCCCTGTAATTTTACTCTGAACAAAGATTTAACAACTACAAAAATTAAAGTGCTACAGCTTTATTAAGATTAGATATAGATTTTTAACGTTATTACATTATATATTCATATTTATATCATTTTCACAAATGTTAAAAATGGCAAACAATGGGGATCAGAGTATTTATAACATTTGAAGGCTTGGATAAACAGCATTTTGTATTGCATATCAGGGTAACCTTGGTGCTCACAATAGTGAGAATTTCCCTCATTGTACATTGTTATGCATGCGACTGTGTATGATTTTGTGTTTGTCTCATTATTGGATGATTTAGATAGGATTATATGTTGATATGGTTAGTGTGTATCCGTGACCCTGTTTTAATATCCCTTGTGGACCTAAACCTGAATGCACACCAACATATAGTAGAGTTTTCTATGAACTTTAGGTTAAGGGGTAGGGGATAAAATATACAGTTTGTAAAGTATAAATATAATTGCGCCTATAGACTGTTCCCACGGAGACAATAAACCAGACTTGTGCGATGTCAGGTCAGCACTATACATTGACTTCTCCAGAGCAATGTTTCTTAATGAAAATCACCATCAGAAAGTCATTGTTTCCAGTGAAGGACAACATGCCCCAGCAAACCCCCTCGACAACCTCGCCAAACTGCCTGTTTTAATCAATAACCCCCATATCCCCACATGCCCCTCACATGCATCCTACCTAGACACAATCTCAAAGCACTCCCCCGCATTGTTAATATTGTATAGTGGTGGGTGATGCATGTTACAGCACACAGGAATTGAAGAATCTATAATTTATTGCTTGTTGTGTATGGGTCCGCAGCTTAAATTAAAAATGGCCCCTTTTATAGGATTGCTTAGGTCATTGAATTAGTGTTGTGCGGTATTGAAATTTATCTCTCACTATATTTCGGACTGTATTTATGTTGATTTCATGTAGTTTTACTAAAATGGCTCAAAATGTTATTTTTAGTCGGACCATCATTTTATTTAACGGATTTATTTGTGCAAGTATCATTTAAAGGATTAGTTCACCTTCTGTCGCTATTTGCGCCTCCTATAATATTATAATATTTATAAAAAAAATACTATAATAAAAAAGCATGCTTTCCACAATTTTTACCTGCACATAAATTTATATTTAAAGAATAATTTCTTTCTTTGCTCCAATATACAAGTGCAAAGTAATAAACCACAGTTTGTATAAATATATTTGATTCACCGTTTTAATATAAAAAGCCACACCAAGATATCTGTAAAACATGTTTATCGTCAGCCAAATCATTGCAATTATGATTTTTCACCAGCGCTACTGTATTTCTCACTGTTTCTTCTGCATGCATTTGAATTTTACTGGTTTGTGCGACTGTTTATGATTTGATTTGTTTTCTCCAGCGCGAGTATCAAACAGTACATTTTTCACATCTCCAACACAATAATGACCAGCCGTGGTCTCAATGTGTCAAACAAACAGTAGGTTCTCTTCCCTCACGTCAGGAGGTTCCATTCAGCCCTGAGATATTCAGACATCTTTTATCTTTTGGGAGACACCAAGAAATCAATAGATGAATTCAAGTCCGTCCTCAAGAGGACACGTGGTAGGAAACAAGTAGACATAAACATAAGGTGAAAAACCGTGCTGCAGAATTGGCAGTCATGTCTTCAGAACTTGTGTATTTATCAAAGCGCATTAGATAAAATACTGATCCGTGCATCACAGCTCTTCTATTCCTCTTCATCTGTGTTTTAACACCTCGGCTGTTCACCACATTCTCTGTGGCTCTCATTTGCATATGCGTGCGAGGGGGTGCTTGTGGCCTCTCTATCAGACGGAGGCTGGTTAATTTATCTCAGTTGGTTTGTGAGGAACACAGCTGTTTCTGCCTCTGGGGTTTACACAAGCGCTCATGGCCCCAGGTGTTCGGTGTGGGTTTGTGCGGTTAGATTTTGTATGCGCGTCTGGAGGTGTTGAATCATTCATGGGTGTCGAGCTGTAACATTGTGGTGAGTTTCGGTTTAAGAGGCAAACCAGATTGAACCAAGACCTTAGGTTTATTTACAGAGTAACTGTTGAATTATTTTTTAATAGTGTCCTTGAGTTTGTTTTAACAGTATTTTTACAAATGACCTTCTGGTTCTGTGGTTATATACCTTCAACATGCAGTTCAGTTTTGCCGACAGCCTTTCCTAGTTGTGTCTCCTGAGGGTGATCTTCCAATCACACATTTGCTGCTCGCAAGTATATCTCCTGGGAAGTCACTCTGTTTCTACCCCCATTTTTAGCAATTTTTTGTGCTACTGCATTATGGAAAACACGCGATTGATGATGTATTTGTGTTTTTGTGGCGACTTATTCATAACTGAGTAGGTGTTGGGTGGTCTGAATGGCAAGTCGGTCACACAGAAGCCCAGTATACAGCTAATGGGGTGAAACATGGGAATGATTGTGGTGACCCAGTGGCGCAGTGGAGCCCATAGCAATATACTGTTCAGTCAGTGGGCCTAGAATTCATGACTGCCTTAATGGAGTCTTTATGATGCACTTTTGAAGACATTTCCACGTGTTCATGTGTTTAAAAAAAACACATTATATTTTACACCTTAAAGGTCCAGTGTATGAAATTTAGAGGCATCTAGTGGTGAGGTTGGGAATTGCATCCAACGGCTTACTCCTCTCTTTCAATGCAATATTGGTGCTGACACAGAACTAAGATGTCATCACATTTTCGCTTCTTTGCCGAAGGAGATAACATATTTATGAAACACACTACTGTAGAAACAACATGGCGAATTCCATGTTAGGGGACCCGAGCTGTATGTAGATAGAAATGCTCTTTCTAAGGTAATAAAAACATAACGCTTCATTACGTAAGTGTCACAGAAATGCAATATAATATACATAACTATGTCTTCAGAGGTGTATAAAGACCTTACTGTGACAAGACAAGCGGGACGAGGGCTGTGAGGGAACGGCACGAGACCGGTGCATCTCTGAAGACATAGTTATGTATATTATATTGCATTTCTGTCAAAAAACACACACAAATTACACACCGGACCTTTAAAGTAAAATTGTATCTAGTGTGGACAACAAATGCATAAATGTGCAGCCCTTCAGTTTTATTCCGGATAAATAAATTCAACAAAGAAACAGGAGAGTAAACAAACAAAGAGTCTTTCTTTTCGCTACGAAACACATGACATGGCTGCGGCCGTGACAAAACAATGAGATTTACAAGTACGCCCACCTTACTTGCATTAAGATTTGGGCGGTCTTAGTCAAATCATGTTACGAAGTGACGTACATTCGCTAGGGTGTGGTTACACGAGGCATTTCAGGCAGGTCTGGGTGAGCATTTGCTTTTAGATAGAATTCATCTTTTGTTCCGACACTTAAATTCTTGCAATTTTACGTGTATATTACATGCATGGGTAGCTTATAACGTACCATCGACACAGAAAAACACGTATCCGCGCCATACGACCCCTTTTATGCTAGTTATTTTGACAGTAATTGTCTTTAATTGTATTGTTGAAGGCAGTGAATGTTCAACACAAGCAGTGTCTTCATGCGTCTGGCTGTGATGTTTAAAGGGGATGAATTTACAATCGCTGCTTCTTGAAGAGAGTTTACTGTGCCGGAGCACAGCATGTTGTCAGTATGTTAGAGTCCTTTCAGAGAAGATGCATGTCTTGGTTTATCACCTCAAAACGCTTCTGCAAATAAATATTGTAGTTAGTCATATATCTTAACCTATCCGTCATTTTATAGCTCTCGGGCTACCACAAAGAATGATGGGAAATCCTTCAAATCAAACAGAAAACGTAAGAAAACAATTAATTTCTGAGAGCTTGCAATGCATTTTCAATTGTTTCTTCTCCAAGTCGAAGATCAACGAAAATCGAGAATTTTCCACCGTGGTGGTGATTTTGTGCATTCATATCATCATAACAAACATCCTGACATTGTGAAGACGGCATTACACCCATAATTCATTTTCAGCTGTAATAATCATCACTTTTTGTCTCAGACAGCTTTTGTAATATATGTCGTGAGTCACAACGTCAAGCTGTAAGGTGATATTCTCTCTCTGTCTTTCTCACTTTCTCTTGTTTACTTCTCACATCTCTTTTACACCCTTCAAACTTACTGTCTGACTAGCTGTATCTCTCTATCTATCTCTCTATCTATCTATCTTTCTTTCTGTCTCTCTATCTATCTATACATCTATCTATCTATCTATCTTTCTCTCTATCTATCTATATATCTATCTCTCTGTCTCTCTATCTATCTATCTCTCTATCTATATATCCATCTATCCATCCATTCATCCATCCATCCATCCATCTCTCTCTCTCTATCTCTCTATCTATCTCTATCTATCTATCTGTCTATCTATCTCTCTATGTCTCTATCTACCTATCTATCTCTCTATCCCTCTATCTATCTCTCTATCTATCTATCTATATATCTATCTCTCTGTCTATCTATCTATCTCTCTATCTATATATCTATATATCCATCTATCCATCTATCCATCCATTCATCCATCCATCCATCTCTATCTATCTCTCTATCTATCTATCTATCTATCTGTCTATCTATCTCTCTATGTCTCTATCTATCTATCTATCTCTCTATCCCTCTATCTATCTATCTATCTCTCTCTTCTCTCTATCTCTATCTATCTATCTATCTATCAATCTATATATATATCTTTAAATGATGTAGGATGGACAGGTGATACTGAGCAGATCAATGGCTGATGGATCTTTATTCATCCAGCTTTACTCATTTATCTTTGTCACTGGACATCCGTCGGTCTTTGCGGTGCCTGTAATCTGTTCTCTCGCTGCACTTTGTTAATCACTGTCATTTATCTTTCTCTCGCCTGCAGGATGGAAAGACAGCAGAAGATCTTGCAAATGCAGAACAGCAGGAGCACGTCGCAACACTGCTGGCCAAGCTGAAAAAGGTGCAATTTTTGCTTTAATATGTCATTGAGACTCAAGACATTCGTTGGCATTACATAAATGCTTTCAGGAATAGTTTATTCAAAATTGAACATTCCGAAATCATATGTAAATATACAATTATGCCTTTAGCAGGTGCTTTTACCATTGAAAATATAACATTTTTAACAGTATGTTTGTTTGCTTGGTATCAACCCCACAAGCTTTGCGCTGCTAATGTAATGTTGTACCCACTGAGAAATGGGTCAAATGAGAGCTTCATGGGATTTGACTTTATAATGATTTAAAATGTGGTTAACTGCAAGAACTGAACAAGTTCAGAAAGCCTTTAGAACATTATTTACAGGACAAAGGAATCAAATCATCAATAGCTTCAAGTGATAGTTCACCGAAAAATGATGTTATCATTTACTCCCTCTTGTCATTTCAAACCAGATTTTCTTCTGCAGAACGCCAAAGAAGATATTTTGAAGAATGTTGTTAACTGGCAGTGCTTCGGTGACCAGCTTTCTTCAAAATATCTTCTTTTGTGCTCTGCAGAAGAAAGCAAGTCTTGCAGGTTTCAAATGACGAGGAGGGTCATTTTGCAAATCTATTTCAAGTTGTAAACAAAAATAAAAACTATTTTCATGGTATTTTCAAGTTTTGGTAGTTCTGTGGTATTTTCTAGATTATCATGTAAATGTTATTGTGTAAATGGATGATATGTACCACAGTATTATGATGCTGATGCAGTCAATTTTGTAAGGGTTATTATATCTTAAAGGCTCCAGTTGTTGTTTCTATGCTGGCCATGTTATTGCCTCAACAGCTTTGACTTGATACACAGTTTAGGTTTATAGTTCATCCGTTTACTACAAACTTAATGTTTAGTAAAACTATATTAAAATAACTCGAGATTTGGAAAGTCATTTTAAATGTTGGTTAATACAAGACATTCAGCATCGTGTAGTAGAAAATAAGATAACACTCAGCTGGCTCTAATTCATATGACTGACACTAGTTTTGAAAGCCCCATAAATGACACTCATTATGATTCTCTACTCATTCTTACTCACATTATCATTGTGTCATTGGTCCATATGTCACGCTGTAATGTGATTGGATTGTGTTAATTAACATACCCTTTGTGATTGGCCTGACAGGACAACCATAAGACTATTTACATCCAGCAGCTGCGGCCTACACAGACCCTTCAACCTCGCATCAAACTCAAGCTGTTCGGCCACTCGGGAGCGGGGAAGAGCACTCTGGTGGAATCTTTAAAGTGTGGGATCTTGCGTAGTTTCTTCCGGAGACGGAGGTCCAGACTGACCAATCCTGTCCGACATCCCGCCTCACCTGTCACTTCCAAACCTTCAGGTGCTTTAGTCTTTGTTCTATGGAGGCCCTGACATCATAGCCACCAGAAGAAAAAACATTGCCAAATACATCCATGGCTAAAACTGCTTCAGATATTTTGCCAGGAATTTAAATGTTAGCATTTAGGAATTGCTCAAAATGATGTTTGGCAGTTCTGAGCAGAGTTTCTATCCTCACACATTCCCAGATCACCACACGCACGTCATTATTGCTATCCTTAGACGGTGGAATCACATCAAAGTTGTGCGTTATCTATGAAGTGTGCTTTTCTCACAAATATTGTCTTGATGAGTTTCTGTGAGAAAGTTTCTATAAAGAGCCTAAGTTCAGGAGAAGGCGTTGATCGTGTGAGACATGTGCAGCGTAGTGTGACTAACACCTTTGTGAGGTATAGAACGAATTTGAGTCATCATTTCTAAATTTCTAGAACGTCTTGTACTTTTATCTAGAATTTAGTTTTTTAGAGGAGAAGAATAGTCATCTAACAACAATAAAAAAAATATTATTATATTAATTTTGTAAGATAGTTAATATAGTATTATTATTATTATTATTAATACTGTTTTTATTATTACCAAATAAGCTTTTGTATATTTAAATAAGAAGAATATAGCAGAAACATAAAGAAACTTTGATTGGTCAATACTGGTAGAGCAGAAATCAGCCCTTTGTCAAAGTGCTCCCCCTTGTGGCAGGTTATCAAAGAGTTGAGTGCTTTAATTTCAACGCGCCTGAATCAACATGATAAATGTCAATAATATGATAACATGATAGATGTCAATAATATATCATTGGCAACCATTGTTTATTAACTGTATTCCCTATACAGTATACAGTATTACACAATGTTTATAATTGATGTATATTATATATTTTAAAGAGTTATGAAAACAAACTAAATGTATATATTTGACTGTGTCTATGTATTTTTTCCTTCTCTACGTGTGGGTGTTTGTTGTTTGTGACTCGTGTGTGTGCGTGCGTAGTGTCTGTGAGTATCTCAAACCTGTATCCAGGCTGTGAAAATGTTAGCGTTCGTAGTCGCAGTATGATGTTCGAGCCCAGTTTGACCAAAGGAGTGCTGGAGGTCTTCAGTCCCGTACACAACGCTCTCTCTACGGCTGATGACACCGCCACCAAAGCCATCGACATCCAGAACGCCAATGTCAACGGTGAAAATGATTTCTAATAGGCATTGTTGTGTTATTGTTTTTACAATTTTCTTGTTTTGAAATTGAACAGGATGTGCTGATCTTTATATAAAAAATGAATTTGCCTTGCTTTAATAATTGGCCATTAAAACCAGCATCACTTGCGCATTTTGTAGTGTGGCATAAGTGCCACGTATTGAACTTTGTGACGGCCGCTGTATACTTAGAATGCTTGTGTGTTCTTCTAGGTGTCGGAGACTTCAGTATATGGGAGTTCTCTGGTAATCCCGTCTACTACTGCTCATACGATTACTTTGCGGCGAATGACGCAGCTGCGATCCACTTGGTTTCATTCAGTCTGGAGGAGCCGTACGAGACTCAACTCAGCCAGGTCACATTCTGGCTCAACTGCCTCAAGGCTCTCACGGTGCAAGAGGATAACATCGGTACGTGTGTGTGTGTCACTTGAGACTTCAGCGTGCAGTATATAGATTTTTCCCTCTGTAGGGCTTTCTATTTTAATAATTACAGGGATCCGCTTAAGCTGTGAAATGTTTGATTAAGAAGTCTTGGGAGAAGTACTTTTTTCTGTATGTTTATATTCAAATGAATAACAGGGTTATTATGATCAACACTATGATTTGATTTTTTATAATAGACTTGTTTTGAAAGAGAATACGTGAATATTTAATTCTGTTTGTTGTGTTTTTGTTCAGGATTTTATTTCTCGGGTATATTCAGCTTTATGTTTTAGTCATATTGTTTCAGCTTCATTTCAATAATGATTCAAAACAACATTTGCTAACTATTCTATTCTGAAAGAATAGCTGTCAATCTATAAACATTTTAATTAAATTAATTACATGTCATCCACATGAATTGATCATAAATCGTCATATTTAATTTTATATAACAACAGTTTTTGCACCGAAATGATCATTTCGGAGCATGTTGTGGCAGATATACAAAGCATTTAATTAACATTTATTGAAGTTTTAGCTGCAACAACGTAAACAAACATTATGTCGTTTTAAGGTTGAGTAGGTTTAATTTAATGCAATTCATATGCAATAAAATATGAATATAAAATGAATTGTAAGGCCAAACCCCGGGCATCCGATAAAACCGTTTATACAACGATTAGTCGATGCAAATTTCATACAATGTCAGCGCAAAGATATGGACGTGCAACGTCTGACGCGAATCAGGTTAAAAACTCAAGAGCTCATTGACACCAACTATTCCTGCGAGTAATCAAGAGCGAGGAAAGCGATCCTTCCCGTTCAGTGTGGACGCAGCATAAGCCGTTGTAATATTCCCCAAAAAACACAGCTGACCGCAATACATATGAATTACAGCGCGACTCTATGCTGTGTTGCTTGGCAACCACTTTGTTCTTTCTGTTTCTGAGGAACTACATATTGGTTTGCAGTGCATCCTTTACAGTGATATTATAACAAGGGGCTCCGTGTTGTGCCTGACGACACCTGTTATCTCTTATAAAATGACTGCAAGTTACACAATGGCTTTATTAGAACTCAGTATATCTCCTTTTTTAATGAAACGCTGCATTCTTTAAAGACATCTCAAGAACTCGACGTTCTGTTTCATTCCTTCGCCTGCGTGCTCCAGCTGAGTTTGAACACAGTAACACATCTTGTGTGAACGGCTTCTGTGCCGTCCGATATCTCAGTGTGCCACATTGCCTGTAGGAGCAGCTGGAGACGAGCTAACTGCAAACTTACAAGATAATTGGAAAAAATGTACAAAACTGATGAATAAAAAAGGGCATTGTTCACCCAAATATGAAAATTCTTTCAAAAAGTACTCAAACATCCATCATTAAAATCATTATAAAGAAAATACGTATGAAAGAAATGAGTTGTTCTCCATGTTTCTTACTTTCTGTCATTCATTCTGTATGCTCTCATTTGACCGTCTCCTTTAAATTCAGCGGGGCTTGCCTTTGCTTTCACTGTAGTGATGGTTGATGATTGTGTGTAAGTACTGTAGCGAGCACATCCATAATACTATGGGTAATGCCAGAAGAGAACTAGGATCTTGTTTGATTTGTCTGTAGATCTTGATTTTGGATGTGGTTCTTTGTTCATTATATGCATTGCTATAATAGATGTTGAGTGCAAGAATAAGAATAAAGATTAAAACCGGTGCTTTGTTATGTCCACAGCCTTTGGAGGGAAGATCAGGAATCCACTGTGTGTGGTGCTCGTGGCCACACACGCTGACATTGCGAATCTTCCCCGATCGTTCGGTGGAGAGTTCATCTATGACAAGGAGAGATCACTGCTTAGAGAAGTCAGAAACAGGTGATTTAATAAATATCAACTTATAAGACAACTGTTCATGTTGTGTATAAAATCCAAGTAGTTTGATTTCAATATATATGAATTAATTGATCAGCTCTGTTTTGATTAAAGTTTGTTTCTATTATCCTAAACATCTTTCATTTCTTTCTCAGGTTTGGTAATGACCTGCTGATCGCTGAGAAGCTCTTCGTCATGGATGCAGGAGCATCCAACTCCAAAGACATGAAGCTGCTGAGAAACCATCTGTTAGAGCTCAGAAACAGCATCATCTCGGTAATTTCAGTCTCTATGTTCTTACACATCTCCTGTAACTGACCGACTTAAGTACTTTATTTAAACGGTCAAAATGTAGCGGTCATGTTAATCGGTGCCATTTATCCAGTGTGTTGATGTCTTGACACAGTTTAAATGAATGGGGCTCCTCGGCTCTCTTTAACATGTCAAAGCATCACGGCATGAACACCGAACCCTCGCTGATACGTTGCTGATTAATAAGAGCCACTTTTTCCTCCTCTCTCTGTTTCTCACTTGCTCTTTATACTCCTACACATACCTGCGGATCTTTCTTTCACATCTGCATGCCTTAAGGATGCTGTTACATATTGATGGCTGCCTTTTTTAAAGACTATATAGTTATAGACTATTTAAAGCTATTTTTAATGATTTAGGGATTTGTAAGGGGTGGTTTGACCAAAAATTAGGAAAATCGCGTCGTCATGTATTCACCCTGGTGTGGTTCAGTATCTGGATATCACTGTGGAACACAAAAGATGTTTTGAGACATGTCTCAGTGGTTTTGTGTCAATACAATGAAAGTCAATGTAGCACAGTGTTGGTTGGGTACCAGCGTTCTTCAAAATATCTTATTTTGCACTTTTGCAGAGGAAAGAAACTCTCACAGGTTTGAAAGGATGTGATAGTGAGTAAATAATAATAAGTAACTGGGCGTTACTTTTAATTGGTAGTGCTTGTTAAAGGGACAGTTCACTCAAAAAGAAAATACTGTTATCATTTACTCATTCTCAAGTTGTTCCAAACCTTTGAAAATTTTGTTGTTCTGCTGAACAGAGATAAAGTTATTTGAAAGAATTTTGTAAGCAAATAGTTTTGGGGCAATAGTTTTTAACTATTAGGTTGGAAAACTACTATGGTGCCCAGAACTGTTTGGTTTCCAACATTCTTCCAAATATCTTCAATATGTTCAACAGAACAAAAATTGTTTACAATGTTGGGGAAAATTGAGGTTGAGTAACTGACGACTGAATTTTTATTTTTGGGTAAACTACGCCTTTAAGGCAATGAAGGTGCCTTAAAAAAGTCACATCATGCAAGTGCTTTCCTAAATGTTTTCTCTCTTCTTTTATGTTAATGTATTTATGTAGCTTTATACGACTCATTGTTGTTTTGTGGCTCTCTCTCATGTGTGTTCTCTCCGTTACACAGACCTGCAGGCCTATGACTCAGTTGGCAGAGAAGCTTTTGTCTACTCTGCCTTCCTTGAGGAAACTGAGCGGTCCAAACCAGCTCATGTCGTGGCAACAGTTTGTCGTGGATGTACAAGAACACATCAACCCTCTGGCCAGTGAAGAGGATCTGCGGGAGCTGACTTTACAACTTCACAGCATGGGAGAGGTGTGTTGTGTGTGTGTGGGCAGTCCATTGCAAGTGTGAATGTGTGTGTGGTGTGTGTCTGTTGTGTCTGTGTGCGTGAGGAAGGTGTATGAGCTGTTGATTCTATTGTTTTATTAATTAAAAATTAGTATTTTCATACACTCAGTTATGCTGTTGTACACACCCACACTGTTAATTCTACATCCATTACCACGAAAGCACTCAAAGTCTACAGCACAGAACATCTAAACATGTTTTCATGATGCTCGCATGTATTTTTGTGGATCTAAATGAAATGGCTGTCAGAAACTGAACAGCACCCTTTTAAGTCTATTGAACACCCACGGGTATTACAACAACAACACTTTAACATATAGAGATAGCAGTTGAATAGTCATGTTTTTTCATCAATATTAGTCATCAGTGTTTAAAAGGTAGAGGCAGCACTTAAATACATTTTAGAGCATTTTTTATGTTGACGTGCCAAAGTAGCTAGCTGTGATTCAGCTTTGTTCACATTTTAAACATTCGCTTGCTGCTAAAACTGAATCTGACATGTGAAATTTGGGAGGTCTTTGCCCTGATGACATGGAAGAATGGTGATTATGTAGTTCCTCTTAAAGGGATAGTTCACCAAAAAAAGTAAATTCTGTTATTTACAGAGACATTCTAACTAAACAGTCTTCATTTACTCTTATTTTTATTGAATTGTTCAGTTACAATGGTTTTGACTTTATTGACAAAGTTCATTGTCAAATTTTGTACATTTTACAAATAGCCTTTTAAAAAAAGTTGCCACAAGTGACACATTTGTGAAACCTCAACTGAGCCAATTGAAGAACAGGTCAATTGGCTCAGCTTACAGTTTACAGGTCGCTAAAAAAAATATGGTGAATGTTTCTGTGGAACACAAAAGTGCAGATCTACGGGCTAATCTTTCCGTATAACGGAACTCAATGGGGATCTGGGTTGTCGCTAAAACAACAAATTTGCCACATTTTAACAATTATAAAAACACTACTGAAATATATATTTGAATGCTTGCCTCAAAGTTTTTTTTCTTCAAATTTTGTATGGGATCCTGTCAGGGTCCTGTCCTTCCTGTCTTGGGTTTTCGTGCCTTGGGGACAGGGCCGTGACATTACCATGTTTTGTCTATGTGTTTCATTTTATGTGGACACACGTGGTGGTTTGTTTTGACATTTCACAGCGTGTCCACCTTTCTACTGTCACGGCCCTGTCCTCAAGGCACGAAAACCCAAGACAGGAATGACAGGACCCTGACAGGATCGTATAGAAACCGACAGTATTGTGTGGCAAACTTCCACCAATAAAATCTTTTAGTACTACTTTGAAACTATTCCCTTCTTTTCTCCAGATTAACATCATGCAGAGTGAAACCGTCCAAGATGTTGTCCTGCTTGATCCCCGCTGGCTTTGTAGTAACGTCCTTGGCAAGCTTCTCTCCATTGAAACCCCCAAAGCGATCCACCATTACCGTGGTCGCTATCGTGTGGAGGAACTCCAAAACCTCGTCTCTGAAGGCGACATCGACGAACTCCTCCAGATCCTGGATGCCATGGACGTCTGTGCCCGAGACATAGCCAACCCAGGAATGGTTGACATTCCCGCCCTCATACGCACGGGTGGGCTGCAGCACACTTGGACGGACGAAGACGACATCGAAGGCGATGACACTTTACTTTACGGTGGAGTACGTGTGGTCCCTGTAGAGCACTTAGCCCCTTTCCCTTGCGGACTCTTTCATAAGCTTCAAGTCAACTTATGTCGCTGGAGCCGTCAACAGAAGCCCGAGGTTGAGCCTGAGGACGTTCGGTTGTGGAGCAGCGGAGCTCGGGTCGGGCTCGGTGGTGCCGAGGCTCTGGTTCTGCTTGTTAACCACGGGCAGGGCATGGAGGTACAGTTACGAGGACCTGAAGGAGATCCCACACGTTGTTATGCTCTGTTGGACACGTTGTGCGGCATGACAGAAAGTCTCGTGGCCGCTACGTTACCTGGATTGTTAACTGCCCGACATTATCTGAGCCCCCAGCAGTTGCGGGAGCACCACGGACCCATCATGCTCTACCAGCCTAGAGACTTTTTCCGGGCTCAGGCATGCGGTGAGAACGCCCTGTCTAACACCATGGGCGGCTATCGCGAGAGCTTTGTTAGCATCGTAGCATTAGGTTGCATACAGGTCTACAAACAGGGCAGTCTCGGTAGGGATGTGCCCGTGGCGGAGCTCGGTCAACTGGCTCGACGCAAACTCTGCCGCCTGCTGGACCCGCCCGACGCCCTTGGAAAGGACTGGTGTTTGTTAGCCATGAACGTGGGCCTAAGCGAGCTAGCTGCTAAATATAGCGGCAGCGCCAACGGGACCCCCCCTGCAGACCCCCTTTCCCTTCCCAGCCCAACAGCCACACTTCTGCAAGAGTGGAGCCAGCGATCAGATTCTACCGTAGGCATTTTGCTTGCTAAATTGCGAGAACTTGGCCGTCGAGACGCGGCAGATTTTCTTCTAAGAGCCGCGCCAGTGTTCCGGGTTAATTTGGAGATTCTGGGAACTCCGCCAGAGACGTACAGCCCTGTGTGCAATGGAGGCGGCACATCTTACAATTCCATCAGTTCTGTGATCTCACGCTAGGACGCCACTGTTGTCTGTAGAGAAACGTGCAATTTCATCAGTGGAGTGATGTTCAATCTCAGATCCCTGGTGTTTAAAGACTAAAGTATTTGAGTTTATTTCCACTGATGCCATCTGCGATTTCTGAATGTTCATCCTTGGTATCTCTGAAATGGTGCCTCTGTAAGAAAAAAAAACAAGGGAATCTTGTATCACCTGCTTTATTACAATGAAGTGAAACTGCAGAAGGCCTTTCCAAACGTGCAAACTGAATGATTATTCTGCAGTTTTGAATGATATCAAAGAAATTAAACTACATTCGATGGCCGAATGATCACAAAGTGCTTGGAAGCATTACTTGATGATGAAAAGATAATAGCTCAATCTATTGAGTGCCTTGGAGATGGTAAACTGTTCTAGATTTGAACATTTGATGTGCCATGTGCTACCTACTAAAAGCGAATTTAATTTAAACACCTGTGGAAGTGTTTCAGTGTTTACCCTTTCTAGAACAATTTAAATGTGCATATATACCTGAAGAACGAGTCTGTTCTCAAACATTCAGAGTTTGAGAACATTCGGAGGATGTTGTATCTACCTTACTCATCCTTACTGCAACGAAACAATATTTTTTCAGACATGATTTTATTTAGAAGATAAAGCACATAAACATTCCTTGACGAAAGTACATTTTAACATATTTTAAAGTCTTCTTCCTAAAGTTCTGTGTCCCAGTGTATTTGCTGACTTTCATACGTCGTCACATTTAAGTACGGTATATTTGTGTCACCTCAATGAAACAATGGACCTCTAAGTGCAAACGATGAAACACTCCAGGCATTTTCATTTTTTTTATAAAATCTCTGCTGCAATATCTTGGTAAGCATGATCTGAGTATTGTTAGAATTGTTGAACTGCTATATAAATATTTTCTGTTTCACTCATTCACACTCTTAAGCATTAAGATTTAAAGCAAATTATTTTAAAGGGAACGCAATTGGGCAAAAAAATCATAAAATGTGTAGAACTGTTAACAGTGATCCTGTTTCACTGTTATATTTCAGTGGTAGAAATGTAAATGATTCACAACTGCCATCTGTTTGGATTGGGTTTTAGTAAAGTGGTATGCGGGGCACAAATGCATTGACAACGTGAAAGCTGTAGGTGGCAGCAAACCTTCCCTCTTATGTCTACACAATGTATATGCTATGACTTTTCCCTCAAAGGAAACAGCTACAGTTTCATCTTTTCTAATATCTCAAATGAACTTTCAACAGTCCCGTGTAACATTTTGGGGCCTCCAGCTCTTTATTCCTTTGCAGGCACTCTTCAAATCACAAACAACCTTTTCTGAAAGGGAACTGGGCATATTGTGTTTTTTCATTCCAAAAGGCACATTTTTATACTGTGATTAAGTCTGTGTATTATAAATCTGTCTGTTTATCTGTGTTCAAGCTTAATGATTTCCTTTATAAAGACTTTAACAGGGTAAATCATGGGGGAATTTATCCTGTTGTATTTAAGACTTGTACAGTCATTTCTTTGCACAAAACCTTCACATCTATTTATATTATGTTCTGAATGCATGTCGCTGAATGCCATGTCCTTAATACTTCCTTATAACTTTACAGTGTACTACATTTTTTTATAATAAATTGTTTACTTGATGACCGTTCCTTTGTGTTCTTTTACCTTAAAACATCTTAAGATATGCTATATTATCCCATTACATTTTATATTCAATTCTAAAAACAAATTGCTTGATGCCCTGTTAAATGGCAGGAGCCTTTCAAACTGCTTTTCATCAATTGAAACAAGTATTTTATTCAATATTGAATTGTGCCCCTTTTAATGTGTCCAGCCCTGATTTAATCAATCTAAAGTAATTAGTCAAAATAAAAATAGTTTACCTATAAAATCCAAACAACACTTAACAGACAAAAGTATCTGTAAATACTGTATAATAATGAATAACACAAAAATACTCTAGAACGAGGCATTCAAATAATTATTTGTCCCGTATGTTGCATAATACAGTTTTGTCATGTGCTTTGATGTGATCACTGTTTCCTGAGTTATTAGGAGTCACAGTCACCTGCTGCTGACAAGGCAAACACAGATACAGTGTCAGACTCATAAATATACATAGAATATTATATGTTTTAGAGGTTAAGGCATTTTTATCTCCACAGTCAGATTAAAGGGATGGTTGACCCAAAAATTCAAATTTTCTGAAGAATGACTCCCTCTAGTTGACCTGAATAAATGTGTTGTTTGCTTGAACACAAAGAAAGATATTTGGACGAAAACGCTTGTAACCAAACAGTTCTTTGACCCCCTTGACTACCACATAAGTAAAAATGGTATTGGTAACAATAGTAGTCAAAAGTGCCCCAGAACTCTTTGCTCCCTTACATTCTTCAAAATATCTTCTTTTGTGTTCAACAAAACCGAAGCAATTTTTGGTGGTCAATTGGGTCGAAGAACTATTTGGTTGTAAGCATTCTTCCAAATATATTTATTTGTGTTCATCTGAACAAAGAAATCCTAATCAGATTTGAAACAACTGGAAGGTCCGTAAATTATGACAGAATTGATATATTTATGTGAGCTATCCCTTTAGAAGTTGATCGCTTTCAGCGGTGTGTTTTGTATTTTGCTTTATTTTAATGCAGGGAGTTATGTGAAAACTTTGTACCAGTCCATGTGGTTCAAGTGCCCTCGAGTGAATTCCAGGTAAAATTATTTCCATGTGCATGCTACTTTGAGGAAATAGACGATGAACAAAGTGTACTACGACGAAATGAAAAAAAAAAACATGACAACGCTGCTGATGAGTCATGTGAATTATAAGATTTTACACGTCAGGGAGTGCAGCAAGACTGAACATGCATGCAGGACAAAGACACCACACATCTGTTTCCAACAGAACATTAATGCTTCTGTTCACAGCCGTGTCTATTTGATACATTTACTTCAGCGAAATGTATATTTTAAAGCAAATATTCATTGACAATGTGCAGTGTCATGCTTCCTTTTTCTTTTGTAAAGCCTCACACTAGATCAATGCTATTTCTTATAACTGTTCTTTCGTTTGATCATCACTTGAGCTGATAGGTTTAAGTGATAATGATCCACTGTCTTTTTTTGTATGCTTTTTGTCACAGATGGCACATTAATCATTAGTCGAGCTGTGCCGGAATGTCAATTGACTAGTTATGTGATCCACTTGCCCCAAGTCATTGCAGAGAAGCAAAACAATATTGAATGGTGTTATGGAGTCAAGATATAGGACTAGATACGGTCAAATGATGTCCTCACCCAGACACTGATAAAAAAATGCAATGTTTTGGTCTTGTTTTGTTGTTGTGAACCGGTTCAGACAAGTTCAATGTGTTTGTAGTCTTAAGTCTATTTTTCTCTAAATAGATTGCCAAGTAAGAACTGAATTATTCTTACCATTAAATGATTGAATAATCTGATGCAATCATGCATTCATTGGTGCATCTTAACTGGTTTGCAATTGCAAACATTTTGTTGTATTGATTAACAGCATTAGGTCACATATTTGAAAAAGACGGAAAGATCTGACTTTCGCAAGATTGCATTAACTTTAATAGATCGTTATTATAAAGGCCTATTATTTACATTGATTTGTGTTGCTGGATATTTGTTTAGAGAGTGGATAATTGACGAAGCATGACAGCTTATGTTTAGGTTATTCATTGATTTATTTACCAGTAAAATATTTAAACAGACATTGTAACAGTAAACATTTCAATAGAATGTATCAACTTTTTACTAAAAAAACATTAAAATTATTTTTTTACAACTTCAAGCATTACTAGCTACTTATATAATTGTTTTATTTGATTAAATTACTCGTGTTGTTTTCAGAAAACCTCTTTGTTTTTTGATTGAGTAAGATTGTTTGTCGGGAAGTCGTCACGTGCTTGTTGGTCACATGCTATGGCGCATTCGTCGGGGGCGGGATCAACAGATCTACAGACAAGGCTCTCGACCAATGAGAATTGTGGAATTTGCCTTCAGACGCTCTATAAACTTGCGGCTCGCTCTGAGACCAGCAACATTTTCGTCTGTGTTTCAGGATAAACGGTGAGTTGGCTGTTTTTACGGCTCTTTGTGTTGTTTTTCTGTTGTAAATGTGACGGTTTGTAACACATTGATGTACCCGGCGTGTTTTAATTCATTATTTAGTCTATTTACAGCGCATATTTTTGATTGATCGTTGAACAAAAGTGCATTTTTATTGTTTTTCGTTTCGTGTTTTGATTAGTTAATGATGCGCCCTAAAAGCGCATAACGATTTTATTTGCTAACGTTTTTACTCGAAATGGCGTCAGTAGTTCGCTTTCCATTTCCGTGGAATGGTTTCGCTCTTTGTTTTCTTTTCCTGGGAAGTGTGTGTCGTAACCACCAGATCCCGTGACTGCTGCGGACGGAACGGCGTTTTTTTCTACTTTGTGTCCCGACGAGGGTTTGTGTCTGCGGGCCCTTGTGACGTTAACGTCATGTTAATAAAATAAATGCGAGTTAACTCGTTTTCTGTTGCTTTTCTTGCTCTCCTTTTTGCAAAATGATTCTGTGTTTTAATAGATTCGTCATGATTACTATAGCATATCCAATTGGATTAACGTTACCAGTGGTATTGTTATTACTGTTTATAACAATACTATTAAGTTACTATCGTGTCTGAAATTTGATCCCATGAAATGTGCACTACAGGTTTCTTCAATTATTCACGCATGTTTACTTGCGCAAAAGCGACGTGCTTGCGTCACGTCTGACCTCCCAACATGTGTTTATCTTTTTAGTGTTTTCACCATGAAGCTGTATTTGGCGCTGTTTACATTGTGCCTCAGTGCCGTGACGTCATTTGCCGCACCAAGTTCCGACAAGCAGTTGGACGAACATTGGGAGCAATGGAGGACCTGGCATGGAAAAAAATACCATGAGGTGAGTGCTAGATGTTCAGTGTTTACTTGAAATGCGCACTAACAAGTAAACGAGCGAGACTGTGAACTTCTTGTTATCTCTTTCTTGTTATCTATTTCAACGCAGAAAGAGGAGGGGTGGAGGCGTATGGTTTGGGAGAAGAACTTGAGAAAGATCCAACTGCACAACCTCGAGCACTCCATGGGCACTCACACTTACAGACTCGGAATGAACCACTTTGGAGACATGGTGAGACTTGAAGTTGTTTAGGCGTTTACATTTTGATCCGTTAAAACTGTGTTTAAAAATGACGTTTTTCCGCAGACTCACGAGGAGTTCAGACAAGTTATGAATGGCTACAAACACAAAACCGAGAGGAGGTTCAAGGGCTCGCTCTTTATGGAGCCCAACTTCTTGGAGGTCCCGAACAAGCTGGACTGGAGGGAAAAGGGATATGTGACTCCTGTGAAAGATCAGGTGAGGACCTACACATTGGAACAGCTTTCTAGGAAAACGAGTCTGACCAGTTTTCATGCACCGTGTAAAATGTATAGGATGAATTCTCAGTGTTGTGTGTTGACCGCGTGTCTTTGGTATAGACGGAAGAAACATTAATTTGCATGCAGGTGGCTGACGAAAGGGCAGAAACCGGTCCTGTTTGTACTAGCAATAAAACGTGAAAGAAATCGATGTAGACGTTTGATGTGCATTGCAATGTGTCTGAGCATTACTACCTTTGATTTTCACAGGGAGAGTGTGGTTCTTGCTGGGCCTTTAGCACTACTGGAGCCATGGAGGGTCAGATGTTCAGGAAAACAGGGAAACTGGTTTCTCTGAGTGAGCAAAACCTGGTCGACTGCTCTCGTCCTGAAGGCAATGAGGGCTGCAATGGAGGTCTGATGGATCAGGCCTTCCAGTACATCAAGGACAACAACGGCCTGGATTCAGAGGAATCCTACCCCTACTTGGGAACTGTAAGCATGTTGCCTAATTGTGAAAATTGTATTCATATATGTTTCATCAACGTTTGATGTCTATGAAACCGTGTTATCTCCGTTTCCAGGACGATCAGCCCTGCCATTATGATGCCAAATACAGTGCTGCCAATGACACAGGATTTGTCGACATTCCCAGTGGAAAGGAGCGAGCTCTAATGAAAGCTGTGGTTGCCGTGGGCCCGGTGTCTGTTGCCATTGATGCCGGACATGAATCTTTCCAGTTCTACCAGTCAGGTGTGCGCCATAGGATTGCATATGTTGTTATGGATGGTTATGTCAGCCTTTAAATATTCAGAATTCAGTCATGCAGATTAGTTCTGAAAACATAGAATAATTGAAAGAGATTTGTGCTTATGTGAACTAAATATGAATTCTCTTGGTAGGCATCTACTTTGAGAAGGACTGCAGCAGCGAGGAGCTGGATCATGGCGTTCTTGCGGTTGGTTATGGTTTTGAGGGTGAGGATGTCGACGGCAAGAAGTACTGGATTGTTAAGAACAGGTAAGAATACCTTCAAATTGTGTATCCTGCTCAAACCCTGGGATTACTTCACAATGACAAAACGATGTTTGAAGTCCGTGTTTAAGAAGTTAACCCCATGTTTTGTCCTTTTAATCTAGCTGGAGCGAGAACTGGGGCGATAAAGGATATATCTACATGGCAAAAGATAAACACAACCACTGTGGTATCGCTACAGCCGCTAGCTACCCCCTTGTTTAGAAAAGACTACCTCAAGTATCCAGAAACCGTGACTAGTGTGCCTTGTGGTTCACTGAAATCAATTGTAATGAGAAAAGTCACTTAACACATGTGACTGTTGGTGTGAGCGACAAACCTCAAGCTTGAAAGTATTGCTTGAAACACCGTTTTAGGGATTTTATGAAATTGTTTTATGGTCGTGTGTAGCCACTGATTTAATTGATTTTACCTCTATGTATTGTAAATACATGTACTTTAGTGTAAGTCAAATGTACAAATGCCTTTTTCTTCTATTTCATGTAAGATCAATTAAACTTTTAAAATGTGCATTATGTAGTTGCTTTTTATTTAACATTTGAAAATATTGTTTCGAAGAATAGTTGCGAAACACTTTCGCGCTTTGACCTCCGCAAGATATTTCATGACGTGTAAACTTAGATAAACTCAAGTACTGAACAGATACGTATATTTCATAATGACTGAACCCTATCTAGGATAGCTTGTAGAGAAAGTTGGCTTGTTATCTATATGACTTAATGCTGTTTTCTTTGTAAGGAATGCTTTTTAAAACATAAACTTGAAGAATAACCATTATATCACTATTATGTGATATGTTTTGCACAGAAAGAAAGGGATTCCTCTGATCTAGTTCTATTGTAGCTCGGTGGTAAGTGCACGGTGATAACAATGCCAAAGTTGTGGGTTCGATCCAAGGGGACTGCACATACTTGGAAACAAAAATGTAAGTTGCTTATGATCAAAGCCTCTGTTAAAGCACGGATGTAAATATGTGCTGATTGACATGGAGTGCTGATATTTTGCTCTAGCTGTTCGATTTATTTCACTGTTGGCATTTTGCCATCGATGGACAGTCGGTGTTTTAGGGTGGAGGCTATTGGGTCGTTGGATCTAGTGGGGTGGGGTCTGTTTGATGGGCAGGACATATTTGGCGAAGGCTTTGCCCACTACATAACCAAACATCGCTAAGGGCATATTTGGATAATGTGGGAAAGAAAAACATGGGTTTCAAAACAAGGGAAGAACCCGAACAACACCAACAAATAAATCTCTTAAAAGCTTTTATGAAACAAACTGACTCTGAATACTACTGTTTTTATAAGTACACCGAGTGCCTTTAATGTTGATGGACGTAAAGAAACTGGAAATGTTGGGAATTTAATTTGGTTCTCCATTTAAAAAAGGACAATAATTACTCTCTCTGAAACAAGCATGTTAAGAAAAAAACAAGTTGTGTATGCCAATTTGATGACATGTAGGTTTTACAACAGATCAAATCAACAACTATTTCTGATGTTTCTTGACAAATGACAAGTATTCTTTCACATCATCTGGGGAGCCCACCACAAAGGGAGCCCTCTGGTGCAGTGATTCCGGCTGAAGGTCCAGGACGCGCTGAGTGCCGGTCGTGGCTATGCCTCCAGCCTGCTCGATGAGGAAAGCTATGGGGTTACATTCATACAGCAGCCTCAGCTGAAGAGAAAGAGAGAACATTACACAATCTAGCAAGTCATGAACACTGATAAGACCATAAATACTGTGCAAACATCTGTGGACAAGTATTCTGGATTTATCTTTAAGTTTTAGGTTTTCGACTGAACATTTTTCAAGCTTAGTCGCACCTCATTTTTCCTGATATGAACTGTAGATATTATATCAAGGTTATAGGTTACAAGCTACTCCAAGTATTAAGCATGCACTTGCTCCAGTTAAGCTGGATGTGTCTATGTTAACTGTCCATTGAACAGTCAATACGAAAGTAATTCCGGCGGCTCATATTGATTATGTCTTATAAACCGATTTGATGGGTCAGTCCAAGAAACTTAACAACGTTATACGTTTACTTTTATTGATTTAACTTTAATTAATTCAACCAAATATCTTCATAAATATCTTCTTGAAAAAACAATGCCACTCGCATCTTTGATGTACAAGAGGACTGTGGGTGAGTAAATTTGTAGCAATTTTAGGGTAAAGTAACTTGTTAAGGAATAACCTCTTAATATCCCTTTTAGGTTAATATCATGAAAAGACACAAATACTGGATGGAATATTTCCATGCATGTTTTTATATATGGCCTATAAGTAACAGCAACAAAAAACATATAAAAGGAACAAAACGCAATAAATAGCAGAAATACATATTAACGGAAGAAATGAGGATGTGGTAAAAAACTGGCCCGCATCCTATGTGTACTTTTGGAATCTGGCCCTCAAAGAAAAGTAGTTGAAGACCCCCACCATATACGTGTTTTATCTAATAAACTGATGTGATCTCATTTGATGAATATGGCCTAATCACTAAAAAACATATTGTAGTGCATGAGACCGATCAGTTACTAGTTATATTTCTTAAATATCAACCAACTAGGCACCAGGGGCTCTACCCCTAGTCTGCAACTAACACCTAGGCGCAGGACCAGATCTCTGGTGACCATAGCAACCCACACCAAACCATCAAGATAAGAGCATTTTACAACCGAATGTAATGTAGGGAGAGGAACTCTCTCTGCTCACTTTGGGGACAGACATACAATCCTAAACGCATTTATATAGAAATGTACATATATTCATTTATAACCGTTCCATGTATTGATTTTCTTGTTGTGATGTCTGTTTTAAACATCAATCCAAAGTAGTTTGAATAAAAGTGTGTATAACTACTAGAATTATTAGATTTGTAGGAACTCAAACCAAGATGATATGAAGATCATGTTTATCTTTGTTGTGTCTGGGTAACTCTTTTCATATTAGTTTTATTAAAGTTTTCTTAGTGAAAATCCAATCAGCTTTCACATGCAAACCACCATGTTGGAAGACAAAGACAATTAACTTTCTCTCCAAGGTTTCCATATCCTGATTGGGTCAGTCACGTTTGTTCTGTTTTTCTCTCTTTTCTCTTCACCCGGACCCCTAAATTTGTCTTTCCATACAAAGATCCTCTGCATCAAACTGCTTCTCTCTGATCACTTCCAGGCCAGGATCAACCGGAGCCTCAACAAAGTGCATCAGGACACTTTCTTTCTTTTGATGGGCAAGACATGCAAGTATCATACTTAGTCTCATTAATGGATGCATCGAGCATCATTAATCCTTTTAACAAAGGTGCTTTACAATAAGAAACTGATGTTTTGTTCAGGCTATTGATCTTTTGAATATCGTATAATGCCATAAATCCATGCTCAGTTCTTCTCTCTGCTTCCATTTTAACCTTCTTCCAATATGTAACTTTATGTCTGTGTTAGATAAGTATCCGTCTAGTCTAAATAAAGTCCTGTTTTATGTCACGCGTGACATTGTTTATAGTTCATGCTCATAATCAGGAGTATAATTGATGATAATAAATTCAATAAATCCTAATTTGGGTTTATATTTGTTTCCCTTACAAAGGGTGGTGGAGAATATAGTACTCATAATTGTGATCAAAGCTCATGATAATTCTTACACATTTGGTGGAGAATAGTGTTTAAATAATAGTGTTCCTCATACAATCCCCTACAATATTCAGACATGCTTCATAAATCAAAATTCTTACATTTTTGCTCCATTCATATTGCGTTTCTCATTAGGACTGCCTAACACAGAATGACTCACCTTTCCTTTCGGACTCTTCTCATTGGCTGGATACATGAAGATGCCACCATAGGCAAGGGTACGATGTATATCAGATACCATAGATCCAATGTACCTGGCACTATACGGGGCACCGCCATCCTGTGAGACAATTAGATTTGATATCATATGATATCAGCAGTACATGTTTTCAACAGTATTCATATGAGTGACCACATTATGCATTTAATAGGCACACGTTTAAAATCTATGCGTTAAACTATAGCAAAAATACGCTTTTGAAACTAAATGGTTATTTAAAAACTTTAGCTTTTAGAGAAATAGGGGCGGTTTCCTGGACAGGGATTAGATTTAGACTATACAAAGTTTAGGTTTAGGTTCTATACAGAGATGCCTCACAACAAAAAAAAACATTACTTGTATTTTATCTTAAGACAGAACAATGACACAGATGTATTTTAAGATTTGTCAGTGCAAGCTGTTTTCAGTTTAGAAAGCTACGTTCATTTTAATCTAGGACTAGTCTTTAAAAAACATGTGCTGGAAATCACCCCGTAGTGTTGAAAATTAAAAGCAATTTTGAAGTATTTAAAATCTTCCATATTTTCACATGACCACATGTGATGGACGTCTGTGTCTGCTAGGGCACCTGTGTGAACTCACATATACCGTTTACTAAAAGTGACAGATACTAAGCTATAATATCTTAAAATATTAGTAAGTTAGTATGCACAATTTCAGCATAATTTGTTTTCAGATACCACTTAATGTAGTAATTAACAATCTTTGCCATTTTTCCCATCATATGTAAGTGTCTAAATGTGTCCAAGTAACTTATTGACCCCACTGTATATTTATATCTTTAATACGATATTTAAGGTAAGTAGACGTGTTTTTATAAGTCTACATCTCAGATCCAGCAAAAATTGTAAATAAAACATAAAATTAATTTCGTATTGACTACTGTAGGGAAACTCTTGCACATTTTATAAACAGTAGATAACTGTTTCTTTTTTTCAAGAATTCAAGCAGAATAGTTTACTAATATATGATATTACTGTACATTAGATGACGAATCATCTAGATAAGCAACGTTGCAGCAGTAGACACAAAGGTCAGAAGAGTTTCAGCAGAACATGGAAAACAGGAAGAAGTCTGAAGGTCCTGGAAACCGAAACACAGCTGGCCAGCTAAAACCACACATCTGTCATCACATAACTTTTTAAAGTTTCAAGCTGAAAAATATCAAAAAGCAGATATATAGAACTTGGGCTTTTGCTGTTATGCACTGAAAGTGCTTTGCTTTATCCAACGTAACCAATGACAGACACAATATGCAAACAAATCAATACTTCATGAGGTCATGAGATACCATGTCTCTGACAACCGACAACCACTTGTATAAAACAACATGGAAGTATATATAAAACATGGGGGTAATATTACTAGATAAACCAGTGAAGATAAAATCTTGAAAAAAAACAGAGCAACTGAATCTCAAACTGCTCAAATTTGCCAGCAAGTCAGAAATGAAAATTCAAATATCAAAACAATTTTTTGTCTAACTTAATCATTTGAGCTATAATGTCCACATTGGTTTTGCAATTTTACTTTCACTGTATGCCAACGATTTGTTTTTCCTAAAAAGCTTAACCAAAATGCATTGGTACTTCAATAAAACATACTTGAGAACTCCATAAAGTCTCATAGTCATAATGAAAAAGCAAACAATGAGTAGTAAATATGTCAATGCACATGACAAAGTTTCCGATTTTGTAATATAGATATGCTGAGCTATATGCTGAGGATGTGTGTTCTACCACAGGTCACAAGGGTTTTGCTCTATAGTGTTTCTTAATCCCTTTTATCACCATCATCTAGCTCAAAATAAACAACAACAACATGTATCCCTGAAGAGACAAGATCTTTCTAAAAAACAACGATCCTTTAATGTTTAACCTTGTGTTTACCTCACCTATGCAAAAATCAATATGCAGCATATTTTAAGAACATAGGGATCAGTCTCTTTCAAGATAGTAGTGTTGCATGAACGAGTGGTCTGCTGATTCGCTTAATAGGACTGGTTGTTATAAAGTCTCTACATTACATACTGTCATCGGTCAGACAACAGAACTGGACTCTTTCAGCAGAGGAAGTCTCTCATCACATCCCAGCATCAAACTAACGTCAGCTGATGCTGAGAGTAGCCATGCGTTCACGCAATGTTCTGACATGTCAGCAAGTCAATGATTCACATTTTGCTTCATCCTAAGTTATCTTCAGACAAGCTAAGCAAGATTCCCTGCCTGTAACAGTGTGTCATGAACTTGTGAGTGTGGTTGCCAAATAACATAACACACCAAATGTGCAGTCAACAGTTGGATGTGGTTAAAAATCACAAGATCACTACAAGAATGAGAATATCCCACACTCTCTTCCTCAAATCATCAAATCGATGCGTCATTATTTGGTAACAGTTATTCCGGTAATATGTTTCTGTACAAAACCCACCTCTGGAAATTTCTTGTGCTTTAAATACTCATTCACGGCAGGCTCAAAATACTTCGCGTAGCCCTCGTTGATGCTGTAGGTCTTCCCCTTTTTATTGATCTTGACGTTTCTGTCAGTCAGAACAAATTCACCAATTGCCTGTGGAGTACATAATAGAAAAACTCAAAATCGTATGTTCTCATGAAAAGAAAAGACACAAAACTGCAACACATTTGTTATGGAACTGAATGAATTTTACGAGTCACAGATGAGGAAATAAAAAGCCTAACAGACTTTCATCTGAAATTGAAAAGACGAAGTGCTTTTTATATGAAAGAGAGAAAGAGAAGTGAAACACAACAACTTTCACATGTAAACCATAAAAGAAGAAAATTGTCGAATTAAAAATGTAGTAGCCTACTGTCTCCACATGTACATTGTTATTTTCCTTAAGTAAATTTGCCGTGTTTGCACTTTGCTCATTAAGTTATGAGTAACTGTAAATGAATCACATTATTCATTCAGACAGTTTTCTAGGTGAAACCCATCCTCTCAAATGACCACATGTGCCTAAAGTCCCACGTAACCTTTTTCACAATCTGTCAAGAGATCTAAACTGTTTTGTGCTTACTGGGTCCAGCATGAAGAAGTTAACTCCAGTTCCTGTACTGAGAGCCACCAATGTGGCGCTGCCGTACAGAGCATAACCCGCACATACGATCTGATTGCCGGGCTGGAGAGCATCTTTATCACTGGGTTCACCGTCAGAGGCCTGTATCCAGAGAAACAGTAGAATCATTCACCTGCATTAAACCCTAGATTAACACAAAGGTTTATTCAAAATATATACAAATCATTTTAAGGACTTTCTGTTTAACATCTTAACATTTTGAACATATTATTTTAACAGCGTTTGTCTTGTGATTTCGTTGAAACAAAGTAAGTACTGTAGCTGTTTCTAAAACAGGACTGAATGTACTTATTGTGTTGATTGAACAGAGGTTGCAATGGCTGTTCAAAGCAAATAAACAGATTTTGTTTACACATGCATGCCAACATTCAACCCTATGACACCACCAAGAGATTATTCGTGTTACTGCAGTTTTATGAGTTGTATAAAAACACCAAATGCCAAAGTAGACGTTAAAGAGTACACGTCACATTAAATCATAGTCTGGTATAAGATATACTGTTAACCCGTTCCAAATAATTGAATAGGCTATTAAAACAACAAATCCAAAACATTTAAAGTAAATCATGTTTAATTGCTTAGCCGATATTTGTCATCAGGCAGGATCAAATGCACTCAGCTACCTCGTCAACCTGCATGAGAAAGTAAGCACAACAACCAAACATCACAAAGCCATGACAAAACGCGATTGAAATACATGGTTAGTTATAGTTATCACATGCTTCAAAACTAGCCTATTGCGATTTGCCATTCCAAAACAGTCTTACAAGAGCAATAGCAGGCAACACGTTGTTAACGCAGTACTCACTCTTTTGTAGATGGCAAAGATGGTGCCTACAGGGGCCAAACAGTCAATGTTGGATGAGCCATCCAGTGGGTCAAAACAGACAATATATTTGCCCTATGACAAACAGCAGTTTAAACTGAGTATGCAACAAATATAAACTTGCCAGCTCATGTGGTAATTATTATAAAATAATTCCAAACAAAAATAGGCTACGCATCTGTCCACAAGTATTTTTATTAAGTAAAAAATGCTTTTTCATTTTTAGGCAAAGTATCTGATTTATAAACACTATACTATAATACTACACCTAAATTAAATCAAGTAAAAAAGCTGCATCCATTCTTTAGCCTTAAAGTGACTGTTCCAACGATGGTATTCAATGAACAACTCCATAATTACTCCATAAATGATGACATAATTTTTATTTTTGGGTGAACTATCCCTTAAGTTAAAGGGATTTAATTTAAATAAAGTTACATTCTAAATATTAGAAGAAAAGTCTTGCGTTTTTTTTAAGCTAGCATCAGGCAAAAACTAAATTGCAAACCCAGAATTCACAACGTTTTTCAAACAGAACTTGTAGCACCCTTTTATTAAGAATCCTCAGAATCCCTGTCTTTTTCATAAGCTTAACATACGCCTGATAGAAGGATAATTATTTTACAATATTATTATCAATTAATAAAATCTTATCATGCTGTATAATTTTCTTTTGTCATTTTTTATGCTCTTCGTGACTTCACACACTATCACAAAAGTCGTAGGCGTACTCTTTTATCGGCAGGTGTGAAGATGGCATCCTTGTTCTCCTCAGATACCAGCAAGCAGGTGCCATAGGAGGCCTGCAGCATGTTGATGATCAGGTTATTGGACAGCACATCCAGCTTCTTCTGCTCGTCACCTGTGACATTCACATTTCCAGCGAGGCCCTGGCTGTGTTCAGCGAAGCACAACATTCATTCTACGCAAGAAAGGTAAACACAGATTTTTGTAACACAGTATATTAATGTAGAACTCACAGGTGAATGAGTCCTGCTTTCCTCACTGCCGAAGAAATAGCTTTAACAGATGTTAACAACGAATTGATGAGCTGCGTAAGCTCTCCGGTGGACCCCTTCACCTGCCGCCCGGTCTCCATGATAAACCGTGTGAGGGTCCATACGTCCACATCGAAAACCGACTGATCGGACATCCTTACAGTATCTCTACGTACGAGCGGTTGAAAAGGCAGAGACTAACTGACTGTAGTGCCACTAGTCAGTCTTTTTATGGACGAAGTGGACGAAGGCCAGGGTTATATTGGTGAAGCAGATCAGGTGACAGTAGTGTTGTTTGAATTCTAGAAGAGCCAGAGCTCATTTATAAAGCACATCCTTGAAATATCCTCAGGGGTTAAGTGGGTATGGGTCACGAAGCCAAGGTCATGCGTGCAAAAAACATCATTTATGGTGATCCAAATGAACATCGGAGGTTTGTTAAATGGACCTCACTAATAGTCTACATTTATTTATGTGTTCCCTTTAACTCAAAACAAACCTGGATTCTTGATTAAACATATCAAACATATTTGAAGAAAGTGCACTGTTTGTGTTGTAAATGCAGTATGTTTGATTTGTAAGTGTTGAATGTTGCACTTAACATGCTTTCCTGAGACTTCATTTAAATCTTCATCCACACTCAAGTGAGAATATGTTTATGTATGGGAACATATTTCATTAAACAGATTTGGAAGGTTGGCAGATGTTTTTACAAACAAACACTCAATCCAACTTAAATCTAAATTTTACCATAAATGTCTCATTTGGTAGAAACCCAAAACATGAACTTTTTGGGATCAGAAACTCACAGACAAAAGCTCAGAAGTAACCTGTTGGCTCCAACAGAGGCCCTTTTTAAACACAGGTCATTTTTTTATTCAGAATTTTATAGGAGGATCAATATATATATATTGATATGGTTTTGCATTTGATTTTGCATTTTAATATAGTTTGCAAATGTTTTTGGCTTAAGATTTGAAGTGAATGTATGTTTTTAAACAATTTTGCATGCTTATATATTTCAACCAATTTCATTAAGATCAACATCTCAAAATGTGTCTCAAATGTCAGCTGGTCTCCATGCGGCTACTGACCTTTACAGAAAAGGTCACCATCTCTTCATAAGGCTGCTTAGACTGTTTGTACAGCTTGTCCTGTATTAAAAAGAGCAAATAAAAATCATAAAGTATGGTAAAGTAGCATGTTTAATTTACAAACGAATATTAATGTGTTCTCAGGGAACTTACTGAAACGAGTGCAATGTCTCGCGTCAGGCACGGGGTATAAACACTATTAAACAAACCATTCATTAATGGTAATAGTACAAAGTTTGGACATTATAATTACTAATTAGTCAATTTATGTATCTTTAAGTTCTTCACATGTGTACAGAGCGAGCGCATGTCTCAGAAACTCTCTTGTTTTGCCAATAAATGTATTCACAGCTCAGCAGGGTGTAAAAAGGTATGAATTGGTATATGCAGACAGAAAAATATCAATTTAAATTTTAAACATTCTTACTGGTCTTTTTCCCAACCATGATTTTAGCATTCATTGGGATTGTCAAAACTGTCTTTTTTAAATGCAGTACTTATTGACTTGCATTGGTCCATAAACAAGTACATGGGTACCACCCTTGTTCAGTTACCAACATTCTTTGAAATATATTTTTTATGTTCCGCAGAAGAAAGAAAATTAAACAGGTTTGGAAATGACAAGAGGCCGAGTAAAGGGTTTTTTGGGTGAACTATCACTTTAAATGACATTTAATTTACCGTGAATGTAAATGAGGCTGTCATAGACATATATCAGTTTTTCAGTATAGTAGTTAGCAACATTAAACATCTAAATTTCCCCTAAACTCCAGATTGCAAAATATTTATATTTAAAAAAATTGACTCTAAAGTACAACCACCTGAACATTTTGTACGTCTATCATCCCTCCTAAATCACATGAATGAAGTCAATAAAGGCAACATTTCTAAGTAAATGTTTAATATGCTGTAAAGATTAGTGTCAAAACACAAAATAAGCCAAAATTTAGTCTAAAAATACATTTATGCCACCCAATTTAGACTAAATCTACTTATTACCACTCATAATAATACTTCATTGATGTACACTGTATAGTAACATTTGACTATTATTCTGGAGTGTCAAGAGTTCTTTATTATATATTTTGTGTGTAGTGTCGGTTCTGTTTCTTGATCTTCATTTGCGATGTTTCTGAAAGATGGAGATGTACTCTTGCACATCATCAGGAGAACCCAACACCACAGGTTCCCGCTGATGGATGCTCTCAGGCTGGATGTCCAAAATGTTTGTGGTCCCTGTGGTGGCCATTCCTCCAGCCTGCTCCACGATGAAGGCCATGGGGTTGCATTCATAAAGCAGTCGAAGCTGAAGTGGGTAAAATAGAAACAGTGTTAATCAAGTATTTTAGATTTAAGCAATTAACCTGAATTTTGTGTCCAGAAGAGATAGAACGAGAGCATTGGGCAGGTGTCTCCTTTTTGCTTTAACTCCATCTACAGGCCTTTATGTGATAATACAGTGATCGGTCTATAAAAGTTACACAGGTTAACAACACATTAAAAAGGCTTTCTCACTTAAATGCTTTTTTATAATGCTTTATATGAAAAAATAGCATGCCACAGAGAGACATTCAAGTATCTACAATGCAATGTAACAGATCTTTTTTCCTACTCAAGTCTTAAGAATAAATAAACAAAGCCTGACACACACGTTAGGTGGTGCGATTCCCAACAAAAGAACTGGAATAAAGGTCATGCACTTTTTTCTTACAGTAGTACAGAAATCCACAGGTTTTCTGAAACTTTAGCCACATTCCAATAAATATGAATTCCACTACATTAGATAAACAATATATAATATTTGGTGTTGGCCTACACCGCTGCATTGCTTACTGCTGGTCACAATTTAAGCTAAAATAACGTTTTGACACTTCACACTATACAAATGTCTATCGTTAATGATACATGGGTTTTATTCTGATAACCCATAAAACCAAATAGAGCAGAACTGACTTACAGCTAAAAAGATGACAAAAGACTGCAAATGCAATTTGATGATATCATTTTGTATGTTGTTTGTATATAGTAACCATAAGCAAGTGGTATGATTGTCATGTGCTGCACAGAGATGAATAAAAATCAATCAGGCTGTGAAACTTTTGAATGCGTAAATGACTGTGTATAAAGTGATATTTTATATCAAGTACCTTTCCTTTAGGGCTTTTCTTGTTTGCAGGGTAAAGAAAGATTCCTCCATACACAAGGGTCCGATGCACATCTGCTACCATCGAGCCTACATAACGGGCTCCATATGGTGCACTGCCATCCTAAACACATGATGACAGATATTATTTGTTTCTCTTCTTATAGATGGTTATCACAAAATTTACTACATATAATTTTTTCAGCAATCATGCTTTCAGTATATGACATTCGTCCTTTTGTACTCCATGTATAAAGGAAAGTCATATGTCTAGACATGAGAAAGTGGTATTTTCGAGTAAATTAATTCTTTAAAGGTATTGTTCACCCAAAAATTAAAAAATGAAATTGACTCACTCTCAAGTTGTTCTGTATAAATTTGTTTGGTTGAACACGGAGAAAGAAATTTGGAAGACCAAACAGTTCTTGGCCACCATTGACTACCACCGTAGAAGAAATTACAATAGTCGTCAAAAGTTCCCCAGAACTGCTTGCTGTCCTACATTCTTCAAAACATCTAAAAAATATTTTTTCCTACTTTGGTAGTCGATAGGCTTCAAGATCTGTTTGGTTATATTTCTCTGTGTTCATCAGAACAAAGAAATTAATACAGATTTGGATAAACTTTTTTCTGGAAAATATTTTTATTTTTGGGTGAACTATCCCTTTAAGCTTGACTTAAAATGAGTGATGTTACGACTTCCATTGATGTGATTTATCTTCATAAACAAAGTATATTTAACGTATACTGAACCTCCGGGAACTTTTTCTTCTGCAGATACTCCGTGACGGCAGGATCAAAATAAAGGGCATAGCCTTCATTCACACTGTAGATCTTTCCTTTCTTCTTAATCTTCACATCTCTGTCCACCAGAATGAACTCTCCGATAGCCTGACATTTAATATGACGGATGTTAAAAAAAGGTCTTCATTATCTCAAGAAATTTGTGTTTTCTGATCTGTTAATTACAACGTCTACAATGATTTTGACATTTCCTTTCATTTGTAAAAAAGATTGCAATATAAATCGCATCAACTTTTTTCAACTACAAATAACGAACAACAAGTTTCACAATGATATAGCTTTGCGTTAAGTATTCTTAACGATTTGAAATAAGGATATTTCCTGATTTACTGCAAAACGATCACATGACGTATTATCGAAATGTGAAGTTGACTCACTGGATCTAACATAAAGCAGTTCACTCCCTGACCAGTGGAGAGCACGATCATGGTGGCACTGCCATACAGCGCATATCCAGCGGCTACTATATTTCTGCCAGGCTGCAGGGCATCCTTCTCCGACGGCTCGCTGTCTGTGCACTGTGAACAGAGCGACCTTAAAGATTCATCTCTGTTGTAGAATTGTATGGTAGATATACACTCACCTAAAGGATTATTAGGAACACCATACTAATACTGTGTTTGATCCCCTTTCGCCTTCACAACTGCCTTAATTCTACGTGGCATTGATTCAACAAGGTGCTGAAAGCATTCTTTAGACATGTTGGCCCATATTGATAGGAGACCGTCTTGCAGTTGATGGAGATTTGTGGGATGCACGAAGCTCCCGTTCCACCACATCCCAAAGATGCTCTATTGGGTTGAGATCTGGTGACTGTGGGGGACATTTTAGTTCAGTGAACTCATTCTCATGTTCAAAAAAACCAATTTGAAATGATTGGAGCTTTGTGACATGGTGCATTATCCTGCTGGAAGAAGCCATCAGAGGATGGGTACATGGTGGTCATAAAGGGATGGACATGGTCAGAAACAATGCTCAGGTAGGCCGTGGCATTTAAACGATGCCCAATTGGCACTAAGGGGCCTAAAGCGTGCCAAGAAAACATCCCCCACACCATTACACCACCACCCTACTTGCATTAATGAGAAATTGAACAGGTGTTCCTAATAATCCTTTAGGTGAGTGTATATAATGTAGCAGAGTATCTGTTCAAAATGATCAGTAATACCTTCCTGTAGATGGCAAAGATGGTCCCAATGGAAGCAAGGCAATCAATGTTGGATGATCCATCCAAAGGGTCGAAGCAAACCACATATTTACCCTACGCACACATTCAAAAGTCATATTTGGAAACGTAACGTTGCAACTTGACATAGACGGACCATTATTCATTCGTTCGATTTTGTACCCAATGGATCTTTCTCAACACTACTCCACCCAGGTCCTTTTACGATGTTTACTCACTCACATCCATGCAGCTAACCCCCCCTAATACAAGAACAACTTGGTAATCCCACGTTTCTTTAAATCATATTAAAACAGTGTGTTCACCAAACACTGACAGAAGGCTATTTGTGATCTTTATTTACCCGTCTGTCGGGTTCAACGATGATAGCAGTTTCATGTTCCTCCGTCACCAATACGCACGAGGTAAAGGAGGACTTGATCATGTTGATGACAAGGTCATTGGAAAGGATGTCCAGCTTCTTCACCTGATCACCTGTCACATTGGTGCTTCCATCAATGCCGTACCTACGAAAATAGTTATATTTTAAAACAGGGTGTGAGAATATGCTGGGATAATACAAAGTCTTACTACAGCCTACTAGACTTTATTTCAACTTTTACAAGAGACGGCAGAAGAGGTTGCTTAGTTCTGCAGACACATTGCCAGGCAGGAATTTAAACATCAACATGTGGCATCAACTGAGCGATCGTGAAGGATTATTTCAAACGTAAACTGCAAGTTTGCAAGTCTGTATAACGAATACTCACAGGTGGGCGATACCTGCTTTCCTCACCGCGCTCGAGATGGCTTTTATCGCCGTGCACATCGCGTTGAGAAGAGTCGTCAGCTCGCCCGTGCCTTTAGCTTTTCTGCCTTCTTCGAGCAGAAACCTCGTCAAAGTGACAACATTAGTGTCGAAAGCACCCCGATCTGACATGACCGAATATGCGTCGATATTCCTGATGATGTAATTATCTTGCTTTTGTGCAGTAGCCTGTCAATTAATTTATTCGACTCTAATCGCGGAAACCGAAATAAAAACGCGGAAATAGGGGGTGTACGGACAGCTAAACCAATGAAAAGTGCACAGCCAGATAAACAGAGGTGTGACTGACTGTGTCGCATTGTGAAGCGAAGTTTGTGGATAAAAGATCCGCTGATAGTCCGCTGTGTCATCGTGATTGTGGGTTTGACACATTGATGGCTGAGATTACACACGCTTGTGGGAGTTTGTGGGAAACCGTGGGGTGAATGGAGACACTGTTGATAATAGACACTATGACCTCGTGGATCCGCCTATACCATACATGTGTTTATGGAAAAGATGTTCTTGCTATTTAAAGGGGGGATGTCCAATTTCTCTCAGAGCATTGTTGAGGTTTAAACCGCCAAAGCAGACACACCCCCATCTTTCGCACCGTGAACCTTACTGCCGCTAGGTTGTTTTTCATCGGCCTTTATTGTTTTAGGGAAAAAACAACAAATCCAATTGGGTCTATTATATGTTTTGTACATACTAGTGACAACATAGTATGTCGAATATGTCAAATACTGATTCGGATTATTTGTAAAGTGTAAATGTGATGTGAAAAGTTTAGGTGATGGACTTATTGCGCCTCCGCGCACTGCGCTACCTAAATAAACCGCTAGAGGTCAGTCTCGTTGAATAGGTTTCAATATGAAATTTTCATTGAAAACCATGTGCACTGTTGGCATGTATGTACCATGGATTGCCATCTTTTCGTTACAACAATGTGCGGCTGCGTGCACTAAACAAGCACTTCTTCAATTAATGAAATAGTTCAGGGCTGTTAACTGGACTTATGTAGTTGAAAGGATGATCAGGACTCCTTTGAGGACCACATTCCTGCTAATTATAAGGAGCTCCCTTGAGAACTACACCACACGGCCAAAAGAATGTGGACACCCCCTCCTAATTAAGGGGTTTGGCTTGGCTCTGTAATTCCACCGAAGACAAATTGTCATGCTACGCCATACCATGACATTCCAGAGTGTTCTTCCAACTTTGAGCCAACAGCGAGGAGGCCCCTGTACACAAAATAAATATAGGTCTTGTGTGTTAGAACTTCATTGGTTTTTAAATGGTCTAGACCTTAGGTTAACACTGAAAATCAATGTGTTAAATCCTTGATTATTAATTGGTGTCTAACAAACCTAATCTGAGTTTAGAATGGGTGAAAATCCATGGAGCCATGTTCCCCAATCCCCATCAGGCTAATGCGAATGGCTTCGAAATGTAACGTTAAACAAATATCAGTGTGGTGTTTGGTGTTTTCATGCTCAGGTTACTGTATCTCTGTTGAAACGCTTCTTGTGTGCTATAGAACATCCAAAACGATTTATCAAGCCTCACATCCCACCTTGACCCTTTATGTTTGCTAATCGCTAGTTACCGCTTGTTCTCTTTCCTCGCTTTTTGACCTCAATAAGTGTCAGAACAGCAATTGGAGCATAAACCAGTAGCCTAAGCGTAACTTGTTGTTATAATATTCATTTGAAAATGGTAAATATTGTGAATTGTAAACTATTGACTATCCAGTGCATGGAATGAATGCGTTTGCTTACACGGCTTGCCCGTGGTATTTCACTTTTTTGTGTTTTCCCCAAAACCTCACGTTTTAGATGAGAGCATTTGGTTGCAATGGATAAAGAGTCCCATAAAGACTTTACAATTTTATAAAACAACAACTACATCCTTGCATTCAAGTTCATCAATATTGTTGACCTGTGTAAACAACCTGTTTTTAGCTTAAGTGCATATGTCGTCTCGACCAATCAGAATTCGCTCGTTAGTGCTATTTGTATGTTATTTCTAAATTATTTGTTGTATGTGCTGGAAAATATTGAAACATGAAATTTAAAATATTTATTTCATTTTACTATTTAGTTTGTTTCTAGTTATTTGATTTGGCTGTTATTTAGTTCATGCATTTGCATTTATTTGATTTATATTAATCATGAGTCCCTCATGTCATATGTTTCATGTTCTCTTTTTTTTTTTTTAAGAAATAAACCAACATTTTCTTAAAAAAAGCGTTTTGAAATTTTCTTTAATAAAATTTGGATGTATAATCGACAATATTGTTGTTTCATTTAACAATCATTGTTTAACATGTTCAGACTGATCTAACCGACCTTTTTAACAGGATAAATTGAATATTAACTAAATGTATGGGTCTAGGTTAAAAATGTAATTTTCATGACAACTATCAAAATGGATTTATAGCGTCTTGGAAACGAGCTCTTCAAATATAACCTTCTCTCCAGCTATTAAATCAGTTTAAAAAATCGTATTTAACTCAGTCTACTGAAAGCAAGTTCAATATATTCAATACTTATATAAAACCTCGTGACTTTCAGTGGACGTGCTTATATAGTGCGCTGTAAGTGGAGCACCTGTCTTTGTGTACTTAGTTATTTGCACGTCACGCTCTCACGTCAGGGAACATCCATTGGGCGCGCGAGTCTGGTGCGCCACGATCCTTGCTTGTCTTTTGCGCATGAGCATAAACAGGACAATTCACCGGGAGTTTTACAAAGGGAACGTAGGAACGGGACAGAGAGGTATAAACAAGCTTCTTTGGAGAAAGGTAATTCACTGTTCCTTTGACCAAACCGCTGGCAACGTGTCTATAAACTAGACTTTATTTTTTACTTCGATGCGCCTGCGAAACTTGATCCAACAGGTATGTGTAGCACGTTGCGCCTTTTTTACAAGATGTGGACTTTTGTCCTTTAAGTATATAGAGAGAGCAATTATTAGTGACAACGATGTTGAAATGATTAAATGTGATGTTATGGTGTAACCAGCAGCATGCATGCAAACGTGAGCACGATTGTTGTAGGAGCATTGGTCGCGCGGCTCTTGTTACTTCTCCTCAGGAAGATAAGATAGATTGCAGTAACATTTTAATGGTTAACAGGGTCAGCTTTGTGTGGGCCAAACATCCGATGCTTTCTTTAAATGTTGTGTGTTGATACTTTGCCGCGTTTTGCAATTATAAACATTTTAGGATGTTTTTCATTAAATGGGCTGTTTTTGAGGTGCGAAACATGCGCTCTTGAGATGCTGCGCGCTAGTCGAAAGTTTGTTTTTGGTTGTTGTATTTTAACTGTTGTGGTTGTCAGCTGATCGTAGCACCAACAGAAACTGTCGGACAAATGTGAAAGCTGTCCTCAGGTCAGTGGACAGGACGTAATTATGATGTGAGCCCTTCCTGTGGAAATTCAGGACGTTTTAACTGATGGTCACGATAACTTCGATATAAGCTACTGAGTGTGCACCCTAAAGACGAAATGGCGAAATTATTTAATATATTTTTATATTGTTTAAGTTTTATAAATGCAGCCAGTGCTCGAATTGAACGTCTTGGGGGGTCCCCCTCATAATACTTTTTTTTTGGGTGAGTGTCTCGAAATACACAATTGATACAAAATGCACAATATATTTGTTTATAATATGCATAACTATATACTACTATATTTAGAACAGGCTTACACGGAAGAACAGACATCTTTCACTGTCATGCGCTTAGAGGTCTTTAGACGTGGGGCAGCTAGACAACTACCCCATGAACGAACTGAATATAAATTATTGTAAATAATTAATTCACAAAATATCCATTGCATGAATTTATTCACATTTGTCATTATAATTTTTTCTCTAATACAAATATTAGAGGGACCCCCCAAAGTCAATTTTTTACTACCCTCACGCCTTATGGGGGGGCCGGACCCCCCAGCCCCCCTTCAATTCGAGCACTGCATACAGCCTAGATCCAACAAAGGTTTTTCACTGAATCTTAACTTGAGGTCTCGTGCAGATCATATCACAACGACATTATTATGTCTTGGTGAAAAATATTGTTACCATCCTAAAAAAATTTCATCACATTTTGAAATTAATCTGGTGTATCTGAAACAAGGCAGTCCTCTTCCCTTTCAAATGTCTTTTCTTGGATACATGCCCCCATTTTTTCAACGGCAAACAATTTTCTTCAAGAGTTCTTCTATGATGGATTCCTGTGGATGTATTCCAGTTGAACTTTTGCGAGTACGTGACCAAAGGCTTGGACCATATTAAACTTCTGATAGTAAACTTTGTGAGGGGGTAATCCAGAGGAAAATTGGCACATCCACAGGGTGTCGACTGTTCTGGTCCGTGGCTCTGAATGGAGGAAAGCTTTGTGGTGCTGAGACATCTTTTGGAGGCAGTCCCAGTTGTTTAAAGAGAGATGAAAGTGTTCCAAAGCATCCTTTCACCACTCACATAATGAAAGACCGTATTAAACGATGTGAGACCCCCGTCAGCTTTTATCCTTTCTTTTCATGGCAATTCTTATTGTTAAAAGTAAAATAGCGAGAACTTCTCTTAAAAGCAAATAGCCGAGTGCCGGTCATGAGTGGCGATGTTTTAGATGTGCCATACTGATGTGCTCTAGGAATGTAAATATGAATTTCAGTTCTTTGACACATAATAGCTGAATGTAGATTAGACTGTGTGGCACTGGCAATATATCAGTTTGGAAAAAATAAGATAGTTATTGTATAAAGACATTGTGCCCCCCATTAAATATTTATCCTGTTGTATTAGCGTATCACCAGCATGAATTTCTTATCAACACCACTGATTATGATTTTAAAAGCCTGTGCATTATTTTAACGGACAGTTTAAAGTTAAAAAGCAATGGACTTAAAGTCTAGCTGTTTGGAAGGGCATCTGGAAACACACTGTATATGTGAACGTTCAGGCGTTTGTGGACATATGGCAGAAGTCACTCAATTTGCACCTTGCTGAGAAAGCTTTGCACATGGGGTTCAAAGCTCCGTTCATGGTGAAGGGAACTGTCACCTATGTCTTTTTTTCAGGCTGTAAAAGCCACACTGCTGCCTGTTTGTACAGAGGAAATTACTTCCAGTTTGCTGCTTGGTTAGAACTGTTTGCAAATCTAATCTACCTCCTTTGCCATTCGTCAAAGCCTACCAACCATCTCCAGCTTGGAGAATCTCTCGCAGTGTTTTGGATGGGTTACCGTGACCTTTCAAGTTATTTTATAAATATAATGAAGCATGATCCTTGAGGAAAGTTATAGGCTACATTTAGGTTACACATACAGTTAAGCTCATTAAAATACCGGTTTTGTGATGAGCTCTAACATTTTTTCAGGGCATTTAATGGTTCTTATTATCCCTTCAACATAATGAAGACGTCATTTTTATGACTTCCTGGTGGAATATAGGAGTTGTTTGCATCGAGAATGTTAATGACGGTGAGTTCTGTAATGACATGGATTTGATGTATGATCAGTGCACTTTGTGTTGGTTGAAAGAGCATGTCAATTTGATAATTTTGTTTCCATCAAATTCAGTTAATGTAACTTTAATAAAGCTTTTGGTCTTTGGTTAATAAAGCTTTTTGGAATATTTGCAGATCTTGGATGCAAAAGGCTTTAAATCTGGAGGCAGGAGTTCTTAGTCTTTCCTTCTTGTTGATTGTATGTTCTGCATTTGATTTATGTTCGATTATTCATATGGCACTCATAAGCTCCAAACTATATTTTGTTTGAGGTGTTTTTTGTTTGATATTTACAAATGATCTAATAATTTACTTGTTGTGTTTGAACTAGTATGCATCCTGGTATTCTCCGGATGCCGTTAGTAGTTAGTTGGCCAGAGATAATTTTTTCCAGTTTTGCCGAGATTATTTCTCTGTAGTTTCGAAGTAATTATGCTTTTCCACAGTTTTGCCTTGAGCACTGAAGAAGCATTAAAAAAACACAAATTTGATGTGGCTTAAGTCATTTTAGCAGTGATGTGTGAAAGAAAAGTAATTAAAAAGAGAAAAGCAATTAAAAGAAAATTGAACTTAACGAAGCAAAAGTACATCAATGGTTAAACCTGTATTACATGAAACTCTTGAAGTAGGTGGCTGGTACTAAGTTCTTAGTATTGAGTCATGGACTGAAACGGCTTTTCACAGTCGCCCTTTCCTTGTTCCTCTGAATGGACAGATGACATCCTGCTTTCTTGCACCCAGTCCAAAAAACTGGATTACGAAGAACACCTGGTCATTTGACATTTGTTCCATATGTCTCGAAGCATTCCAGGAAAATGTAGAAAAAAAGATCAAGTTATTTCATCAAGTCTCAGAGACCGTATGGAACTGCCCTGGCATTATTTGTCCCATACCAGTAATATTGTAATGAGACATATTTTATTTATTTATTACAGTTATAAGGTAGGTTAACCAAATGTACTTATTTGATCATGTTTACTGTGTGGTGCATGGATGAACATGCACCATACAATGGGGGCTCTCACAGTACAAGTTGGCCATTGTTTTGTTTTTTCAACTTGGGCGTAGTTCATTGTTTCTCTTCTAAAACATTTTTGTTCTTGTCAATATTGTCGCTAATATCTAAATTCGTATTTATATTTAGTCGTATGTCAGAAAGAGATGTTGCAAAACTGTCACATGGCAGAGATGAGGGATGGCTTTGGACCTTTTTTCGTGATGACTGGATTGGTTGCATGACACGATCATGTCCCTCCTGAAATCTGTTTAATAAACTTCGATTAAAAATTATGACAACAATCCACAACTTATCAAGTGTATTCTGTTAAGTTACTTTTGTGAAACTTTGTGGCAATCTTCTCATCAGCAGCGACGTAAAGATCTGTTCAGACGGCAAAGACATGCTCGAAACAAAGATGCAGTCATTTTACAATCGCTGTTGGTCTGTGCAGATGAAAAACTCCTACTTTGTCAGCGTGTCATTTGTTTAACACAGAGGTCCTTTTGTTCTTTTCATCTACAGACCCCACAAGAAACATGCATGTTTTCAGATAAAAAGAGTTTAACTCTTTGTATTATCATTTGCAGTACCTTTTTTATGTGCAAAAAGTACTTTGCTTGGGAAGACAACATGTTAACTGTGTGTGTTTGAATGTGGATATAGTTCAATTGAACCTGTTTCAATGTGAAAATAGCTTATTTCGATGGCTCTTGACGGAGATCATGTAGACGCAGAGCAGAATGCCTAGTTATTCATTATCCACTGACTTCTTTAAAACAGGATTCCTCTCATTCACTGAAGGCCTGGTTGAAGTGAAGAATAGATGACCATGGAGTAAACCCTCCCCTGATCTATCCCACACTAGTTCAGAACTGAATGGAATGCAGTGAAGGGCAGCGTTGACGAATGCCTTGCTGAAGATTTTGGGCAGGAACAGGCAGGTCTAAGGAGAGAAAAGGCAAATGCCAAATAGTCTTGGATGTGAAAGACTAAGAATGGTATGTGGCAGTCTTTGCTCAGTTGAGTCCCCTCCATATTTGTCAGCCTGCTTTGGCGAAACAACAAATATTTGACATCTTTGTTTAGACAGTGATGTAGATGGTCTTTCACCGTTCAAATGTAGACATTTACACCCCCTGCCCAATGGGATAGAACATTCTTATGGTTTAATAATGTCATGATGTTTTCTTTTCTGTGGTTCGGGAGTGGTTTGTCACATGGCATTTGAATATCGTCTCAAAAAGTCTTGTGGCAAGCTGAAGGCCTGTGAAGGGTTTGGTTGACTGGCCACCGGTCTCGTCAGGTTTCTGTTGAAGGTGTCTACTGCTGCCTGTGGGGCTTGGGTTACTCCTCTCAATGTCAGCTAGGCTTGGGAACTCCTGCATAACCTTTTGGGGTCTGTTGGTTACCTGTTGTTTCTTTGCAACATGGGCTTCCATTGCTTGCTTGCAGCAAAATGGTTTTATGGCTGTAATGTGGGGTGTTTGTTTAAAATATTCAAACAAATAGAGATTTGCAACCCGTTTTTACCAATTGACTATTTGATGTGTTGGGCATGTCTTCGCAGAGACGGTGTTTAGGGTTTTTGAGAAGATTAACATGCTTAAGTTGCAATTATATTTAAGATAGAAATTATTTTAAGTTAACTTTTTCACAGGATCAATCATGGTGTCTTAAAGGAGAACAAGCTGGAAGTATAACTTTTAACAGCCTTTAATAGCCGGACCTTTCCTGCAGCCTCTCTCGGCAGTGCTATTGTGGGGATTAGAGATGTCTGCTAGATTTACATCAGGCTCTGTTCTCTCTAAGCCATGCTTTCTCTCTGCAGCTGTTGGCTGAGTACCTCCCTTCAAAATAAACAGACATTCGACCATCCAACAAAGCTTTAGTAAACAAGTTAAACGAATATACGTGTGCATGTTAGTTAGTTATAAAAAACAAAGCAAAGCGAAACTGAAGGCCATGTTTTTTCCTGTATTGTAAGGTTTGAAGTTGGCAGACCTACCTGCGGTAGTCAGACAGTGGATCAAGTAGCCTCTAGTGTTCACTTCCGCTGGTGGTTGATGCATCACTTATTTGCTTATTTGCATAAACTGAAATTCTGCAAAACTCTCATTGAAAATTAATGACTTCCTTTTTTTGTTGCATTTAACTCTGTGAACAACTATTTCATTGCTTAAACGCTTTCAGGCTGTGGTTAGTGTGCTGACAGCACCGGTGTGCTCGCGGCGACCCATCTTCGATTCCCGTTTTCTGCCGTCCTTTGGCGTTCCCGCTCCCTGGTCTTCTCCATAATGACTTTCTGTCTACTCTCCATTGTACTGTCATTAAAGGCATAAAAGCCCTAAACGTATAACTTTAAAAACGTTCAGGCTATCAGTTGGCACTGTTTGTTAGTGATCTTATCTCGCCCAGCTCAAGCTTGCTGCCACGTGTAGCTTCTTATGTTGTTGGAATGTCAGATGATAAGCGCTCACTTCAGATGTGGATTATTAAACATCTATTGATATCACGTATTGCATATGCACTAAACATTGATTCATTTCACACTTTGAAGTTTGATTAAAAGTCCCAAAATCAGTTAAAACATTAAAATGAAGATGCATAGCCAACCTGATCCTACACATTGTCTTTTATTTATTTGTTTTCCGAAGCTACACAGTTTTTTTTCAATTTCATTGTACTGTTTAAAATTAATTCAAAACAAGCATGCTGCCTGTGTTGGGTTCAGGGCTTCGCTTGTCTGAGCCCATCATGTGAAGAGCGAAAGCCCAGTTCATAACAGGCCTCTCAGGTTTCTGTTTTCACTAATGGGGGCAGGTTCACCTAGGTAACCAAATTTCCGTCCAGATTCCCCCTTCTAATGTATCTTTTTACCCATCCTTTGTGCTTTGAGAGAAATTAAAATAGTTAATGATTACTGAAAGACAAATTCAAAACCATCTTTTTTGATTATTGAAATGAAGCGATGGCTACATCAACACAGCCTATTTTTATGGTTGCCTTTTACAATATTAAGGATGATATCGGTCTGCATTTTTTATGTATAAAGACATTGAATTGATCAATCCATTCTTATGATGAAGTTTCCATTAAATGTGTTTCTAAAGTCATTTCTAACCCCAAGAGAAAGATATTCTAGTCTGGCTCTTCCTGTAATATTCAGGCTGTTTGCATAAGGATTTGTGAACAGGCACATAGGGTTTACATACTGTATGTATACATGCATTTAAATGACACTGTCCGTGGCACAGGTAAAAGTACGTGTTATCCACAGAATACCACAGTAGATATCTACACAGGTTCTGTCTGCCTAAGGAACAGTGGATGTCTGGAAGATGCTAGGATTTCACTAGCCATACATTGTATGTTATGGAAGACTTGGTAGACTTTCACCTGCGTAACTAACTTTTCAATAATTTATCAAGACATTGGATATGTGGATCCATCTTTCTCATTTTTAAAGCTATGACATCACCAGTGTCTGTATAATGTTAGGTATCGTGGCAGACGGCGGCTAGACGAGGTAAAAACGGTGTTCTCCCATATATCCAATGTCTTGATGGAGATGGTGGTCTAGTGGGTTAAACCACTGTACTGGTAAATCAAAGGTTGCTGGTTCGATCCCAGCAGCCACACCAGTGTGTCCTTGAGCAAGACACTTTACTCCATGTTGCTCCAAGGGGATTGTCCCTGTAATAAGTGCACTGTAAGTCGCTTTGGATAAAAGCGTCTGCCAAATGACTAAATGTAAATGTAAATGTCCCATAGATCACAGTGTGATGACGAGATAAAAAATTCCTTAACTACAATCCCTTGCACAAATGTCTGTTAAAAGTCTCCATATATAATATATATAATATAATAACCCCAAATATTAATTGCCATTTTTTTGGAGATCAGCACTGATGACCATGCAAATTTACTTGTTTTTAAAGTGTTTTCAACGCCAGTGTAATGGAGTCCAGCAAGAGTGAGAGAGCTGTGCAGGTAAATCTCACTTCCCGACTCCAAGAGGTGCTCTATCGTGGCAGATGCTATAGGCTTTGGTCTTTAGCTTCCTCTTTAGAGCGCCTGACTCCCATGCTGGTATCATATCAAAATCTGACTCCCCGTGAGATTATGACTCTCCTGTTTTCCCCTCCCTCAGATCTCATTTTAGCGCTTGTTATTGACGAGTAGACACACACAACATGAGCGCGTTACTTAGCATGTGCTGTTTTTCTGTGACGGATTTAAACGAGTCTGAGGACACACGAAAAAATATTTGAGACGTTTACAGTGACACTAATTGCGGGAAAGTTCAGCGAACATATCTGTTGTAAGCAGGGCTGGGGAGTAACGAAATGCATGTAACTAAATTACGCATTTAAAAATACCCCTTGCTGAATAGGCAAAATTTTTATAATTGTAACGAAATAAGAGGTGTCTAGGTTCACAGAAATGTAAATTGATTTTGTGTAGTACTGTTCGGTTTAATTCGCACAGTTTAAGTAATTTGTTTAGGTAATTGCAACTTTATCTCACAATTCTGACTGTTTCTCGCAATTGTGTTTAGAGAGAGGAGGATCCCTGGAGTCAGTTTTGTGCTCCCCGAACAGTGCGTCTTGTGATTTGATCAGTGCTCATTGGTTTGTTAAGCCATGCTCGCAATTACGGAGCTCATTCCCAGGCATTCCTCTGGTGTCAAGGTCACACACCAAGCTGTGTTCCATAGGAACGATTCACTTTGGGTTCCACCATGTCTATTGGACCAGAGGCACCTTGTAGATCAGTAAGACAATCTAACCTCTTAAACTTAACTTCTTAAGTTGGATGTTAGAATAAGATTAAACCTGTGATTATTTATGGAGCTGAAATCCATAACTTTTGCGTCTCTCACAACCTCTTTTTAAAACATTATTTATGTTTGATGTAAGGTTGGGCCGATAAATGATGCCATTGTCCACTGCTGATGGCTGACAGACCTCACGATGTTGAGATGGGATCGTTATTCCAACAAATGTTTCACTTTTGTCACGTGACTCTCGCTGCTCTGTGTGGCAAATTGGAATGTAAACAAACATAAACAAGGGTAAAGATAAAAAATGTAAACTTGCACCGTACAGATCAGACGCACCTGAGCTTGGGCTGTATAGATGCTTGGGTTTCTCAGACTTTATAGCTGTATAAAGAAGACGTGTGTCTTGCACAGCTCGTGCCTATACGTGTCTCACTTTTTGCAGCCAGTTTAACCACATTGCGTCGCAATGTTACGCTAGGTATTGTCGGATGCCAATTTGGTATCGCTACTCTTGTTTGATGTCTTGTAACTTTTTTGGTAAAATATGTTATTAAGAAAGAATACAAGTCGTTGCGTTGTAGACCCAAAATGAAACCCCATCACGTCAAGTCATGTTTTTTTTCATGCCACATTTTCTGTTATAGTACATGGATAAAAGTTATTATTTGTTTACCACGGTCCACATTTGGATTTTGAGATCTAATCCAGATCCAGATTTAGTTCTCAGCTCCTGTAATTACAGGGATAGATCAGATTCCCTGTGGGATTCTCACTTTGATGTATCTTTGCAGTGACTTAAAAGGTCACAATGCCATTGTCTGTTTCACTTTTCACAGCTTTCAACTTCCTGCTGAAACCAAAGCTCCAGTGCTTTCCACACAATTCACAGCATTTTCTACAGGAGGGTTGGGCTTGCTATTATTATAACCTCATGACCCTGTGACCCCTCGCACTATAAACAAACACAAAATCACTGTCAGTAGGAGGCTGGTCTTCCCAAAGAGTGAGCTTATCTTAGGTTGTTGTTATTTCACATGACAATTTTGGGGGGTTTATAAATTTGAATGGACAATAGAGAAATATGTAATCTTGATCAAATGATAAACAAACTGTCATTCATGTTTGTCTTTTAAAAGTTATCTGGAGATCAGATCAGAGGTGTTGTTCAGAGTCGGCCTAAAACATTGCCTTAAGCAGATTGCGGACTGTGCCTTGAACAAAATAGATCCCAGAACACCTAAGAATTGCTCACAAATAGGGTTAACGACAGATTGTTCATTATAAAGTTGCTGATATATGTAAAGTTCTAATAAACCATATTCTACAGTTGGTCCACTTTATTTTATAGATGTTTTAGTTTCCTGCAAAAATATGGTAACTTGTTGTAGGCTTTCGGTTTATTGCAAGCGTTTCTTCCCATGAGTGAAGCAGCGTGATCCATGATCAATTGCTGACAGATCTGCCTGTTTTTGTTTTTCTATAATTGGAGACATTACAGAACTTGTATGATCAATTTATCTATATGGACATTTTATTGAAAAAGAAACCCAGGGTATAGAGATGTATGGCTTAATATGTTGTAATTTCCCCTCTCTACTTGCATTTGTCATTCGAAACATATCAAATATTTAAAAAAACCTAAATGTAATAGTTATTTTAACCTAAAGAGGCCGCCATGTTCTTTATCGATGACGTAAAATGGTTGCACGCGCAGTCAGCCAAACTGAACACAGACACACTTATCAGTTCGTCAGTCAATAGAAGGTGCTGTTGTAGGATAAATACATTTATAAAAATAATGCCAAAGTAATAAAGAAAGAAAATAAAGACTCTGTTTGGTGTTTTTTGATACAATTTAATATTGTTGGTCAGAAACTATATAAACATGCATATTAATAAGCAAAATATGACACATTTTATCCAGATTTTGATTCTTTGACGTTGATTCATCAACATCTATAGCTTATCGTCTTCTCTCTCTCGGTCATTAGCTGATGGGCGCTAATATTCACTTGTACAGAATAAATAACCAAACCGCAATCTTATTATTGTGTTAAGCAGTATATTCTCATAATGTATATAAAGTATATGATGATGCTGGATGATGATGTCTTAAATAGTCTTAAAGATGTTAGTTTAAAGCTGATTTAATGCATGTTTATCTTGAACAGACGCTTACTAAACGCATAGTTTTTCCTGTCAAGAGGATAATGTATACATTTTGTTTGAAAATGGTACTTTGCATTTGTCTAAATTTGATTAGCTGTTATGTGAAAACAAAAATGTTTAAAAAAGGCTTGTCACAGCTGTACGCGGAGTTCAGTGTTAATAACATGTCTGAACATAAACTACAGTAAACGGGATCCATCCTGTCCATGTGCAGAACCCGCTTTAGCTAAAGGGGATAGTTAAATTCATAAGATTGTGCATGTAATTTGTGTTTCATGAACTACACCAGCTGCTTCTTCATTTATTTTATTCATTCCTTAAGATAGTGACTGGTTGTGTTTTCATTTTCATTCTTTAAATGTCAAAACAGTCTCTTACCCCTAATTTACAATGCACGCGTGTGATCACAGTCATTCTCGACGATGCTTGTGTTTACACCAGACGCCCCGCAGCACATTTCAAAAGAAACGGCACTCGCACTGCTTCGATAAAGATAGGCTCCTAGTCTATTTTTGATGGACGGCGTGTCCAAACGGCACAGCAAATACAAAATAAACGACAAACAATCATCTAAATTTCGAAATAAACACCTTGTGCAGAGTCGTATTTCACGGACACATATCCCTGACATAAGACCATAAGGGACGATTGGAGGTTCATTTAGCTTGTCTACATTGGCTGGTTTGTTCTTGTCATAATACCTGCGGTGCACTTGCGGCTTTCTGAAGAGTTGAGATTTTTTTCTCGATGCGCCGTAAAAAAATGGCAAATTGAGACCGCGTCGCCCAATATTTCTGGGCAATGGCGCGTTTACATTTATATGCACGCAATATGTGAATTGGGCCTTAAAGGGGTTTCATACTGTGAAACCCCTTTAATTGTTTCAAAGCAGCTTGCCCTGTAAAGCTGCTTTGAAACAATACACATTGTGAAAAGCGCTATATAAATAAACTTGAATTGAATACTGGTGTGTGATTTATTTGGAGATATGAACTCTCAAAACCTGCCTACAGGTGATTTTTCTTTTTGCTTCTGATAACAATCTCTCCCTCTTTACTTTTAGCGTTTAATGAAAAATGGAGGATCTCTTTTTTTTTTTATATAGCCTTGATAGAACGCTATGCGGGTGTGTCATAGATGCGAGCATAACCCCAGAGCATAAAGTTACTGGGGAATATGGCAGGTCATAATGTTTCAGTTTTGTGCCTTGGTTAGTTGCCTTCAAATCACAAGTCTATTTGAAAACCATGTTAAGTTTGCCCAGAGTCCACAAGCAAAGAAGTATATAAATACAAGATGTATGTTTAATGGAATTGTTGTTTGTGGTTTTACTTTAGCTGCTTGTACATGAATCGTCGGACGGTGGCCTTTTGTGAACATGCTGGATTTGTGAATACTTGCGCAGATGCTGTTGACATCTAATAAACCACAGCATCCAAGAACTGCGTTTATCCACACACAAAGGTCCACTTACACTAAAGGACACAATACAAACACCATATTCACACAAACACATGCTCTTAATCTAGTAAATGCAATTATTTCAGTAATTTATCTTTGTAATCTAACTTGATTTTTTTCATGTCTGCCTTTGGGGACTTATTTAGGAAGTTTGCATGTGGGTGGTAAAATAAATAAATAGTTCATGTAAAAAAAAGCAACAACGTTTGCATTGGTGCAAGTCTTATAGGAAGAAAGTCAGGACCCTGTCAAAATATTTGTGCCTTCCATTGTTCACCGGCAATTGAAATTTCTACTCCCAGATTGTGTCTTCTGGATTTGTTCTAGTCACAAGAGGTTTAACAGAGCTTGCTCTAGTGCCTCGACAGGCCAACAGATTGTTTGGGGAAAATGAGATGGGTGGAAAGAGGGGTATGTTTGTGTTTGTAAATGTGGGGGTTTTCTCAAACAAGCTTCTTGTAGCCATGCCTAACCCAGATGGGATCCTCAGTTGCTCTTCCTCAACTGTGTGGTGAGACAAATCACTTCAGCGTGACAACACGGATATCTGTCTTTCTCCCACACACTGCCATTATACCCTAAATTCCCCAAAAGTGTTAAGTCAACAACAACAATTGAATTGAATCTGCTGGCTTTGGGCTCACTGTTCCGGTTAAATATCTGTTTTGGAAATTAGACATCTATCAGTTGTATATAAATCAAGTAAGTTCTCATAGACACAATTGTCAGGACAGGAGTTTAATTTATTTATCATTTGCTTCGCAGTATCCTCTTCTCAGAATTTTCATTCTGAGATAACATTGCACAGCTTATCAATCACCTATGGAAATATATTCCATCTGCAAGTCAGTTGACCCTTAAGAGCATCGCTCATTTCCTGCTGATAAGATCATGCCCTATTGCTACTCTTAATATCAGCGTGAATATCTGAGCGCGCCATTTAATCATACATGGCCACAATGTCAAGTCCCACTGGAGCATCTCTGCGACCAGAGACAAAGACTGGTTGCGTAGAGACCGGCTTGAAGAGATGCTATCCTGATTCCTGACCCGAGACAGCTGGTCCGGGCACCGGCTAACAGATGGCCATCCATAAACAGTGGATCAGCATATTCAGGTGACGCACAGAAAATCTACCGTGAACGAGATCTTTTGTTATGTTCATTTAGCAATCATCAGTTTTTTTTGGTAGTGTAGCTGAAAGCATTGAGGTGTTGAGAACCGACTGTTGCTTTCCTGCACTTGGCTGTTTTTTGGGCATTTATTGTAAAGTTTATCAAGCGTGTCTGAGAACCTCCCTGAAACATATTGTTGCCTCCTTTACGGTTGCTCTCTCGATTGAAGGGATAGCAGATGAATGATTTCTCGCAAGTTTACGGAGGGTGCTCACGGTCTTTGTTTTGCTGGTTCTGGATGATGGAATAGCAGTGGATGTGGCCTCATAGGATCGTAGGAACCCATAGCGTTTGGAAATCAGATTTTTAATGCTTTCCGATGACACGTGGTGGGACACTTGCGATGAAGTTAACATTTCTCAAGTGTTTAATTCAATGCAATGTAACTTCTTTGATAACCTGGAAATGTACCTATGCTAAAACTCCATTGTTTTGTGTATATGTTTTGTACAAATCCCATCTGCAGCTAATTGCTCCTTTAGGGGGTAAACGTCCATTGGATGCCAAGTTGGAAAGATTGCCCATTCCATGCATTTTCCAACCTAATCCGCCCCCTGCCTTCCCAGCCCCTGGAATGGGTCCTTTCTCATTAGCACATTATAGCCTTGCAAGCTCAAGTGGTTAAGCCAAACAAAAACCTTTAGCCTTTAAATGCATCTCTAAGTGGGACTGGCAAGATGTGTTTAGTGTCAGAAATTTTCCTGCTGCTTTTTAGCTGGTGTCTAAAACATTCCTGTGGTTTCTGTCAACACGGAGAGCCTTTAAGGTTTTTACAAAATGCTTTCTTTGGCTTCAATGTAGTTCATTTGAAACATTTAGCACATTGTTTTATTTAAATGTTTATTTTAGTGGAGATGGTGGTCTAGTGGGTTAAACCACTGAACTGGTAAATCAAAAAGGTTGCTGGTTCGATCCCAGCAGCCACCACCAGTGTGTCCTTGAGCAAGACACTTTACTCCATGTTGCTCCAAGGGGGATTGTCCCTGTAATAAGCGTCTGCCAAATGACAAAAAAACAAAAACAAAATTTAAATCTTTCTAGCTGTGTTTCTACTATTACTCTGAATTTTAATGTTAATATTTTGAAAACTCTTTACAGCAAGTACAAATCGTAATGAAAAGCAAATGATTAGGACATTGCCTATACTAATACTCCGCAATAAAATGAACTAATACTTAATAAAAGCACACGAAAACGTAACGGAGCCTTTGTTTTTAAAAAGCTCTTGATCCACTCGTTTTTCCAAAGGTTTATTAACTTTCCGCCTTATAACGTCCTGCCAATGTTTATTAAATGGACTGAGTGAATAATGAAGCAGGGATGTTGGTGTGGGTAACTAGAAGAGTTGCAGAAGCGTTTAAAAATGGTCCTCTGATTGTGCATTGTGGACAGAAGGCCAAAACTGTGCTTTCTCAAACAAAAACGTATTAAAGTCCCCGTGTACCGGAAGTTGCGGTCATTTTTACTACCATATTTTAATGCATTCGCTAATGAAATTGAATTTCGAACAAGAAAAAGAATGGGTGATCTTGCGGTTTTCGCCATGATTTGATTGAATGTAAACAAAAGGATGTTACATTTTGAAATGGAAATGGCATCGCAGACTCACAGGGGAGGAGTTAAGGGATGCTCTGTCCAAGATGTATAACGTTTGTCATTTAAGATGAATGGTCACTAGAGGACGGATGTACATTCTCAGATTTTAACTGAATATTATAAGGGCACATGAATTTTGAAAAGTGAATGACCATTGGAAAGCTATTAACAATAAACGCTGCAATAATTCACGAACAAATATCCATTCAAATTTTCATTGGGACTTTGAGAACCATTGACAAGGTTGACTGACTCAAGCTAAGCCTAAAGTGGCTGAAACATCCTTCTGTTCTTATTCTTTTAGCACGGTTGACTAAATCTCTGTGCCATGTGATTGTTGATAAACAGGCACTGTGACCTTCTAAAAGACAAAACAACTTGGAATCTCTAAAACATTAGATAGTCCAACCTTGCAATATATTATGATGAATAAGGTGAAGTGTGCTAATGCAGCATTCCTTGGCTGAGACTGTGGGAGTCTCCTGTGGCTCCGGCCCTCTCGAGGGTCTTTATCAAAAGAAGCCACTGGGCCTCCGAGTCTGCCTGGCTCCACTAGAGAGCTAAACAAATAAGTGGCTCAGGCCTGTCCTTGGTCAAGTGCATGACTGGACGGAGGATAGAAGATAGGATGGGAACGAGGGAGGGAAACAAAAAACTCAAGTGTTGCAGTTTGTTAGAAAGGGTGACCGGCGTCACTGTATAGAAAAAGACATAGATCTCTCAGAGGAAAGAGACGGGGTACTTCTCCCTCTGATTTATGTTACCTCAGTTTCTTTCATACATGCTTTTAATTTTTTGTTGAAAGCCATGATGCAAAAGGACCTTTAACTTCTTAAGGTGTATTTTTTTTCCCCTGTTATGTTTGAGTTGGAATTGAGTACGTGAGGAGCTTGATTCATTAGGAAATTATATTTCCACATCGAATTATCTTCCATTTATTTTTCAATTGAATTGAAAATGATTTTATTGCTGTATTCCATGATTTGCATGTTGGAAATGTGCTCCTTCCTTCATTTATTTGTAGCATACCTCTACAGGCCTCTAGATGGCGGTGTTGTCAGAAAAACAAGTAGTATTTAGAAGGCCTTTTGGGATTGATTCTCTTACTATAACTCCAAAATAGTGTATACAAGTGTGTGTTGGTTATTTATGGCCTCCATATATAGCAGATATGAAGATGTGAGCCTAAGCAGTGAACTACACTGACGAAGTGGGACAGAATAGCAAATCTTTGAAAGTGTTTTTGCGATTGGATTTGAAATAAAACTGGTTTTGTTCATGCCAGTTGTCTGTGTTTGTGGTCAGCTCACTGTGATTTTAGTCTGCGTTTTACTCGACTCCTCTCAAAAATAGAAAACATAGATAAGACTGTGCTCTTCTATTGAGCCTGGAGCAGAGTTTATTTTCAAATTCTTGAAGTTGAAAGGTCATAGGAGCATAACAATGTTCCAGGGACATCGTTTAGATTGTGTTGATTTTAAGATGTAATCCTAAGAATGTTTGGAGACAACTTTGGAAACAAGAGGCGAATGTGCGTGCTTTTTAAAAACGGCGGTGGTGTTACAGATGGGCTTTAACAGATGAAATGCATTCCAAAAATAAAGAAGAACGAAGGAATAAAGAAGAATGAATAAGAGGTGCATTCCAAAACGGTCTCCCAAATCTGTGCTCGTGTCATGAATACTCAATTCTCCAGCTACTAGTAAACATGCATAAACCCATTATTATTATTTTGTACGGGCGTTTTACTTAGTTCAGTTGTTTGAAACTGGCCTTGAAAGACTTTGAAATAAACAGCATATGTGATACAACTGTGGCAGTCTATGCAGCACTTTTCTAACTTAAAGGGATAGTTCACACAAAAATGAAAATTTGTTCCACCTTTTTGTCATTTCCAACCTAGCTTTCTTCTGCAGAACACAAAAGATACAAAATTTAAATATGATTTTTTTGCTTGTTATATACAGGATTATGTTATATTGAATACGTCCATGAGCGTATGACAGTGTAGATTTCTTTTATCCACATTTTACTCTTTCGGTGTCGCGAGTCCTAGACGGATAAAGTATATGTTCCTGTGAGAAGAGAAGGTTCACACAGTTCAGGAGAGCGTGATTAACAGCGTGATTGTTTCCTCCCAACAATAGGCTATATACAGTTAATGTATGACATGATGTGTATTTGGAGCTTCAGTTTATTTAATTCTTTCTTTACTACAACCTTGTAACACAACCATGTGACCATTATATTTTATACTAACAAAAATACTGGAAGTATATTTTAGGAGCCAGTTTGATTTTACTTTTTGATTAATGTTTGTGTGTCTAGACTACATGCAGCTACTATCACTTGTAGCAAAAAACAGCGGTGGATGGTGTTATCAAATCATCATTTGTATCGTTACCACAATAAATACCAGAAATTACCGTGATAGAGTTTTAGGGCCATCTCTCCCATCCCTACGGTGTGGGCACATTCTCTATGGGCACATTGTGTCCCTATGGACACATTCACAAAAATGAATGGCTGCCATTGCTATTCGGTCAACATTTTTCTAAATATCTCCTTTCGTGTTCTGCACCCGAAAGAAACGTATACAGGTTTGACATAAGAGGGTGAGTAAACGATGACAGAATTTTCATTTTTGGGTGAACTATCACCAAGTAATTTATTCAAAATGATCTTAGTTGTTTTTTCGCAAACAGTTTTTGTTGTCGTTTTAAAAATTTAAAAATGTGATGATATATTCTCTTTACTTCAATAAAGTAAAATACATATTTATTACAGTTAAAAGTTACATGTTCACATTTGGGCAGGCTATGTATATATATTTTTTCTTATTATTTACTCATTTCATTGGCAGTAATTTCTCTGGCAGCGTGACTTATGGAGGTCAAATACCTATTAACCTTTGACAATAGTAGATAAGAGGCAATTTGAAAAAGCACAAGCAGTCTTTCAAATGATTTTACACTTAGGTCAAGCTGATCTGTGTATTCCTGTCTACACAGTCATTTGATTTTCTTATTTCCAGAAGTATCGCATACGTTTAATCGTTTGTTCCATATATTATCCTGATAAGCATTTTATTCAGTCTGCAAACAGGAAGAGATTGTAGTGGCTGCGAGGGATGGCCTTGTTACTGATAAGCAAGCACTTTGCCTCCACTTACTAATACATTTAAAGCTATATCAAAGGAAACCGTTTAAGGTTAACAGATCGGGTACAAGTGGGTGATAATGATAAAAATAGGCTTATATGGGTCTTTATATTTAGCCGACCCAGAACGGGTTTAGGACCTTCGGTCTGAGCTTCAGTTTAGTACAGAACTTTGCACCAGACACTTGGAAGGACCTTACATTCACAGTTTGGTTTTGATGTTGAGTTTTTTGGATACCCTGGATGTAGATGTTTCAGATGAAACGGGTAATGGCAGTGAATTATCAACACAATCTTATAAGGCTAAATAATATGAATTTGTATGATCTGATTTGTACGTTGAAGTATGATTTGCTTTTGCGCCAATGATGTCAGGTATAGGGGTGGGGTCATATTGATTTTTTCTAACAATCGTTTTTGTATGATTCACATTGTGGGAATTCATACGAATTAGCCACCTTATGAAAGGTTACAAATTGATGTGAGATCAGGTTGGAATTATGGTAATTATTTAATATAACTGCAGTCCTTTCGAAATAATTTAGTGTCCTTTTCTAACTTTCTATTTGCATTAAGATTATTGATATTGGTTGGTTGCTTGCTCTGTTGTGTCTGAGAAAGGCGAAGCAAAAGTTATTTGCTATTTCAGTATCCGCTCAGTACTTAATATAAGCTTTGAAGCTGAATTTGGAACAAGGGGGATCGGCATGCTTGTTGTACGGAAAGGTCGGGGGCATTCGAGCCCGGGTCAAGCTTATGACCCTGCCAGAAGCTAATGCACACGCACAGGTGTGTTCACCATCCCCCTGCACTGAAGTCTTTTAGTTCTGGCTCATTCAAAGCTTACTGCTGTAATGAAATTCAGCTGCCTGCTTTCATGGTCAAGTTGTCGTGGGCCAAATCCCCTTTCTGCCTAAAGCTTGTCTTCATTATGATGTGGACTAAAAAGGTGTTTGAGTGTACGTTAGGAAGTTGAGTTTTTCCTACTTCAAACAATGATGTGGTCCGGATTATCACACATTTAAACTATAGGATTAGTCGGATGTTTTGAATGATTCGTGTCCGAGTCTTTATAATTAAACTCTGCTTAGCCAATTTTCAAACATTTTCTTAATTTATTGAGAATAAATGTCTTGACGATGTGATGGAAAGAAGTAGAAGAGCAAGTTGAGAGAATCTCGGGGATCGAACACGGGTCTATCCAGTGTTGCCAACTTGGCGACTTTGTCGCTATATTTAGCGATTTTTCAGACCGCTTTAGCGACTTGTTTTTCAAAAAGCGACTAGCGACAAATCAAACTACTTTCTGAATAAGACTTGGCGAAACATTCTGCATCACTTTTGAGTTTTTGCATTCGCAGCAAACATTTTAGCTGTTCAACGAAAATAATTTCCGGCGTGTAGTTTTAAGGGGTCGAGTTCACTCACTATTACATTGTTTTTGTTGTCTGCCAACAGAAACACCGAAAGAAGTCATTGAGAACTATCTATTGTGCATTTGGGTGAATTGTTTTAAAACAATACTTTATACCACAGCTCAGAGAGTAGAGATGTGATGCAGACCTGAAGCTCTTTGCTGTAGCTTCGTGACATTATCTGGCGTCATTTAGCGACTTTTCGGCAGGCTTTAACTACTCTGCATTGTAAAGAGTTACTGGTGGGCGGAGCTAGTATAAGATCTTCTGTGGCTTCGTGCACTGAAGGTAAATAGATGCTATGTGCAAATTAAGCATTAAATTGAAGAGGAAAGTTTCAAAACACTGAGAATTGCGGCCCTGATTAAACTAGTCTATGATGTGCGTTTGTATTTAATTTGTCAGCGAGAGACAAACACAATTTTAAATCTTCATTTAAAATACTTGTATTAATCAAATATGCGGTGTTGCTCACAGGAAACGACAGCATTCAGCCACACGGCTATCAAACCTAATTGAGGACACCAGTTTTATTGTGTGTGGACTAACCCTTTAAAATTATTGTTATTTATGTGTGTTTTATGGGAAACTAGGTGTGTTTTTTTAAACATGCTACACCTTACCACTCCTATTTTACAGCTGCATAACTCTTTCCAACTTTCGTGTGTTTTTCTTTAAATCTAGTGCTTTGTATGAACCTGCACTGCGTGGTTAGGAGCAGCTTCTGGCTATAATGTTGAGTCGGTTGACTTTCTCCTCACGCTTTGAGATTTCACTACAGTGGAGATGAATTCGCATGGGATGTTTTCTAAAGATTTTTTTTCATTTTTGTCCAGTCTTTCTGTACTTGCATTTAAATATTTAACTAAATATGTATTAAAAATCGCCAATGGGTGTTGTGCACTTGTTTAGAATTGTAAATTACAGGGGTGATTTGCCGGAAATACGTGTTTTTCTTTGTCTTTGGTGTATTATAAGTCGCCCATGCATGTAACACCTCGTGTAATCCCGACCCGAAGAATCTACGTCAGTTATAAACACGATTTGACTGAGACCGCCCAAATCTAAACGCAAGTAATGTGGGTGGTCTCTTAATCTCATTGTACCGTCGCCGCCGCAACCTGATGTTCCGAATATGGTAAGAGAAGTTACATTTCCTTGCAGTATTCGACCAATCACTATGCACTAGTGAAGTGACCAATCATAGCACACCTCGCTTTTCAGAGCGATGAGCTTTGTAAAATATCAGCGTTTTTCAGAGAGGCGGAGCATAGAGGAGAAACAAACATGCATGGTATGTGGAAAACACAGCATTTTTTAACCTTAAATCGTGTATACACATTGTATTACATCTAAAGCAAACAATAATATTCGTTTTAGTCGCGTCAAATGACACCTTTAAATTAATGCTTTGAGAATAATATAAGGAGAAAATGGCAAGAAATTTGCACAAAACATGCATCTATAAAATATTAATAACTGATAAAATTGTAGTGGATTATGCTTTGTCGTGAGTTTTTTTTCTACAGTATGGATTTCTTTGAATATTAGATCAAAGCACATTAGTGTTGTCACGATACTGGAATTTCTAACTTCGATACGATACCTTGAAAAATATCGATACTCTATACCATTTTCGATGCCACAGCATTAAGGGGGTAATATTTTTTTTTATTATTATTTAAAGATAAATATAACATATATATAATGTATTATAAAGAGTTATTAAAGGGTAAAATGCATTATAATTCTTCATAATGTGTGTTGTAACGCATTATGTACTGTTGCAGTTCGAGTCTCATCTTCTTTCTGGTGCTACAAGAGAATGCCAAACTTTAATAAACATATATTTTTTTGACCGCACTTTTAAAATTAACTGAACTTTGTAACTAATCTCAGAACTTAAGTAATTTGTAATAGATATTTGTTAACATAAATAAACAATGAAAAATACTTCCTAAACATGTATTAATCTTAGTTAAAAGTTAATTTAAACTAACATTTACTAATACATGTACTAATTAAAATCCAAAGTTCTATCTGTTAATATTTTTTTTCATTGGACCAGAGCAAACATGATCCGTTGTATTTTATTACATACTGTCATCAAAGATTAAAATATACTGTAGCAAATGCATTGCTCATCGTTCATAAATGCTGGTCAATACATAACATTATTTGATGAACATATTTTAATGCCGGATTCAAATATCACCGATCCACACACGTAATCATTTTTTGAATTAAGTTAATTAAGCACAAGTTAATTTACATTTGACCACAGTTAAAGTATTTAAAGATTCACAGCTAAAGATTCCTCAGTCGGATTATTTTAACTTTAAGAACTACGCTGAAAAAACGAGACAACACTCATATCGCTATATTAGAGGTGTTAGCGCCTTTTGTTAGCACTGCTCTGTAGCAACTCTTGCATATTGGCTTGTTTGTGTCCTTTGTGGCTTTCCATGTTCATTTGCCTCATATCCAAAATATTTCCAGATAGCACTACTGCTGTGTTCTTTATCAACCAAAGCCGGTTGCGGAGGCGCCGCACACGCCATATTTATATTCACTTCACTTTTGCTATTTAACCAGAGCGAATCAGACGAGACACGTGACAGGCACTGCGGTCACGTGTGGTGTTTGTCAACGCGCCTTTGGAGATAAGTGAAAGTGACAGCTCGGCTAGGATCGGAGTATCGATACTTCGGGAAATTAGTATTGGTACCGTTCAGATATTTCAGTATCGATACTTATCGAAATATCGATATTTTTGACAACACTAGAGCACATACAGCATATCCTGATATGCTTTAGTTTGCCTTTTACCAAATGATTTTGTCCAACAAATATGTTAGTTTAGTGTGTTGTCCATCTTGTACCATCCCATAAAATGAATCCCCTTTTTGGTTTAATCTAACCCGGTGGGGAATTAAAAGAAAACGTTGCACAAAAAAGCAGTTTGGTCTTCGCCATGACCACTACTGTTTATTGATATAGTGCTTATAAATTGCTTGTCTTGGCTCATCTGCTGCCATTATATGTTCAGTTTTAGGCTAAAAAACATATATTTTTCAGTGATTTCTTTTTCATATAGACAAAGCCATCTAAAATACCGACATTCCCAACAAAGGGTTGAGAACAGGGAGTAACCTTGAATTAAGAAACACACCTGTCAGTATCTCTGTTCTATCAGTAAGAATATACCTGCCGTTACATGTAAACCTGAACTGGGCTGAACCTGTTTGCCATTTACAAGCAACCTTGCTGATGCCGTTGTGCCAGTAGAGGACTTTATTTGGTACGAGTGTTTCCTTAGACATGATTATCTGATTTTCACTGGGGGTCTTGGATTAATGGTGCTGACCCTTGAGTTTGTCACTGATCCGTCCTACACGGATGCATCCTTTCCTCTTATAGGACCCAAGTCGTTCAACTGACATCTGAGCAAGTTAGCTAATCTTAGCTGTAACGCACACTTCACTTTACATGGATGTCTCTTGACTTTTAGGCGACTGCGAGGCCAGTCATGCTGATCTCTATAACTACATGTTGAAAAAGTTTAAGAATGACTGAGCAAGGTAGGTTCTTTAAGTGTTTATGGTTGCATACTTGCACATTATTTTGCCATTTAGAAATGTCATGTTAATCTCGTAGTTGACATTGCCTGGATGTATTTATTTGGACTATGACTTTGTTGTGATTGATAGAAATTTCTTTAAACAACTGTCTACACCGTGTAGACTGAGTCTGAAGTGATTTGTTGTTGAGCTCTAATGTTCTTGTGAGCATTAACTATCAACGTAGAAATCCTGTCTCTGCTATTAAAACAAAAAAGACATATTTATACTTTCTGATCGCGCACGTATTTCATAGCTTTATTTTGACTTAGTGCCATTTAAAAGAATGTTGCACAACAATTTTAGGTATGTTTTGGCTGTGGACTTTGGCTTTGTTGCACGTGTTCGCAAATGTAAGGCATGCTGTTGAAATCGATGTGTTTGTGAACGTTCTTTTGTGAAAAACATAACATGTGCTGTGTTTCGTAATATTCAAGACTGGTCCAATCATTGTTTTTACTGGCTTCCCGAGGCGATGTTCTTTAGAGAACACGACAGACCTCCCACCGGTTCTTTTTCCTGCTATTCCACCTTCAGGGATTTATGAGGCTCTCCAGTGTATCTGCTGTACACATGTATGTCTGTTGCTCGGTCGCCATTTCCTGCAGTTCTGTATAGAGAACGGTATACTTTACTGCCTTTAAAATGTAATGATTTTAAAACTGCAGAACATAATGTCTGTAAATGCTTGAAAGATAGATCACTGAGGAGTGTGTGAGGTGTAATGAAACAGTTCCCATGAACGCATGCAGTGAGAAAATGTGTCCCGCCATTTACTTTTGAAACTTTTGTTATTTGAAGGGACATATAACGATCTATATCAATACTGTCAGGTTCCACCCACTCAAAAGGTTTGCCTGTGAGTCATTGTCCCTTTATATGGTTTGTTGAATTGCGTTGGGGTGGGGTTTGGGGGAATGGATGTGGTTTAAAAATGAACAGAACAGCCAAAGTTTCCAAAATGGCAATATCGGCTATGAGTTTAAGTTGAGGGTCAGGCAAAAATAAAAAATAGACAAATTTCCATCCAAACCAAACATGCATTGCTGGTTTTGGTGTCATTCAGAATATAGCTGGGCTCTAGACTAACATTTGAGAGAGGTGGCACTGGTGCTACAAAGTCATGCAGTTGGTGCCATCAACATACAGATCTAATATACTGTGTGACACTTGCGTTTCCTAACTTTTTATGTTGGGTATGTGCGGTACATTTACATTTATGCATATGGCAGACGCTTTCATCCAAAGCGACTTACTTTGCGTTATCCTGTACATTTATACTTGGGCATATGCAATCCCCTGGGATTGAACCCACAACCTTGTGTTGTCAACGCAATGCTCTTACCACTGAGCTACAGGAAAGCAGTGGTAGTCAATGATGTCCCAGACATGTCATTTGCTAACATTTTTTTTGCAAATATCTTTCTTTGTCTTACCCAGAACAAAGTCATTTATACAGATGGGGGGGTACATTTTTGAGTGGACTGTCCCTTTAAGCGTAACTCTTGTTGGATTGGTCACATGGTTGTCTACATATGTCCACCAAGGTTAGAGTTCTATTTGTTGTTAAATATTAAATAACCTCAGTGAAAGCTCTTGTTCTGGTTAAACTACCCACAAGGTCATGCACAATATTACAACACTATGGTTTGTCACTTGTCCTATATACATTTCATTCAGAAATTTACTCTGGCGCTGCAAGTTCCGTGTCTTTCTCTGACATTATAAAATGCTCCACATTCTCCTGACGTGTTTGCTGCCTTAATAAAGTGCGCGTGTTGTGTATATATATTATTTATTTATTTATTTATAATTTTACAGTGAAACACATGTTCCGTCTTCAATTTTAAATTTTGAATCATGCATGTGGTGTAGTTTCTAACATCTCGTATCTTGTTTTTCATGTATGTGTTTATTTGTTTGTCCAGTTTGCAGGTTGCATGGCAAGCTGATTTGATGCATGTCATTTGCATGAGCGCATTCAGGCTGTCTGTGGGATTTCGAGCGAGCGGCTTCAGTCATGGCCCAAACCATGCATATTAACGGCAACGCCTCAGGTAACACCCCTCCCTTTCATTTTTGCATGACTTTATGTTCTGTTCACTGATGAACATCACTAGGTTCGCTTTTTCGTTGGATAATAGAAATTGCTCCCACATATATATCCAAAACATTCTTACAGCATTGTTTGAGAATAAAAGATTCCTGAGAAATGTCCTGCACCTTTCTGAACATCTTAAGCTGGGGGACGACATTGCACATTTTTGCAGCGTGCTGTGAAATATTGCTTGTCAGCCTTGCGAGACTGTGAGCACAAAACCACAGCTTCAACACATTCCATCACACATTCTTCCTGAGAGTAAAAGAGCAACAAGATGAGTAATAGGTCTTAGATATTATTTAATTTGCTTCATATTGACTGATGCAGTGGGAAATAAATGGAGTTTCAGTAGAACTAAAGACGTTTGCCTATTTAGTCTCATTCCAAGGTGTTTGTGGACTACGTAACCAACTCTGGTCGTTTTGATTTCAAAAGACTTTATATCTCAAGCAGCATGTTTTTGTTGACTTTAAGTCACACTGCTTATAGATATCAGCACTCTTCTTTAAGATGTTGTGTCTAATTTGAAGTCTTTTGTTGTCTGTCTGTCCCATAACCTTTGACGTTTACACAATGCAATTCAGGTCAGTAACGGTCTTAAGGAGATTGTGTGTTGTCTTGGACTCTTTCCATGTGGCGGCTATACAGCAAGCTAAGGCCAAAGCGCTTGGTGTTGAAACAAGACTGCCAAGCTGTGCCTTTTATGAAGTCTAGAGTTTAGCTGATTAGCATGTCAAGATTGCAGGTCTAATGGACATGCTGAAGTTTTGGAGACTGGCATTATGGGTCGATTATACCGTTAAGCCACAATGGACGTCTGTGTCCAAACATCCTGTTAGCTCATTAACCTTTAAACATTTGTAGCTGCTTTTTCGTGTATGCCCACTGCAAACCTAAGCTTCCTGCCGGTTCTAGAATATACAGACTAGAGATGGACGGATATATTGCCATGGCTGATCTATTGGGTCGATATTTCAATTTTTTGTATTATTGCCATCGGCTGTAAAAACGTTACAATCAGCCGATATTTTTTTTGTTCGCCTTAAGATTAACGTAATGTCATGTGTGCACTTTTTTCGTGGTTTCAAACTTGTTTCAGTGCTAAGATACTTGCTACTAACTACGTAATGTAGGGATGCACCGAAAAAAATGAAAATTCTTGGCCGAAGCCGACTACAAATGACGGCCCAACATCGAACGTGGCTCTTTGAATTTCTTCCATTCAGACACATTTTTCACCATTGCATAAACTGAAGGCTCAAAATGTGCTTTTTATATTCAATATAATAAAATCTTACTTAAAATAAAATTGAGAAAAACAAGTAGGCTGAATTAAAACAAAATAATTGAGCCCTTTCCCTTCTAGAATAGCCTGTAATGGGCCTATAACCGACTGCTGAAAGAAAGTACTGTACTCTGTACCCCTGCACTTCATTAAAAAGTGTTATTCAACATTATAAGCTAAAAATATGAATAAACGAAAACTGTTGGATTATCGAAGGCTACACTGCAAAATGACTTGAATAATATAAACATCCATGCAAGCAACTCTGGCTGACAACCATTTCAGTTCATGTTTCTCCTCCAAACTCCTCCCACAAAAGGTAAATGTTCTCTCAGAAGGTGCACTCGTGGCCTGGATGCACAGAACATACTTTGACAATTTGTTTAGTTATAGGGAACTGTCAGCAGGCGACCTATGTATGATGTCAAAAAAATGTTGCGAGCGGTGGGACAGGTCATTTAGACGGGATGTTTTCATTCTTTCTCTCTTTCCCTCTCTTTCTCTCTTTCTCTCTCTCTCTCTTTCTCTCTTTCTCTCTCTCTTTCTCTCTTTCTCTCTTTCTTTCTCTCTTTCTCTCTTTCTCTCTTTCTCTCTTTCTCTCTTTCTCTCTTTCTTTCTCTCTCTCTCTCTCTCTATCTCTGTCTCTCACTCTTTCTATCTCTGTCTCTCTATCTCTGTCTCAGTCTCTGCCCTGGCTGCTGCTTGATCATATAACACGTTGTGCCTTTTTTGCTTTTTTGGTGAAACAAAATTATGAACTATCGTGTCTCATTTACTGTAGTTGACAAATATACTGTATATGTGTCATCTGGTTTGACGTAGCAAAAAATAATTAATCTTACAATTCGTAAAGATAAATGTTTTATAATTTTTTTTCTGTCACACGCATTATTTGTTAGCAACTCAATTGGATTTGCTATATTGGTCTCTTATCGGCACGTCTGGAACGGTTGATTTTTTTTCTTGGACATAAAAAACCCATATTGGTCGACATCAAATACAGACTCTACGACAGCGTTTTGCCTTATTGCTCTAATATTGTGTTTAGTTTCTATTCTATTTAAGTACATGAAATTAAGCCTCTCGGTCTGGGTTTGGCTGGTCTATAAGGTAATATCTTACTGTTTTACTCCATTAAAGGTAGAGTATAATACATCTCTATGCCTTGTATTATTTATTATTAGGTGAGATCAGATGTGGGACTATGATTCAGACAAACATGATTTTAATTCCCTTTGTAATTCCAATTCATTCCATCTTTGTTCATGTCCTAGTAACACAGGCTGCAGTACAGTATCCTTATTCTGGGACATGGTTTTGTTAACTCAAACAACAGTGAATCTGTTCACTAGCTCTCTGTCTGTGCATTCATAGCAGCGCTATTCTTAGACTGACTTCTGTATCTGTTCCAGCATTGTTGTTGCACTTGTTTAATGGGCCTGTGTGTTTGTTAGTTTGGTCTTGAGATGACGTGGATTTCTGGGATAATTAAACGCGAAAGCTGACGTGGTTTCCATGGGCCGGGTCAGGAAATACCAGGCCAGAGTGAGAAAAAGGGCCTCTGTTTTCTCTTCGCTATGTATGTGCGTGTTTGAGAGAAGACTCTATGTTTTGACCGCTAGTGCTAGCTTGCTGCAGTCCCGCTTGTTCAACTCCTGTCTCGGTAAGTAACAAAACAGTATTATGTTTATTTCTTTAGGGCGACTGAATATTAGGAGCTGCTTTGACTGAATGCTCTGTTGTACTTGCTAAAATACTGATATTCATGTCACGAAAAAAGCAATTTTATTAAGATGGCATTAGCTTGTTAGAGGAAAGGTTCTTTCCTATCGTGCGTTTGTTATGGATATTTTTCATTTAAGGAGCTTGTATAAAGGTATTTTGTGCAGGCAGCACCACGCCCCCTTTGCGTTTTAATAGCTTATTACATAATGTTGTAACTTGATTTACTCTGAAGTTCTGCCAGCATTATTAGTTATTTTGGACTATGAAGTAAACTAGCAGTGAAAAGATTTGGAGGCTATTGATGTGGGATTTAGTTTTTACAGTCTGAAAGGCTTTCTGAAATACATGACGTGTTCCAAGTAGATATTTAAAACATGTTCAAAGGCTTCAGCTGGGGCTTGCAGGCTTTTGTCTGTATTTTGGGGGTTTGCACATAGTTATTGCATGTTATGTGATTTCACGTGGCTTTCTAAATGGACTAACTTAATTGTGTAAGTTACTTGCCAATGTAATCTTTAACGGATAATTCACACAAAAATGACAATTCTGTCATCAGTAACTCGCCCTCAGGTTGTTCCAAACCTGAATAAATTTCTTTGTTCCGATAAACTCAAGATATTTGGAGAAATGTTAGCAATTTTCGGTTCTTCGACATCATACACGACCAAAGTAGGAATACAAATATTGTATTTTCTTCTTCTGTTGAACACAAAATGAGATGATATGAAGAATTTAGGAAAACCGTCATTTCTCTTGCACCTTTGACGACAATGCTGTCCCGGAACTGAAAATTGCTAACATTCTACCAAATATCTTTCTCTATGTTAATCAGAACAAAGTTCATACATGTATGACCTTACACGAGGGTGAGTAAATGATCATTGAAAGTGAGATTTCAGATTTAGTTTCTTTTTGCTTTACTCACTTATGCAATACTTGTTACACTTTATTGCACTATATCACAATACGGAAACATTAAGATATGTGTCGTAAAGCCATTAAGATATGAATCGCAAATTTAAAGCAATACGTTTTTAAATTAATTACATTCTTATATTTTTATGTTAAAATTCAGTTTTATTTTTCTGTGAAAGATCCATTCAGATTTTATTCGATTACATAAAGATGGTTCAATTCTTTTACAAAATTCTAAGTTACTGAAAACTGTTTATTGGGAAAATCTGTCATTTAAGTGTTGATTTTTTATAATCGTGGTGCATCATAAACCCAGTATCGTGTATTGTATTGAATTGTGAGCTGAGCGTATTTTGAAACCCCTGATCAGAGTCTCTTTTAGTTTGTACTGTACTATTCATTACCTGGAAGTTTTATCAGGGCCAAACATTCAAGTGAGCATCTATTTCCTTTACTAACATTTAACACACCCTCCCGTTCATTGAAAAGATCTGCACAGACTGTTGTAATAAAGCAACTGTTCTCATTCATTTATAATGTTCAGTGAATATTGGCTTCAGCTTTGTATCTGAATCAACCACACAGAACTGTGTTTACTCGACTAAAGATCTAAATCTAATATTTGGTAATTGCACTTTTTTGGTAGGTCGTGTCTGTTTACCAAACGCACATTTTGTGTGGTGGCAGTATTCTGATGCTGATCATGCAGATATTTGCCGTCTACTTGCTGACATGCCGTCGGAAAGATTTTGTTAGACACAGAAGATAAGCGTGACGTTTTAAACTTAAAGATTGATTCGTATTAGGTTTACAATGCATTTTTTAATCTGTTGAGAAGTGAACACACTATTCACACTTTGTATTATAAAAGTGTCTGCCAAATAAATGCCTTAAAAAGTATGCAGTCGGGATGCATCTAGTCTGTCTTTATTCACTTCTCTCATCATAGACAGTGCAGTAAAAGCACAAAGAGTGGAATGTCTCAGAAAAGAGGCTGTCTTCAGATCTATTTTCAGCTGTTTGCATGAAGCTAATGTTACATTTGGTCAACTGCTGGTTTTACCGAGAAAACTGACACCGTCCCGCTTAATAATTAAAAAACCTTCATGAAAGAAGTTTGCGTGCACTGTTTTTGATATTGTACAGGGTTTTCAAAGGAAACCCACATATGAAGAGCTCTTTTCCAAAAACGGCAAACTTAAAAAAAAATCAGTTTGTCATGCCATTTTGCTGTGTATTAAACCTATTCACTGCTACATCAATGTTTCATGCCAAATCGCTTTATTTCCTTGTTTAAAATGTACTACAAGATGCAGTTTCTTTCCAAACGCTATAAGTCCCGAACCTGTTTTTAGCTTAAATGCGATATGTCCTCTCCACCAATCAGAATTCGCTCGTTAGTGGTATTTGTATGTGTTATTCCTAAATGATTTGTTGTATGTGGTGGAAAATATTGAAACATGAAATTGAAAATATTTATTTTATTTTACTATTTAGTTTGTTACTATTTATTTTATTTGGATGTTATTTATTTCATGCATTTGCATTTGCATTTATCTGATTTATATTAATTTATATTACGAGTCCCTGATGTCATATGTTTCATGTTCTCTTGTTTGTATGCTTTTAAAAAGAAATTAACCAACATTTTTAAAAAAAAAGGATGAATTTGTAAAGTTTTGGAAAACAAATATCGACAATATTGCTGTTTCATTTAACCATCATTATTTAACATGTTCAGACTGAGCCAACAGACCATTTTAACAGGATAAATTGAATATTAACAAAATATATGTGTCTAGATAAAAAATGTCATTTTCATGAATACTATTAAAATGGATTTATAGCGTTTTGGGAAAGAGCTCTTCATATATTCCTTACATCGTCACATAGATTTCTTGTGTTTTTCATCTGTGACAAAAAAGCGGAGGACCCCACCCTGCATGTAGACAAAGTATTTCATTTGTTCAATTGTAATTTGTGTTTTAACAGCAAAGCTTCCTGTAAATATGACACTATTCTACACCTTTAAAACACACATCATACACGTGACTCATTCAGCTCCTCCTGTCCACAAGTGTCTTGACGACAACAGACATGCCAAACGATCATGTGTCATGTTTGTTAGTCCACCTGTGACTCCTTTTTCCCTGCTTTGTTATTGGTCACACCCTTACTAAATCTGACGTTTTAGTCCGTCAGATTTAGCAAAACCTCATGTCACATTACCTGGAAATGTAACATTTCATGAGTATCTGCAGTCCAAGCCAAATTATTATTGGGTATAAAACGTAAGCCTATACTGGATAGATTGTGAATTGCACAGAAGTGTATAATTTAACTTCCACTAATGAAAAAAAGACACAAAGTTAAGTGATTTAAAATGTATATTTTTGTGTAACTTCTGTCTAGTTTTTTTTTATCTTTTACCCTCACAGGGTAGGTGTTTGGACCCGTCTAGCCAATGTAAGGCACACAGTGTTGAAAAGTTTGCTCCATCCAATTGCCCGTAGCATAAACTATTTTGATCTGAACATCCTCCGGGGTGTTTTTGTGTCTGGCGTCCGGTGTAATTCTAGACTCTTAAGCGACGGTGTGGGTGGATTATTCTTGGAGCTCTTTCTCACACTGCCTTCGTTTTGTTTCCCTTACCTCTCACTCATCCATTCGGTGTCACAGGTCGACAACCCCCCTCCGTGTTCACATACAGTAGGGTGAGGTCAGCTGCCCGAATATCTGTTTGCCGTACCAGACAAGCCAGTCTCGCTCTCTGAGACTTTGCCGTTTAGTTCTTGCTATGGTCAGCAAACTGGCATGCTTAACAGGCTAGTGATTGTTGCCACGCAAATACGGTTAAAAGGTTTTCTCGGTGCTCTCTTGAATTATTGTTGCTCATTTAAATGCAAAGTAAAGCCCTAAAGTTTGGTTTGAGTATTTGAAAAACATCATCCAACTGGTGTGTTTACACCACCCTATTTTTGTTTCTGTGCTGGTATTTTTATCATCAAGTCTAGATATAGATACACCAGATGCACCACGGAGGCGCAAACAAACGAGATTTATCTTATGTTTCTGGCCGATTTAGATTGTTTAGGTTAACATAAAAAAAGTGTATTTTAAAAGGACCCACTGATTGAAGGGGTTACAAAGTCTTTTAAAGAGTGCTTTGAAAGAAATAAGACCGCGTATGTGCTGCGTGATTGGTCTAGGCAGCCAGCCTATCACGCGCTGGGCTAAGTTTACACCAATAGTGGAATTTTTTCCCCTTATGGAGTGAAGGTTGAGAAAGTGCTCAGTGAGCGAGCAGAGGCTGCCTGCAGCTTGTTCTACTTATAAAACTCTATTACGGCCTGCGAGGGAACATGCGGCGCTGCATGAACACTGCTGTTTGATTTGGGGTAAGTGACGCTCGAACAATGAGGGATTTGGTTCCTTAAGGGAAATCCTTCAGTTTTATCTGAAGGCTACGGGAGACAAAGTATTACATGCTCAAGTCAACTTCAATACATTTGACACATTGCCTTACTATTTTCCTTTTTAAAGAAATGTGTTTAGTGGTTATCTGTTTATATTTAATGTACCACGTCTGCTCTCTATATTAGCTGAAAGTGTCTTTGCTTCCAGAGAGTTAATCTGTCTAACTGACGGCAGGAATTCTCTCTCTGGTGTGGAATTTGGACTGTGATTTAAGATCTGTTGATGGATATTCCTAGGCTTCTAGTTGGAGAAAAGAAACCTTTTGCACCACTGACAAGGCATTTCACGTCCGCAAGGCAGTGAAGGAGTGAAATGTTTACAATTGTCAGTCGCATCAGACCACATATATCTTTGGTTCGAAGGAAACATTTGTTCTTCATGTTTCCCTTTAACCCCACCCCCACCTTCCCCTTACGAATACTCTGTAAACACATGGAGTTTGTTTTGTCATGATATTACGTAAAATGCGTCTGTACGTTAGCGTTAGAAATGTATTTATTTAACTGTAGGTAGGTAGTTCATTTATTGCCTTTTTAAATAGAGATTTTAAATATACAAATATGTACGTTTATATCACCTTATATTGTTTAATTCTGTGAACTGGTGATGACATTCCTCCCAAATTCCAAATCAAAATATTGTTTTTATTTTGCGTTTACTGGCAGAACATTGAAATTGGACTAACTGGTCAGAATATTGAAAATCGTATACTGTTTTTGCAGATGTTGAGCATTGCAAAAAAAGAAGTTCATAATCATGTCCAATCAACACAAGATAAATGTTTTACATGTTTTTTAGGATCACTTCAATCGATGATGCCTGACTTCTTTACAACTTTCTTATACTCTCCTATTAATTCACATTGCTTTATTTTGTTGTTGTTGTTGTTGTTGTTGTTGTTATTCCTGAGGTTTGTTTCCGTTGAAATTCAACAGACACTGGACTTGAATAGCCACTTAACATGCAGGAATGCACAAATTAAGTGCTCTCTTGATTTGCAGCTGTAAAATGCATTGCTGTATATTTTATGCTATGTACTGTGTGCTATTATTGAACTAATGCCTTCGTTTATTTGCTTTCAGCAGAAAAGGATGATGATGATAAGGACCCGTACTCTCTGGAAACCCCATATGGTTATCAGCTAGACTTGGACTTTCTTAAGTATGTGGATGACATTGAGAGGGGCAACACCATCAAGAAGATAAACATCCAGAGAAAGCCAAAAGTGGTCCGGTCGGTCCCGCCGCCACAGAGCAGTTGCAGTGTCCAGACTGACTGGACTTCTACTGACTCCTTGTCCTCCTCCAACAGCGATGAGAGCAAACAGTCACCCGTCTACTTCACACCTCGGACCCAGGTAGCCCCCCCTGGCCACACTGTTGAAGTCCATGAAGCCCCGCAAGCCGTTTTGAACATCCCTGAGACCAAGCAGCTACTACCACCACCGTCTCCCCGCCTCCTGCGCCATAACCCCCAGGTGGAGAAAACGCTAATGGAGACTCGAAGACGCCTGGAGCAGGAGCGCCTCCTCATGCAGCCACCAGTCAGCGAGCCGCCCCGTAGGCGACTGGCCAGCTTCGGAGGGATGGGCTCTTCCAGCTCCCTGTCTTCTTACAGTGGCTCATATGTGCCAAGCCAGTTTTCACCCAGCACTAATTCTCTGCAACATAACGGACATCTGGGGAATGGTGAGTATAACCTCTATTTAACATCCTCCATGGGCAGTTCAATCCGCCATAGCCCCCTCAGCTCGGGCATGACCACACCGGTGACCAATGTTAGTCCCCTGCACCTCCAGCACATTCGAGAACAGATGGTAGTGGCTCTAAAGCGGCTTAAAGAACTTGAGGAGCAAGTAAAGACCATCCCAATCCTTCAAGTCAAGATCTCTGTCTTGCAAGAGGAGAAGAGGCAACTGGTGTCCCAAATGAAGAACTCAAAGCTTGCTGGGCAGGGTTTGGGTGGAGGTTTTAGGAAGCGCTCCTACAGCGTCGGCAGTGCTGATCAGTATGAGCCGCTAAGTCAGCTTCCAGCAGGTTCTGAGCTCCACATCAATGAGATGGAGAACACTGAGCAGAGCTCTCAAAGTCTACAAGAGTTCAGACAACTGACAGCTGAAGTGGAGGCTTTAGAGAAGAAAATCCAAGATAATAGTGAGGATTTGAAACACAGCTTACACCAAACAGCGCAAAAAACGAACCAAAACGTGCAGCAGTGGAGTCGTGAGAGCAAGTCCATTGCCGTCGGAACCGACGAAAACATGAACACCGTGGTCGTATATCGTAGGTCACCTGAGCGAAGCAGGGATGTGGCTGTGGGAACAGAGCAGGACGTGAGGAGTGCAGGAGTTGGGGTGACTGAAGCCATGCTGGGCATGAGCAGTGAAGTAGAAGCAGAGATCGAGATGCAGCACCAGACCATCGAAGCCCTAAAAGAAAAGATCTACAGATTGGAAGTTCAGCTTAAGGAGACCACCCACGAAATGGAGATGGGAAAACTAAAGCTTCAGCTTCAAGTGGCTGGGTCAAGAAAAAAGGCTGATAAAGGTTTGATGGCCAAGCCGGAAATGTACAGCACTTCAGTGGAAGCCAGAGTGTCTACGCAGAGCCAAGGTGTGGGCAACCATGTTGAGTTCAGCGACGCAAGCATAAATCACGTTCCGCAAATGAATGTAGTGGGCATCACGTGCAAGATGTATGCAGATGTAAAGCATGTCGCTGTGGGTCCAGAGTTGCCGATGGAGCAGTGGGTTGTACAAGAACGTCCCGAGGTGAAAGATCAATATGTCGGTTACCAGGTTTTGATGTGCGATCAAAGAGTAGGAGTGGAAGTAAGTGTATGTGAAGTGGGGATCAACACGGAGTTAACTTCTGAAGGTTTAGGACTTTGCAAAGCAGAGGCCGAACAGGTCAATGATTTCAGGTCTATTGGATGTGGAGATTGTTCAGTGGATGTGTCGGTCAAGCCTCTCATGGAGGTGGTCACCCAAAGTTCAGCAACCGATGAAGTTCAAAAAACTGACTTTGGAGTCATGGTCTTACCTACGTGTGCATCTCAATACACAAACACAGAAATTGAAAAAACAAACAAGTTAACCAATACAGAAAATATATTCCTGACTGATTCCTGCACAACCACAGAATCATATTCAAAAGACAAACAAATAAGCACAGAAGCAGTAGAGACTCGTACAATTGCCGTCGGAGATGGTCTCGTAAAAGACGTGCAGACCACAAATAAAACACGCTCCATTTCAGTAGGAACCGCAGCTTCGGAAGAGGGTGTGCTTGACAGGATGTTATCTTGCAGATCCAAGGAGACCGGGGTTGGTCACACAAGCATACACGAGAACTTCTTAGTTGGTCTGAAGACGAGGAACATTGCCTGCGGACCCTCTCAGAATCCTGCCCAGACCAAAGTTGAAATAGTTCCTGTGGAATCGACAGAGTCCATCCAGTCACAGGCTGGGCAAGGTGTTGGACTCGATCATTATATAGAAAGAGTGCAAAAGCTGTTGCAGGAACAGCAGACGTTGCTCGCCCAGAACTACACTGAGCTAGCAGATGCATTTGGCCCACCTCAGCAATCCCAGTTTAGCTCCATAAACAGTGAGCTAGTTACTACACTATCATCCATCAATTCTGTTATGAAGTATGGAAGTGTTGAAGATCTCTGCGGCATGGAGCTTCTGAGGCCACAAGGAGACTCTGGCAGTGTAGTCAAAGGTTAGTTGTGTAATCTCAAATGTTCCAATGCTGTGTTTTAGCAAATGTTATTTTATGATATACTAGCTTTCTTAAATGGATAGTTCACCTAGAAGTTAAAATGTAAGTTAATCATTTATTTACCCTCATGTCTTTCAAAGTCTTTGTATGACTCAACATGAGGGCCATGAGGTTATTTTGAGAAATTACCTTTGATTTTGTGTCTGTAGAATGGAAGTTTATGGGGGGGCTGTGTTGTTTGGCTACCGACATTCATCCAAATATCTTCTTTTGTGTTCTGGTGATAAAAAAAGTCATACAGATTTGGAATGACATGAGGATGAATAAATGATGAGGTGAACTATCCTTTTAAACTAGCTTCATTACAGCAGATCTAAAAATGTTGTAAACCAACATATGACGCTGCTTTATTGTTTCCCTATTAAAACCTCAAACCATGAGAACATCCAGTAGGTAGGGAGAAAATAGCAGAAATGTTTAATATCAACCTTTTGACTTAACCTACTGCAATGCTTCTATCGATCTCTATATTTACACATAAAATGTCTGTTCATGCAGGGTTTGGTGAAGTGTAGTGACAGGACAAGGGGTACACACTGTGTTTGTGTCAGTAGTAATGCCTGACACGATCTGACAGGGTAATGTTTTCTCTGACCCTGAAAAAATGCATGGGGGCTTTGGATGTAATCCAACAATGAGCTCATTTTTTTTGAAGGCAGCAGCTTGTGCTAAATGACCAGTTGTTGTCTTTACCGATGCTGATTCATAAGTCCTCAGTGTTATGTAATAGACGAAAGCTTTGTGGAAACACTTTCTATAAGATCAGCCTCCTGGACAATATCTACACTCTAAAATGTAAAACATGTTTCTTGGTAAATATCACAAACATAAACAGTGTTTATTAACTTGATAAAATCTTTTTAAAAGTCATTTAAGTGATTTTTTTCAGTGGGACAGAAAAAAATGATTAAAATTCCAACAGGTAATTTCTGGAAAATCTATTTGTTATTTCAGTTTATTAAATGAAAACACAAGTATTTAATTGACTAATTATATTTTTAATCTACACTTTTTGGTGTATTTTAATAGAAATATTTGAGTTTATTTATATATATATATATATATATATATTCACAATATAAACAGTATATTTAATTGATTTCACAGCTTCATTGTGAAAATCACGTCATTTGTTTCATGTTAAATAACCGTAACATTTTTTTACAGATTTTAATTTTAAATAATAATGAATGAATGTATGTTGATTGATTTCCCCTTGTTTCTCATGTTTTTTTAGTCTGTGCTACTTTGTACTAAGCCATGAATTGACATGTCTATGAAATGCTATGAAGTTTAAAGAACCAATTGCTGATACTCTGTAGAAGAAGTGTGAGAGAGTTTATACACGCACATGAGGTGATTGTGGTAGATGGTCGCTCAAATCTGCTGCCAAGAGTTTAGTGTTTCCATATTTACCAAAAAATGAATTGGCTCTAGAATAAACTCCTTCAATATTCTCCATATTAGAAAGTCTTTTTACCAAGCAAAGCCCATCTGATATCAAGAATTTCAATTATTTTCCATTGCACATTTAATCTAATCCTAAACAGTGCCATGCAGACACATTTTTTTTTGTCTTCCGCACCCACAAAACAAACTGGATGTTAACTTACTATTTTAGCAGAATCATACATGCATTGACTATTGCAACTAACTTCAAACAGTCAAGTCTACTATAAATGTGTTAACATGACTAGTACAATTGCAAAACAGAGGACAGATGCGAAATTGTATACAGCAAAAGCAATACACTGATGTATAGTGCATGATATGATCATAAAACTTCAAAGCTGTTGTGCTCCCAAGGACACGGGTTCAAATCCGGCCTATTTGATTTTCATTTTTAAATTCAATTGATAAATAACAACATGTGCACATACATAAACTGATCGTTTTCTGTATCATATCCCCCCAGAAACACAGCGTGCTAGTGAGGTCAGTTCTCACTTAAGTAGTGTAAAGACGGAGGTTACACGGATACAAAGTGTGTGTACGGAAGATGCACGGAGTACTGCACGGAAGAGCCGCATGGACCAGCAGATGTCAACAGCATTGCATGGTATGCCCAGTTGATCCATCACTGTTTATCTATTATCAACTATATATAGAGAACATAATGGAGTCTATTTAAGTGTGTAAGAAAGTATTTCCTGTCAGCTACCTGGTAATTCTGGTGAACATGATACTTTCAAGTGTTACATGTTATTGTTGAGTTGACTTTAGGTGAGACTTGTTCCGCAGTGACTTTAGAAGCTCCTTTTTCATCTTGAAAACTAACCTCGTGTGGCTGTCTCGGGTGAACACGTAACGGGTTACTGGCTTCAAGGCACATAGTTCTTGCTCTCACCTGTCAAAATAAGGAAAAAGTGGATAATGACTGCTTTTTACCCCGTACACCTTTAGAGAACTAGAGCGTCAGAGAGAGCGCGTCCATCTGAAGGGCATGTTCTGGCAATTCTCAGATTTGTTCTTTTTCAGTCTCTGTGGAGAGGGGCGTCGATCGTCTTTGGTATTTGGCAGAGCGAAGCCTGTACTTAACATGTTTGGCATAGCTTTAGGCTGTGGGATGAGTTTCTTTTTGCTTCAAACAGTTTCAAAGACTTTTAGCGGTTCTGAGAGTTTCTACTCTTAAAACAACAAAAACAGTGATTAGACTTTCGATATGTCTAACAGATATGAATTCTTGTAGCCAGCTGTTGCTTATGGTCTCGATTTGTTTCTGGCTAATGTGGTTTGAAGCTTGATCGTTTTCCACAACAGCACTTACTCTCCATTTCATAATGAATCATGATGTCAGCTCTGTGTTGCTCTCAGTTTTGAGTGCCTGTTGACTGTCATCACTTTGAGATTGTGGCAAAGTATAACACACAGTTTTTTTGTTTTGTTATTTAGTATTAAAGGGATACTGCTGTCAAGAGACAAATTTTCCCATGTTTTACTCTCCATCAAGGCATCCTAACTTAATGTGACTTTCGTCTTGAAGAAAAATGCAGTCGAAGTTATATCACCACATATTTTACTTCCAAGCGGTTGAATGGGAGTGAATGGTGGTCAATTTTTTGAAGCTCCTAAAAGTGCGTCCGTCGCTCAAAGAACTGCTCGATGCGGCTCCGTGGTCTTAACCGTGGTCATTCTACCGCTTGGAAGTAAAAGGAAATGTGGTATTATAACATCGACTGCATTATTCTTTAAGAAGAAAATCAGTGGGGAATGTTTTTTTGCCTGAAGTATCCCTTTGTAGGCTTAAATACAGCTGACCTCTCTTTCTACCTGGAATACCGTCAGCAAGTTCATGTCATTTTTAATATTCAAAGATTATTTGAAGAGTTTAAATTGTACAATCAGTTCAAATTTTTAGTCCAAATTGCAACTCTAAACTTGGACATTTGTACAATTTAGAAATCTTTAGAACAACAACATCATAGCATAATACATTTTAATAAAGACGTTTGACATTTTGCACTATTTCTACCAATTAGATAATAGAAACATTTGTGATGCAGCAGAGTGATTTAATTTTTTTTTTTATTAATATTTCATACATAAAATGATGCATATAATATTTTATAAATATTTGTTATACAATTATATATCTATTGTTATATTATAGATTATAATTTCCGTGAATTCAAATTCTTTAAGTTAATTTCTGAGGCACCATTTAAATTTTTCGTTTAGTTTAAGTTTTCCAATAATTTTTGGCCAATATTTTATTTGATTTCAATAGAAAGAAATGTTTTCTTTAAGTTTTCTTTTGATTAAACTTAAATAACCCTGCTTAGCAGAGTGTGAACGATGCAGAAAGTTTCATAAATGAACACAATTTAAATTTCAAGTCATGCTTGGATAACAAAGATCAGGTTTTGCACAAAGGAGTGCATGCATCCATAAGAAAAGGAAAACATTACCAATTATGCCCATTTCTTTATTGAGCTTTTATATTAAATCATTTTTCTGGTATAATTTGAAAAGATACATTTTTTTATCATTTTAAGAATGCACTCTAGAAGCATTTTTAAAAATAGACCCAGACTTGAACCCTTCTGGTATATAATTGTTGATGTGTATCCATTTCTCTTTTCTACCAGGAAGTCAAAGCACCCTGAAGTCCATTATGAAGAAGGATGGTCAGCAGGGACCTAATGGAACGAAAAAGAACCTGCAGTTTGTTGGTGTAAATGGAGGGTAGGTTCAAGAAAACGATGATGTACATAATATTATCGTGGAACGGTTTAAAAAGTATTGCATAGCTTCATCTCCACAAATATTTCCATCTGAAGATATGAGACGACATCAAGCGATGACTCCACCTCAGAAGAGAGCAGCTCCTCTGGCTCAGAGGATGAAGGGGAGGAGAAGGACAAGACAGGAGACATGAGAGAGAGAAGGAAAGAGGAATTTAGAAATAAAGAAGCAGTGGATGAAGACCGGGACAAGGAGGACTTGGGCAAAGAGAAACGGCAGAGGCAAGTAGAGACATTCTAGTAGTCTTTGACTCGTTTACTCATTTCTGTAAATCACAGCCTGGTTGTTTACTGTTTTACACATTACTACCTTCACTTGTGTTGTTCTGTTTAATTTGCCTTACGTGTCATTTGTTGATAACTGACTTTCCACAATTTGCAGTCTGGTTTAACACTCTTATTTGCAGTGTAACGATTGAAAAAAAAGTCTGCTTGACTCATGCATCTGCGTCAGTGAGAAAAAAATGTCTTTAAATCCTCCGTGGCCGTTTTGAGCCCCCAGGGATGTAATTTGCTCCAAAACGTCAGATGTTTCCGTAACCATTTGACTATTTCTTATTTGTCCCTCAAACACTGAAACGATTGTTTGCACTACATGCAGGGTTTGTTTGACCGTACAGAGCATCTTTACTGTACTATACACACTGTAACATTTCTTCACAACCTTGGGTAAAAAGTACTAACTCTCCTTCGAAATTACAAGTGTGAATCGCGCCTATATCTGCGATTAAAAACAACCAAAAGTTTTGGAATGAAGATAACCCAGGGTTAAGGCATGCACATTGCATTTCCATTTGGTAGAATATTAAAAACCACAACATATATCTTAATAGGGTTATGTGTGTACGTGTACAGCTTTGTGTGCTACTGCATGTGGTTCTTTTTTAAAGATGTCATAAGTAAATAGAAGCTGTGTGATGTGAGGAAGCACTACAGAAGGAGGCTGTTTTGGCATATGTAAATGCTAACTCATTTCCTAAGGAATTTTATAAAGAATTTCTGTAATAAACATTTGAAATAAATACATAAAATATGAATCTCCCTCTCTCTTATCAGGCATTTGTGTGCCACTGTTTGCATGCCGTCTGCAGACCTTTAGAGCAAAGTTAAAAATAACACCAAAGAAGGACAGATCTTCCCTTACGAGTCCTAAAACATTGTTGGGTCCAACATGAATAAATGAAACGCACTGGGTTCTTCTAATACTGATTATTGCTAAAGATGGGTTGTCAGTGTACTGATCTGGCTTTTGTTTTCCCAGATACGAGTTGAATGAGAAGATGCTTTCTGCATGCAACATGCTGAAATCTCACCTCAACGACCCCAAGGCTTTATCTAGTAAAGATGTGGTAAGGAAATATTAAACAGATTTACAAAGATTTCAGATTTTGTAAAAGTATAGTTCAATTGAAGCAGGAATCTTTGTGATTCAAAGCAAAATGAGGTGCTCAGATGTTTCTTAATGTTTTGCTTCGCTGAACGAGAAGGAATATTGTTGTTCTGTGGCTAACACGGTGTAAAAGAATGTTGAATCAACTCTTATTTCTGCTGATCTCTGAACAGAGGAGCTGAAACATGCCCAGCTGTGCACTGGCACGGTTATTATCAGGTCTTACCAGAAAGAGTCCACACAGTTTTAATTCAAAATTTTGGACGAGCCATCTCTGATGAAGGAATTCATTTTAGACAAATGATCATTCAATAATTACATTCTGAATAATCAATTTGTCTTTAAGCGTTTTTATTTTATTTGTAGTCCCAAACACGCTGAAGCCCAATGTAATGCTACGCTTTCGTTTTAAATCCTTCCAGAGGCCATATGTGAACACTGTGCAGCATGAGTGGTTCCGTGTGTCCAGTCAGAAGACGGCAGTGTCGGAGATGATGGAGGACTACCTGAACACCTTCAGATCCATCTCGCCAGCCCTGCTGCAGCATGTCGTAAACATGGCGGATGGCAATGGAAACACCGCCCTCCATTACAGCGTATCTCATTCCAACTTCCACATTGTGAAGAAGCTGCTGGATGCTGGTTAGTATTCGAATCAAGGCTGTCTAGCCATTTTGTTATTTGCATGGAATCTGACTTTATTAAATGCTATTCTCGGAGACCTTGTATATAGACGGAACTCAATCTAATCATTTCAGATGTGTCCTAATCTAATTTACTTGGAGTATGTAGTCTGTTGAAAGTCTGCAGAACTTGTTAGTGATTATTGTTTATACTAGGGGCTTGTCATAAATCCAAAACTCTATTAAACGTCGCTACATAACTCCTACCACACCATTTGTGATCTCTAAAAAGTAACAGCATATTTCTCCAAAGGCAGGTAAACGGAAAAAAACTGGGCAAAGTGCCGTAAAATTTACGTTAAATGAGTGACCTGAGTCAGATCTAAAGCTCAGTTAATACTCGCGCGGAGGACCTCGTGTCAGTTTTAATTTATACTTTTATGTCATTGTCCGCTTCGACAGGCATAGACCACCAGGCGTCAGTGTCCAAGCTGGTGTTGCATGTGTAACAGAGAAAAGAGCCGAATAAGAAGCGGCTCGTTTGAGAAGAATTAGCAGTGATAGCGACAAGTAAAACGTCACGTTTGTTGCAGCTTGAGATGTTGAATACAGAAGAACAAGTCATTTACTTAGATAAATCATCCGGAAATGCGTTTGAGTAAACGCTATCGCAGAGTTTTTTGACCTGAGGGAGGGGTTCAAACAGACCAATCACAGCGCTTTCGGCCCGCGTTGAGTTGAAGCGTTGTTACATTTTTGAAGACGTGCGCGTCAGGCTATGGCGTAGAGTACGCGAGTATAAACTGAGCTTAAGGCCAAAATATAACCAAGACTTGGAGGTGGATACTTTTCATTTTGGCCAGTTGGGCCATCTTTCTAAAAACCTTGCAATGCCATAACAATACGTTGAAGATGTTTTTGTGCTGATATTGTTGTGTATTATGTCTCTAACAATTTAGAATTCTCAGCAATATACTTGTGTATATATATATATAAGCTACTGGCTTATCCTCCAGCTATGAAAAACAACACACCACTGCTCTAAGAAGTACCATTGGCCTCAATGAATAAAGTATGATGATGTGTCTGTACTCCTAGAAAATAAAAGCCCATTATTACAGCGCCTTTGTGCTCCTCTACTATACGACATTCATGGAGCTGCCTCCATTGTCCCTATTGTATGATTCTCTTCTCAGTCCCTCTGTCCATCTTGGCCCTATTGCCAGTCGCTGAACACTTCTTTCGTGTTTGGCTTCTTTTTCAACCTGTGACTTGGGAGTCTGAATAGCCTGCATGTCCCCTTAAGTTCAATCAACAGACGACCTCTCTCTGAATGCTGAAAGGGTGGGCTCAGCAGGACCTTTAATTCTCCGGTTCTGTGTTTTCTCTCAGATGTCTGCAACGTCAATCAGCAGAACAAGGCTGGCTATACTCCCATCATGTTGGCAGCACTTGCAGCTGTGGAGGCGACGGAGGACATGAGGGTCGTTGAAGAGCTATTCGGCAAAGGAGATGTCAATGCAAAGGCCAGCCAGGTCAGATCATAGGATCATAAGAATATACTTAAAGGGGAAGTGCACGCAAAGAATGTAAATGTTGTTATCGTTACCTCATTTTTTTTTTACTTGAAGCACATGATGGAAATCTCTTCATTTGGTGTTATGTGAAAAAATTACAAAAAATTATAAAATTTAAAAACCTATTCATTTAAACTGCATTTGTTTTGTTTTAAATATGTTGTGCTATTGTATGTTGTGTTCCCAAATTGATTTCCTCAAAATACTATCCAACCTTAATTTGTCTCCTATCCTTTATAGTCCATTGCTTCTGTAATAGTATGTGTCTTAACTGCTGTCATTGATCATGTGATTTCAGGCCGGTCAGACGGGCCTGATGCTTGCTGTCAGTCATGGCAGAATGGATATGGTAAAGGCTCTACTTGCGTGCCGGGCAGACATCAACATCCAGGATGACGAGGGATCCACTGCTCTCATGTGCGCTAGTGAACATGGTCACGTCGAAATAGTCAAACTGCTGCTCGCTCAGCCGGGCTGTGATGCCACGCTAAGCGATAATGTAAGTGAGCAGATAAAATACTGTATGTTTTTTTAACCCAAACAGATCAGGTTGTCTACAGACCCCTAGTGGTACCTACGTAGCCACCTGGTTGAGAAACATTTCAGTAGAGTACCAACCTAAACCGCTTTGATAACGAATACTGCATCCAAACAAAATGGAGCATGTGAAATTCACTCATTTCATCCACCAGAGGTCATAAGATTGCATATAAATACTAAATTGGAAACTAAGAAATTTACATCAATTAATAATATTAACAGCATGAGTTTTGGATGCACAAAATCAGCTTTAATATGATGAAACTAACAAGGTAAACACATACCTTGACTTAAGAGGTCTAAAGACACAAAGCAAGGTAAAAATCTTGGGGTCATTTTGGAGTCTGACCTTAGTTTCAGCAGTCATGTCAAAGCAATTAGCAAATCAGCCTACTACCATCTCAGAAACATAGCAAGAATCAGATGTTTTGTCTCAAGCCAAGATTTAGAGAAACTAGTTCATGCTTTCATCACCAGCAGGGTGGATTACTGTAATGGACTCCTTACAGGTCTTCCCAAAAAGACCATCAGACAGCTGCAGCTCATACAGAACGCTGCTGCCAGGATTCTGACCAGAACCAAAAAATCTGAGCATAAATCTCCAATCCTCAGATCCTTACACTGGTTACCAGTTACTTTTAGAATCAACTTCAAAGTTTTATTAATTGTCTATAAATCACTCAATGGTCTAGGACCCAAATACATCTCAGATATGCTCACTAAGTATAAACCAATCAGACTTCTCAGATCATCTGGATCAAGTCAGTTAGAAATAACAAGGGTTCAAAACGGGGCGAGACAGCGTTTAGCCATTACGCCACCCGTAGCTGGAATCTGCTTCCAGATGACATCAGACATTCACCAACAGTAGATACTTTTAAGTCCAGATTGAAAACACACTTGTTTAGCTGTGCATTCACAACCTGATCACTGTGCTGCTTTACATCAACTGCACTTCTATTTCTTATTTATTTTTATTTTGCTCTTATTCTTTTTATATATACACTCACATTTTTAATCAATTTTACTGTTGTTTTATTGTTTCTTAAAATCTAAAATTTTTGTGATATTAAATAATTTGCATTTTAAAGATAAGTTTTATTCTTTCTGTCAATCATTTTATGTAAAGCACTTTGAATTGCACTTGTGTATGAAATGTGCTATATAAATAAACTTGCCTTGCCTTAATAATCTTTCAAAAATGGGTTTGGACACCGTGGGCCATAAAGGGGCAATTCGCACAAAAAACGAAAATTCCGTCATCATTTACTCACCCTCAGGTTGTTCCAAACCTGTATACATTTCTTTGATGATATATTTTGATATTTGTTTCTTTGATCATTTGAAAAGGATATTTGGAAGAATGTTTGTAACCAAACAGATCTTAAACCCCCCCATTGACTCCCATAGTATTTTTTTTGTTTTCCCCAAAATGGCAGAAAGGGGGGATGAGATCTGTTTGGTTTACAAACATTCTTCCAAATATCTTTTTTATGTTTGGCAAAGAAATGTATACAGGTTTGGAACAACCTGAGGGTGAGTAAATGATGAAAGAATTTTCATTTTGGGGGTGAATTGTCCCTATAAGGCCCATGGTGTCCAAACCCATTATTGAAAGATTATTGCATCCATGCTGTTAATATTATTAATTGATGTAAATTTCGTAGTTTCCAATTTAGTATTTACATGCAATCTTATGACCTCTTGTGGATGAAATGAGTGAATTTCACATGCTCCATTATGTTTGGATGCAGTATTCGTTATCAAAGCAGTTTAAGTTGGTACTCTACTGAAGTGTTTCTCAACCAGGTGGCTACGTAGGTACCACTAGGGGTCTGTAGAAAACCTGATCTGTTTGGGTTCAAAAAACATACAGTATGTTATGTGTAGACTTTGTTGTTGCTCACAGTAGATATTACAAAATTAGTATGAACTGACAAATCAGGCTAATGCCATATTTTCGTGTCTCTAGGATGAAAGCAATGCCCTGTCGATCGCTCTGGAAGCTGGACATAAGGATATAGCAGTGTTGCTGTACGCCCATATGAACTTCTCCAAAGCTCAGTCACCAGTGAGTGTCCTCACTTTTATATTCACCTTTATACGCATCCTTTGACGTATCAATTGTACATTGTTTATTTTGGATAATCTTCTTTTGTTAGTGTGATTTTGGATGGATCTAAACTAAAGTTATGTAAAAGCATTAAGAATCACAATTTCTTTAGTAGTGTAAATCAGTTTAAGGGTATGAGAGACAAAGGCATCCTTTAATGGAGTTTACCAAATGATTTTTCCCTCTATATTGTAAATCATTGTCTGTTATCTGTTCACAGGGTACTCCTCGATTAGGGAGGAAGACTTCACCCAGTCCTACAAGGAGGGGCAATGTTTGATTCGAGAGCGTCTACCCCACCCCTGTCTAAGCTGCTACTTTTTCAGGTTATACCATGCCTACCATTTTCATCAGCTAGAAACCAAATCAATAGTAAAAGGACTTTGGAAACCTCAGCAAATGGATAGTAGGCAGTTATACTGAGCACTTTTTTCCCTTTCTTTGCCTTTTAGATTATAATACAAACGGACACGCTAGCTAAGAGTCAGTCCCTTCAAGGCCTCAAACCTGTACTCACCCTGAATGTATTCACAAGTATTCAGTATCCCTGAAATCACCAGCATGTGACGGCATAATGTCAGAGTTAGAAATCGACTGGAACATGGCTATAGAGTTGCCTTACTTCAGATTATTGTCCTCGTATAAATGTTAAGATTTATAATATATGAGTTTATCTATGTATTCCTCTTTTTTAAGAGGTCTTATCCACAGTTCTGTTTAGTGTTTTTCTTTTTGTTTTCAAAAGAATCCATAATTTATAATTCCAAGATGTGGCCAATGTTCTCTAACAATGAGCTTTATTTTTTAACCATGTTCTGTATATGCTGCCCAATATTTTCAGCCTTTAGAACTTATATCTTTTCTCCACAATCCAAATTCCAACACATATGTCCAGTAGGTATTAAAGGTTGAAATACAGCGTCTTTCAGCATATTATTATAAAGATACAATTTTCTGGATTGGATACGGTCATTACTTTTATACTTGCCATCTATTTAAAAATCGCAGTATTTAGGACGTTTCAGAGTTGATTTGTAACATGAAGTTATATATTTACCGATTAAACGTTTTTATGCAAATAACTTTACTTTTGTATATGATGTATGTTTGCTATATGTGGATACGATAGGTTCGACTTGCCCTAATGTAATAAGCTGTCTTAGATGTAACGTGGTATGTTATGCAGTATAGTCACAATCAGAACTGCTACTCAACCGGCTATAATAAAGTACTAAATATGACATTCTTGTGGCTTTAGTTTCTTTGATGAAATGCTTGTGTGGCCTATGCAATGCAATATGAACTAACAAGCTGTACAGTTTTTCAACATCAATATATATATATATATATATATATATATATATATATATATATATATATATATATGTGCTGTATAATTAATGCTAGTTTACAACATAACAATTACAATGTTTTTTTAAATTCTTGAATACCAAACATCCACCGTTGTACAGAAAACTGTAGTCTGAGTTCTTATGAAGTTATGGTGTGAACTGTGAACAAAATGGGGTCTGAGGTCACTTAAGTGCTCAAGAGGACCAAAATAAGAACTGGGTCTATACTGTGAACACCAAAAGGACTGAGGTCATTATCGGCTTGTTCCCATTCTGGTTCACCTAACTGAGTTTGGTTCTTTTAAAACGAACTAAAGCCCCATGTGAAAACACCCTTAAAGTCATCGGTATAATGTCTCCCTCTATTGGACATAATGTTAACATTCACTGTTATCATTTATCTTTCGTTGTCTGGGACTACTGTTCAAACATGTAGTTCGATGTGCAAAAGCAAAATATTTTATTCTAAAAGATGTCGTTTATCATTGTAATAAATTCTACTAAAACGGGTTTCCCTTAGGCCAGGGGTGTCCAATGTCGCTTCTGGAGGGCCACAGTCCTGCAGAGTTTAGCTCCAACTTGGCTCAACACACCTGTTTGGAAGTTTCTAGTCTGCTTTGTGAGACCTTGATTAGCTATTCAGGTGTGTTTGATTAGGGTTGAAGCTAAACTTTGCCGGACACAGGCCCTCCAGGACTGACTTTGGACACCCCTGCCTTAGGCCTACTTTAAAATCACCTAACGTTAGAGGACTAGGGGTATCTCATTCGCATATTTTATTTGATTAATCTCAAATCTTTGAAATATATGTGTTCTTGAAAGGCCACGATTATTCATTTAATTTTATTTGATAAATTCCCTGTTGAAGGAGAGAGCCCTGTCCTAAACGGAAACTTTAACCATGATGGTGTCTAATGGTATGTGATGGATTCTATGGGCTGGGTGTTATCCTGCAAATGAATCTTAGTTGAATAATGCCCAAAATACTCTACAAAAAAGATGTAATGGCTTTAGTAGAAAAAGCCATAAAGTTGTTTTAATGGAAACCATTAGAATTTCATTGATCGTTTCTATTGGGTTTCTGATGTGTGTTTTTTTAGCAGGGATATGTGACCCTGGACAACAAAAGTCTTATTGGTCAATTTTTCGAAATGAATATTTTTACATCATTTAAAAGCTGAATAATTAAGCTTTCTATTGATGTTTGGGTTGTTAGAATATGACAATATCTGGTGGAGACATAACTGTTCAAATCTCTGGAATCCGAGGGGGCAGAGGAATCAAAATATCGAGAAAATTGCCTTTGAAGTTGCGTATGAGAGGCACTGTTGGTCATCCACTCACAAAAATAAAGTTTTGATATATTTACGGTACGAAATTTACAAAATATCTTGATCTTTACTTATATCTTAATGATTTTGGGCATAAAAGAAAAATATATAATTTTGACCCATACAATGTATTTTTGGCATTGACTAAAAATGTTCCCCTGCTACTTAAGACTGGATTTATGATCCAGGGTCACACATTTGAAATTTGTCGTGCACTTATAGGTATAAATAACAAATTCTTCTACAAATGCAAATGTACAAGTGTTTGTTGCGTGGTGATCTTATGATATTACGGGTTAATTAGGAGTATCTAAGTTGATGTCTGTGGAGACTGAACATCGGCTCCCACGCGCGCCCCAGGAATGTCCCTCGCGGAACCTGTGCCTGCCAAGTATCTAAAGTAACCTTGTGTCAAACCTCTCCCTCACATCACACACGGCTTATAATCATCCGGCCCGACACGCTCTAAACAGAAGCCTCGCTGCCATCCGACGAGGAAGACCGTCATCTGTCAGGATGAGTGAGGAAGAGCAGAGCAACGGTTCGATGCCGGTCAGGAAAGTGTCCCGCATGCCCAAATGCTCGCGCTGCAGGAACCACGGCTACGTGTCGCCGCTGAAGGGACACAAGCGCTTCTGTAACTGGAGGGACTGCCAGTGTCAGAAATGCAGACTTATCGCTGAGAGACAGCGGGTCATGGCCGCCCAGGTACACGCTTCACACGTGAGGGTCTATTCGTGGCCACATTATGCATCTAAATAGGGCTTAAAGTTGTTTTTTGAGTCACTTTGTTGCGTTGTTTTCTTAACTTAAATCTGCGGCCGCCATCCACGTTTTGCCGAGTTTACAAATAATTGGATTGTTGTAACGATATAATTATCGAGTAAAATATACTATTAAACACTTCGGTAGTTACAATGTTAAACCGCGCTGAGTCAACGGCCGTTTCTGCTAGCTGCGGTTTGGCGCGAAGCTTTTAATAACTGAAACCGATCAAACCGGACGACTATAAATCCGTCTTTAATTACAATTGTTTGTAGAATTGTAAGTTGTTTACAAAAGCAAAATCCGTGTGTTATTTTTAAGGCTTATGAGCCAAGTCGTCCACGCTGGTTTGTTCGGTTTAAGGCCTTGAGATCACCGTGCGTTTATTTCCTCAGGTGGCTTTACGCAGACAGCAGGCCCAGGAGGAAGAGATGGGCTTCTGCAGTCCGGTCAACCTGTCCGTTTCTGACCCGGTGGTGAAGAACGAGACGGGCGTTGACTACTTGTTTACCGTGGGCCCAAGAGCTCCGTCACCCACCGTGAGCAGCGCTCCATCCTCCCCAACTGTCCCAGGTGAGGAAAAATAAGTCGGCTGGGTTACAGCACCTACTTTAACGGTTAAATTGTATATTTAGCATTAGCGTCATTGATCGTTTTGACTGTGCAATGCCATTTTAAACCGTATTTACACGGTTCTTCATTAATAAAATAAACATTAGACGACAAGATCATCATTATCTTACTAAGTTGGGTTTGATAACCAATACATTTTAAAACCTGAACCTTAATGGTTGTAAGATATGAGTATTTCGTTTGCAAAAACAGATGGATATTTCTCAACAGTTTTTATTGTGCTTTCCAAGTAGGCTATAATATTATTCAAACCGCAGTTGGGTTGTTTTGATTTAGTAATAATAACAAAAAATTGAGATAACTTGAATGAAAGACATGCTAACACAATTAAAAACATGACTTTGACTTTGACATGATTTTTTTTTTTTAAATGAACTTTTAAACAGTCAAGGCAGCTATAGTAAGATGTTAAATCGGGGTTTATTCTGCTATTGACAATGACCGTGATATTAATAACCATGATAACCGATATTGTGTAAATACAACACTAAACATAATATTGTAAATAATTTGTTCGAATCGTAGCGGTTACTACTACTGTACACTTGTATTTTGAGTGTGATACATTGTCCAAAAAAAGGAGAGAACCACATTTCATATAAATTAAACTCGTAGCATAATTTATTTTTTTAATTTCAATATGCATTGCAATAATATTGATATTGTGAATTATTTTAGACATTATAAGCGTGTAGTTAAAATCTGATACTGTGACTGATTTTATGTCAGTGAAATAAAAGGCCATCTTTTTATCAATGTTGGGTTCAAGCTCCTAATTCAAAACGGTCTTTTTTTTCTTTCGAATTAATACAGAATCATCAAAGAATTGTAATAGCTTTTAGTAACCATTGAAAGACAGTACAATCACACTGGCACACTGTATATTTGGCAAGGCTCAACTAGATTATGAAGATATATATATGTTACTTTTTTAATGCCCTGTGATTAAGGTAAGATTTATATTTATTGATATGCATATTTCTTCAGTCACTTTTATGTTTTACATTATTGTATTACATTAGCCTGCAAAACCGATTAGGATGCTTCATCAGTTAGTACCGTGAAATAAAGAAGATCATGTTTAATCCTTGACCATCACAATCTCCCATTCAATCAGTTAACACCTCGTTTAATTAAAATAAGGCATGATTTGACCTTTGCTGTGTGGGAGGGTTTCAAAAAGAAGATTTTTTTTAACAACTCATGAGAAAAAATGTTCTTGACCCCTGAACTATTTATGACGGTCTCTGTGAACAAACATCTTGTATCTATCCCATGACTTTCCATTCTGCCAGCCCCCTCACAACACAATACAGTCGGGCACAAAACGTGCACTTTCGGTGTTGTTGGCGATTGGGACTTGCCAGATCGAGACATCTTTTGATGCCTGTTCGTGCAGGGCTGCTGGGTTCGATGAACGGGAAAGACATCCTGTTCTCTGGTCTCCGATAGGGACCATGCAAGGAGTTGAATACCAAGCAGGTCAAGGCCGCCTATGGTCTGTGACTTTTCTCAGTAGCCTCTTCAGCTGTTGACAGATTAAGCAGGAGTTACTGGTATTCAGAATTTTTCTTCAGAGATAAGTGACGATAAGGACATCGTCCTGAGTCGTCTACGAAGATTACAAAACTCGTCATTGACAGTCAGGGGTATTATCGTGGATGATTTGTGAACATGCGTATCCTTTGCAGATTAACGTGAATTTTTTTAAACATTTTGTTCGAAAACATTTGGAAACCATTGGCTTTGTTGAAATGAAATAGGAAAATGTATATAACCTGTTTTAAGATTAAATCACTCTTTTATAATATTGATCTATATTACATTTTATTATTTAAATTAAATGCTCAAGTCAAGATGAACTTTTTCAAAGAACAAGAGCATGCAGCAGCTTTCCTGTAGCTCAGTGGTAAGAGCATTGCGTTAACAACGCAAGGTTGTGGGTTCAAATCCCAGGGGATTGCAAATGCCCATGTAAAATGTATAGGGGTCTGCCAAATGCCTAAATGATAATGTAAATGCACATTCACTCATGTTTTCGATGTTGTCTCTGAGTCCTACAGCGACCAGCAGAGGGCACACTGAGGGCACATCTGACTTGATGGTTGATGCATCCTATTACAACCTCTACCAGCCCGCACGCTACTCCTCCTACTACAGCAATCTGTACAACTACCAGCAATACCAGGTACTGTAAATGTGCCTTTACATGTCAGGTGCAGACAGTTTGAGCTGCTCTTACAGGCTATAAACAAATCTATTATGAAAAAGACTCGTACAGAATTTTTTCAAGCAGAATTCAACTCAAAGCTTCATATACTAATGCAGAATTAAAATGTCCATGCATATCTACATATCCCCCACCCGAGTATTTGTGCATTCATGTTTTGGTGAATTTACTAATTTGTTGGTTAAAATGTTTAGGCTAACAATGAAAGGGAGATCTAATATGTATAATTCTGGTAATACAGTAATAACATGTGTCATCAAAACATTGAACTAAACCAGTATATGAAAACCTCATTTCCAAAAAAAATTTGTAGCAAGAATGTTTTATTATTTCAAAAACTTTTTTGTTTTTATGAACCTTATAAAAAAACAAACAGGGGAGAAAATAAGAGATCATTCCAAATTATCAGTATTTCTAAATGAACTGTGGTCATTTCAGTCCAGTCTCTATTGGAGTTCAACAAAATCAAACTTTAGGAGTGACAGTGTCATCCAACCGCAATGTGAAAGAATGACAGAATGAAATTACTGTTGTCTTGCTTGAAAGTGGATATGAGATTGTTTTCTTTACAGTATTCGATCTCTGTAAAAATACAGTTTTCATTTGTTGCAAATAGATGTAAATAGAAACAATATTTTTATTTGAGATTTGGGATAAATGTTGCAAACAGTTCTCAGAAGAAACGAACAAAAAATATATAAATTATAATATATAATAAATAATAATTTGAAAGATGATAAAAGCACTTCACTCACCACTGCACACGCGCTGTTGGTGATGTGACAAAAAAGTCATTTGATAATTGTACCTGTACAATTGCACAATATGTACCTTTTTTATATTTTCCACGGCTGTATATTTATTTAGTAAAATTCAATCTTTCTTTACACATAAAAGGTAGTTATTTGACTCGTAAAGCGAGTTGCGTAACAGTTAGAGTCCATAAACAAGAGACGACGTATTATGTTCCTACTTGTTCACTTTGTAACAAGATAACAGGAGCCGTTAATAACGTTGAGTAACATCTCAGTGAATGACACTATTCAGAAACAAAGACTCAAAAGAACATTTATTTTGAGTGAATCTATTGACTCACAGCCTTTTCTGGTCAAATCTTTAATACATTACCCCACACAAGCACGATAGAAAACATCCGTGTGAACGCCAGCATGCGGCTCACAGCTCGGCACTCATCCACTCTGCATCCCGTCTCGCTCAGGCCGCGTTAATAAGGTGATTAAGTGTGTTGCTGCCGTGTTGATAGGGGCTGCTGTCATTGGACCCGGCTGGTCTGTTGAAGTTGGCAGGCCGTGGTGAGCTTCTGTTCTCAGTGTATAGTGATAATACCTGTGCCATCGTTCCAAGCCAATGGCTGAACACAGCAGGAAGGTGTGGAGCTTTCATGCCACGCTACACCTCTTGCTGTTTACATTTCCCTGCTCCCCCCAGACGGAACCGCAACTAATTCTCTCATTGGAGGTTCTCTAACCCTTATCCACACTGTACATCTATCCCAAGATTCTCAGAGGAAAGATTTAGTAAATAAGACGCATATATAGACAAGTTCGATTAAACGCATGCTTTGTTTTTTAGCAGCAGTTTTTTTTAGCTTAGGCAAAATAAGTTTCAAAGTTGGACAGTAAATATGTGAATTTATCAGAACGACGAAAAACAATTTAACGGTGTAAGAAACATTTAATTTCAGATATTATTAAAAAATATTGTAATGTGTGTCAGTGTATAATGTCTATTCATAAATTCTAAAGAGGTATAATATTTTATTACAAGTTGCAAAAAGTGTAGAATCAGCTTTGAGTAAAAGGTTATTAAGTTAGCTTGGGAGTTAACAGGCATTAACTCCCAAGATAAGATGTAGGACCTGTTTATCCATATTTTCCCATAATGATCTTAAAAGGATGGACAGGGCTTGTTGATATTTCATTAATTTAAAAGAAAAAACTAAAATAAAGATCTTTTTTTATTATTTATATACTGTATAAAGATAATGTCAATGTCGTGTATTGTTTATTCATTTTACAGAATTTTAAAAATGTCTCTTAAAACCATGTTGAATTTATGAATATAACCATACATTTCTAAGTTCTTGATCCCTATATCCACTATATGCAAAAATATATACTTGGATACGGATGCATCTAGACCCTCGTGCATTAAACTCTACCTCTAACATTTTCTTAAATGCTTCAACTAATGGTTATAGATTTGCCTACAATTTTGTAATCAGATTTACATTCTTAAAAATAAGGGTGCTTAAAAGGTTCCTCACAGTGATACCATAGAAGAACCATTTTTGTTCCACAAAGAACCCTTTAGTCAAAAAAAGGTTTCTCTATGGCATCGTGAAGTGCCTCTATTTTTAAGAGTGCACAGCAAATAAAATTTGTGGCCTTGATTCATCTTTCAAATGGTGAAAGAGGCAATCTGAGATCAAAATTAAAGTCCCCCCTTCAACAGCGCTGTGTTTAAACAGTAAAGCTGTATCTAGATATAAGCAATATCATTAACCTTTGCAATTCAGACCCTGAGACAAAGTGAAGAGATGGAGGCGGTGACCCTGGTTGCCATCAGGGATCCAAGTGCACAAATATCCTGAAATATGGTCCCATTAACAACTTGTGTGTGTGTGTGTGTGTGTGTGTATAACGCTCATGAATGAGTCCCTGGAGAAATATAGATTTAATTTACCTTACGCTTGAGTAGATCAGATTTGATACAATGGGGATACTTTACAATATAAATCTGTGTGCATATACACAGGCTGATCTCCATATTAAAGTCATATTAGGTCATGGGATGAAGATTCTGTCTTATGTCAGTGGGCTCAAGCTGATTAATAAGGACTTGTAAAACTGTTGCAATGCCATGATGGTATATCAAAGATGAACGGGCCATGACTTTGAGGATGCCCTCAATTTCATGCCGTCCAATTTGATATCTTCAAACAGAGATCTTCCTATACTTTATGTGCAGCATTGGCTGATTTAGACCGCGTCTACAAAGAAGAGCCGCTGTCGAGACAGACTGGGTTAATGCTAATAATCACTGAACATTGCGCTTTGTGCTCAAATTGGGGTGGTTTATCGGACAGGGTTAAAGACCAGACCTAGACAAAAATAAATGTTAGAGCTGTCTAAACTAAAACGGGCTTCAATGACAAATCTTTAACATCAGTGCCATCATTGTCATCGTTTTGTCTCAAAATGCAAAATGCACACAAAAAATGCAAGGAACAGTTCACCCAAGAATGAATATTCAATCTTCATTAAATCTCCCTAAAATTGTTTTCTAAATCGGTATAAATATCTTTGTTCTCATGAACACAGAGATATTGGTAAGAATGGGTTTGGACCAAACGGTTCTTGACCATCATTGACTACCATTGTAATTTTGCTTTATAAATGTCTTTGTTCTGTTGAACAAAAGATAAGGTATTTTGAAGAATGTAGAAAAGCTAACAGTTCTGGAGTATTTTGGACTACCATTGTCATTTTTCCTTCTGTGGTAGTCAATTGTGGCCAAGAAATGTTTGGTTGCAAGCATTCTATTTAATATCTTTCTCTGTGTTCTGTCATAATCAAATGTATACAGATTTGGAACAACTCCAGGCTATCAGAATTTGGATTTTTGGGTGAACTGTTCCTTTAAGGCCTAGTTTACTCTAACGTCTATGAGATAAACTTTGTTTAAAGGGGTCATTTGGCACAAATACGTGTTTTTCGGTGTGTTATTATTTACCCATGCATGTATTAGACACGTGAAGTAAAAGTGTCGGAACAAAGGATGTATTCTATCTAAAAGCTAATGCTCACACAGACCTGCCTGAAACGCCTCGTGTAGCCACACCCCCAAAAATCTACGTCAGTTCGTGGTATGATTTGACTTAGACTGCCCAAATGTATACGCAAGTAAGGTGGTTGTACCTGTCAGTACAATTGCTTGTGAACATGATGTTCCAAATATGGTAAGAGGCGTTGCATTTCCGTCACATGCTCGCATCATCGACCAATCACTACGCACTGGTTAACTGGTCAATCATAGCACACCTCGCTTTTCAGAGGGATGAGCTTCGTAAAAATTCTGTGCGTTTCAGTGGGGTCGGGCAAAGATGACATACAAACATGCACGGTATGTGAAAAATACTGCGTTTTTGTACCTCAAATCTAGAGATGTGCACGAATGTTCGAATATTCAATCCGCTATAACTATTTGAATATTAAAAATGCTATTCGAATATTGGTAATTTCTATAAGAATAAAAAGGAGTCACGTAAGGTTAGGTTACCACTGCAGAAGACCTTAGAGTTGTCTCGTCTTATTAAACGCTTCTTCGCTTTATATGTAATGATTTTATAATATACAGGAAATATAAAAAATCATTTATGCGTTTTTAAATCTTTGTTCATTCAGATCGCAAGCTAGTTTAATCATATTAAGTTTACACATAGGATGCCCGGATCGCGTGTTAAGCTCGGCGAAGTCACAGCTGGTGAGTCACAGAATTCGTTAATATTACTTACATTAGGTATACAAATACCAACGTAATATTAAATGATTAACAATAAATATTTTTTACAATTACTTGTTCAGAACAGTTGTACTTAAATTCATATTGGTTCTTGAACAATTTGAAACACGTTAATGTACATTTCACTGCAACTTATATTAATAAATTGATCTTAACAGTCGGCATGGAGGTGTCAAGCCCGTTTATTTGATTTATTTTTAACATTATAAATAATTAAGCAAGATATTCTTTTTTCCGGGAAAAAGGGAAAGAGCAGCAGGTTTTCTCAGCTGTCGGCTTGTTAACCGTCGGAAGAGACTTTCACTAAAATAGCAAAAGTCAAATAGACCTATAGATATGCTTGTATTTCTTATCAAGAACATGTTAAACAAATATTGACCATAAATCTCAGATTGTCAATATACTTTGCGATTTGTTTGTTTTTTGTCTGTTTTGTTTTTTAAATATACCGTTCCGCACAGGTTTAAATGCAGATTTAATGTATTTTTCTATTTTCTCAACATTAAAAAGCCTATATACAGGATATAATATGTGTTAATGTGTTATGAATATTTAATGATAGTCGTTTATATCCTGCAGTAAAATTATTGAAGCAATCTTTGGTGAAATGACGTTTGCACATTAAAACCCTGGGGTTATACTCCTTTGAAAAATGAATTGTAACCATTGTTTCCTCTAAGTTCTTCCTTTGGTATTTTAAATTAGACAGACTTACTTTCACAACGTAGAACACATGTTATAGATATGATGCACACGCATCAAGAACGGACAACACTGTTTGGGGGAGGAGAGTGAAGTTTTCGAGGCAGTTCCAGCAAAAGGTAGGCGTGGAATATTTCCAGTGACGTAGATACGCGGCGGTAAGAGACTCGGACTAGATAGCGTCTCGTTTGTGTGATTCAGAGTCGACTCCCTTTTTTACAAGCCAATAACTTTATTCATTCACTCGAACACTGCAACATAACACACTGCATGAAATGTAATTTTCATTATAGGCTACATAGTCTTTAAATACTTTTTTAAAATGGCAAACTGTCACAGTACCTAAACAACTAAAAGTAGTGAACTATTCCTCCTACTACGTATCACACAGCACTGTGGAATACTTGATTCTGATTGGCTAGTTTTGTCATGCCAAGCCAAGGTATGTAATTCCCTGACAACACAATGCTAATAACAAGGTGTCATCCAGGTAAAAATCACTACTAACCTAAATATGAGATAATCTTAAGAAATAATTAAACCACATTGCATGTTAGTCTTGTTTAAATGTCATGTCTTGCCTTCAAACATTTAAAACAGGTTTTTCTTGTGGAACGTTTATTTTGTTTTGTATTTATAATAAGTTTTATATATATATATATATATATATAACAACCTATAAGGTAAGCAGTCACAAGCTATAGTTGGTATAAGCCACCACAGTCACATAAACAAATAATACGAAATGAAAATAACATGTCATTTTTGTGTTATGGAAATAAGAGTTACAAATGTAAATTAAACACTAACAAGAACTGTTAATGAAACATGGAAAGTGCTCTTGAAAAGAATGAATATACCTTCATGCTAATCCTTCCCATTAACATACAAAGTGATTTATTGGTACAAAACTTTTATTTCACACATTGCATGCTTGCAGTTTATTTTGCAATTCAGTGTAGATATACACAGCAGATATCTAGCTATCATTATTTCGCTGCGAGCACAGTATACCATCTTACAGATCAGGATAGTTCGTTTTTCGAGGTGAGAAATTTTTCATTTCAAAAGTAAGTTACAAAAATAACAATAGAATATTAACACTGTAAACCTCTCACATCAGTTACTGAGTCCGGACAGCACATTTATTTCAGGCAAGTTCCAGTTCATTTTATTTGGATAGCACATTTACAACCGCTGACCAAAGTGCTTTACAGGAGAAAAGATTTACAGAAACAGACCATACACAAATTTAATACAACCCCGTTAAACATGTCTATATCATTGTAGTCAACAATTTAATACATCCAGATTAAAAATTTAAAATGGCCTAATCACAGGAGTCAATACACTAAGAATAAATATGTTTTTAGCAGAGACTTAAAACAGACAGAGAAGGGGCCGTTCTAATTTTTAAAGGCAGGGCATTCCAAAGTCGGGGAAAAATGAAATGACAGGCCATGATTACATAGAATACAGCCCAGAGGAAGCATGTAAAGAGAAAATAAAGAGGGAGCTAAAATCGAGCCTTGTGGAAGGCCACAGGTCAGGGGAGAAGAGGTTAAGTTTCCCAACTTCACTACAAACTTTCTATCAGACAGGTGTGACTTAAACCATCTCAGAACTTTAGCTTTTAGACCTGCCAAGATTCCAATCTTGATATTAGTGAGGAGTGGTCTACGGTATCGAAGGCGGATGATAAATCTAAAAGAATAAGAACGACAGAGTCTCCAGAATCAGTAGAGAGGTAAATATCATTTAACACTCTCAAAAGAGCGGACTCGGTAGAGCAGAGTTAAAACCAGATTGAAAAACCTCATAAATACTGTTACTTGACTGAAAACATTGTAGTTGATTCAGCACGATTTTCTCCAAAACCTTTGAAATGAAAGGCAAGACAGATATTGGCCGAATTTTTTTAGGTCAGAGGAATCCAGTGATGGCTTCTTGAGCAGGGGAGGTGACCGTAGCGACTTTCAGATAAGCAGGAACAGAGCCAGTCTGGAGACACTTATTAATAAGAGACACCACCCTGGCCCATCAAATTAATAATTCATTTTTCAAAAATCTCGGATGAATGTTATCACTAGAACATAAAGAAGGTTTAAGATTGCCAATCACCTCCTTCAATTCCTGGAGACTGATTCAATGCTGGTTCAAAAGCATTTAAATGGCGGAAGCAGATGACATGATCGGGGGGACAGTTAAAGTGGGGGAGACGGAAGTCTTGAGTTAGTAATTTTGCCACTGAAACATCTCAAGAAACTTTCACAGAGAGCAACAGAGGCAACAGGCAAAGTGTTAACAGAAGGATTTGTAACAGATTGAATAATTGAAAACAAACTTAAGGTTTAGAGTGATTCATTTCAATTAGATTAGAAAAATATGCAGCTTTCGCAGACTTAGCTGCAGTCTGGTGAACTGTAAGAGAGTCTCTGAACATTTGAAGTGAGATATACAGCCTGTCTTTTTCCATTTTCTTTCTGTCTTTCTAAAATGTTGTCTTAGGAGACGGGTGTCGGAGTTTTGCCACAGTTCAGATTTTGGTTTGTGCTTGTGAGGCCTGAGGGGAGCTGTTGCATTTGCTACCTTAAATCAGACAGAATTCATAAGGATAAGATGTTGATCAGCATCTAAGTCAGATGAAAGTTGATCCAATTGCAACTGTGAGCAACATTCAGCAAAGTTGAAATTTTGCTAAACTGAGGAAATTAGAACCAAGACAGAATTACAGGTGTAGTATAAGAATGAGAGACATCTGGAAGAGTATAGTATGGGCTTATGGTCAGAGATCATAAATTCTGACAGCACAATATGCGTTACATCAAGCCCATAGGACAGTACAAGATCTAACGTATGGCCCTGAATATGGGTAGAGTCACTGATCCACTGATATAGATTAGAAGCGTCAATAAGATTAAGAAAGTCATGTGATAGGGGGTTTGACGGACAGCAGACATGGATATTAAAATTGCCAACCAATAAAAGCGTTCGTAATTTGTGGAAACATTGCCCATCAGTTCAGTGAAATGCTGTATAATATCCTTAGAAGAGTGCGGAGGACTGTAAATATCCCCTAAACATACAGGACCGTTCCAGTCTATCTGAAGAAACTGAGCTTCAAAACTGGAAATAGCCGTCACAGGGACCAGTCAACAGCGTGCAGACGAGTAGAGTTAAAAATTTACAGTCAGTAGGGATCAAATCAGCAAAGGGAGTTAGATCGCCAACCTTTATCCAGGATTTCATTAAGAACATTAAATCCAAGTTGTGATACGAGTAGAAATCGTTTAATACAAGGGTCCTGTTCAATAATGAAATAATAATAACGCGGGATGAGGATGCTCTTTTCAGTGAGTGCAGATTTCTGTGAGTTAATCCCTGTCTTCGAGAGCCGAGGCCGATTTGGTGGAGCCCGGCACGAGAAACAGGACTCGGGTGTAGGGGAGGACAGGACGAAGCCACCGGTAGATCAAGTCCAACAGGCGCCAGGTAGCAGAGCCGCTTTCGCGACCCACCATTTGAGAAACAATGTTTTAAAGAATGCCCGGAACCAAACAACGCCGGCACCCATTCACTCGGATTGATTTTTTGGCCATACATTAGAGATGAACAGGCACCGCTGTTGTTCGGTTACCGACATTCTTCAAAATCTCTTGTGTGTTTTGCAGAAGAAACTCATACCGGTTTGAAATGACAAGAGTGTGAGTAAATGATGTCAGAATTTTCATTGGTGGGTGAACTATACCTGTAAGTCTATCCCTTATAACATTCATGCATTTGGCAGACATTTTATATACAGTGAGTTACAATGAGAATTATTTTGTCGGGATGTGTGTTTCTTGAGTAGAAACTAATACAAATTCATGAACACTCTAGTTACTCCCAACACTGGAAAATGCGTTGAGTTTTACTCTGAGAAGAGTCTGAGCTTTCCAATAGTTTGATCAGGAGGTAATAAGGTGAGGTGATGCGCCGTTATCTCAGCGTGTCCATCTCCCGCCCTCTCCCACCTCTAGCGAGTGGAGCTCCGCTGCACTGCAGGTGGAGAATGAAAATATGAGGGTGGCGTAGAGGATCCAGACAGCTGATGGTGCCAGATAACAGCTCACGCAGGGAGGTAAGGGAGCCCAGCCAGCCCTTATTAATAAGGCTGCTCCACATCTAACAATGGTGAGCTGGCACAATACTAAGGGGTCTTTTCATTAGACCGAGAATTGTTCATATTTGTGAACAGTTGGCCTTAATTTGGATTCATAAATTTCTTAAACCTGTGCAATTTTGAGTAACTTTCGGCTGCACTATGCAGGCACTGAAGTGTTTCCAAATTTTTGCCCGGAATGTTCCTACACGAGATTAAGATCGAATCATAGAAAATGATGTTGAATGTTGCATGAATTTCATTTCACTTATTTTGTTTATTTGAGTTTATGGAACATTTAGAGGGCGGTAGAAGATGCGTTCTGTTGTAGCATGGCACTAGCATTGGCAAGACCATGGGTTTTATTTTTGGGGCATTTTGGGGATACTGACATACTACACACTTTCCATCACATTGCACATTTCACATAACATCTGGAAACTGTACATTGGAAGAAACAATACGTTAAACTTGTAAAGAACATGTTGTTTTTTGTCTATATTTTTTCACATTTTGAATATAGTGCAGTATTGTTTTTATTTAATTTCTCATTTTTTCTATCTTAAAGTATATTTGCACAATGTTTGCACCATGTGTACACTTTCTTTTGCACTTAGCTCCTGTTGCCAAGTCAAATTCCTTGTGTGTAAACATGCTTGGCAATACAGCTCCTTCTGATTCTGATTCTGGAAAGGAACCTGCCTGATTCACTTTTTCGAAACACATTTTGAAACAGCTTTTCTAGGGAAACGCATGCTTGTAGCATTGCGAACTGACATTTAGTGTTTGTCTCTTGCTTGTTGTGGCACGTTCCCAAAATGTTTTATTTCCCATTAGTATTTTTTTTGGTTTTAAATTTCATGTATGTATTGGTGTGCCACTCTTGCAAAAAATACAGTTCAATTTCTATTATATTTGTCATAGGCAATACAAGAGGCTGACGTTGTTTAAATAACAGTTTATAAAACTGTCAGGAGTTGATGGGGTGGGCAGTAAATGGTGACATATTACTGGCTGACAGAAATCAAATTCCATAAAAGCGAAATTGAAAACACCCTAAAGCCTCTGTGCTGCCAAGTAGACAGCTTATTTTAAAGTTCTCACAAGAGGGAAAAAACTTGCCTGGGCAGTTTGTTGCAGTTTATTAAAAAAGGAGAGGCGAAAAACCTTTTGGTGCCTCTTGGTAAGGGGTCAACCATGACCCACATTGACCATTTATCCTCTCTTTCAGACTGGGGGTTCATAGTGTCACATGTACCAAATGCACACAGTTTAATCAAATGTTTTATAATGCAGCTGAACCCAAAAAAACACTTAGGAACAAAAATGTCGACAAAATTCCTGATGTCCATAGACATTGTGTCAGGTTCCGATAGAGACGGTATAAGGAAAGTGTCAAATACATTGTAGAATAAAAAACAAACAAAATGATTGAAATCAATTAATCAAATAAAATGGATGAATGAAACATAAGTGTTTATAAATACAAAGTGTTTAGTTGGCTCTTTTAAAGTAGTGTTAAAGGAGATATTGCACGGCTAAAACTAATTTTATTGTTTTTTTAAGATGTAATGCAATGTATATATAACGCTGTTTTTTCCACATACAGTACATGTTTGTATCTGTTCTTTGTTCAGCCTCTCTGAAACGCGCAGAGTTTTAACAAAGCTCATCGCTCTTAAAAGCCAGGTGTTGTGATTGCCCAGTTAACCAATGCGTAGTGATTGGTCAAATACTGCAAGCGTGTGACGGAAATGTGAGGCCTCTTACGATATTTGGAACATCAGGTTCCAAAGCAATTGTACTGACATGGTACGCCTTACTTGTGTATACATTTGGGTGGTCTTAGTCAAATCATACCACGAACTGACGTAGATTTGTGGGGGTGTGGTTACACGAGGCGTTTCAGGCAGGTCTGGGTGAGCATTCACTTTAAGGTAGAATGCATCTTTTGTTTCAACAATTTTTGCAATTTCACGTGTCTAATGCATACATGGGCAACTTATAACACCAAAGATGCAGAAATACATGTGTTCGCGCCATTTCATCCCTTTAAACCAAGGGTTTCATTCAACCGGGCACTAAATTGTGACTTGTTCTCACTTAGACATGCTTGAAAGCTTTGTTTTCAGATCTGTGACTCCCAAACATGTACATGTAATCCAGAGGGTACTAAAAGATTTAAAATGCTCTTCTCCACAACAACACAAGTTACAACATTGTTTTCGTATCATAATATGTCGTGAGCAACTTTCATCATATTGTTTTTCGTCACTCGTTTAAAAAATATATGGTCAAAAGTATCATCATCAGAACATTATTATATGTTTAATTAACAGTTTTCTTTCTCCACCTGCATCACATCCCTCTGTATCACAGATGCCTGCTGGAGACGGCCGCCTGTCCAGCCATAACGTGTCTCCCCAGTACCGCACACACTCCTATTATTCACCTTACCTGAGTCAGGGTGCCTGTGTCCCACCCAGTACCTGCCCAGAGCCCAAAGCAGCAGGTCAGTCCCACACACACACACACACACACACACTCTCTCCTAGCCCCATAAACTTTTATCCAGAAATTATCAACAGTGAGCAAGTACATCTGAGGGAGGTTCATAGTCAAGGGCGCTGTAAAATTTATAAAAAATAAACAAATTCAAAGGTAAAACTTTTATGAGGGTCATTTGTTCTGGTGACTTCCGATGTAAAAGACGAGGACCGTGTGGTAAGCGCAGCAATCTAAATCAAAGAACACAGACATCGTAAATTGTATGTTAACATTTTTAATGTGCTTTCTATTGAGTAAAGCTCTACAATTTTTGAAATGGTAAAATGTACAATTATTTGTTCATTTTAGAAAGTTGGGATTATGACGCTTGCACAGCAAAACATGATAAAATCATTTTCTAGGTTTTGTTATCAGTAAATGTAAACTCTTCTTTAATTTATTAAATTTGTATAACCTTATATTGTTATATTATCAGTGTAAGATCGTTCACACAGTATACACAAGCAGTGCAGAATAATTTGAGTATTGATGGACATCTTAGCTCTCACCTTGTGTGTGTTGCGTTTCCGTGATCCACCATTCCCCTATACAGCCCTGCCACCTGCCCTGGACCTAAATGATTTTTGCATGCTGATTTCCAGTGGTTCAAACATGAGGGTGCCTGTCACCCCCACTGTCACTGCAGGGGGTTTTATGTTCCATTACAACACAAAACTGCTGGGTGGTCCCGTCTCCAAAACACAGAAACACGCAGGCCAGCAAAGAAGGGTTTATGTGCACTTTGTATTCACTGTATGGGAATCTCAAAAACTGGCTATTGTCATTTGATAAAAGCGTCTGCCAAATGCCTAAATGTAAATGTAAATGTAAATGTAAATGACAAGCATCACTGTTATTGTTGCTCATTCTTCAGATTAGTTTTATTGTTAAACAAGTGTAACTTGTTTAAGACAGGTGTGCTATCTTAGTGACCGTCTGTCAAACAAGTATACATTTTATATAAGAAGATTTTTGACTTTTGCCAAGTAACCATCTAGGAATCACCGAAAACATCCTAAAATGGACCGACAAGCGACTAGTGTGACCTAGCAACATATTAATAACCCCTCAGAGTACCTCAGCATTAAGGCATTATGTCATGTATGGGTATGGAGCACTCATTTTTGCCAAACCTTTTTTTTGCCAAACCTTATGAAGGATAAATTAAGCAGAAGATTATTTTGGTTAGTATAGTGTAATATAGTGCAAAGTTCATGTTTGTTCCACATTTGTTCTTGCTCTAGTGTCATATTCACAATTGTTTCAATCGTACCTGCCATACTCTGGATCTTGTTCCCAGCATTGTTGTGCTCTAGTAACCACAGAGGACTTTGTTAGGTTTGACAGATAAGTATTACTACTTCAACAACTGTTATGAGATCGTTTTGTTTAAGAGGAAAAAGAGACTGTAGAGTAAACGGCAAGCACTCAAATATACTCTAAAGTAACTTCCCCATAAAACAAGTGACAATGTAGCATTGTTTTAGATCTCTGTGTCCTCTGTATAATCTGTGTCTGCGCCATGGCTTGCACTGTGTGTGTTTATTTTCTTTAGCGGCGGAGTAATCAGTTCGCCAAATACGAGGCCAAATAACCTTCAGCAGTGTGACGCTGTCCTTTCCGAGCGGCCCCCACAGCTGTCTCTGGAAAATTGCCTCTGGGGTTAGTGAGCGGGAACAAGTTAAGATTTACAAACAATGATGAAGCTTGTCATGCGTCTTTCTCCATCCGTCACGAGCGGCGGCCTGCCGGGGCGTCGAAGTGTTCTTCATAAAACTCAGCTCGCTGTGAAATACGCCCCTGTGCGCTCTTTACTGCTAGGAGCTCGTCAGCAGCGCTCCGCCGTAAATTGCCTGAGCCGGAGGTGACACTGCACTCCATCACCCGTCAGGGCAGCCATGCCGCCACCCGCATCCGCCCCCCTCCCGCGCCAGCCGCCCAGCCCGTAAGATGATGTGCCCGCTGTGAGTTATGTTGGAATTTCAGTGTTATACGAGACAGTCTATAGGTTTTACTTTTTTATCTCGTGCTGTGTTTTTTCTTTTGGTCGTTGTTTATTATTGGAGTATTCATAGTTAGTTTTGTCTGGCGGACTGGGCCGGCTTTACGGTTTGGGAGAGAGTGCTTTTCCCTCGCGAAGAGGATTGAACGGAAGGGAATCGAAAAATCAGGAAATGAGAAAAATGCCTCCTGGTGTAGAATATTGTAGACAATGTACGAACAGTGTATTACATCTGTACAAAAAAATATAAATTCATGGTGAACCTGTTTTTGTAATACACAGTCAGGCGTTGTATATGAATTATAGGTGGGCCGTTATCGGCGTTAACGTCCTGCTTTAACGTGAGACTCTTATCGGGCGATAAAAAAAATGACGCCGTTAATCTATTCATCGATGCCAGCTAAGAAATTCACTCCTTCGCTTTAGGTTGGCTACGTTATGTAATTTGAAATTCGGCAGAATTCAAATGAGCCATTTTTATCTAGATTATTCTAGATTAATTCCAAGATTACAGTGTGATTAATCTAGATTAAAAAAATTAATCTATGCCCACCACTAATATGAATACAGAAAAGCTTTTTTATAACTTTATAGGGTAGCAGGTTATTATTACCCAGCCAGTCGCACCCAAACTTAAGTGCACGTCAAACGTAATGTGATTTTGACATGTATTGATCAGTCTGTCGCCATTCACAAACTACAAATTTAACAGGTGACGGATTTTTGCTCAGAATGTGATATTGTTTTGAGTGGTAGCGGACGCCTCGGACAAAGTTCAGGGAAAAGACAGAATCTCATAGGAGCAATCAAAGAGCTCATTCATTCATTCTTCACTGCAGAATAACAAAGGGAAATAAAGCTTCTCTCTCCAAGCTTTGAACACAATCGAGAGGTAGAAATTTAGCAGGAAGAGGTGTAACGTCTCATCTAACAGAGGCCACAGAGCTTTTTTTAACACTTAATCCATCCTGTTTGTTTTAATCCCTTTTGGAATATGTACTGAACTCGGGCACAACCTGTGCACTTGGGGTTAAGTGCTGTTACATTTCTCCCATTATTTGCTTGTTACACAGTTTCGCTAACCTGGCTAGAATTACAGTTTAGGGCAAGAGTTCATACGAAGCTACATGCACTAAGTTTAGAGATTTTCGTGATGTTTTTAAAGGAAAGATAGTGGAATGTTACATTGTGCCACACTTTCAAATGGCAGGTGAATTGAGAAGAGAGTTTTTTAACAAACAATACAACTTACTGTTGTTACTGTTATTTTGGCAACAAGTAGATTTTTGAATTTGATAGATGCATATTCTACAAGACCAAAATTGGATATTGCATAGTTTTAATATATCTACATTTATACATTTTACAGACGCTTTTATTTAAAGCGACTTACATTGCATTATACTGTACGTTTGTATATATACTGTGTGGGTTGTCGAGAAATAGACCATAAATGTGTCATATGGTGTGACAGCAAAAATAAAAAAAAATCCATAAAGATAATTCTCTTATTCCATTTTATAATCAAATATAAAACAATTAAAACAATATAGTGTTTATAGTTTGTTTTTGACATTTTTTTGTCATACAATAGGACACATGTACGGTAAATTTCTCAACTACATAGATGTATAGTGAGGAAAATAAGTATTTGAACACCCTGGTATTTTGCATGTTCTCCCACTTAGAAATCATGGAGGGGTCTGAAATTGTCATCGTAGGTGTATGTCCACTGTGAGAGACATAATCTAAAAAAATAATCCAGAAATCACAATGTATGATTTTTTTAACTATTTATTTGTATGATACAGCTGCAAATAAGTATTTGAACACCTGAGAAAATCAATGTGAATATTTGGTACAGTAGCCTTTGTTTGCAATTACAGAGGTCAAACGTTTCCTGTAGTTTTTCACCAGGTTTGCACACACTGCAGGAGGGATTTTGGCCCACTCCTCCACACAGATCTTCTCTAGATCAGTCAGGTTTCTAGCCTGTCGCTGAGAAACACGGAGTTTGAGCTCCCTCCAAAGATTCTCTATTGGGTTTAGGTCTGGAGACTGGCTAGGCCACGCCAGAACCTTGATATGCTTCTTACAGAGCCACTCCTTGGTTATCCTGGCTGTGTGCTTGGGGTCATTGTCATGTTGGAAGACCCAGCCTCGACCCATCTTCAATGCTCTAACTGAGGGAAGTTAGAGGGTTTTGGGGTTGTTCCCCAAAATCTCGCAATACATGGCCCCGGTCATCCTCTCTTTAATACAGTGCAGTCGCCCTGTCCCATGTGCAGAAAAACACCCCCAAAGCATGATGCTACCGCCCCCATGCTTCACAGTAGGGATGGTGTTCTTGGGATGGTTCTCATCATTCTTCTTCCTCCAAACACGTTTAGTGGAATTATGACCAAAAAGTTCTATTTTGGTCTCATCTGACCACATGACTTTCTCCCATGACTCCTCTGGATCATCCAAATGGTCATTGGCAAACTTAAGACGGGCCTGGACATGTACTGGTTTAAGCAGGGGAACCTTCCGTGCCATGCATGATTTCAAACCATGACGTCTAAGTGTATTACCAACAGTAACCTTGGAAACGGTGGTCCCAGCTCTTTTCAGGTCATTGACCAGCTCCTCCCGTGTAGTTCTGGGCTGATTTCTCACCTTTCTTAGAATCATTGAGACCCCACGAGGTGAGATCTTGCATGGAGCCCCAGTCCGAGGGAGATTGACAGTCATGTTTAGCTTCTTCCATTTTCTAATAATTGCTCCAACAGTGGACCTTTTTTCACCAAGCTGCTTGGCAATTTCCCCGTAGCCCTTTCCAGCCTTGTGGAGGTGTACAATTTTGTCTCTAGTGTCTTTGGACAGCTCTTCGGTCTTGGCCATGTTAGTAGTTGGATTCTTACTGATTGTATGGGGTGGACAGGTGTCTTTATGCAGCTAACGACCTCAAACAGATGCATCTAATTTAGGATAATAAATGGAGTGGAGGTGGACATTTTAAAGGCAGATTAACAGACCTTTGAGGGTCAGAATTCTAGCTGATAGACAGGTATTCAAATACTTATTTGCAGCTGTATCATAAAAAAATAGTAAAAAAATCATACATTGTGATTTCTGGATTTTTTTTTAGATTATGTCTCTCACAGTGGACATGTACCTACGATGACAATTTCAGACCCCTCCATGATTGCCAAGTGGGAGAACATGCAAAATAGCAGAATGTTCAAATACTTATTTTCCTCACTGTATATGAAGCACATGTCATTGAGGCGCTCAAAATAAGCTTCTCTTTAAAACTGCACCTGTTCTGGAATAAAAAATATATATACAAACCTGTACGTTTGTATATATACTGTGTGGGTTGTCGAGAAATAGACCATAAATGTGTCATATGGTGTGACAGCAAAAATAAAGAAAAACAATAAAGATAAATCTCTCTTACTCCATTTTATAATATAAAATAATATAGTGTTGATAGTTTGTTTTTGACATTTTGTTCTCATACAATAAGACACATGTACGGTAATTTTCTCAACTACATAGATGTATATGAAGCACATGTCATTGAGGCGCTCCAAATAAGCTTCTCTTTAAAACTGCACCTGTTCTGGAAATGTGTTACAAAAAGGTTCCTCGTATTTTCATTTTGATGCTGTAATACAGAATACAGATATTATTTCACATCGTTACACAGATGGAATACCTGATTCTGCTCGGTCAGTTAAATGCGGAGTTAAAAGACCTCTTATCTTTGCACGTCTGACTGGTTACTATACTTACTGATGCCAACTTAAATGAACACGTAACTGGCAGTAAAGTATTTCAAATACCATTCAAATACCATAAATAGTTGTTGTTAGGCGCTACACACTTACCTATTTGTTTTTACATGGTGTTTTGAAAACAAAAAACAACAGATAAAAGTAACACAGAAATGGTAATGATTTGATTAGTAGACAGTTTGTATAGACGGATTTGAATTGGAATGGATAGCATCACAAATGTGAAGGACAGTCAGACAGGCTTTAGTTATATAAATATAGTAGTTACGGTTGTATAAACTAGAAATAAATCAAATTTACATTGTTGCAGTTACCAGACCTCCAGCGAATTTGTTTTTTTTGTGTTCATCAATGTCTGATTCGATATCTGTGAGAAATTTTGATTAAATAAATAAAGAAGCTGCATACAGGGTTTGACGTCAAGGACAGCGACATCACATTCAAATCACTGAAGTGTGTCAGATAGTCAGGGCATGTACTGAGAACCTGTGTATGCACATCTCACTTCATTTTAGCCAGACCAATTAACTGGTCAATATTGGGCCATGTAGAGATAATAGGCTTCAGCCAATAACTTTGCCCACTTCCCTGAATAATAAAAGTGATCTGTTTTTAAATGTTTATAGTGATCTTGAGTCAATAGCTATAAAATGCATGTCAGATTTCAGTAAAATTTTGAATGGCATTTGCCACAATTACACGGCATTACAATACTGTATGGGTCCTCCTTAATATGCCTCCTCATTTCCTCGCTCCATCGTCCTCCATCCTATGACCCGGAAACCAATCGAGGAGATTGGTTTAAGGAGATCTCAATTCTCTGGCCTACAGAACGATAACGGCAAATTCTCCCCTTTACCTTAACTCATTGCTCCAGGTCTACATCTCTTCCCGTCATCTTCGGTCGGAAAATGAGCGACGCCTGGTTGTTCCATCACAGAGAGGCACCAAATCGCTCGCAAAAACCTTTACTCATTCAGTTCCTCTGTGGTGGATTGAACTGCCAGCCTCCACCCGAACTGCAGCATCCTTCACAACTTTCAAAAAACACCTCAAAACATAACCGTTTCGCATTTATTTTATGTCTTCCGTCTAAAAAAAATATATATTGTTGTTAATTCTGTCCCTTGCTTACTCCAACTTGAATCCTCCTATAAAGATGGCCTTGTAAACTAACGGTACGGTTTAGCATGTTGACAAAATGTAATGATATGTTAACATATATTTGACATACCTTATTTAAATTTCTGACCACTTTTAAGCATGTTTTTATCTTATTTTATTGTATTTGGGATTATGACATCTGCCTAAAATATGAATTTAACTTGATTTTTTCAATGTGTACAGTCTTCATTAATTGACGACGCTTTGAAGTGACACTAGAGAGAGCAAGGATATGCAGTTTCACTTCTTTTAATTCCTCCTCTTTTCCTTGCTCCCTTCACTTGGATCCAGACGCGAGGAAAGGAAACGTGGACGCACAAATGAGATTCGAGAAGCACCCCAAGTGTATATCAGCTATAGAATACCCAACTCTTTAGTTATTTTTTGTCTTTGTATGGCTTTGCTGACAGAATAGTACGAAGGATGATAGGAAACTTTTGTGAAAGAGGTAAGGGAACAGGAGTGGGGGGGATGACCACGAGCTAGGACCTGAAGTCAGCTTTCCAGGAGCATCACTGGACTAGATTTGTCCACCAGGCTACAGGCTCTGACAATGCTCTAGATATTTGATCACAAATGAGAAAAAGCATAATTCTAATTCATATCATGGTCACTTAGTGATAATGGTCAAACATATCAGACTATTCAATTATCATGTAGGTTATGGATTGTCCATGGATTGACGTGTTCCTAATATGTACCGTACACCCTGTTTATGTGATGCTATTGCATGTTAATTTTTTGCTTTTTGTAAGCTTACTTAGTTGTAATTATGTTTATGCAATGATTTTATTTAGTATATCAATTTCCAAAGCTTAAAAACTTTGAATTGGAAAGTAATTTCATTCCCACCTTAGTTATTGATAGGAGCAAGATTGTTGGGCTTCCAATCCAAAGACTTTCCCAGGAAATGCTGAGGCCATTTAGTCAAGTAAATCAGAGAGTGAACAAGTGGCCTGGAGGCAAAATCCCTGTGTGGAGTGTTATTTAACCGCACAGTCAGTAACTCCTCCGTGTCATGCTGTCTTCCTTTCTCCATTGCTGATGCTAAACGCTCTGTCTTTTCTCTCTATGGATCGGTTAAATACCAGTGTAATTGCCTGCTCCAGGCTCAAGCACTGTTGTTATGTGTTGTACAACATTTCCATTAACACTTGCCTGAGGCGCTGTGGAGATTAAATGGATAATGACTTTAGCTAAGGGTTCTGGTCTCTTTAGCACACTGTACTCCTCAAGAGACCCGCTGTCTGTTTCACAAAAAGATGAAAATCTCAATTTATTTAGTTGTGCGCAATATAGAGCATTAAGTGCTATTAATGAGCTCTTAAGTGAACCGTTATGTTTACCGTCAAGAGCTTCTTTAATGTGCAGTTTTGAACATTGAATAGACTAACGCAAGCGGTTTTTAGTTTAGGAGGAAATTAATTTTCTGGTTGCGATAATAAACATACAAAACACTTCTGCTGAATCATGTTTATCAGTGAAAATTCATTTTCTTCATTCAGCAAAATGTTCACTTTAAGGTCGTCATTAATTGAAGCTCTTAACTTTAAATCATTTAGCTGTATATATTATTCAGATGCTTATTTCACCCAGCGAAGGCTTAAGTCTCCCCCTCGCACGCTGCCATGTTAACCAATTGCCTGCATCACTTATTCTGAGCTCACAATTATTTTCTCTCCTTTAAAGATAATGACACAAAATCCCTCAAATCATCGATTCCGTGTCTCAGGTCATTATAGTATATCCATAATGTTTCGACGGATGGGCGCGCGGGCAGGGAGACGGACGGGTCATTTGCAGGGGCGGCGGCAGAAGTGCCAATGATTTAGCAGAGAGGAGGGCCTGTCAGCTCTCTCGGAGACACTTTGAGACTGGGGACAGATTGGCAAACAATACAGGTCTGGAGGTGCTTATGTGTTTAATTAGCCTCTGACCCTGACACCATGTCTCCTGTCAGACGTTACAGGCCACTCATGCTGATCTCTAAGAGACCAATAATGGGAACTGAAGTGGCTGATGATCTCTGATGCGATTCGGTTGCGAAACGGCTGCCGATGAGCTCGGACTGGTTGAGAACGAAGGGGTAGGAATATTTGACGTCTTAGGTAGTTTTTTTCTGTTATTTTCAGAATATGTGGAATTTAATGGGAGCACATTAGAATATGTTGCAAATGCATTATTACTGAATACTGAATTAAGCATTTCTAAGAAAAATACTGGGGTTGTTGTTTGTAAAGCATTGTGACTCTTCAAGTCCTTGCAAACGTCAACTTTATATATGAAAAACATTTATTTATATATTTTTTTGACCGAAGGGTTTCACCATAGTGATGGTTCAGATGACAATATTAAAATTAACATGTGAGGTCTCTCAAAGTTTTAAATGATTTTTTTTGTAGCATAGTTTTCCATGGTCAGGAAAGTGAGTTGTCACATCGTGAACAGAATTGTCATATCACTAACGGTCCATATTCCTCATATAGGCACATGAAAATGAAAATAAAATAACTACTTCATAATCTATGAAGGGCCATTCCTTCTCCATTTGTTGGGTATTATTGCCTTTGGTGTAAACATTTTAATTTATAAAATCCTACAAAATATGTTGTCTTTGAAAAGGTTTTTGTCACATCCATAACATACATTTCTACCTCTTTTAAAAAGGAAAACTTGTATAGACTGACATTTTTCTGACGTCTGGACTCTGTCAACAGGGGTTTGGCAAAATATAAACAGAATTAAATTTCAAGTCACATCCATATTGCTGGAATTGCCCATTTATTTACAAGCACACCCAACTTTTCCTAAATAACCTCTGGTGTTTAAGATGTAATGTTAATTTGTTTTCCGCTTTTTGAAATAAACTATAAATCTGAAAGTGCTATGAGCTTAATTCGATTACAAATATAATTTTCCTAGCAGAACAAGCGATGCGTGTTTTCGTATTTTCTAAGTAAAATCCAAGCATCCATTGCTTCGTACTGTGTGTCCCACTGTGATTATGAGTAAGAGGTCCAGTCTGAGAACAGCATCCGTCTGCGCCATTAAGTGGTGCCACAACTCTAATGATTGAGAGATTGCATGTCATTCCATCTTCCGATCACGCCAAAGCAGTGTTGCACGTAGGTGCGGATTCGACACCGTTCTTTGTTAGATTGATACAGTCAAAGCTGCTTTGGATTTTTCGATTGAGATCTGAGTGTAGGAGAGAGACTTGCACGTTGGAGCATGTACGTTTGCCTGTGTGTGCCCGGTTTGCGTTATCTCTGGGCAACTGCGTGTGTTTATCTAAGTGAAGGCATTATGGACCCTCATGGCCCAGTGCTGGCAGTATATGACTTGCAAGGAAAGAGCTTATCCACAATAGATCAGGCCTGAATTACCATCTTCTCTCACATCTGGGCTTTTGTTCACTTCTTCCAAACTGCCAGAAATGATTGAGCCCTCTTTCAATGTTTCCCCTCCCCATTTCATGCTCTTTTAAAAAAAGCTTCCTTTTGTTAAACCTCACAAAGACGGTTTAATAGTTTGGAAATCTAAGATAGTCAGCCGAACAAGGGTGAATAGGTCAGAAGTTCAGATGGGAGAATAAGCTCTTTCGGGGCTTAGAGAAAAGTAAATCCTCTCTTGTTTCAGTACTGTTTTACACTTGACAGACATGTGTGATTTTTGTTAAATTCTTGTGTCTGTGCCAGTGTGTAGTTTACACAGGAAATTTCTCGTTTGGCAACTCGGATGAATACATCTGTGTTGGAAAGGTCTTTGGTATATGTAAAGTGTTTTCTTTATGACACTTATGCTATATCACAGATATGTTATATATTAAAAGTAAAAGCAATTCACTTACCCGTTTAATTTGCATTTAGTCTCGTCTACGTTTTTAAAGCCTGATTGTTTGCATTACACAGCGTTTATAGGCGACCCAACATAAGTCTATATTAAGTGGTAATACAAAGATAATCAAAGGCAACGAAGCCACGACGCAGAACATGTCTGCTCATCGAACAACCCCACAGGTGATTTACCGTCCCGCGAACGACCCGTCCAATCACCCGCAAGATCTCTGCTTTCATTATACCATAGATTTCCCCCTGATGAACTCCCTCAGAATTAACTCTTCCCCTAATTCCATCCCCTCCTCGCTCAGCCGCTCGCAGGCTTTTACTGCTGCGCAAAGAGCACCGGTGCAGTTTAGCTACACAAACATTTGTATTAACGATTGGCCAGTTTGGAATTGGTGACAAACTGCGGGCGGAGCGCAAAGTTTTGTAGCCTGAAACCAATCAGGAAGTTAATGAGGAGAAAAATTACTCCTTTTCGCCAGCGCCCCTTAATTACCTCCACGCCAGAGCAGCGGAGAGGAGGAGAGCTAGATGGGAAAAAGGGATGAGAGGCGCAGTCTTTATGTTCCTTTTCTCGGGTTATGAAGGTCAGGAAAGCAGCTGAACAGGATTTGTGTGACTTCCCCCCACCCGACGCTCATAACTCTGCGCAGAGACTGTAATGCATTAGCTTCATATGGACATTGAGATGAGTGGCGACTTGGCTCGATGCGCAAACCGTGATCCGGGTTTATAGGGAACTGTAATGGATTGTGCCGCTACTATTTCAGTTTTACATTAGCGTAGCTAGTAATTAAATTTCTTTTATTTGACGTCAAATAAAGTCTCTGACTGATGTACTTTTTAGAACGGATTCAGTGCTATTCTTTACTTATCTATGACACGTTGGAGAAACTCAGCCGAGTAAACACAATACTGTTTGCTCAATAGCCATTTGCTTGGTCAGCAGTCTGTCTCGCTCAATACGTGTATCGTCAGGTTGAGTGAGTTTGCCAAAGTAGCTAGAACTTACTGCAGTGTGAGATTCATAAAATGGTCTATTGTGTTTTCTTTGTTGTAATGTTGAGAGCTGACCGCAGTGTTCCTGTGGTTAATTGACGCTGTGTGGTTTAAATGAATAAGCTGATAATCACAAGATAAGAAATGCTTACAGCAGCAATATTTCCACTTTAGTTTTGTTCCTTGTCAAGATTCAGCTTGTTTACATTTTTTAAAGGACTTGTGAACTCTTGATCTGATTACTACTGTACAGTGGCCTCTAAAAATGGTTGTGTTAAAACAACACTTTATGTATTAGTTTTAACACAAATTGTGTTGTCCCTTTCACTTATTTAATACAAAATCATCAAAATGTGTTGAATAGAATAACACAAATAATGTTGTTTGTGACATTGTAAAATGACATTTAAGTGTATCACATTATGTTTAGTTAAGACTTAGGAAAAGGAAAAACAGAAGGGGAGTCCTGATTGTATATGTGAGGTGGAGCTGGGGATGGAGGAGGGTTATTTGGTCCTGAGCAACGCGATAAGCTGCTGTTAGCTGAATGAATGTTAAAACGGAAGCTGTGATAGCGTCATATTTCTATAGGTAGATGAGGATAGCTGATGCGAGCTTGACTCAAGTGATCTGCCAGAACTAATGCTATACCCTTGATTGACTAGGTCAAGTTTATGGATGTGTTCCTCCAACAGTCTCACAGAAGTTCTTGACATAGTCAAAACATTTACAATCAATTGATTTGTGTTAACGAATTCCCACTTTATGCTTGTCAACTTAGCACGGCTTTCAATACACATACAAGTGTGTATACGTTTATATTTTTTTAACCTGAAATATATTACAAATAATCGATATATGTTATTGTAGAAAAGCTCAATAAAAGGAAGGAAGGAGACGGGAACCGGCAGACATTTTACAAAAGGTTTAATATAAATAATAACAGCCGGTCGACGGCCGGCGAATAAAATATAAATACAAATACAAACGTAAACATGTTACGGCCCGGTCCTCTCTCATCGCTCGTTCTCTTATATGCTCCCAAACTCCTACGTGATACGAGACAGGTGCACGCACAACTGGCGCTCATTAACAATTACTCGCCGGTCTCGAACCACGGTCTCGCCCCGCCTACTCCACTACAATTATATTTTAGGTTTGTCAAAGTAGTCACCTTTGCCTAGAATTAGCGAAAAAAGTTACATTTACATTTGTGTATAAGGCGGATGCGATTATCATAAGTGACTTACAGTGCATTTATTATACATTTGTGTGTTCCCTTGGAATTAAACCCATGACAATTGTAATACCAATGCTCTAGCAATTTGGCAACAAAAACAGGAATGCAGGTATCACCCTGGGATGTTTTTAAGCAGCGTTGAAAGCGCCCAATTTCATCATTTGACATTCAGACATACGCCTTGAGATCAAAAGGTTTTTAAGGTCCTGTCATTTGAATCAAACGACCCTAAACTTTTGAACTTTCTCCATTTGAACCCTACCAATATGTGAAATCAGCAAGCATGAATAGTGTAGGTGTCAGATGTAATAATTTAGAAATTGCTGTAACCAGATGCACATGTTTTTTTACAACTATAAGTTAAACTGTTCTTCCCCGTCTGATTTCAGCTTTCTCTGATGGAGCACAAGCTGACCACAGTTTGACCACAATGACAATCAGCTCAATGACCAGCAATGAGAACAAGTTGGAGTGTGAGAGCAGCTCAGAGTCCGGAAACTTTTCCGTGGACTCCATCATAGAGGGAGCGACCAAATGAAAGGCTTCGACAACCTACCTTTATACTGCATTGATTCTAGTGACAAAATAGTACCACACTGTTAGTTATTTAGTAGGACGTACTGATCAAGTTGATTATTGTGTTTGTGTTTTTTCTTCAGAATTATCCTTGACATTAGTTGGGTTTTAGTTTTTTTTCTCGAAGAGAAATGAGCTTGTGATGATCAGATATGCACTATATATAGTTAGTTTATTATGTTGAGTCACTATGTTTCAAACAGATTAATGGGTTTAATTCTTTTTGTTAGACAAAACATGTGAGAAAGATCAAACCATATACACTCCAATCAGAACTCGGTTGAAGCTCAATGTTGCTTTCATTGCTCATGTGGAACATATAACTTCTTTCCTACGACCTTCATGATGCCAAAGTATATCAGAGTTCTCGGGCATCCCGATAGTCTTGTTTTGCAGAGGAGGGTGGGGCAAATGTGCAGGTAGACGGGAACCGATACTATTAAATTATGCTTCAATCTCACAGCGAACAGCTTGTTTATTTATGGCCATCGCTAAAGGAGATCATTTAACTTTTGATGATTTGCATCCACCGTGTTCCCACTCATGATCCAGCTTATAGGCAGCACTCTTCTGAGCTTTCTTTGTCTAATGTTGAGCCGTGCCCTTGATGTTAATAGTGTTTGCACAGCTAGTGTCCTATAGTCATGGGCGAACGGTAAAGGAGAAGGGGACACAAAACTTTGTCTGTTTAGGTTGCTGAAGGTTTTCGTGACGCTCTGTTTAGCTGTTGATGCTAAAATTTCTAAATTGATTTTCAGTGTTTTGGAATCTTCAAGATCCTTAAAATGTTTTTGTATTTTTACAGTTTGAAGAGATTGAAAAGACACGTGATTATCTTAACATGAAAATTCATTTTTTAAATATTTTGTGTATTTAAACTATCAACAAACAATACATTTTATGATGGCTGTTTTTGGACTAACTTAGTAATTACTAATACACACTTTAAAGGCTTCTTCTGACGCTGGTTTTGTGTAAACCTAACCATTGTGTTGATATGGTGTGTTCCCCAACACCATCATGTTACAAATATCTGTATTATTGTTATCATTATAAAACAATGCAAAAGTTTACTCCGATTGCTGTGTGTTTATATTCTCTTTATGTTGTGTGGAAATAAAAGGGTTATCGACGACTGACTTTCAGAGGCTCGACTGCGGGGAGCACAATATTAAACCAAATATGAAGATTACTTGTATTTTCTTTGCTCTGCACCCTGAAAACATTCATTGGATTCTGCCCCATCTGCTGTAATCAATAACCCGACAATCTTGTTTTTTTTATTAAATGCACTTACTCTTAATTTCATCCCCCAGTGGTTTTAGTGAGAAGAATGTGGAGTTACCTATATGGCTTTGGCATTATAAATCACTTCTGGAGAGCGGATTGTACAGCAGTATCGATTGATCCTGATATATCACAGAAATTTACTGTCACTTCTGTTTTCAATTAAAGATACAATCAGTCAGATAATGACTTAATTGGATTTTACAGAAGATTGAGTTTTATTGTCCCGTGCTTTACGAGTTTAGTTAAGGAAGGCCGCTTTATCATAGGCTGTCAGCGGCTGCTGGGCTCCACTGTGATTTCGTGTCCTTCTGTTGCTGCTCCTGGTTTGTGTCCCGCCGACAGGCTGAAATGTGTCCGGGATTTGTTTTCCTTGAGCTGCTATTGTGCCATCCATCATGAGCGCTGCATGAAAGATAACGCCGCTCCTGTCCAGAAGTCTCCACTCTTACTGGGTGGGGGGAGACAGGTGCTAGAGCTGCATTTTCTTAAGTCAGAGGTTTTCGATTTAAGAGAGGAAGAGGAGGTCATCATAAAAGTGTTTGATGACAGTACGGTGTGAAACAAGGCCTGCTTTAATCTGTAATAATACGTTTATTTGAATTGAATGCATTTTTATTTTGCGAGTCTCAGTAGATATTAAATAATATTGGACAGTGAGAGTTGAATAGAAATGACAAAGATTAATTAAAACATGGGACTCAGATTTATGGGGTACATGTAAAAGGCCATTCTGGAAAAGTGTGTTTCTTTATTACATTTTATTGTTCACAGCGATGCCATAGAAGAACCATTTTTGCTTCAACATAGAATCATTCAGTCAAAGGTTCTTTAAAGAACGATCTCTGTCTTGTCTTTTATAATCTGAAGAACATCCCCACAACGAAATTTTTGTAAATATAGAAAAGATGTTAAAAGTTCTTTGGAGCCTTTAGACAAAAAAATGATGGCATTGTGAGACGCTCTTATTTTTAAGAGTGTAGTTACCAATACTTGGTATTTGCTCATATTATGGGGGGAGAGTTCACCCATAAACAAACATTCTGTCTTCATTTTTGTCGTTTCAAACCTGTATGACTTTCTTTCTTGTGCAGAACACAAAAGAAGATATTTTAAGAAATTTGGTAATCCAAAAGCACTGGCACCCATTAACTTCAATTGCATGGACACAAAACCAATGCGAGTGAATGGGTGCCAGTTAACAACATTCTTCAAAATATCTTCTTTTGTGTTCTGCAGAAGAAAGAAAGTCATACAGGTTTGAAATGACAAGAAGGTGAGTAAATGTGAGTAAATTTATGTAAAGCACTTTGAATTGCACTTGTGTATGAAATGTGCTATATAAATAAACTTGCCTTGCCTTAATAATGTTTTTGGTTTAATGACCACTTTAATTATATCAACATGCGATTAAATACAAGAACTTGAAACCAATATGAAGCCTTTTCCCTTAAGCACTAAACAAACTGAGAGTTTAGACAATAAATAAATAATATAAGATGCGTGTTGTGGTCTGTTTATAAATAACTTCAGAATCGTTTCAGTTTATCTTGAAATTGTATTCGTAAACTGAACTGAATAATTGCAGTCAATCAGAAGCCAGTGGAGTAGTTTATGGAGTGAACAGTCTGGCTTTGTTCACATTGAGATGGAGAGGGTGTGACTGGGAGGTCCAGTCCTGTCACCGTGTCCATCATTTGAGTGCCCTTGGAGGATCTGCCTATATAGAGGAAATAACCAGACATTTGACTGGACAGATGTCTCATCATTACTCACAACATTGAAACTATCGGCTGCCTGTCAGTGGGCTACAACTTAAGAGCAGACTATTGGGCTCTCGATGGACAGTTCAATTTACAGATTTAACATAGAGTCTAAATATTGTCACTATAAATGAAGCTGAATAAAACTGATCAGTATAACAAAAGGTTGTTTTACTTAAATCAAGAACAGGATACAGAAAAATGTATTATTTATCTTTAATGTTACATAATTGTCAGGGAAACAAATAAAGTGCAAAAAAATCTAAAGCTTTTTGTACTTTTAGTTCTTTTACTTTTTTTTATTCAGAAATATTGTACAATCTGCTTCACGACTGAGAAACCCACAAAATTAAATTATGTGATACTGTATGTGCTAGTTAGATTATAATCAGATTTTGTAGCAAACAGGCAAGTAACATTGCTTAAACGCATAATTCAATTGAGTAGTCATAACTCAACCTTCAACCTTCTAGCGAGCACAGTAACATTTGACATGTTTGAGTGTGTAAATGAGTATGGTAACTCTTATATTGTTTATTTCTAGAATAAATCACTTATGGAATACATGTTTGATGTTAATCAGTTATTCCTTTAAACACTTAAACACAAAATATATACATATCAAGCAAGGCAGCATGATGCACGTTACCTCAAAGGACTAATGCAATTACTGTCACAAGTAATTTGACTTTGTAAAATATTCGATACTGGAACCAAGAAGTTCTTGTTGAATAACTAAACCGTGAAAATTCATAGAGTTACAGCCTTAGGGCTCAACAAAAATAAACCACACTAGTGGTGCTTAAAGGGGTCTGCTGCAGGGAGAGATGTTCATACCCATACTCATCACCAGTTTCTATAAGAAAAAAAGTAAGGATTAAACATAGTATTTTACTTATATGAGACCCTGGATTACAAAACAAGTCTTAAGCAGCAAGGGACAAATTTTAGTAAAAGATAAAACAATTGTGGCTTAAAATGATCTAATTTTTCTTTTATGCCAAAAATTATTAGGATATTAAGAGATCATGTACCATCAAGATATTCATACATTTCCTTCCTTAAATAAATAAAAACTTTATTTTTGTGAGTTGATGGCCTGCCACAGTGCCCCTGATTAACAACTTCAAAGACAATTTCCTCAATATTTTTTACAAGTTGAAAATATTTTTTTCACTCTCAGATTCCTGAGTTTTAAACTCTTGAATCTCAGGCAGATATTATCCTATTCTAACAACTCGTACATTATTAGTTTATTTATTCAGCTTTCATTTTGCAAAAATCTCAGTTTCGAAAAATGTATGTTTTTTTCCAGGGTCACATAATTCCTTAGTACATTTATGATTGACATCTAGTGAACCCTTAGCAAGAATGTTCATGCCAGTATCCCAAAAACATTGTTTGCGTTACGTATGAAATGTAGTTTTGAAAGTCTACAAGCACATTGTATTTGTAAGACTGATTGAGTGAAAATTTTCAATCACAGAACAGAATTGTTCTGATCAAAGACATATTCATATATATTGGGGGGAAAGATTGTTTTGTTCACTCGTTTTTTTGGGCCCTTTATTATGGACCAACACAAGAATAATTGCACTTTGTTTAATGCACAAGCTTTATTAATAACAATGTTGGTATATTTATCAACTTTTTAAATTTACTCAAGGTCGCAATCTCAAATGATTATCTGCTTCCTCTTCTAATTTTGAGCTCTATAAGTAGCTAGTGAACAACAAATTATATTCTTCTGTTTCACCCGAGTGTATTATGGTACATATAAAATCTTTTTTCATCATCTTTGTATCAACTTTCAGGTCAAACTACTATTGAAAATGATATTTACATCACTTATACAGTTTCCTCCTATTTTTGCTCAGCATATTGCAGCCTACCAATTATGTCACATTATGACTGGGGCGTTGTTTCATTTGTGTTTGTTAAAATATGCTTTCTTTTCCTGCTTATTGTTGACCTTTTTTTAATCGAGGCTCTATATTCATTTTATGTATTTCGCAGAGTTTGCCAGCAGCTAATTTGATTATCATTTGTGCTAACCTCCCATTCCCCTTGCTGCGCATTCCCCTCACCATGCGCTGACTGCATGCGGCATTATTGTCACCTTGAAATTTCATCTGCCATTTTCCAATTAAAAGCTTAATAGTCCTGGAAACGGAGTTCATGTGGTGAAGTTTACCGTGGCCCCCAGTTCTCAAAGTTGTGCTGCCGGGATCCCATTACGTGCTTGAATAAACCCATTTAGGAACAGAAACGGGACGCGAGGGTGCCCGGTGTTGAGTTTCACTGGACTTTAAAAGCGATGTGCATCGTTTGAAGAAAGGTGTGCTGCAATTTACACCCCACATCGCGCGCCAAATAGATTTGAAATCCCATGCATTTAATTTAAGGGTTATGTATATGTTTATGTGCGCGTAAAACTAAATGTTGCTTTTCTTGTCATTCCCTAAATTGCTTTAATTTGTTTTCATCGAATGCATTTTATATCTCATTTAATACAAGTCCCTATCATATTTTACTCAATTAACTCTTCCAACACGTCGCTCTATTCACCAATTTTCATGGGAATAAGTTAAGAGCTTATTCAAATGCAAACCAGCATATTATTGTCGCCTGTGTTTAATTCCGATTCACAGCGTGCGGTTAAACTAAATACCAAAGTGGTTTGAGGATTTTCATGAAAAGCTCACAGCAGTTATGTGAATTATTTTCCAACATTCCCACTTAATTCTGAAATCCCTTTTTACTATGTTGGAAAAAATGCTATTGGTCCGTTGTCATACAACAGAGGAGGTGTCTTGTTATAATTGTCTGATAATCTTTAGTTTTTGCGCAAAGTTACAAGCGCAGCCTCTTAGTCTGTTTAAAGTACACAAGGGTCGGTTTAGTTTTTGGATCAAAAGTTTTAAACTGCCATATAATTTCTATCAAACAGCTCAATGTAGGGGGCGATTTGCACGTAGCTCAAGGGCTGCTCGTGACAGTGATGGGAGAAATAGTTACTCGTTTGTATTGGTAGGTGTCAGATGGACTGATGCACTTCTTTATTGCTGGGGGAAAGGTGGATCCACGTCTTAAAGAGTCAACACCTCTCATCACGACTGTAGCGAGAATCAGAGGGGCTTGATCTCTTGCCTACTTGACAGCACTCTTACTCTACGCCTTATCTGATGCACTTGCGCCTCTGCCACATCTGTAAACGACTTGAGAAATGAATGGCTACGGAGCACCCTACCTCTACATGGGGGGCCCGGTGTCCCAGCCGAGAGTGCCCCTCCAGAGAACGCCCAAGTGCGCCCGCTGCAGAAACCACGGGGTGCTCTCCTGGCTGAAAGGGCACAAGCGTTACTGCCGATTTAAGGACTGCACTTGTGAAAAATGTATTCTTATCATCGAGAGACAGCGGGTCATGGCGGCTCAGGTGGCACTGAGACGGCAGCAGGCGAACGAGAGTTTGGAGAGTCTGATCCCGGAGTCTTTGAGAGCGCTGCCGGGCATCACCGTGGGAAGCGGAGAACAGAGCGCGAACCCACGACCGAGCGAGATAAACTTGCGCTGGAGCGCAGAGAGGGTCACTCCCAAACCATCTCAAGGTAATCTCTTACATAACTTAAACAATGTCGTTACATTGCAACATTTTAGAGGAAAGCCGTTTTCAGTGTTTTTTTCTTCACATTTTTTTAAATAATTGTTATGAAATTATTAATCCGCGTCAAGGAACTGAAAGGTGTAACATCACAGAACACGTCTGGGGTTTTATAAATGACGTATACATTAAATACATTGACGTAAATATTTTAAACAACATTTAATTTATGACAATAAATATAAATAGATAAAAAATAAGTTATTACTTAATGAAGTAACTATTAATTATTGCAGTAGTTTAGAGGTGTGAAAGTATCCAGAAACGTATTAATAATTGTTTTTTATACCGTTGTTGTTTGTACAAAAAATAAATAAACACACAAATTTGTACATTATAAAACAGGGATACTGTGACAATAATCAAACGAAAACGAAATTTGCATGAATACCATACCATGATTTTTTGAATAATTATTATCATTTCAGAAATATTGCATTTTGTGATGGTTTTTTTTTTTATATAAAAATGGTCTGGCAATTACGTACAGATTAATAATGCAAATATGCAATGCCGCATCAATAATTGGGGCAGGACAGAGTTGTTTAATGAGAGTCGAGCTGAGATGCGCAGGAGCTTTAATTGAATATGAAATGTTTCCAAACTAAGGGTTATCAGTATGTTAAACTGTATTACAGGACAATCGACTAGACATTTTTCAGTTCCACACAGTCAGCGTTTAAATGCTAACAGCCTATAAAGTCAACCATTATAAATCACAGCAGTGCTGACAGACCAATAGAGAAGTTGCGCTTCCCATCTGCAGAATCAGCCAATGTATATGGTGAATCTAAACTTAAAAGTGCATATGGAATAAGCAGGCATTAAGAAATACCCATCGACATAGCACATGCATTTTAATGTAAGTTTAAAGCCTCATGGTATGTACATAAACATGTTTATGACGTCCATTTATGTCTTGCAGAACTTAGCGATGACTTATCTGGTGAGCAGTCAGGTGGAGAGAATGGAGGCAATACCAGCGACAGGGAACCAGAACCAGTCAGCTCACCTGAAGAGTCCAAACCTAACCTATGCTGCACCCCCGACACATCAGACCCGACTCCCCAACCTGAAGAGTCTCGCTTTGGGCTGTCTAAACCCTGCACCGACCCGGAGTCTAAAGCCGACAACTCCAAATACTCCACAGAGCCCAGCCTCCTCATCGAAGGCCTCTCGGGCTCCGTATCTCTTCCTTTCAGCCTGAAGGCCAATCGACCGCCGCTAGAGGTACTGAAAAAGATTTTCCCTGCCCACAAACCTGCCGTGCTGGAGCTGATCCTGAAGGGTTGTGGTGGGGACCTCGTCGGAGCCATCGAGATCCTCCTCTCCAGCCGTTCTACGATGAAACCGGAGAAGATCCTGTCTGAGAACACAGATGCTCTTGTTCTTCCCTCAAACGGCCACCTCTTTGAGCACCCTTTTAGCTCCTACCCGGTTTCCTCTAAGTGGTCTGTTGGTTCGGCCTTCCGTGTTCCAGAGTCCCTGCGCTTTTCCTCAGAGTCCCCAGGTGGAGTACCGGGACATCTTGGCATGCCACTTCAGCATGGCTTCCCCCAGCCACCTCGGTACCCACTCATGCTGAGGAATTCACTAAGCCGGGGCCAAGCCGGGCCCTTCGTGCATAACGACTTGACTCTGTGGAATACCATGACATTACAGCAACAGTATCAGCTGCGCTCACAGTATGTCCCCCAATTCTCTGGCCCTTCCGCCGGAGTAATACGCAGCTCCCCACTTCTTACCAGCAGGCCCGCCGAGGAACATCGTATCAGCATCCAGGAGGAGAGCTGCCCTGTCATCACCAAACAGAACATGTACGCTGCAGATGAGGAGTACGATGAAAGATCTGACTCCTCAGACTCCAGGATCCTGAATAGCTCCTCTTAACTTCTGCCCAGTCCAGTTTCATCAAGAGATGGGAAAAAGCTCTGAACTGGGTTCTCGAGATGATGCAAAAGTGACATTGTAATACTAGGAGCCTAATGAAAAAATATATACAGTACATTACCTGAGGTATTTCTACCAGATTTGTGCCAGCTTAATCATGTGTGGAGTAAGAATAACTTCGTTTTTGGAAAAAGTCATTAAGGTACTATTATTTGACCAACGTGTCTGGATACATGAATATGTAGCTAATGATATCTGTTTCCATTTTGCATGAAATGTACCGTTAATAGCAATTAATGTAGAATTAATCCACCAGTCCTGCATGTAAAAGTACGGCAAATAAACCTTCTAAAAACTGTTATTGTTAGTGTGGATAAATGATTCAAATAAACATCTTATTATAAATGACAAATTATGAATTTATAAATAATATATCAAAGAGCATAATGCAAGCAAAAAAATTGAGAAACACAAGAACGCATGTCAAATAATATTCAGAGAACTATATATTCATATTTCAGTTTTACTTTTACATTTCATTTAACATTGTTGTTATCTTTGGATTTTTCAACTCAAGTATATTAACACAGTGAGGCCAAACCAAAGCAGTTCTTCACTCTACAACGAATAAGGCGCATTTCGTCATCCATAGTTCAGATGGTTCTAGATCAGTTATTCATAACAAAATAACATAGAAGTAATTTATCAGAGTACGTTAAACAATGGAGAACATGTAAAGGATTAACGAATAGTCTTTGACGATTTGTGTAAGAGGCACTTTATCAGTATATTGGATTCATTTTATATGAATAATAATATTACGAATATTACTGAATAATTATACAAGAAAAAAACATTTTTAAAGAGTCAAAGTATTTGTATGACGCAAATCTAATTCTTTAGAAGGAATAGGCGAATGCTACAGCTCCAACCAAAATGAATGGGGAAAATGAGCTAACCACGCCATCTAGTGGTACTTATTAATAATTGACAATCATTTGTTGGACAATGTGATGCGCAGATTTAAGTAAGTCAACAATATTTGACTGTCAGTGAGATGTTTGTAAGTCTTGCAAAGAAACCTACATTCCCTGAATTATAGTAGGCCTATTTAATTAAACATTTTACAGACAATACATTTAAATTCATTCACAAAATCTTTTTGAATAAATCATATTACTCCGTTTAAAAAGAGAGCTGTGTGTTTTATCTTAGCATTGCCATTTCTGAATTAAAAAACAAACGAACAAGCATTTATAAAGGAAATATGCTGAGCTGTTACGTAAAGCTGTGCAGGAATATACAAAATAACTCCATCTTGTGATTTTACAAAAAGTAATTTGAGAGTTCTGTCATACTGTAGCTGCTAAAAACTGCTAGTCATTGTGCCTCAAAATGTTGTACTTAATTATAACGACAATAGCAAGAAGAATCGTATTATTATTGTTTATTATTTGTATGGGTATGCCTAGAATAACTCTATTATAGCTAATTTTTGATCGTGTATATTTATGCAAACGCAAAACAGAATGTTAGCCGGGAGATGTGAACATTTTATTACAATATACAATCACAACAATAATAATATTAACAAAGTCTGTCAAACCCATGTGGATAATAACGCAAACGTTTTAGGAATTAATAACAATTTAATATGCAAACGCTTCGAGGTTGCTTGTTTAGTGAACCCTATCAAGGTTTCATGTTGAAAGAAGGTCTTGGATGCTAAACCAGCGGTCGCCTGACTGTGCAGGTGTTGCAGTTTAATTTAACACATGTGTTGACTTAACCGAGAGACAGGCTTTTAATGCTGACATTTGAATTTGTGCCTCTAAGTCAACAAGGCCCAGCGTTCCCGTATACATCAACTGGACATACAAATTATGACTGGTTAAGCATTCAACAGGTTGCACGTGTTGTCTATCCATCAAGGGTCTTGAAATGCTAATTAACATAACAGGGATTCGGTGAACTCACAAATCTCTTGTCTCTACACTCCGATCGGGTTACAGGGTAGTGCGTAAAATACGACACACCCTGAACCAAACCAGACGTTCGGGCGGGATTGGCTTGTCACTGATCATCGGGGGTAAATATAAATATCCCTCTGGCCTGTTTTGTCCAGTCTGGGATATACTTGGACTACACAGGAATGCTACTGAAAAGGAGGAGTAACAGAGCTTTCTATTTTATATAAGTTGACACATTAAATAACATTAAATTATAACTAAACTATGTCTATATTTGCATACATAATGTTGAGACAACAGCAGCCCAAGGACTTCTTTTCTTGTGTAATAAATTCCACTTTTACGTTTGTGTGTGAACACTCAGAGTATAAAGATCCCATCTCAAAACAATGAAGACGCTCATCTTTTTCTCCATTTGGCACATAATGTGTCCAGAGGAAGGCAGAAAGGAAGATGAAAGCATTCCACGTGGGGAAATTGCACCCTGGGTAGCAGTTGGGTTTGCTGGCCGTAACCTTCCTAATAAATTAAGAGGGAAGAAGGGCGAGTGACAAAGCTGCACTGCACCTGCACGCCAAATATCTTCACCACATGCGAGGCCAAGAGGAAAACGGACAAAAGCAGACAGACAGAGACAACCAATCGAAATCCACTTGAAAATGTGTCGCTAAACTGAATAAGGGTTTTTTTGGGGGTGAACAAAATATGCTGCGAATATATTCTAGTCAAATTTTCATCATTTCAAAAGAGTTCAGAATCTATGCTCGTATATTAAAATATAGGCCTATTATTTCGATTCGTATCAGTTGATAATTTATATTTAATTTGTTTGGGGAAATTATGATAATAATTTCAATGCGGTTGGGTTTAATACGAAAACGAGGGACGAAAAAATTGTGAGTCATCGATTATAATTTATTACCTATTAATAAATATAACAAATGACGTTAATCGAGCATTTCTGCACGAATTATACATGTCGATCTGTACAAAATATGGCTGTGGGCAAGAGGCAAAAATACTGTGAATTTTGCTGTTTGTTTTTCTCCCACGTCCCGCATATGTCGCTGTCTGTAGACTTAACTCATCACGAACAGTAGACATTCTTTAGTGTCAGTTGATTTTACTTTGTTTTGAGAAACATCACACATGGTAGGTCGATCGAGACAAAGAGAATTGTGTTTTGTGTAGCCTTCCCGCATGCTTAGTCAAAGTTTTAAGTATCTCTTGTTGTGTCAACTGTCATATCGCACTCGATCTATATAGCCCAAAACTGTCTGTAAATGCATCACCCGATGGTTGTGCATTTGTCAACGACAACGAAAAAGTAATTGTTGTAACAGAACCTCTGTCTTGTTAACATCTAGACTAATTTGTCAGAGAACTGCGATATCTGTTTAAATGATCATTTTATGCTATATAGTAATGACCAATTATTTAATGTTGCACAGAGGTCAACGAAAAAAGTACAATTGCCTTAATTCATTTTAAGAAACACTTTTTAAGGAATTTATATTATTTTAATATGCCCGTCGGCATTCCAAACCATTACGCATATCAACACAGTAGGCCTAAAGTACACAGTAAATTGTGAACATTAAAAAATATACATTAATTATCTAATATTGTAAACCCAACAAACCAAAAACACCTGTAAGTCAACGCTGTTAGGCGCATTTGAATAAAAATGAAAATCCATCGCCACTTTTGCATTCACCGACTGTAATTTGAATATTTCCAATTAGTGGTTACTTGAGCCACTGCAAGCACATTAACGAAAAATTACAACGTAGCTTGCAAATAGGATCCGGTCATTTAATAAAATAAACAACATCATGTTGACCAAATATGCAAGGGAGGATAATACGGAGAGTGGCATGGACTAAATGTGTGGGTCTGTTCGTTCTTTTCTTAAACGCATATCAACTCGTTTTTCTTAGATTTGAAGATGTAAACATAATTTAAATGCAATTTCACATCTAAAAAAACAAATGAGCAAACAATCCGAGCATTATCAACGAATGATACATTTATCACCAGCATCATAAGGGCTGAAGCTGGTCGCATTAAACAGCTGAACCCCCACCGTTTTCAGGGATTAATTGATAGTTTCCTCGAAATGTTTGGTTTGTAATTTAACCCCATTAAGAATGAAGATTCTCCTCCAGCCAATGGATCAGCGACGTTCACGTCGAGCCTATCAGGACATGCTGTCACAGACTGTCTCTTGATTGGCTCTTTGAGAATAGCGCTGTCCCATTGGCTCTGCCAGATTTGCTGCGCGGATCTTACAGGAGGTGTCCAGGGTTGAAAGGCAGAGAAGTGCTCATCACATCTTAGTGTGACAGATGAGACAGTCTGTGTGTCTGATGTACATGGCGAGCTTTGATTAAAGTGACGTATTTGACTCTGGAGCAGTGCTTTCTAATCTCGGCATCAGGAAGAGGAGAAGATTACTGTTCTAGTCCTAAAGAGGTTGGACTGGTGTGTTTCACCTCGGTAAGCATCTTTACAAAGTATGCAGGCTGCAGAATAGTCGAATATAGGCTATAATAACAGTTTCACTTATTTTGATGTGCAAGTGATTAAAGTAGAATTTATTCATCATTAATTAGGCCAATGTTTTGTTCCAAACAGCAACGCGTACTCAACATGACGGATCATTCTGGCACGGAGTTTGAAATCGACGTAGAGGGCCTGGAGACCGAGAGCGACGACCAAGCGGTGTTTACGACCACCGGTGAAGACTCGGGGGGCAAAGAAGACAAACCTGTCAGCCTTAACCCGACTTCTGGAGACCAGCGCAAACTGAGCCGCACACCGAAGTGCGCGCGGTGTCGGAACCACGGCGTCGTGTCTTGCCTGAAGGGACACAAGAGATTCTGCCGATGGAGAGACTGTCAGTGCGCGAACTGCCTGCTGGTGGTGGAGAGACAGCGAGTCATGGCTGCACAAGTAGCACTGCGAAGACAACAAGCCACAGAGGTGAGACAGCTGCTGAAGATTCAAAAAACATTTGGATATTGACATCACGTTTTGCTGAATCCAGTCGTACAACTAAGAAATGATAAAAGCTTCCAAATATTAGGAGAACTGACTGACAAGCAAATCCTTTAACAATATTGTACAAGCTCAAAACACACACAAAACACTGTTTGGGGAATCATGTCTTACGATTATACATTTGACAATTTTAGGACAAGAAGGGGATATCTGGAAAACATATACCGGTGGAAAGACGAACTATCTATCAAAGACACATCCGTCCATCCACTATGCTGGCTAAAAGTATTTTAGAAGGTGAGTAAAAAACGGCGTACAACTTCTTACTAACTTCTTATTCAGATAGTAAAGATTTCTTCCCCCCTTTTCCTTCCTCTTTTTAAACTAATCTGACCTCTTTTTTCTCCTCTTCTCTCAGCCTTTCTTGGACTTCTGTTCTCTTTTCAAATGTATTCTTTTGGTTCTGCTCTGGATATTTTCATGGAGTAAGCCTCTCTCAATTACAGCATCTTTTACTCTTTTATAATATAATATTGTGTATTTTATTCAGGAAGAACATTTTGTTAAATGCTGTGCATGCCATTAATGTAGAAAATAGCACCGTAGGATTGATACAAACGCGGTTATAAAACCAAAAGTTACAAAGTGGTTTCGTTTTACAATTTATTTAGTAATTCTTCGCAGTCATTCTGTATTAATAAAGTAGTGAATGGCTGTCTTTTTGTTTCTAGCATCCAACCATATGCTCTCTTTCCACGCAGGATACCGTCCAGTCCAGACTGACCCATTTCTGGGTGCCAATGCTGCTCTGCCCCCTCCACTGAGTGACCGTATGAGAAAAAGAAGAGCCTTTGCTGACAAGGAGCTGGAGACCATCATGCTAGAGCGAGAGTATAAAGAACGGGAGCTTCTCGAGTCCAGCCAGTCGTCCTCCGCTTCTCTATTCCTGCCAGGCAGCATGGTCCATGCTGCTGAGTATAATTCCTACAAGACAGCCTTCTCGTCCTCTTCAGCCCCTTCCACGGTTGAACCCAATTCTAAGGATCTCTGCAGCTTCCTGCCCGGCTGTCTGGACCTCTCCCTGCAGTATGCTGCCTCGGGCGGGACGACCGCAAACGTGGAGCTCATCTCTTCTAATGTGAGTGTTGCCACCACTTATCGCCAGTACCCGCTCTCACCGCGCTTCGTGATGTGGCCGCGGGGCAGCAGCAATATAAGCGATGCCCTGTTATACCAGCAGTGTCTCCTTAATGCCACGGCGGTCCAGAACATGAAACCTGGAGCAGTTTGGGACCCAAAGATGATGACCTCATCCGAGAGCCACCCGCCAGAGCAAGAGGGCGCATCGTCCAGGGTTGAGGGATCTCGAGTGGCCCCAGAACGGTGTGACCACCAGCCAGGGCCTCGGGAAGCACAGACAGGACTTGGCCAGAACGGAAGTGCCCGCTCTGCCTTTTCGCCCCCTAAGAGGGCGTACGGACAAGCTTTTTCAAACGTACCTTTACATCCAGGGAACCATGAGCATGCGTACAACAACATGAGCAAAGACAATGCCAAGCACACTCTGTCCATGAAGCTGAACTCATTTCATTCCCTCATACAGCAGAAATTAAATGAAAAAAGTCCAGAAGTGAATGGGCAGTACTGTAAGGAAATGCTGGTGGAAGCAGCCAAAAAGTTCAAAGAGGGAACAGGCAAAAACACAATCGGAATCAAAAACTCTGAAAAAGCAGTAAAGGACTTTGCAGTAAAGCCACGGAGCGCCAAAGTTTCCACAGGAGAGTCTCTGTCATTCTCAGTGGAGGCCATATTAAAAAGACCGTCGCTTTCTTTAAATCGGACATCCCAGTAAGACTTGTTGAATAATAATAATCTCAAATATACATTCTAAATTTGGTACAATTGTATATTTATTTACATATGTATATGGAAATTTATAAAAGAGAGCGATCAAGAATTTGGAAGCGGGCAAATGAGCTTTAAGCATCATTTAAAACAAAACATGCTGTTTTTTCTTTCTGTATATTTAAAAATGTACATATTTTAGACATTCATATCGTGCATCTCATACATCATAATGTGTAGAGTATTTAAATGTAAATGTTAATTTTGCTACTTTAAAGGTGACAATAAATTTATGTTTTAAACAAGTACATTTGTAAATGTGATATTTTGATAGAGATCTTTAAAATGATTGAATTTGAAACAAAGCTCAAGATAATAATCAATACGTTATTTTCATATTTTTGGTAGAAGATCTTTGAATTTAACAGTGTTATTAGACAACTACATCTCTTTTGTTGTTATTAAACTGAAGAATTGATTCTCACATTTGCACAGTTACTAAACTGAAACTAGATTAATGTAATTCCAATTGTAATTTTAGCAGAAGATGGCAAGAAGTCTTTGTGTACAAGAGCGTTAGAGAGCAGCCAGAAGCAGTTTACACTGAGCATTATGTTAACAGGGTGACTGTACATTAATCTAAAGGAACAAAGTTTTCTATTTATTCATTCTTTTTTATTCTATTAATTCATTCAGTATGAAACATCTGCACAAGAGATTGGCTGTGACTATATATTTTACTTTAGTGGAAACACGAGAACTCTGTGCAGAGCTTGTATACATTTTACAAATGAAAATGTATTTTTCATTTAGCTTTAGCGGACATTGAATTGGGCTTGGCTGCATGTAAATGTGACAATTGTTTTCCGCAGGTCACAGAACTAAGAACAATTTTACTCAGAGAATGAAAATAGAAACAAAACGGTAGAAAAGCAAAACCATTAAATCGATTCTACTTTTCTCAAATTTGATAGCATTCTCTATGTAAATACCAATTAAGTCAGATTTCCAGCCACATTAAATAGTTTTAATCCTGATGTAATAAATACGACTTCAAAACAATAATAAATAGAGATTTATAATAAATACAATTTTAAACAACCGTTTTAGGTTTTTAAGCTACATACAGTCGAATTGGCTTTACAAGTCAGTAGTTTTCCGTGTGGTTGTGTTGCTGTTTATCAATTTATCAAAATAAGTTCATGCAAAGCTATTTTAACTTATTTTTGATAGGTTGATTTAATTTAAAGACAATATTAGATTAGTGCGTGGAAATGAGTTGTGAATACAGTTTGAAGCAAAACAATCTTCCAGCATATCTCACTGGTTCAGATGAGGTGACTTCTGGCTTCAAATAGAGTAAGAGAGCAACTCTTAAAAACCTCTCTGTTGCAGTGACTGAGAAGCTTGCATAAAATAAAAGATTCACTTCAGCTGTTCTGTTAGTCAAATGCTGCTTTCTCAGGCAGAACGTAAATCTACTACCTTAAAAAAACATTATGCACGGCCATCCCTTGCGTTTAAAGAAACAATCACATCGTACTCCCTGGGGAGGTTGTTTCGTGTTCTTTATACCTGTATAAATATATCTCTTCTCTTATTTACTGTAAACATTTCAATACATTCACTTGTAGGTACATGAAGTCAGGCGCCGTGTTAGGATATACTAACATTGAATCTGCTGATGGCGTCAAAACCGATGAGCCCTATTCCCAAAGTGTCAAATTTAGCACATTAGCAGAACTGTCAGTAACACTGTCAACATGTTTATCCAGTTCCTTTTACTAGACTCTTGTGTCAGTCCAAGTTAACATATTAGGTTAAAATCTGTCTAGATAAGATTTATCTCATGATAGAGATGATTTACGTATCGGATCGACTGATATAACAACATTCACGAAAACCTTATGCTGTGTTACGATTTGCATCTCCTTAAAACAGAAGTCTGATGTTTATACAGTTGTTATTATTACAATTCTGTGATGCCGGCGATGCAGAAGATAAAATAAATAAAGTCCGATTTCAATAACGGACGAAAACATCGTCAGGGTAAAGAAATGATCCAAACACTGGAAATAAAAAACGACATCGTGCTTTTGTTAGTTTGCATTGCCGTGCAGTTGACACCCAAAACATTTGTCCGGCCGGTGTAAGTGAGGACAACTCAGATTGATCAAGTCACTGTTTCAACTCACACCTTCTGTTTCCCGCTTCCACTCGTTCCTCCCCAGGTGGAGAACAAACGCATCTTTCAATCTGTTGACTTTGTCGCCTCACTTACGCAGAATTCAGGCCAAGGCTGCTGCTAGACACTGCACATTTAGCACCCTTTAAGCGGAAGAGCATGTGAACCTTAACACACAGCGGTGTGGATTATTATGACTTGTGAAATAAATGGTTTGCTTTTCATTTTGAATTGGCATGCACCAGTGCATGAACGAAGGGGATGGATGACGATTTGTTACCCTCAGTTCTCGGGCCCTGTTTGGGCGTTCAGTACCAGCAGCTTTTGTGTCGAGAGAGGCCGTGTGAATTCCTGCGAGGCAACTTGTAATATAATAAGAAATGTGTAGCACTGCCTTTTTTGTCAAATTTGCAGCTTTTAATTACCACGTTTGCTAAGATGACAGCTGACGAAGTCAATGTGGGCAGTTAAACGTGTCTCAGGTCACACACACACACACGCACAGTACCGTCATCCCCTGTGTTTCCATGGTGGAACCTTGTCGGGCAGGTTTATATCATTAACACCTGTGGGAGGGTTTTTTCTCTTTTCCTTTCACTAACCCTCACTGTCAAACGTGTGAAGGGTTTTCAAACAATCTTTCTTTTATAACAGTCACTGTATTCTTTACTTAGGAGACAACAGCTGAGTATATCAAGAGTGTGTTGCCTAAACAAACAACGCCGAAAACGTCACCTCCCCTTTTCATGACAGGTTCATAAAGTAATCAAGCCAAGAGACAAGCTGTGAGTGCTTGAAACATGACGCGGAGTACAAATGAATATCATTTTCAGATGCTAATGTCCAAGCCAAGCTATTGTGCCCCCGTGGTTATTTATCCAGGGGTATTGTATCAAAACAAAAGCACAATCCCGAGCCCGATTGAAGATGGTGTTTTCGTTGCATTTTGTTCACAACATTTCCAAGTAGGTGAGCAAATTGCCCCAAGTTCAATGCAAATGTAACCTGAAATGTTTGTGAGGCACGGCCTATGACAACATTTCATCTTGATCTTTCTCTTTTGGGATTTGCAGGCACATTCACATTCACGCTTTTTTTCGTATGGCCTATTCGACAGTTATTGTTGAGGGACATATTTTGTGATAAAAAGTGTTTGGCGTGTACCAGAGATCTTCTGTGACCAGGAATTCATAGTCTTAATTTGAAAGGATCATGGAAATTTTATGGAAATCTTTGGAGAAATACATTAGATTTTACTGGAAAAGTCATTTTCGAAGATCTTTGGTTTGGCTCATTTACAGTGAACTAGCAAAAGAGCCAAATGATGTTGACAGAAAAACGACAACATTGTCCGTCAGGAATGAACCATTCTGTGTTCTGTAACTAACACATAATGTGCTTTCTAAGTCAACGTTTCCCGATTCCCATTCTTTTTTTCTCAGATGAAAATGAATATTAGTCAGGGAAAGTGGCATATTGACTGGACTTGAATTTAAGGGATAGTTCAATAGAAGTGAAGGGGTGACATTGTTTGGTTACCAACATTCTTTAAAACATTTTCTTTTGTGTTCTGGAAAGACGGAAAGTCAAACGGGTTTGAAATGACGAGAGCGTGAATCAATCATGACAGGATTTTTGGTGGAACTATCCCTTTAAGTTCAACTTGTAAGTAAAATAGTTTGTTGTTTGTTTAATAGTTCGTACTGTCATTAGGTAACTTCCTATTTACACAATGCGTGTGTTCTATAGTTATTTTGTCTACGAGAAATTTTGGATCTAAGTGTTTTCAATATTTAGTTTTCAATTTGATCAATATTTGTGCCAATCAACATTCAACCCATTCAACGGGTCATACAGGCTCATGTCATTCGCATAAAACCAAACCTGATATCTAGCCTCAAATTTGTTTCCTTTGCACTTTTCACCACTTTGCATAGTTGCAAAACGGCTTTAAAAACAGATGTAAGGGGAATAAAATACATTTTATTTGATCTTTTTTATTCCTGACCCTTCATCAAATCATGTTTTCTATGCAGACACATTAACGGTCCCATTAAAAAGCTATTAAGTACAAGTGCCTCATCTGGGAGTTTCGGTAGCTTCTCTAAAGAAGTTATCACCCATTCATTGGAGTCTAATGACAAAACACGGCTCTGTTTTCCCAGAGAGCCGCTCCATTACACGCTGTTGGCTTCCCATCGGTGTCCACAAACCCTCAGCTTGGGGTTAAGAAGCGGGCCCCTGAGGGTACTTGACATCTGCCCTGGCCGTGGATCTCTGATTCCTCTTCTCTCTGCATTCTTGGGGTGCCGCCTGCTGGGAGAGAGGTACCGCTTCCCTCATGCAAGCAGGCCAAACAAAGTCTTGCTGAAAGATCAGGCGAAGGGGAAGAGATTACATGTCAGGTTAAGAGTGGGCGAGGAGTAAACATGGAAGCCCCTGATTAGTATGTGAAGAGGCTCTGAGGGATGGAATGTACACAGGGGATTGTGTTTGGGTTTTGTTCCCCTGGGGTTATTGTTCAGAAGCAACGAGCAATAAAAGAAGGGGCTGAAACATGAAAATGACAAGAAAGACAACCAGACAGATCTTGACGAATTCGTGACCTTGCCTGTGAAAACCCAGATATGGTTGTTCATTGTATTTTTTACAAGTTTAGTATGATGTTCTCTGAAAATATATCTTTGATTTCGTTCATACTGACCGAGGAAGCCCGTGTCAAATGTCGAAATCACGGTGAAGGGAAAGTTCACACAAAATTTTAAATTCTGTTATCATTTACTCACCCCTCTTGTCATTTCAAGACAAGAAGAAAATATTTTGAAGAATATTCGTAATCGAACAACAGCGATACCCATTAACTTCTTTTGTATGGACACAATAGTCAATATGTGCATTGCAAAACATGACATTCTTACTAAGTGTTTTTGTTTTGTTTTACAAATATCTCAACATTCTTAAATGTAGATGCACTTTTTTGACAAGAAAAGTGAACTTAGATATTGAGTCTCTTTTTAATCAGAAAAATATAAGAATTAAGTACGTTTATGGTAAAAACAAGCCAAATAATCTGCCAATGGGGTGAGAAAAATAAACTTGAAATGTATTTTTAAAATCCTTATATGCTTATATGTGACCCTGGACAACGAAACCAGTCGTATGGGTCAACTTTTGGGTCGAAATTGAGATGTTGACATAATCTGAAAGCTGGATAAATAATATTTATATAGATGTATTAGTTGTTAGAATTGGACAATATCTGGGTAAGATACAACTGTTTAAAACTGACACATCTGAGAGTGCAAAAAAATCTAAATATTGAGAAAATCGCCTTTGAAGAAGTTAATCAGGGGCACCGTGGAAGGCCATCCACTCAATTTTTTAGTTTGTATATATTTAATGTAGGAAATTTACAAAATATATTCAAGGAACATGATCTTTACTTAATATCCTACTGATTTTTGGCATAAAAGAAAAATTGATAATTTTGACACACACAATGTATTTTTGTCTTTTACTAAAAATGTTCCCGTGCTACGTATTATTTTTATAAAACAAGACTAAATATCTTAGGTCACTGTTCTTTTTAAGTAATTTTATATTGATTTAAGAAGTTTTTTATATTTTTTACTTAAAACAAGACCAACATGCTTATCAGCGTACTGCTGTTATTCATTACCAACAAATAGTTTTTTTTTATATCTTCTTTTGTGATTTGCAATAGAAAAAAGGCCTACTGGTTTAAAATAAGAAGAGGGTGAATAAAAAGAAACAAAATTTAAATCAAACTTTGTTAATCCTTATATCTAGATTATGAGATTTTCACTGACAGGGTCACTTTTTTCTTTTTTTTGTTTGTTCTAGATTTCATTAGTCTTTAATGCATTCTGTTCATATGAAGTTGTCAGGACTGTTAGTTTAAAATGCTAATTTAGTACAATTGTATAAAACACACATATTGCGCAATCTGCAGTCATTCCAGCATCACTTTCAACAGGCCAGGTTCATAACCAAACCCCATTACTGATAACACAGAGGGAGCCGTTCCCATGTTCTTGTGTTCAGAAACAACTACACAGGCTACAGGGATCTTCAGGTGTTCTTTTCAAACTTGAACTTTTAACTTGTGTGCGCCATCCTGGAACAATCGCCAAGGATGTTTGCCTGATGTATGTGTACATAGACCAATAATAAGATAACAGTATGGTGTGTAAGAAGTCTTGTATAAACTAGCCACTTGAACCTGAGACGTATAAAAACTTTAGACAAAAGTAATTGTTTTACTAGGCTTATGTTCTATAATACAAGGATAAAACAACACAATTATGGACACATATTATCTATTTAATTTAAGTTTATTTACGTTGATTTGTTAATTAATTAAAACATATTAATATGAATCCCTAGTGACACCCCTAATATTTAAAGTGATAGTTCACCCAAAAATGAAGATTCTGTCATGAATTACTCACCCTAGTTGTTCCAAACCTGTATGAATGTATTTGTTCAGTATAACACAAAGGAAGATATTTGAAAGACGTCACCAACGGATATTTCTGGGACATTATTAGTAGGGAAATTTAGGTAGTCAAGGGTGTCCCAGAACTGTTTGCTTTAAAACATCTTCCAAAAATATCTTATTTGGTCAACAGAACGAAACAAAATATGTAGGCCTATGCAATAATGTTTTTTCTACTATGGTCGTCAATCATTCCCCAAAACTGTCAAAATCTTTCTCTGTGTTCATCAGAACAAAGAAATGTAGATAGGTATGAAACAAAGAGGGGGAACGAATGATGACAGATCTTTCATTTTTGGGTGAACTATCCCAACTATCCCACTAAATCCCCACACTGTAAATGTATTAAGTGTAATGTGTAGAGATAGTTTTTATATGCAAATCATTAAGTGCAAGCATATTAGACTCCTCAGATAAATAGATCTGTCGTGCTAGTTTTAGTGTGTTTATATTATTGGCCTTTTTTTCATTGTAAGATTAAGAAAGGCAAATTTTATGATTCTCCTTTTTGCAAATTTTGGTTGTAAAATACCGTTTTAAATTGTCACTCTCACTTTTACTTCAAACAATAACACGCTGTTAAACTTGACAGTCATTTCTGGCCTTGCTAGCATATTTACACAGCAGCGTCAGTGTGGGTAGCATGCTAGCTTTGCCAGAAGGTAGCTGACTCTTGCCACAGTGGCATGATATCCAGCGCAACGCTGACAGAGGAAAGGTTTTACGGGAAATTCGATTGAATGACTTTCTTTGTGTCATGACGCTTGCAGTGCTAAACATTTTGAAAGAGACACAATCAAATTTTGACAAGTCATTAAGTAGGTCCCTCATTCAAAGCTCAACAAAGAAACCTGTTTGGATGCAGGCCACAAACAATTTTAACCTTGCTAAAGGGTGAAGACTGAGTCGTTGCTACTCTGACACTTAGACTGTATTTAGTCAACAATATGTGTGCTAATCTCCGTGTTGCCATGTAAACACAGATTGTTTCCCGCACAATGTTGTGCAATAAAACTGGTTTATATCTTTGATCCGCTTGACAGGGACACAACGTCCAAATACCGACCAGCAGGGGATCTTGCGACCATCCAAACATCTGCAGGACATTTGATTAGACACAACAGGCGCAGACTGACCACTACACCACTTTTTCAGTTTTTTTGCCACAATCAGCATGGACTGACCACTAAAACGCAGATTTGAATGGATTTGAATAACTCATTATCGCTAATGTGGTCTGGGTTCCTATTATGTATGAAAGTGAAACAGGGAATGCCGTTGCAGAGGGTTAAAGTAATCTCTAAACAATACTTTCTAGATTCTATCTACTAAGGTTATGTCATTCTACACAGTTTGAAATGAAAATACAATTGTTGTAAACATTTAAATATAATTTAAGCAATGGTAAATAATAAATACAAAGCAGGTCTTTCATTTATTTTTAGCTATGGATAAAATTTCGTACATACATGTGTTTAACAGCACTAATAATAGTGCACTTTGTACTTTGAATGTTACTTTTATGAAATACGTTTTAGAAATATATAAGATATTTTTAAATAACTTTCCCTGCAAAAAAATGGATTTAATGACTTTAATGGGAACTGATTTGGTTTTATTGGAATCTATAGAAACAGTATTGTAATAAGGTTCAATAAAAAGGAAGGAAGGAAGGAAGGAGACGAGAACCGGCGAACATTTAAATATTTAATCAAAATAATAACAAAGTAAAAAGACAGCCGGCAGCCCCTCACGGACGACTGCCGGCGAATAAGACAAACCACAACTAAAATCCAGGCCTGGTCCTCTCTCGTCGACGGTCCGGTCGCTCGTTCTCTTATGCTCCCGATCTCTTCCGTGATACGTTCGCGCACAGCTGACGCTCATTAACACTCACTCACCGGCCTCGACTCACGGTCTCGCCCCGCCTACTCCACTACAAGTATCTATGGATTATATTGACGGGGTGTTATATGTCAGATTGATCCTATTGACATAATGTCCAAAACGCATTACAAAAAGGAATTTTGTTATGGTTTTCATGGAAAAAAGCTAATGGTTCATAATAGTATTTTAATGGAAATCTACCAGTTATCCACTGTTTCATATATAAAGCAGTAATATTTATAAGAAAAGACATACTGGCCATCAAATTCCTTTGGGTTCCACCTGCGCTCCTGCTTGAGAGTAGTGACGGTAAATATTCTGATTTGTGAGCCGTGTCTAATTCCCTCGCTGAAGGATAGAAAACCAAGGGATGACGACCTGTCACATCACAGATACACAGATTTAGATTTAAGACAAGTTCTGCCCAACAGAGAAAATAGTATACAGAGCAGCCTGTTACTAAACTGATCCATACCATATCTGACAATGAGAAGGGAACTGTGAAGATCTCAAGTTTCCCCCTCTATCCAGGTGGCATTTCCTTTACCATGATATGCCCTTCACCCCACCTGTGACCCCTCATCTCTGGCAGAGGCAGTATCTGTCTGTCTATGCTTTTTTAAACAGAACATATATTACAAGATTAATAATAAAAAAATGTATGTACATTTTAGCCAAAAGTCAGGACAAAAGAATAAAAAAAAGTATTCAATGTTTTTATCGAACGCACACATGCATCTGACACGATCATTGTTGTTTTTTACGCTGCAGCATGAAAGACTTCACTGCGAACTTGAGAGAGCCAAAGGCGATGCCTCTCATGTCAGTTTGGACATTGAAAAGTCATCAAATATTTCTGCAGAAATGGGATAATCATCTTCTTGCTTTGGAAGTGTTATGACCTCAAATATACAGTATGAAACATAAATCCAGGAAGAGATTTTGTAATAATGTCTTGCAGTAGCCTTACTAAAATATAATCTTTATAGTTATATATAAAACTTCCTAAATAATATCATAAGTCAATTATTTCAAATGTTAAATAACAACATATCGCCCATATTGAGATGTATCATTAAATCTAACTGTTAAACCTGAACTTTTTAAAGGCTTAATCTAATAGGTATTATAGGTATATTATAAAATACAGTGTGGATATTTCCTTAACTCTTTCTCCTTACATCTGTTTCCAAATGATATTTTGACCCTAAAAGAAAGGATTATTAGAGTTTGATACAAAATATGATCAATCAGAGAGGAATTTCTTGGGTTTCTTGGTTTTAATGTATGGTGGTGAATGATTTACGTCTTGGAGCTCATTATAGAGAATTGACAAGCCCTCAAATATTCTCACCTGCAAAACAGTTCTTCAAGCATGGCTATCGTTTTGATCAAAGGGAATGCATGCCGAAAAACCCTTATGTTTTCTTAGCCGGAAATACAGTATGTAATATATCACTCTTGTAAAAATGAACTTTGAACTATATGCCCCCTACCGAAAGAACATATGTCAAGACATTATCATCACTGATTTACAGGAGTACAAATCTGTACCTATAATGAGTGTTTAGCTAAAAAGACCACAATGCACATTTGAGTTTTTAAGTATTATATTGTAAAATATTTTATCATCAGAAATCTATTAAAAGACTCTTTGAAAGGCCTAACATGTGCGGCTCAGCTGCTGGCAGCAGCCGAACGCAGGACTTCCTTTTGTAGGAGAACTGCATACATTACAGTAACAGAATGAAAGATTTATATTCACTGTACCTCATATGACCTTATGAGCCAACGTTCAGAAGCATGATTATTAGTCCCACACCAGACTGAAAAGGACAGATTTCAAAAGGCTGGTGTTGGAAATAATTTAAGGTTTTCATGAACAACAGTTACTTAATGTATCATCCCCTACGGTATTAACAGACTTTACCTCTCTTCTATATCCATTATATCATATATATCCCTTCTTATTGCTCTTTTGAAATTTGCACTTGAGTCATGGCAGTGATTAGGAAAAGAAAGGGTGCGTTCAAGCTCTAAATACACAAAAACTGATTGGATTCAAATGAACTTTGGTTAGACAATCCCAGTGCAACTCTGTCATATCTAGTCCTGCTCAATGTGCTGTTAGATCAGGAACAGGACTGTCTATGAATAAGAGATAACAGTTAGTATGTATATTTCTGCCATATAGACATGTGGATATGAATACATTTGTTCTTATATTAATGAATTCATATTAATGTAAATGATGGACTGCTTCCCGCAGTAAGTAATATTATAAAACACATCCAAAGCGTTTGCATATTAAGGCTTTTGCGTGCACAACTTCATCCGTGCAGGTGCAAACCTGCTATTAAATGTCTAAAAATACATTGAAATTATATTCTAAAATGAACTGGAACTATGATATGCGTTCAGCTGCATTCTTAGGCAATTTATAGAGATTTAGATTGAAGGAATGACTTTAGAAATAAAGTGTGATTTTTCACTATTCTTGTAATAAGATTTTATGTGTAACTATTCAGAGTCTGAGTAACTGGACAAGGATTGTTTTTGTTCTCCATGCTGATCATGAAACATAGAAATCAGGAGAAATGTAAATATTATTGTATTTATGTTGTCCAGTCCAATACGGGGTTGACATTGACATATCGCTCAAATATTTTTACATCAAGCATCAACGTTACCTGAGTTAGTGTTATGGTTGAAGGTAAAAGGTTTTTTGGTCCTGAGTGTAGCAATTAGCAGACCGTCACACAACCAGAACCACAGAGCCAATATTTTATACAATTGTTTTTTTTTGCATGTTTATCTACAATATCTGATTCTAATGGCTTTAAGTTTACTTTGAAACCAGACCAACGGTCTGCCATCTTTGCAGTAGCTTGGCATTGCTCCAGCAGGGCTGAGGAACAGCTGTGGCTGAGTAATGGAAGACAACAAAACTAGCTGCATTTAAGAGATGCAGCGGATACCCTGTCAGCCATTCTTGAAGTGATGGTACCGTCTGCCGAGGTGATGGAAAACCCAGACCACTGGTGCAACCTTTTACAGTCTACAAGTTTGCCTTTCTTCCTCTGTGGAAAATCCTTATTTCCACCGAACACGCTGATGTCTCGGGCAGAGAGTGACCGAAGCTCTATATGGGGCTATGCCATGACACGTGTAAGAGGATATTGGTGCATTTGAAGTTTTAAAGGTTTCTGTGTGAAAGATTTAGAGGGACGAGAGAAATGGGAATTGTACATGACACCCTTGCATGAGCACTTTAATAAATTGGAATACGTTTTTTAAAGGAAATAATAAAACGTTTGACCCTTTCGTCGCAGTGCCAACCTTTCAGGGTTGACAATCAACCTTTTTTTACAATTACCACTAAGTATCTGTTTCCAGGCACATGACTTCAATGGCAACACTAAGAGACCTAGCTAACATTTTAATGATCCAATTCAACCATTTTTTATGTCTCTTCAGAAAATGTGGCCTATTCTTTTGGAGGAAACTCAGGTTATATATGAGACCAGAGAGGATGACAAAGCATCGATTTGGTTTTAAATTGACGAACTGATGGGAAAAGCAAAGTGCATATAATCGCCCGTATGACTTCAGAACGGCACCACATGTTGTAAAAGAGGGAAAGGAATACAGTTCTGGTATGTCACGCTTGACTGAGCTGGCTTGTAACAAACTTGACACTGTTGAGCTATTGGTGACGCAGGATAGAAGCAGCGACTTGTTCACATTAACTTGTCTGAAAGTTTCCTGCTTTTATCAGGATTCAACATGCTTGCCAAAGCTATTGGTTTACATATATCATTTTGAGTTAACGAATTCTTTTAGGGTCAAGAGTTGCAATGACTTCACGTCATGGTTACAGGTTGGGGTTAAAATTTTGGATTGACTGGTTTACCAATTAAACCTCTCTTGTCCGTCATTTTGATGATATCATCTCAGCCCTTGAAGCTGAAACTATACTACCAGTCAAAAGATTGGAAACAATTTTCTTTAACAATGTTTTTCCACCTTTTAGAATATAAGTAAGCTTCTCAAAACTATAGAATTGGAAAATTGTGACTGTGGAAATTATATTGCCAACAAAAGCATTTAAAATAAATCAAAAGATGTTATGTGAACCAAGATGCCCCACTGCCATTACAATATATGGGGAGGAATGCAACGCTTAATATGACTTGCTAGCGAAGAAAGTCCCGCCCCCTAGTTAAAATGATCCAATCATCAATCAATAAAAGCCTTACAATTCTCTGGGGCGGGGCTCACGTGAGGCGCTTGCCAGCCTGTGCGCAGTAAATGAAGCCACTTCGAAAAAGGTGATTTTTAGTTCAATTTAAGCTTAGCAAACCAAAATTATGGTACTTGATATGACGTAAAGAGCTCTGCCCAGAGGTGTTGCAAACATGGCCGCCGAGTGGGACATCAGGGAACTTTATTTTCTGGTTATTTTCTGGATAAAAAAGAATGTAAAAATAACCATCAGGGAACGTTTGGAGAACGTTCTGTTTGCTGGGAAGTCATCATTTAAAGAAATGTTTTTTTTTACTAAAATGTTTTCTAAGGAAGAAAATATGTTGCAGAAATATATTTTTGTCTACAAAGCATATGCCTTGAAATTAAAAGATTTGAAAAAATATTAGATACACGCAAACGTTTCCAAACTTTAACCGGCACTTTATATAATTTTTGTGCAAATATAAAATGAACTGGTCAGAGTAATGACCCTTAAAATAAACAATCCATATATCTACAATTATAAACAGCAATGAAACTAACCAATCAGATGAGTTCTTTTGACCCAGCAAACAATAAAAGTCTAACTTCATAGATCGCAATATTGCCGCTATCGTCTGGTTCTTTGTCAGTTTTCAGTGGATCTCATATCTGTTACGGCAAGGCGAGAAACCACAGCCTGTCGACCCTGAAGACCAAACACGCTATAACCTTCTTTTTTCAACTTGACCGTTACAAATCTCATCCAGAGTTCCTCTTGTAACACATCAGAAAGAGTTATTTGTTCATGTAGAAGAGACCTGTAGTTCAGATAGCTGAACCCTCTTCCCCACAACTGAACTCTATTACCCTGCACGGGTGTGTACAAACACGCTTAATAAATACATCAGAGAGGACAGCGCGGAGATCCTGTTCCGCTACGAGCAGAGCGGGCTGTTAAACCCAGTCCTGCTTTATCAAAAATAAATTGTCTGCATCTGTGATAAGTATCAAAACTGGCTGCTCTTCCTGCCTCAGCTGGTCCTCGATGGAGAGGAGTTATTTATGACGACCTGGCGAAAGCTCCTCATTCTTCTGTGGGACCTTTAACACAAGCAATTGAGAAGTGTGACAGTGGAGAGGTGGCGGAAATAAACTTCTCTTCAACTTTATGATACATCTCCATCCTGCACACGAACAGGTTTTAGGGCTTTGACGGTGAGAATTGTCCATAGGAGTCATCAAAGTATGTGTTTTTGTATCATGGGAAGAACTTGATAGCAACCAGACCATACCATTCATCTAGTATTTGCTTTCCCATTGTTTCTTTGTGTCCTCTTGAGTGACGAGATTTTGGAGGGAGGTCTTTATTTGTACACATTTATATATCATGCCGTTTAAACAGACAAAATGTTTGGAAGCGAAACCTTTCGAAAAACGTGGTTGTCTATATAGCCACCCCTTATGCAACCAAAAGGCTTGAGAAAACTCTCTCTGGAAATACTTTGACTCTTGAAACCTCAGTTCCCTCAAAGCCTGACATCCTAAAGCCTTCTAAACACTTTGTTGGATAGTCTTACCACTCCCTAAGAACATTTAATCCGTATAGGCCATGGAAGATAATCCACGGGAGACTGGCAGGAGAGGTCCTGAAACATGGGTCCTTTTTTGATACAAAGTTCTTACAGGTCCCCACAAGTTCACTCATTGTGGCTTTGCCCTTGTGCTCCTCATGACTAAACTATCGGGCTTTGAAGAGTTTAGATCTCACACCCTCATATTAACCACACCACACTGCTAAATCTGCCAGATTGTGACACTTCTTGTGTAGGAAAGCATTGTGCTTTCCTAGACAGTGGCATACAATAATGTTCTGTGTGAGAATACGTTTGAGATCTGTTTTCAGGTAGGCATGTGGATGCAGCTGTGGGTGTTGAGCAGGTTATGTTGTTTGTTTAGACTGCCATGAATAGTCACAAAGTAAGAAAGGAAACAGGCTCAACTCTACTTAACTCAAGACTATGAGCAATGCAGGGAATATATAACAAACAAGCAAACAAACGGAAATGAAGATCCCCAAGGCAAGTACATAATTAAATAAAAATTCGAACACATTTGTATACGGATAACATACTGGTCTGGGTGACTAAGGGGATATCTCTCAATATTACTCACATGGAACGCAAAGAAAATGTTCTGACATGTCTCCAACACGTCAAACTGTTTTTCAAAATGACGCCCTATCAAGAAAGATGAATATGATCTTCCTGTTTTAGCGTCCAGACTTATTCTGAAAGTAGGACACTCGAAGCTATGAACACTCATCCATCATGAGATCAGTTACTGACTCGATCATCAATTATCGTGGGCACCTGGATAAGTAGAGTACAAAGAACAGAGTGCAACGTGAACGCACATGAACGCAATAGAAACACATTTTGAACTGTTGTTGAATAATATTTTCTGATTATCTTTCATACTACCTTTTCTACTTTTAAGATGTCAAGTGCATTTGTACCCTTAGACTGTTTGTCCTTTTGGTGTGCTTTCCCCTGGTGGGAAGCTAGTCGTTTAACCGTAGAGGACTCAGCAGGACATAGCAGATGTCCACTTCCCCTCACACTGTCAATGGCTCACCTGGAGATGTGATATATTGGGGGGTTGAGGGTACACATGAGGCTAACTCCTATAAGATGTTCAACTGATCACTTGATGCTTGCTGGAACCTAGCGGGAGTAGATTTTGTGGAACAATGTTCTGATTGGCATACAATTACACGTCAAAAACTTAAAGGCGGGATCAGCGTTTTCTGAATTACGCTTGTTTAGACAAGTCTGGCCGAGTACCAAAACAAGCAGTAAGGTACACAGTACACAGGACAGACATTAGTCGAGCTGAGCGCTGATGAAAGTGAAAGATGGGTGTAGGGGTTTGTTTGTTTTGCTGATTTGAACATCAACAACTTTTGACTTTTGACTAATTCGAAACTGTAAAAAATCCCAAAACCCCCAGAGATTATCCAGCAGCCGGGAGGCCAAAAATAAAGCGTAAAAATACAAATTCTGGTAAACTATGTTTTTCTGAAATTCTACAGATTTGCCCGTATCTAAAAAAGTACATGAAAAAAAAAACAACTTTACAGAAAACAACTTTACAATTTCATTCAATTACAAAACGTGAAGGAATTCTTACATTTTGGTATGATTTGCTTCGTTCCAATAACATTAGGATTAGGGGCGGGGTCTCAGTATAGCTTTTTTCTAGTAGTCATAAGTTTTTGTACAATCAATTTCATGAATTTGTACATTCTGACATTTTGGTACGATTTGCTTGAGCGCCAGTAACGTCAGGCTTAGGGGAGGGAATGCCTGGATGAAAAAATGTGTGACGGCAGGAGATAACTCAACTGAAACACTCTTTATGCTGTATGAATGCAAAGCACTCAACCTCATTGTAAAACTCTGCCCAAGGAAAAAGAAAAGTGTGAAGTGATGTTCCTGACCCCACATAAACACTTTCTATGAAAGTTAACAGTGAGGGTCTGAAGAGCCAGAGGCCTTGAGGATTGTTCGAGATTCCCCAAACCACATCTGATTCACTTGAACAAGTGCAGATCCGAATGGACTGCTTGCAGTTACTTCACTGACCTGCTGAACAGTGTGAAGCAGCGATTTCCGTGAGCTTACAATACCAAAGGCATGCTCAGATAGCCATAAAAGTGAATCTGGAATCTAGATTGGAATATACAGAGGAGGACATTAATCTCTGCTAGTGGTTTCCCTTTGTTTCTGGAAGACTCTTTCCAAGATGGACAATTCTGTCCTTCATCTGTCCACCTCCACCGCTTTTCTCAAAAGCTTTGGGAGGGAAGAAAATCTGTAACGGATGTGGGGTGATGTGATCTACCGGACTGATCTTGTTCTTAGATACACTATCCTTTAAGGATTCAAATAAATCAGAAGTGAAGCTTCAAACACCCTCCCCCTTCCTTTTTGCGCAATCCCACATGTGCTCAATATATCACTTAAAGTATATCACATTATCCTTTTGTTTAGTATCTCCTAGGATAACCGTGTGGAATCCTCACGCTCATGCATTCCATGTCTATAGTTTTTCCAAACGCATTTAACAAGAGATCTGTTACCGAGTGTAATGCTTTGCAGGTAGCTCACATGATATCTTAAATGTAACAATCAAAGAAGCATGCAGGATTTTGGTATTTCCGCTGGCCAACAGGTGTGCCAATGGTTCCTTGTTTGTTGAAACAAAAAATTTGAAATAATGTCTCATCATTATGAGACAATATGGAGGTAGGGGGTGGAGTCACAACCAAATAAAGAGAAGATTTATTTAAACTCTTTGAGCAGGAGCACAAATAATTAAAATACAAAAAATATGTAAAATCGAAAACTAGTACTCCGATAATATAAAAAGAACAAATTGGAAAGCACGAGGGCTGTCAGACGATTTAAAATATATATTTTATCCAGAATAAAAGTTTGTGTTTACATAACATATGTCTGGGTACTCTGCATATTAATATTGTATTTAGTAAAACATACACAGACATGCATATACTTAAGAAAATATAAAATAATTGTATTACGTTTAAATTATTGCTAAATATAAATAAATAAATACATGTAAATAAACATTTGTACATAAATGCAAAAAGACACTTTTATTCTGTACGCGATTTATCACGATTAATCGTTTGACAGCCCTAGAAAGCCCTATAAACTCCAGTGAGACTACGGAGGAAAATGCATGAACAAATACAAACTATTTTCAGTTATTTTATATCTTCTTAATCCTCCAAGGAAATATTCATGACCCATGACATCCTCAAAAATAGCATCCTTTTTTGACATTTGAATGAATGAAGGCTCTCGATGACTCACAGGCTGTGTGCACAAACAGAGCCAAAGAAATCGAAAGAATGCAAAAAAGAAAACAGTGACACGGGAGATAAATGAGCTTCTCTTCTGCAAGCTGAGAAATGAATATGGAGTCAAAGTAAGAGGACGTTCCATCTAGCCCTTTTGGCCAATCAATGCTTTCACAGAGTTCCTGACGCTGTCTGCTTCTGTACGGCTGGCTGATGGGATGGATGAGTTTTTGACTAATGATGCACAAATGAAAGAAACCTCAGCACTCACAGCCAAACTGTACCGTTGGCTGCCCGGTGACTGTCAAGTCTTCTGTCAGGCGAGGACCTGAAAAGTCATGACATTGAAAGCATATGGGAACACTTTCATTTTGTGTCCGCAAATGGCCTTAAACTGTTCATGTGAAGTAAAATGGTTACATTGCCTTTAATGAGTTTAACAGTAGCATTATAAAGCAATATATACCGTATAAATATCAAATCTAGAAAAGTATTTATAAAGCATTTGTAACAATATCAATTTGCGATACTTTAAAAACAGAGGACAAACTTGTTTTTCAAATGCTGTCTATAGTGCTTGTGCCAGATTTGGCTTATACTTGACCACACCTTGGATAATGTGTCTGTCCAATTCATTTTATGTGCAAGGGAAAAAGTAGCCTAAAATAGTGCTAATAGAGGTCAAGAAGAGGCAGCCAGCTATGATGTGTTAATGTGAGCAGAAAAATAGGAATTAGTTTTAATGTTTCACATGCTAATATTTTTATAGTCTCCCACAGTTTTCTATTACATGACGCTGCGGAGGTAGGGTGGGGGCACCTTTTAGATATTGAAACCTTATGAGCGCCGCTGTCAGCGTTCCAGCTCCTTTTCTGGTTGAATGGAGATACACTGGCAGCTCTCTTTCTCTCTCTTTTTCTCTGAATCGCTATCTTAGGTTCACATTCACATGAGAGAAAATGTTCATATGTTTTTAAGTGCGAAGGGCATGAGTTTGCTAATATGTTTCAGGAAACAGAGTCTTGTTTGCAGAAAACAAAGAGGGTGTTTAAGAGCTGATATGAACTGTATGGCAGTATTAAGGGCAAATAAGTTGTTCATGTGGAAAATTTCCATTATTACACTGGAAGGATTACGTGACTTCTTGAGATGGAAAACTGTGTTTAGATATCAAACAGCAAGTGTGCCACATCATATGGCTTTTAATGGGTGATATATTGGATTCAAGTTTCATCAATTTAACAAGTATCTACTGCCAATGTCGGGTGGCTTGCTAGCGGTAAATTTGTTTCAATATATTTTGCCACATACAGTCTAAACAACAACTATTTCTGAAAATATATTTTAAACTGAAGTAAAGGTTGATGTGGGTTTCATCAGATTGCAGCAAAGGCTGTTTTTATCACATTTGCGATTGGTGAACGTACATTTGCTCACATTTCACTGTTGCAGTTCATTTAAAAATGTACAATCAAATATTATGCAGAAACTGGCTGTGCATTACAGAAACAAGGTATTGCGATGCATTTGCAACTATGTGAGATGAAAATAAAAATATATTTAATTCATTATTGCCATTTTTTTTTAAAAACATAAGAACTTAACACATACAGGTGATAAGGCCGTATAAACTCAGAGAATGCTGCACAATGGTTGGTGTCAGAGTGAGAAAAGAAAAGAGATCTAAGAAGAAAACAAAATAATCTATTCTGGACCTGTTTATTGCTCCTGCTGCCCAAGAAAGCAGTCGATCATATAAACAGATAGCTATGCATCACTTGAGCAGTGAGCATTCATCTTCATGCATTCCTCTCATAGTGAGATTACAGCACAAGACAAGTTCTGTCAGTTAAGTATGATTTGTTTAGTAAAATACAAGTTATGTATACAATAGCCTCTTATTTGGGTCAGATTTTGTGGGAAATTCTTTGACATGTAAAAACGTAGGTAACAGATTTAGGGTTAAACAGTTATGATGGTTTATAGGGGCATATTTGTGTTGAATCAGGTGACGTGACTTCCTAAAGCAAGCAAGAAAATTGAATTTATATTGCTCTTTTTCAAACAAATCAATGCAGTTCAACGTGGTTTATGAGCAAAGAAGAAAAAGACCCAATAAATCAGAAATAAAAAATACATGTATTTGCATTTATACAACCATTATCAAAAGGCCTCAAGGCCAGACTGCATAAATGTGTTTTAATTTGGATTTCAAACAATTAGGATATTAAGCATTTACTCCAGAATGCGAAGAACGTAGCCGTGTTGTCCTTTTAGGTTCATATACTGTGATCATTTTTAAATAATCAGCAGCTAATCTATGCAATGCATAAACTAATAAAAGTTTTTTTTTATTAATACGATAACTAACCGGCAACCAGTGTGATGACTACTATAGGAGTGATGTAATCTCTCTTTATGGTCTCGAGCAGCAGTATTTTGCATTCTTTTGTAGAATTTAAAGTAGTGTTTGGAAGACCAGATTGGCAGGCGTTACAGCCAATTCCACAGCTAAGCAGACGTTGGGAGTCGCCCTTACTAAAGTAGAAAGTGGCATAAGAATAGATGGTTTGGTTTAAACAACTTGAAAGGAACTTCTAACTAAAGATTCATTCAATTATCTCATTTTGTAAACTTTATGTCTTGGTCTGTGATTAAGTGAGAGAATATTCAATATATCATGTGAATCTGCGACAGATGAGCGGTACAGTCACAAATATGTCAGACCCCCTTGTTTGTTAACCACATGATAAAGGAGTAGGAAAACTAATCATGACAAAGGGAGTGAAAGGTTATGTTGAAGCAATTAGACCTTGGTGGTGGTCCATGAGTCGCCCCATAAAACAAAAGATCTAAACCAGACACAGAAAGGAGGCACTAAGTCAAGTCAAATGATTTGTCATTGTTGACTATCCTCAAGCTAAAGAGAGCGTCCAGTTCAATGCCACAAACCTCAACATTAGAGATTATTTGGACTCCGGACATATTTCTTACTAATATTTAATCATCCACAATGATGATATAGAAAGTTATCAGTCTAAAACATGTCATGTGCAGATGATTATGTGTTATAAGGTGCTAGGGCCTCTGTGTTAGTGCCAGCTTGAAATTAGAAAACCATGTTTCTGAAGGAAGTGAGTGAAATAAAAGCACACTGAATAAAACTAGAAAATCAAGACATACCTTTTGAGTTCAGAATTACATCACGGCACAGGGCTTATAAAATGTCGACATTTGGCAATTGGAAAAATGTTTTACGACAGAATGGTATACAGTGTTTCAACAGAGCTGAAGAGCCATAAAATATTGAAATCATTCATGTGTTCTTTCCTCTTTGCTGTGTTTCTGCCAGAGACCTGGTTTCTCAAACCATTTACATGAAATAATTGAAACATTTATTCGTTGATCTGATCTAAGAAGATTTGATCTAGACTGAGGATTTGGTTGAGTGGAATTGAAGATTTGAGTTGAATTACCATTAACAAAAAACGACATTAAATGTGTAGACAAAAACTTTAAATTATTAAAATAATATATTTTTGTGACTGAGAATATTATGCACTATAAAAATATAGCACCCAAAGTGGTTCTTGGCTGGTAACCATAGAGGAACCTAAGTCTTATATAGAGCCATATCTTGGTGCTTCAGTGGTTCTTCAGAGGTCCTTTAGCGGTTCTTTAGAATGACTAAGGTTCCGTATAAAGAACCTGTAAAGCCCCTGTATGGTTCTTCAGCGGTTCTATATAGCTCCTCATGCAACCCAAAGAAACCAATTTGAGCCACATTTCCATTTTCATTCCATCACAACCTTAATTTGGGCGTTAAACGGACAAAGCCATTTTGAGATTTATGTCTCTCCTTTTTACCGTTGACTCAAATCTGCAGCCTGTTAGGCTTGTGACTGGACATCTACATCTAAGAGGTTTTAACACAGACCACAAACACCTTTAATCTGCCTCACAAAAAGCCGCTCACCCTCACTTGTTTGGATTAGATCTGGCCTCCACACATGGAGAAAGCATAGAGGGCCATTAAAAACACACTGTATCCCTCACGGTGGCCTTTTGCACTGGCAATGGCTTCCACACCGTTGGGAAGGGCCCGTCTGCTAAACAGATAAAGTGTCATTTAGCTTCTGTTACACTTTACCCACCATCGAGCAGAAGTTACACATCCGTCCACTTGAAGCCACCCTCTGTTTATTTGCTTATACAGCTTGGTAGGAGGTCATACGTTTGGTTGTTAAGACTTTGATTGCCACCTGCACCTGTCTCAGTCAACACTGTTTGCTACAAAGTCTGCTGCTTCATTCGGAGGTGCTGGGATGGGGAAGCTTGAAATGAGTAATGGCTTTCTGGTCTTAAGCGTTTTTAGCTCTTGTGTGTCTGTTTGTACAAAAGATGGAGGGAGTAGCCATGTGGTAATTCTATACCGCATTTACCTCCAATGTACGCAGCCGGATGAAGTGAGTCATTTGGTTCAGATAAACAAATTTTCAAACATCGGCCGTGCATGTCTCCAGCCTCAAATGTGTCTTGCAGTGCAGTATTTTACTGTGAGACGACCAGTAGTAAAATGATGGAAGAAAATATTCAGAGATGACGATGTAGTCTGTTCAGATCAACTGAGTGATGGTCCTTTTCTGTTTCGTGGAAAACCTTTCTAGTTAGTCCTGTTCGCATTTTATTACAGGGTGATACAGTTCAGGAAAAATTTAAATCTTCTAGTCTTGGAAGCACCTGCTTTTCATACAATTTAAATTTATTTTCGCTTTCGTACCCTGCATTTCCAATTATTTTACATTTGTACATGTGTGCAATGGGTGACATTTGTGTAAAACTAACATATAAATAAAAATGTATTTGATAAAAAATGTATCGTTTTATTTATTATTGGCCATCTTGGACTGTATCGTTAAATTTGGGTGAAAACTAATTATGTGCAGATAAAAATATTTGTCTTCATTTATTTCCTCAGTTGATTAATATATGAATGATCAAATTTACAGTATAAAAATGAAAAGTGTTATAAAGTTAACATCATTTTTTAACTTGGTTGACAGCAATATACAACAAACCATGCAGACAGCCATTTTCTAAAAAACAACACTTTCATTCATGGTAAGCCACCCCATGCCATGTCCGAAAGCCCAAATCATTCTAGTGGACCATAAGAGACCGGCGATTTAGTGTAGGAAGAAGCTGTAATGACATCTAAATCAGAGATTTTCACTGACTGCTGTTGTTTTAGCTTTTGACTTGCTTCTGTTTTACTGCCAGGCCGCTTTTGGCTCCAGATTGTCCTCTTCAGAGCCCAACAACTTGCACCAAATGTTTCACATTATCGGTGTGAAAATCCCTCGATTCTTTCGCTTTTTTTCTTGCATCCGTGGAAACTTGATATTTCATATTTCATTCTGGTTTGAGGATGTCATCACAAGAGATGGTGGTTCACATGCAAGCGCCCGCCGTCTCCTTTGATCAGCCTGACCACGACTAATTACAAATGAAGAACAACTGAAAGAAATATCGAGAGATTTCATGGGAATTGGCACAACGGCTTAAGCTTCCTAATTCTGACATTAACGGCGAACAGTCACTGAACGCTGGTTAAAAAGTGTGTTTTTGTAGTATGTTTAACATGTTTACTGTTGCACAAAAAGTTGGAGCCGGTTTACATTCACAACACCTTAGATACAGTCAACAGCCAAATACATGGAACTACAATTACAAATCACATATACATTTTAGAATCTAAATTGAAATCATAGTGTCGTGTTGATATTTCTTAGATTAAAAAGTTTATATTAAAAAGAATTGAGCAGGAAGGCCAACATATGTGATCAAGCGGTTTTAAAATGAAGACCTGCAGCTTTGGAAAACAATATCCCTGAGCTGAGATATCAAGGGAAAGATGTAAAAGGGAATTTAAAGCAGCATAAATGTTCTGAGTGTTTCAGAGTGGCGCAAAGGTCTAAAGGGTCTCATCTGGGAAAAGCCTTTGTTCACAGGACAGGATGTATCCAGCAAGATAGTTTCCTTTCCATAACATTCCTGGTCTCAGAAATGCTCCATTGCATGTTCAAGTTCCTTATCAATTTACTTCAAAACTACTTGCTTATCTTTAACGCAATTGCGAGGCCAAGATTCCTTAGAATGTCCAAAAATGAAAAATGGAAACGCTAAATACATGCAGCTTTTGAAACGGCGTGTCAGTCCACATAGTTTCTTTAAGGCATTTCTAAAAGGCTACAGATTTTTTTCCAGAGGAGATGCCAGGTCAAGCCTGGTCACAGCAGCAGGTGACTCAAGTGAGGTCATTATGTGGTCGTTAGGGTGATTTGAAACCACCGAGCAACTGGTGGGTTCGAAGGTGAGAGCTATCACACATTCTGCCAGAGTGTTTTTGTTGTCATTCTCCCTTCTTTTTTTCCAGGGATGCCGTCTCACACCAGGCTTTTACTTTCTCCTAACAAGCGTGAAATGCACATTATCTTCAAAAAGGAAGAAATTAGCCGAACTCAGCTCCCTCGACACGACACCAACAGTGATCGGTGCCCAACTTTAGAAAGGGGGATTATTTTTTGACAGTTACAGCACTGCTTTTGTCATCAGCATTTGGATAATAAATCAGAAAATTACAAAAGCGTGTCGTACTTTTGTTTCAGTTGTTCACACTGACAAATCCAAAGCATCCGTGAAACCCATTCTCTCATGTTTTGGCTGACTTTCCCAGATCATACTGCACTCTGCCTGGATTTGTCTTACGTCTCTTTCTGCTCTTTGTTTGCAACAGGTCCGCTGCCATTGAAAGCCAACTGTTCCACATTAATTCCTCCCAACTACCTGTCTGATAACGTTCCAGGTGCATCCCTCAGGTTCGGACGGTCCTTCCCTGCAGCGCTGAAGAGTATAGACAGTTTTGGTCTTTGCTCAGCCTAATGACCCTAAAACATCTGGTGTGAGGATGGAAAAGCTTCATTTCTCCTATAGTATGTATATTGATAGACCAACATTTGGCATGTCTGTTATCCAATATAATTGTAACTTTTCTAAGCCGTCTTTGGTTATTGACCAGTTATACCTTAGAAAGGTACCTTATGTATGCCATATCATGTAAATATTTATGTGAGCAAAACTATCCCAAGAGGGCAAAGCTTCTCGAAGTGGTTTCGATGTCCCTTAACTTCATGTAATGTCTGTGCTTTGTCAATTTTCCACCACCCAAAAGTGAGAAGAAAAAGAGAAAGAAAACATTGGTAATAGCTCATAAATTACAGGTTTTTGAAACGCCATGATTTGTTATGGATGTCAGCTCTACACAACAGATTTGGGAGAGCAGAGCCAATACATTCTCTAAGGACATTATCCTCCAGATGTGGGTGTGCGTTTCTTCAATAGAATGGGATTTACCTAAGCACATTGGATTAAGACTTTACAGAAATGACTTCGTAACCCCGATTTGTTTACTTATGAATGCAAAAGATTTTTTCGCTGCCATGCCGAAGACTTATTAGACCGGACGATTTAATTTGGTCAGAATTGTAAGTTTCGCATTCTCAGAATTTGTGCATTAGCAAAGCATACGGTAAGGTGTGTACATTATTTCCAGAACATCAATTAAAGCTTCTTTTCTGCAGACCTAATTGCCATTGCTCGGATAAACATCTGAAAGGCTCTTCAACAAGCCATCACATACCAAATAAGTATCTAACTACTGTAACCAAGTAAGAACACATGTGCCGGTGAGAGCACTCTGGATCCAACAGTCGCAGAGCTATGAAGTCTGTCATGCTGGAAGATTATCAGTTGGAAAGCAAAAACACATGTAGACTATGATAGTCAAAGGGGAACAGAAAGATCAACGATTTATAACAACGCAAGCAATGTATTTAAAGGAAAATGACTTGCAATTCCTTACACTAAGTATGTTGTAGTGTAGCGATCCACTGGCAACATTTTTAAAGACTTTAAAAACCCTGTTTTAACCCTGAGTAAAACAAAAGGATGTTCACGGGTCTGCTAAAAGGTCGCCATGGTCTGGAGTAAAAAAATGATTGCGTTTAAATTGTCACAACCAGTCCATATGCAAACCGATTTAGCACACAGTGTGATGATATAATGCTGAGCCACCTGGTCGTTGTCTTTTAATGTGGGAAATGACTAATTCAACTTAAGAATGTCAGTGAAGGTTCCCAAGACAATGCACCTGATACGGAAAAGAACTTCACAGACCTCTAGCGAAAGATAAACTGCTCCCGTGAGGATGTTACATACTCTCCATCTATAATCCACCTTCACCATAAAAACTCATATGGGCGGCTGGCACCTCTTATAAACTCACACTTTATCTCTTTGAGATTCACAGCTGGATGTAAATCCGGTTTGGTCACTGGATTTTAGTCATTGATAGCTGCTTTTTAAGTCTTGGTGAGGTGAATCTGAATCTGAGAGTTGCACCTAACCCTGGTTGTACGCCTAAAGCTCACAAGAAGTGTTAACCTCTCAAATCTGATTGGTTGGTTAGAATGTTGTCCCAGCCTCAACAATAATCTTGCTTTGCAAAATCAGGAAACCCCCATGTTGTGTCTGCGTTTCAATTCAGACATGACTGTTTTAAATAAACTTGCTAATGGAGAAACATGGCGGTTGTGTTCAGTACACAGGTCATGTAACTTGAGATGGCCGTTGGATGGTGGCCACAGGTTACTTGACTCTTTTTAGGTAGAGTGAACCTGTAGGTTGCATTCACCTCTTGGGTCCTTCAACCTCAAACCTGAACTCCATCAAGATATCATCTCTCATGTGCTGGAAACGGCATGCTCATTTCCGCAACCCTTAACACCTATGAAACCAAGCGGCCTGGATACCTCCAAACACCTTTATTACTTCTCAGGTTTACAAAGATTCGACACAAAAGAGTCATAAAGATTACAAGATCCGTACACCTTTCCATAAAAGGTGGCAAGCGATCTAAAAGTCAGCGCTATTATTTAAGCAGGTCTTCCTAATTCCTGCAGTAATACAAGACTCTTTTATTAAAGCTGGTTGGTGGAAAATGCACAGCACCTGCTCTCTAAAACATTATTCTGCTTGATGGTCAGCCAAGTCAGATACAAAGGCATTTTTGTGTATATTTATATACAATACATGGTCACATACTCTCTTCTTTCTGTTTGCGATAAAATGTATAATGTTGAAATAAAAAATAAATAGTGCCAAAAGTTTTAGGTAAATGTTTATGTAACTATCGATATAAATGTCAACTTGCTGAGAAAGATACACTCCAAAGAGTTGCTTTGGCATAATAGTAGATACGATTGTTAATAGAGATGTACACTAAAGCTCTTCTTTTGACTATGTTGAGAAAGCAAAACGTAATTTTTTGTGGCTAATTTAAAGCAATTATTTATACAATTTACTTATTACAAAATTAGAGTTGCAAAGGAGTAATAATAATAATAGAGTGTATTATTGCAAGTTTTTCTCTATGTGTAGTACATTGATGAAACTTAACTGAAATAAATACTGTTTTATTGTCAGAAACTGTCAATTGTTTCATTCCAGATCATTATTTAGGTATTATAATCTGCATATTTTTTTCAAGATTTACATTAACTAATCACAGTTCAAACCACATTTTGGGTTATTTACAATATTATAATTTAGCAGGGTATCAATATGATAAGGCATCACGGTATAAATTTTTAGTGTTGCTGATGTGGGTTATTAACAATAACATGATGTTCAAAGCATTACCGTGATATCAGTAAACATGGTTGATAAAACACAATAAGTGTCCCTGGAAACTTTAAATAACAATATACTGTACATGCAAATGTGTACGTCAAAGTTAAATGCACAAATTACATGTAAGATGTTTATGGAGTATAAGATTGCACACGCTGATGCTGCATCACAAATGGTGGTCTGATATATTTTGAAATGCACAAAATCAAGCTTGCGTAGCTAATGTCTTGTCAAGGACATGCAATCGTATCATGACTTATAGACGGCATGGGTGGCCTTTGAACAAAGATGCAAGTATGCATACTTATGACAAGGTACTTAGGTGGGGGAAGAAGATCCATCAATAAAATGCAGATCTTTCACATGTAGAAATACCAACCCATCAGTCACACCGCAGGTAGTCAAGACTTGTGTGGAAATCACACAACCATACGGAACATGTGTTCTCAAAATGTGTGACATCTTACCCACACCGCACCTCAAAGTGCTGTATTTCAAAGGCCCACTGCGGCATTTATTGTGTCTACCTGGACTGTTCGTTTTTTACACATTTATCAGGACTGAGAAACAGTTTAACATCAACTCTTTGTTTGAGCTGTAAATGTGTAAGTGCTGGTGTCCCGTCACATTACAGGTGTGTGACAGATCTCACGCTCTAGCTCTTCATGATGATGGTGTAGTGGTTTAACAGTCAGTGGTATTGAGATAACATCAACTGAAGTGGGTCATTTTCAGCTGAGTCTTTTGGAAACACATCAGAACTACAGAATGTTATAAACTGAGAGATTGTTGGGCAAGATTGCGCTGAATTTCCCCAGATGTGAGTTTGAGTGACCAACGCACCTCTGAATAATATACGGGCAGAAACCCACATCGTAGAAAGATGCAGATAAGAATTTATAATATGGCAAGGAAAAGATACAGAACGCAGATAATGTAATGTTAGCTGGCCACCTTCATTATGGTTGACAGGAATTCAGATGTTAAAGTTATGTTTCCACTTGCGCTGCAAAAATGTTAACCAAAGTTTAGGATCAAAATGCCTCCATCTTGTTAATAGAGGCGTAAATGTAATCATTGTCGTTGAAAAAATCCCTTATGGTCAGAATCTTGCATTAGATCAACAGTTTCTCAGGTAACCTCTTAGATCTGCCAAAATACAGAAGCAAACAACACCTGCATCAAAAATTTTTGCTATGCCTCATTGATGTAATAGATACACCACCGTTGAAAGAATGCAGGGACTTTTTCATAAAAGAAATGACCAATCAGACACAAAGATGTTTGTGAAGTTCAATTCCACTTGTCAGGTCCATGGCCGAGTCATGAACCCCCTCTCCCAAACTCCAGCTCTGAGTGTTGAGTGTGCGCTTATAGAGATTATATCTGCCATTATTCATGATATATGACAGGCTTTGAAGTTCTCTACATCGGTGTCTTGGGTGGGTCAGTGATGTAGGTCAATATGGTGGTTTGATGTAATTTTGTTTGTGGATGTTACATCAGTCCTCACGTCCTGTGATTTTGTCTACTGTTGTGTTTGCCCTCATAGATGTTCTGGTACAGGTGCAAAATGTAATTCAGGCTCAAAGCCGAAAACACATTGTGGGGATAAATACAGGTGGAATTCAATAAGGGTAGAAACTATTAGAAGAACTAATTTCTAAGATCTTCATTGTATGCTCACACATACAATGCATACTGTAATAAAATATGACCCTGTTGGAATTCCATATTTGGAAGTAATTCTGAAAAATATTTACAGGCGAGTATTATTAACGAAAAATAAATAACATGCATGGTTTGGAAACACAATGTAAAAATCTGGTCTTGGAATGGTGGCATGAAAAATGTTAACAGAACATCATTCATAAATGGGATACATGTGCTAAAGTACTTTTCAATGATCGAGCGTGCTCTCATTCCTCCATACAAGTGCAACCTCGGGGGGATTATTAAGACATTCTAGAGTTCATATCTGGGCTTGAAATGGTCTATAAAGGGCCAAATGATATCAAGCTGTGTTAAAGTGTATTCTGTGGCATTCAATGGGATCTATTATATGAATTTGGTGTACTGACATGCATGCATGTACACTTCAAATGTCTGTTTTTCTTTTCAAAATTATGTAAATACTCATACATACGATACAAACATACAATGCAATTTTTTTAGATAAATATAAAAAAGGATAACTGCATTTTAATTTTCAAAACATTCATTTTATAAAACCTTCTTTTGAATGTATAATAAATACATTATTGGAGAATTCTATATGTGTATAGTGTTATATCATACTGTTTACTAGATAATTAAATATTGTTTAAAAAGTCTGATATTCAGGGAAAGTCTACTCAATGGAAAAACTCCCACAAATGTTAACAGCGTGTCACTAACACCACCTTACCTGTTCTGTGTTGTTTTGTCATCAGTTAGTTTATCTTTAAAACAAGATTATAAAGTTTGTCTGTAGAAATACTGGTAGTCCTTGTTTACGTAACAACCTTTTTTAAGAGGTACATTTTCTATTCATCAGAAATCAGTATTTAACAACAAACACAGCTAAGCTGTTTAGCTCAGTCCTCAGCCACTGAGCTTTTAAATGGATGTATAAATACAAAGTCGAGGTATCTAATACATTTCCAAGAATTCTACTTCTGCTCTGCTAGTTGTTGCAGCAAACAAAAAATAAACAGTAAATATTTATCACAAAACCTGCCGTTGTAATATCATTAATGTAATTGCAAGATCTATCAATTAGATACAACAGTCAATAAAAAAATACAATTTATTTACACTCTTAAAAACAATGTATTTATTTGTTAACACACTGTTTCTGTTATAATTTTTTGAGACATTGTGTGTTAATTTTGTGTGAAATAAATGAAAGGGACAACACAAGATCAGTTAAAAGTAATAAAAATGTTTTGTGTCCCAAAATAACACAGTTAAGGTCAATACATTTTGCGTGATGTCCTGAACTTGGCACAAACTGTATTTTGGGTGTAGAGGGTGTATGATAAATGCCATGTTCTTCCAAATTCAGTCTAGTGTAACCTGAGATGGCCATCATAAAGCATGAGATCAATAAATGAAGGCCAAAGAAATCCTGTAAAAAACGGAAATCTTCTGTCTCGGGAGCTAGAAATGAGCTGTAAAATAAATCCCTGTGAAATGACATGGTTTTCCCCTTTTCTTGTAATTATAAAAAAGCATAATCTGTAAAAAAACAGCAAAATCATTTAAAAAAAATTTCTTTATACAGCAAATCTGTAAAAATTCTGTAAAATAACATTGGACGTGAATAATACAACAAACAATAATTTGACAAAAAACTACAAGGATTGTTTTTTAAGCTATTTTTGTTAACTTCCGATTCGAGGTGCTCATCCAAAGATTGTGATCTTGGAACTTTACCCTTCAGGCAAAGTTCACTTTACAGCACCGCCCCTGCAATTAATGCGCTTTAAGTCACTTAAAGATTAAAAATATGTACTAAACAGCAAGCAAAACAGACACATGTCAGTTTTTCTCCGAACAATGTGGTGTGATGTTATTGGTCTGCCTACACATTTGCCCTTTTCAAAGGATTTGGTTTTCATAGAAGTTTTAGTTTCAATAATTATTTCCAACACAAACCAAATTAGTCATACTGCATCCGTTATGAAATAACTATGGAAACACTATGGAAGGCATGTCCTTGGTGAAAGCAAAAAAAACAATACAAATTTCCTAAGCAATACAAAACATCTTTCCAAATACCAAGATTATTTGACAAAACGTCACTATCCCATATAACAGTTACTCAGAAGAAAAAGTCTGATGACGTTAAAAAGAGGCAAAACTCTCTTAAAAGCAATTACATCCGACATAGCTCAGATGTGCAGAATTATGCATGTATAGAATTGCTGTTGACATGAGAACTTATCTCGTTGGCAAAGAGCAGAAGAGGCTTGTTACATGCTTCTGTGACATTTCCACTCAGCACCAGCTCTATACTGATAGTGAAAGACAAGGAGACGTAAGCCCATCCCAACTCACTCTGCCTGCAACCATTCATCACAGGCTGGGGAACTGCATCATGCTTTATTCCAATAAAGCCTCGTGAAACTAGAGCTGATTGCTTGCTAAACTCCAACATTAGTCACAGATCCACATTTCACGATTAGCAGGGAGTAATCGTTGCCTTAGGAAGGAATTAAGCCTGCCTGGGTTATCAAACCACATTTAAAAACCTTTGTTTAGACATCACTTTGTAAAAAAACGACTGTTGCGCTACTGGATCAACAGCCGCAAATTCCAGCCTTTGTAGCTGCCAGCGAAACCTAATGAGTGATGCCTGAGGGGTGAACAAAAAAGGGTTCAGGGACGATTTTCACTGTTCTTGAATTGTCTAATGGTTACCTTGCGAGAGTTTAATTGTTACGTTCTCCTCGGTAAAGTGATTCTTCATGTGAAAGATCGAATTGCACAGGTTTCATGAGGAGAATAAAGACGAGAGAGCTTTCGTCAGAAAAGCACTTAAGATCAGTGCTGATATTTGATAGAACTTCTAATCGCCGTTTAGAAAAAAATGGCGCCTGTCTAAGCACTCCTGGATTGGATTCCCTCGTCTCCATGAGTGGATTGTGATTTCTTGGGGACCTGCAGTGACACGTATGTGATCCCCGGGCATTCCATATTACTCATTCATTTAATCATTAGTTTTCAGCAACCTATTTATTGTCTCTCTTGAGACTCTAGTTCTTGTTGAGCATTTGTAATCGAAAGAGGGTGACATGAGAACATTCACATTCCAGAAGAACGCAGTCTTGTGTCCTAAGTATTTTAACCATGGTATTTGGTTAACCCATCTTTTCCTCAGATTATTCAGGGCACGGTGAACTCTCTGTGAACTGTGTAAGTGTTAATGAACTCAGACTCCGTATCTTGTACCGATGTGTACCAGAAAAACTCGAAAAGGCCCAGAAGCAAAACAAAATAAAGACAAAACTGTTTTTTGGTTGTTTCAAATTAAAACAATTAAGCTAATTAATTAAACATAAAATATTAGTTATGACATGAGTTTGGTGCAAATTGTTATGTTAACTAATAATATTAAGTTGAATGAACAAAAATAACTGAATTTCTGAAGTTACAACAACATTTCATTTTTACAGTTAACTATTGATGTCAAATACAGCTATTGACATTCAGCATGAATGATTTCTTAGATATGGCGAA